>JAUMJL010000678.1:0-1200000 GCA_033558185.1 Dromococcyx pavoninus | reverse complement strand
GCTGAAACACGGCTAGTACATTAATAAAACATTTGGTTGGTTGGTTGGGAGTGTGTAGCAGTGAGGTTTATTGTTGGGTTTTTTCATTTAAACTGAAAGCAGGTATTCTTATAGCCTTAAGGGGACAATGCAACTCTTATCCAGCAGCTAACACTGAAATTCCTACTAGGTTAGATGACCCTCAGATGTATGCATTAACCCATAGCAAGCCTGTGCTGGAGCTCCCCTGTAACTCAGGGGTACCAATATCGAAAATGCCAGCAAATATCTCTAAGATTTTTTTTTGAGTTTTATAAAGTGAGCATCCTTTATTGCAGTCCTGGCCACATGAGGGAATGATTTCCATCAGTCACATGTAACGAGAGAAGAGCTAGTCACAAAATATATTTTCAACTTACACGAGTATGTGTAAGTTCTCCCAGAAATCCTATGCATATTCTACTACTTTCCAAGGACTAATTTTAATTTTATTATGAACTTTACAACAGCCAAGTCTCTGCTCATTTGAGCTTTGAAGTCAGTTCTCTGCCCAACCTTGCATTCTCAGATAAGGAAAGAAATACCATCTGGGAACACCAATGTTAATAACAACACACTACCAGAAGAACAGTCTTTAACTGTCTAACGTTCACAAATACTGCTACTCAGATAACGCTTAACTGAAGCTAGTTAGAAAATCAATTCTACAAAAAATCAACTCTATTCTAAGCTTTCTGTAGAAGCGTTTTTCTAACTAACTTCAGTTACTTAAGTAATACTGAAGTAGAGTCCACTCTGTGCAAAAACAACCACTTCTTTTATCAGTACCAGATACACTTGCTTCCAGGCCAAACACACTCAGTCCAGTCTAGAACAACTGTCTCTTACGCCAGCGTTATCACAGCAAATTCAGCTACAGTTTTCAGTGCTGAGAATTTTGTATTAGTGCAGAGGGCATTCTAGCACCCAGAGGCAGCCTCAAGGTTCTGTACTGAGTGTGACCTCATTTACAAGACGTAAGAGCAGAGCATGAAGTCGTTACTCTGTTCCTGGCAGAAGCTGCCTGGCGGGGGCCCTGCGGAGGGGCCACCCGCACGGAGCCCCCGCCACACGCGCTGCCCCTCGCTCACCTCTTTTTCGAGTTTTAAAACGCTGCCCCGATAGCGTCGGCTTCTGCGCCTTTTGATTATTCATAAAAGACACCCTGCAAGGAAGCGGAAACGCACCTCAGAGCGCTGACCCCTCCTCCTGCCCTCCCCTCCCGCCGCGTCCTTCCCCCGGCCTCCATTTTCCAGCGGGGAGCGCCGGCCTCCGTGTGTCCCGGGGCTCGCGGGCACAGGCGGGGCGGAGCCCAGGCGGAGCGGAGCCCAGCCCTGCGCGCGGAGCCCAGCCCATCCCGCCTACTTAGAACTGTTTGGCAGCCTTTGCTTCCTCCCCTAGATGCACCACAATACCCACTCCTTCCCTGGCTACAAGGACATAAAGCTGCGCTGGGAGTGCCTCCTGTTCTAAATAAAGAATTCCCGTGATAAAGAAGCATTATTTTTGTGTAGGTGTACTCTGATTACCAGTATTTCTCTGAAACATCATTGTTGGCACACAGCAGAAGAGACTTCCCTCTTTCTTGGGTTACGAGCTGTCCTTAGCCTGGCAGGCTTGAAAGCTCCTTCTGCGAGGGGGTGGCTGAAGTGCCTGCCGCAAGGCACAGGGTGTCGAGAGGGGTGGCTGCGACTTCAAGTGCCGCTTGTGCCCTGGTAGTGAGCAGCAGAGGAAGCAAGGGTCCATTCGAGGACGGGGTGGCTTTTCTCGTTCTGTGGGTAGAGAAGACTGATCTGTGCACTCACTTGAAGAGCTGCATTCAGTTTGTTTACTGCACAGTGGGTATTTATCACAGAATGTCCTGAGGTGGAAAGGACTCACAAGGAACATCCAAATCCTGCCCTTGCATAGAACAGCCCCAACATTCACACCGAGGGTCTGAGGATTCTGTCCAAATGCTTCTTGAATACTGATATGCTTGGCACCGGGACTGCTTCCCTGGGGAGCTGTTCCAGTGCTCCCCCATCCTCGGCGTGAAGATCCAACCTAATCCTCCCCAGGCATCACCTTCCTCCATTGGCACGCACAGCCCTCTTGGCTGCCAGGGCACACTGTTGGCTCATGGTCAACTTGCCATTGACACGAAACCCCAGATCCCTTTCTGCAGGGCTGGTCTCCAGCCTCTCCCTCCCCAGTCTGTGTGTCTGTCCAGGGTTGCCGTGTCCCAGGTGCAACAGCTGCCACTTGCCCTTGTTAAACTTCATGCGGCTGTGGCACGTTAACCAGGTGAGATTCTGACAGGTGTCTGAGGGATGCCCTCCCATCGAGTCATGAGATTCAACATGGAATCCATTTCTAGCCTCAGACTGGGTCGATGGTTTATGACTAAAGGATTCTATGTGAATGCTTATAGGTGTTTCTGCCGCAAGTCAGAATCCGGTTACCTGTGAGAGTCTCCTTAGAGACTGACACACACAGGGTTAATACGTATGGCTCTGGCCCAAACAGGATGGACGGACAGCAGCCACTTGCAGCAGTGCCTGTGAGAGAGACAATTTCCCAGTGCTGGAAGCAGAAAGTAATTTAATCAAATGCGAAATGAAAACAAATTCGAGATGTTGTAAGAAATTCACTTGCTGCATTAGTGCTTTATTAACACTTCTAACCAGTTAACGATTAGCATATACATAATGTACGTATATGTGTGTATATACATAAAAAGAAGGACAATAAAAACTTGAGTTAGTAGCTATTTTCCTGGGGAAGCATCTGACAGAGTCAGAGGTGTGCAATTCTTTCCAACAAGACATTTCTTCTTGTTGGAGGAGGAGAGGTCCAGGCCTGTTGATCGATCTGTCACGTAAGGTGGTCATCTCTTTTCTTCCTCAAAGAAAGGATTTCAAGGGATCAGCTTTACGCATTTTAAAATCCTTTTGGTGCCTCTTGGCGAGGTGGGTCTGAGTCAATTTGTATGTGTTGTTTGGCTCTTGGCAAGGCTGATTGTGATGTTGTACGGGGAGACTCAGCAGCTTGCCACACTTGTGGCAGTTTGCCACTCCTTGTGGAGACGAGGAGCTCAGTACACACTTTCCAGAGCTGTATCTGCTTCTAACTGAAGAAACATCACGCTGTGAGGCCTCCGACTCACCCCAGGTTTGACTTAGTTGCTATGAGTGTGAGACCACCACCCAACTGATCTCTTTTACCAGGTGCAGCTGTCCCTTGCCACTCGCTCCCCCTTGCCAACTGCTCTCTTTTGCAAAGCCAGGCTCTTTGCCATCCACAGGGCCCAGCAAGCTTGTGGTGCCACAGTCCACCCTGTGACCTCAGTCACATCTCGCCAAGAGGAATATCAGATGATTTCGATTTAGACAGATGAAAACATGCAGATGGGTTGCAGTTACCCAATAGCCTTAGTTAGAACTACTCATTGTTCTGATTTCTGTTAAAACCTTTGTGTCTGTTAAAATCTTTTCAGGGACGGCAGACGTGTAGCAGTGAAAATAGCAAAAAATACTGAGGATGCCACCGAAGCCGCCTGTGATGAAATACAAGTGCTGGAAGATTTGAAAGCATGGGATCCCAGCAATGCCTTGTAAGCACACAAAGCCAACTGTGCTGTCCTGGCTTGAAGACTTCTTCAGCACTGCTTTCTGTAACACACGCCGTGTGTGTGAGTGCTGCACAACTCCCTGCTGCAATGTATCTGTTTTCCTGCTTTTGCAGTCACTGTGTCCAGATGTTGCGATGGTTTGAGTACCATCAACATGTCTGCATTGTTTTTGAGCTCCTGGGGCTCAGCACATACAACTTTATGAGAGAAAACTGCTTCCAGCCGTTCAGCCTGGACCACATTAGGCAGATGGCATACCAGATCTGCACTTCTGTGAACTGTAAGTATGTTTCTTTCCTGCCTTATTTGTTAAATTGTCTCTGTGGAACCAGCTAACTGTGGGAGTTCTCTTGCAGTTCTGCATGCAAACCGGCTCACCCATACAGACCTGAAACCACCAAATATTGTCTTTGTGACAAATGACTATGAAGAAGAGTACAACCCTGACCTGGTAAGCTGCTGTCCTCTTCCCCACCTCCCTCCCCCTCAGCCATCCTCTGTGTTTATTTGCTCACTTGCATCCCTTCACGTGTCGCTTCAGAATTGCAATGAACGCAGGCCAAGAAAACCTGACATCAAAGTTTTGGATTGTGGGTGTGCCACGTATGATTACGGGCATCATGGCACTTTAGTGACTACCGCACCTTACAGAGCTCCCAAAGTGGTCCTGGGTGAGTAGAAGGCTGTTTGTTAGGCTGATCTTTGGTGTGAGAGTTTTTGCGTGCTATTAAACAGTGCCAGAGAAGTGTTTCGTGTCTCGCTTGAGCTGTTGAACTGTTCGCAGTCTGGTCTAAACAGGAATGGCCTGAATCTTTTCACAGAACTGGGATGGTCACGGCCATGCGATGTTTGGAGCATAGGATGTACTCTACTTGAATACTACCTTGGATACACAGTATTTCAGGTAGGCAACTCTGAACCTCAAAAGGATGCAGCATGGATAATGCTCCCCGACTTGGTGAACGTACGCTGCAGAGCTGTGGGCGAAGGGGAATGGTCTGTGCAGGAAAGGAAGCTGCGTTTTTCTGTACTGCCAAGTTGAAGAGAACAGGAGGTGTAGGCATAAAGGAACTTTCTCAGCTGATGATTTTGACATGTTGCTTTCAGTAACCATTTTGGCAGCAGCTTGAAAGGAAGGATCACTCTGTTAACATTTGGACTTTACAAGGCACACTAGTACCAGATGTGGCTTCTTCTATCACCATCAACCAATGCTACTCAAACAGCTGAATCCTGTCCTCTTGACAGTTTTGCAGAAATGTGAACTTTAAGAAGAAAGGAAAAAGGGAAAAAACTCCAGTAGCCTGTAATTGCATTCAGGAAAGAGAGAACTAGAGGCTCTCTTTCTTCCTCACTCAATTTCAGTTCATTGGTGTCAGGGTACAGTAAAAGAATGAAGTCAGGCTGGCGTGTGGCTCTCCATAAGTTCCTCTTAACAATGAACAAAAAATGTCTCTCTTGACTTCCCTCCAGCCCTTAGATGACAAAGAACACCTGTCAACGATGGAGCGATTACTGGGGCCTTTGCCAGAGGACATGGTACAGAGCATTGTTTCTTTAAAGAAGCGGGTGTATTTCTGCGAGGGCCGGCTGGCCTGGGATGAACACAGCGCTGCTGGGCGATACGTCTCAAGGTACTACAGACCACTGAAGGTAAGATTACAGGGGGGAAATGCTCACGGGCAGAGGAGCTGGAAGAGTAATCCCAGGATTGATGACAGGTGTTTTGCTGTTTTCTTCATGAAGGAATTCATGGTCTGCCATGATTGTAAGCATGAGCAGCTCTTTGATCTGATTGAAAAGATGCTGCAGTACGACCCAGCCAAGCGCATCACTCTGGAAGAAGCACTGGAACATCCTTTCTTCCTCCTGTTGAAGCAGGGGAAGAAGGACACGGCCTCCTATAGCTGTGGCAGACCAACATCTCTGCCTTTTCAGAAATGTAAACTACGCTAAGCGTTTATTTTTTGATTAGTTGCTTATTTATTCATGTATATTCGGCTTTTTTTTTATGATGACATTTAATTCTTCTGTTGGAATAAAGCTTACTTAAGAAAAAGATAGTGATGAGCCTGGTTGTGTTTCCTGAGAAAATAAAAATCTTGGGACACTTTTGCGATGTGGATGAGAGCACTCTCTAGTCTACAGGCCTCCTAAGAAACAGTAAGTATTAATTTAATTACATTTTTACCCAACTGTCACTGGAAGAACAAAAGACCTAGGGCTGACGTTTCCCTGTAGCACGCGACTGATACTTCCTTTCTGAGTAAGAGGACAGAAACAGCCCTTGCAAACTATGTGTAAGGATGGCCTTTATTTGTTGAATGAGAAAAGGTACAAAGTATGGAAGGTCCCTGTAGTATTAAAGAGATCGCACTGTGATAAGGAATTATTATTTTTGTTAGTTTAAGTAGGTGTACTGTGGTTACCAGTATTTCTGTGAATGGCATTGTTGGCACACAGCAGTAGAGACTTAATCAGCTGCTAAGCAAAATAAAGCATTGCTGAAATGCACCTCTAATATCAGGCTCCCAAGACATGAAAAGAATTATAATCACTGGCTGTTCTGACACATATTTTTCAACAGTACTGCACAGCACCATCTTCTGGTGACAAAAAGTGGGATTTTTTTTTTCTTTCAGGCTTTGAGAAAAAAGCTGTCACCATATCAAAGACAAGTTTCATACAAGAAACAGTAATGTTAAGTTTTAAAAATAAGCTATTTAAAATAAACGACATTTGTAAAACATGGAAGTCACCAAAACTTTAACAACCCGTTACCCCTAGAAATGCACAAATGGAAAAATATCCTTTAAAAAGTCTTGCGCTCTTCATCAAGAGGAGCAGGCATGAACCGTGTTCTGATTTCTGCAAGTAAAGCAAAATGCATATTGTTCACATAATAAAGAAAGAAATTTCAAAGTACACAGCATTCTTCTCAGCTTGTGTGTGGACTCTCAATGACAAGGTGCAGGTCTGCTTTCAGGAAGACCCTTCGGGTGAGCTTTAGAATACGGAAGAACGAACTGTGGAGTTTGCTCTGCCTAAAGATACACCCAGGACAATCCCAAGCGTGCTGAGTAGACCACGGGCACATCATTGCACAAACAATCTCCATGAGCAGGCTGCACAAAAACATGCAGGCCAGAATTTATACTTAGAAAATGAGACATTTCAAGGGACTCTGCTCATTACTAGCTTGCTACATTGACAAATAACCTTAATATCACCACATTTCCTTTTCACTTGTATTTTCCAACACAAAGATAACACATCAATACCTTCATGCAAGTTATAGTATTAAGTGTTTATTGTTTGCCTGTTTTTCTAATCTAGGTAGACAACATAAAGGGTCCTCTTCACAGCCTGCCTTAAAATATAGGTCCCTGCCATGTAAAAGTTTTCAGTAAAGCAGGAAATGTAAAGTCTAAATCTAGAAGTATCACTTTCTTACTACTTTTTGACCTCATTAATCTTCATTGACTTCTTAGCTGGTTGGTGAGCACCTGTTCCACTCTCTGCTCTTTACGCACAGCGTGCACGACCTTACAAAGCTTTCTGTCATCACATTTCACTTCCTCAGTTCTCCATCTTTTCTACTGATCCAACCACCCTCTCATTTCCCACTCCCTGACATCTGCCAGAGCCCATGACCTCACTATGGCAAACAACAATCTGTAATAGCATTTCCAAGGCAAAGCACACCAGATTCTTGTGTAAACAGTATTACTCTCCAAAATAACACGGCAGGGTGCACAAAGCACGTGATCATGAACCTTTCAGGGCAACTCCGTTGGCCTTGTGACCACAGGGCATGCACCTGAAGTACGCATTCATCTATCTCACATCAAAAGAAGTAAACCTGACCACAGAGCCAAGATCCACTCCTAGTAAAAAAAATAAATTCAAGATATTTTTCTTTAAGCCAAGTTTGTACAGTCTACACTTTGAAGAATGCAAAGTGACTCAAGCTAAACTGTGGTAGGGTATACAGAGTACTTCTACAGTACCTGATTGCTCAGTCAGCCCCTAGGATGGTCACATAGTTTACCATGCATACCTTAACCCCTGTTCTACACACTCAATGGGCTCTGTAGCAAAAGTAAAAGTGAGATTATGTAGTCAAGAGAATAAAGGCTGTCCACAGCCCCATCAAAGGGACTTACCCAGCATTCCACCAGCCACCAGGACGTCAAAAAGTGTTTCTGCATAGCGGCGATAGTCAAGTTTTGCACCAGAAGCATCAAGAAACTTTGCTACTGCCTCCAAGTCACTGCCAGCTTCGCTTAAACCTTGAATAGTACAGTCCTGGAACTGAGTAGGGTCAAACCTCTCTTTTTCATCTGTAAAAACAAAGCATTCAAATGAAGGTACCACACACAGCTGTTTGGTATTTAATGTTTGTGATTTTAACCTTATTAAAAACAAAACAAAACTTGCACTGGCAAGCCTGCAGTTAAACACAACTAGGATCATTCCACTCTTCCAAGACAAGCGGTATTAACTAGCACAGACAGTGACTTAATAGTGTAGCCTAAAATGAATTTCAATGGTCAACACACCACTAAGAAGTTCTTCTGCTCACATTCCCCTATTCAGTCAAGGCTGAGGGAAAGGCTATCACAAGCTAAAACATTCCTTATCTACCTCTAATTGAATTCTTACAGTTCTTTCACTAAGAAGAGTTGTTTGCGATGATCATTAGATGGCTCTAATAAAGTTTATCTGATTTCTCAGTTTGATTCTTACACGCCTGTTCATACGTTAGATCACGCCCTACAAAAAGAGAGCCTTAGCTAAATGTTGGAAGGCAATTCTTAACATGTGTCCCTAGAGTTCTGTACACTTGACTCCATTACTTATGTTTCATTTACTCACTGTTTTGGGCAATATAATCTAACTGAAACACTGCATACCATCATTATGTGAGAGCCAACTGACAGGGCTTGCTTTCTGGCCACGAAGACCATCCGCTCCTCTTAATATGGAGTTAAGAGTCTGAAGCAATTGCTTTTCCTCAAGTGCATGGGGAAACACAGAAATCTGAGCTAACTTCTTAGTCATATATAAAGACAAAATGATGGACTATAATCACAGATCCATTTTGCATCCTTTGTTGTTGTTAAACAGAACACATCCTTCTTCACGTGTGAGATACATCAGCTGATTATAGCCCTGGTTTTGTTAAAGGTAGGGCATAGTCAACACGCAAAAAATCCACCCGTGTAACTAACAGGGAGCTTTAAACCAAAGAGCTCTTTGGCTTTACTCACCTCAATTTGTCCCATGAAAACCATGAGAGGAAAAGCTTCCAAAGAAGCAAATCTTACTTTGAGTGGTGTCTGTAACAGCTTAGCCAAATTTGTTAGCACCTGCTAGTAACCCTTCTGCAAGGGGTACACTAGCGTCCTCACATTCAGTGCAAGTACCAATATGTTGGTAACAGCTGGGTGGAAGTCTGGAAATATTGCATCAGTTATTTTCCAGGACAGATCCACGAAGCTCACTGTCACCGCAGAGTTGCTTGGAAGCCAAACTATCGTTCACAGAATGGTTTAGGTTGGAAGGGACCTTGAAAATCACGCAGTTCCAACCCCCCCACCATGGTCAAGGAACATCTTCCATCGGATCAGGTTGCTCAAAGCCTCATCCAACCTGGCTTCGAACACCTCAAGAGATAAGGCATCCATGAATTCTCTGGGCAAGCTGTTCCCCTGCCTCGCCACCCTCACAGGAAAAAATTTCTTCCTAAGCTCTAATTTAAATCTCCCCTCTTTCAGTTGAAAACCATTCCCCCTTTGTCCTGTCACTGCACTCCCTGATAAAGATCCCCTCCCCAGCTTTCGTATAGCCCCCCTTTAAGCACTGCAAGGCTCCCATAAGGTCTCTCTGGAGTCTTCTCTTCTCTAGGCTGAACAACTCCAACTCTCTCAGCCTGTCCTCGTACAGGAGGTGCTCCAGCCCTCGGATCATCTTTGCGGCCTCCTCTGGACTCACTCTAATAGATCCATTTCCTTCCTATGCTGAAGACTACATGGTTAAATGCTTAAAAAGAGACAAAAACCTGAAATGCTAAACTCTCTCACTTCAACAGCTTCTCAAGGTGCTTGAACATTAAAATAGGTTCTGTAAGGCTACACGTACTTCTGCACATAATTACTATTTTAGTATGTACAGTGTGCTTTGTGCTATCAGTTTGAGCTGAAACACGGCTAGTACATTAATAAAACATTTGGTTGGTTGGTTGGGAGTGTGTAGCAGTGAGGTTTATTGTTGGGTTTTTTCATTTAAACTGAAAGCAGGTATTCTTATAGCCTTAAGGGGACAATGCAACTCTTATCCAGCAGCTAACACTGAAATTCCTACTAGGTTAGATGACCCTCAGATGTATGCATTAACCCATAGCAAGCCTGTGCTGGAGCTCCCCTGTAACTCAGGGGTACCAATATCGAAAATGCCAGCAAATATCTCTAAGATTTTTTTTTGAGTTTTATAAAGTGAGCATCCTTTATTGCAGTCCTGGCCACATGAGGGAATGATTTCCATCAGTCACATGTAACGAGAGAAGAGCTAGTCACAAAATATATTTTCAACTTACACGAGTATGTGTAAGTTCTCCCAGAAATCCTATGCATATTCTACTACTTTCCAAGGACTAATTTTAATTTTATTATGAACTTTACAACAGCCAAGTCTCTGCTCATTTGAGCTTTGAAGTCAGTTCTCTGCCCAACCTTGCATTCTCAGATAAGGAAAGAAATACCATCTGGGAACACCAATGTTAATAACAACACACTACCAGAAGAACAGTCTTTAACTGTCTAACGTTCACAAATACTGCTACTCAGATAACGCTTAACTGAAGCTAGTTAGAAAATCAATTCTACAAAAAATCAACTCTATTCTAAGCTTTCTGTAGAAGCGTTTTTCTAACTAACTTCAGTTACTTAAGTAATACTGAAGTAGAGTCCACTCTGTGCAAAAACAACCACTTCTTTTATCAGTACCAGATACACTTGCTTCCAGGCCAAACACACTCAGTCCAGTCTAGAACAACTGTCTCTTACGCCAGCGTTATCACAGCAAATTCAGCTACAGTTTTCAGTGCTGAGAATTTTGTATTAGTGCAGAGGGCATTCTAGCACCCAGAGGCAGCCTCAAGGTTCTGTACTGAGTGTGACCTCATTTACAAGACGTAAGAGCAGAGCATGAAGTCGTTACTCTGTTCCTGGCAGAAGCTGCCTGGCGGGGGCCCTGCGGAGGGGCCACCCGCACGGAGCCCCCGCCACACGCGCTGCCCCTCGCTCACCTCTTTTTCGAGTTTTAAAACGCTGCCCCGATAGCGTCGGCTTCTGCGCCTTTTGATTATTCATAAAAGACACCCTGCAAGGAAGCGGAAACGCACCTCAGAGCGCTGACCCCTCCTCCTGCCCTCCCCTCCCGCCGCGTCCTTCCCCCGGCCTCCATTTTCCAGCGGGGAGCGCCGGCCTCCGTGTGTCCCGGGGCTCGCGGGCACAGGCGGGGCGGAGCCCAGGCGGAGCGGAGCCCAGCCCTGCGCGCGGAGCCCAGCCCATCCCGCCTACTTAGAACTGTTTGGCAGCCTTTGCTTCCTCCCCTAGATGCACCACAATACCCACTCCTTCCCTGGCTACAAGGACATAAAGCTGCGCTGGGAGTGCCTCCTGTTCTAAATAAAGAATTCCCGTGATAAAGAAGCATTATTTTTGTGTAGGTGTACTCTGATTACCAGTATTTCTCTGAAACATCATTGTTGGCACACAGCAGAAGAGACTTCCCTCTTTCTTGGGTTACGAGCTGTCCTTAGCCTGGCAGGCTTGAAAGCTCCTTCTGCGAGGGGGTGGCTGAAGTGCCTGCCGCAAGGCACAGGGTGTCGAGAGGGGTGGCTGCGACTTCAAGTGCCGCTTGTGCCCTGGTAGTGAGCAGCAGAGGAAGCAAGGGTCCATTCGAGGACGGGGTGGCTTTTCTCGCTCTGTGGGTAGAGAAGACTGATCTGTGCACTCACTTGAAGAGCTGCATTCAGTTTGTTTACTGCACAGTGGGTATTTATCACAGAATGTCCTGAGGTGGAAAGGACTCACAAGGAACATCCAAATCCTGCCCTTGCATAGAACAGCCCCAACATTCACACCGAGGGTCTGAGGATTCTGTCCAAATGCTTCTTGAATACTGATATGCTTGGCACCGGGACTGCTTCCCTGGGGAGCTGTTCCAGTGCTCCCCCATCCTCGGCGTGAAGATCCAACCTAATCCTCCCCAGGCATCACCTTCCTCCATTGGCACGCACAGCCCTCTTGGCTGCCAGGGCACACTGTTGGCTCATGGTCAACTTGCCATTGACACGAAACCCCAGATCCCTTTCTGCAGGGCTGGTCTCCAGCCTCTCCCTCCCCAGTCTGTGTGTCTGTCCAGGGTTGCCGTGTCCCAGGTGCAACAGCTGCCACTTGCCCTTGTTAAACTTCATGCGGCTGTGGCACGTTAACCAGGTGAGATTCTGACAGGTGTCTGAGGGATGCCCTCCCATCGAGTCATGAGATTCAACATGGAATCCATTTCTAGCCTCAGACTGGGTCGATGGTTTATGACTAAAGGATTCTATGTGAATGCTTATAGGTGTTTCTGCCGCAAGTCAGAATCCGGTTACCTGTGAGAGTCTCCTTAGAGACTGACACACACAGGGTTAATACGTATGGCTCTGGCCCAAACAGGATGGACGGACAGCAGCCACCTGCAGCAGTGCCCGCCAGAGAGACAATTTCCCAGTGCTGGAAGCAGAAAGTAATTTAATCAAATGCGAAATGAAAACAAATTCGAGATGTTGTAAGAAATTCACTTGCTGCATTAGTGCTTTATTAACACTTCTAACCAGTTAACGATTAGCATATACATAATGTACGTATATGTGTGTATATACATAAAAAGAAGGACAATAAAAACTTGAGTTAGTAGCTATTTTCCTGGGGAAGCATCTGACAGAGTCAGAGGTGTGCAATTCTTTCCAACAAGACATTTCTTCTTGTTGGAGGAGGAGAGGTCCAGGCCTGTTGATCGATCTGTCACGTAAGGTGGTCATCTCTTTTCTTCCTCAAAGAAAGGATTTCAAGGGATCAGCTTTACGCATTTTAAAATCCTTTTGGTGCCTCTTGGCGAGGTGGGTCTGAGTCAATTTGTATGTGTTGTTTGGCTCTTGGCAAGGCTGATTGTGATGTTGTACGGGGAGACTCAGCAGCTTGCCACACTTGTGGCAGTTTGCCACTCCTTGTGGAGACGAGGAGCTCAGTACACACTTTCCAGAGCTGTATCTGCTTCTAACTGAAGAAACATCACGCTGTGAGGCCTCCGACTCACCCCAGGTTTGACTTAGTTGCTATGAGTGTGAGACCACCACCCAACTGATCTCTTTTACCAGGTGCAGCTGTCCCTTGCCACTCGCTCCCCCTTGCCAACTGCTCTCTTTTGCAAAGCCAGGCTCTTTGCCATCCACAGGGCCCAGCAAGCTTGTGGTGCCACAGTCCACCCTGTGACCTCAGTCACATCTCGCCAAGAGGAATATCAGATGATTTCGATTTAGACAGATCGAGGAGCTCATCTTTCTCCCATGTAAGAGAAGCTACAAACAACACAGGAGCTGCCCTTTTCTAGCGGCTGCTCCAGAGGCTGCCTGGGGCAGCTCTGTGGGAATAACGTGCCCACTGTGGGCAGGGCCTGAGCCACGATGCGGCTTCTGAACATCTTCTGCAAGGATGAGGGCCTTGCTTTGAGTTCCTCTCTCAGAAACGGGGACTTTGGAAAAGCTCTCGAGCTGAGAACTCCCGTGGGGGAAAGAGCAGAGCATATGTGAAAACTGGGCAGTGGGGGAAAAGGACACTCTTCCTTCTGGTGCTCGTTTAACAGGGAATGGCTTTGTGAATGAAATTGTTTGTCTGGGATGCGATTTCAAGAGCAAAAGGTTTTGGTTACAGTTGTGGTGTTTGGAGCCAATTAATTACCCTGCCATGGATGGAAAAGCAAGTTTGGATCTCAGAAGATGCAATGGGGATAGAAAGAGAGAGAGGAGATCCTCACGTGGTTCCCCAGTGAGCAAGCACTGCAGACTGGATCTCAGAAGAGGTGAGGTTGACAAAGAGACAAAAAAGAGATTGGCCGGCACCGCACCGGAGAAGGAGCTGTGCAAAGAGGACCTCAGAAGCGGTAGCAGGGCTAGAAAGAGAGAGAGATCAGCAAGCCCTGCGCCAGAGAGCAAGAGAGGCAAACAGGGTACAGGAAAGGGTGACATTGACAGAGACAAAAAAGAGATCGGCCGGCACCGCACCAGAGAAGGAGCTGTGCAAAGAGGACCTCAGAAGGGGCAACAGGGCTAAAAAGAGAAAGAGATCAGCAAGCCCTGCGCCAGAGAGCAAGCGCTGCAAACAGGGTATAGGAAAGGCTGATGTTGACAAAGAGACAAAAAAGAGATCGGCCGGCACCGCACCGGAGAAGGAGCTGTGCAAAGAGGACCTCAGAAGCGGTAGCAGGGCTAGAAAGAGAGAGAGATCAGCAAGCCCTGCGCCAGAGAGCAAGAGCTGCAAACGGGATCATAGTGGGACAAGCCGACGCAAAAGGAAATCCCAGGCACGTTACAGTCCCTATGAATATTTGCAGGGGTTGTCACCCATTTTAGTAGAGGGTTTTTTATTTTACGAAGATGACTTCTTCTCTGGGCAGCAGTAATTGAGTGGAGGGGGAACAGGGAATTCTGTCGATTACATTAGTACTTTATTCCTTTAGCAGATACTCGTAGCTTATATTTTTGACTGGGACTTCAGTTCCTTGAGTGAAAAAGTATAGCTTGTAGGTTTGCTTGTGATAGCACAGAGGATAGTCTTGCTGCTTTTTCATTGGATATATCTGACCAGATTAGAGGTCAATAACCATCCCTTTGAGTAATCGAAATACAGCATCCCTTCTGTGCCATCAGAATTTTTCTGACGACAAGCACTGATTTCAGCCCTACTGAAAAATCCAAGCCCAAGCTTTAAAACTTGCTCTTGACTAAATGCTGCTGGAATACCCATGTCCAATTTCTTTACTTTTGTAAAAATGTATGTTGTCCGATGTTAGAAGTATCGCTGAAAAATCTGTCGAGTCAGATATGTACGATGTCTGCCCACTACTAGCAGGGCAGTCGTTCTGATTGTTGTTCTCTGCTTAGCTCTTAAAAAAGCCAAAGACAGGATTTATAATGTGCCATTTTCAGCTGAGGCAGCCTAAAGTAAATGTGGAAGCTCTATAGGATGTAAAAAATAACTTTTACCATATATTCAGTCTTGCAATTGAATCTCAGTTACTAAAGATGAGTATTTTAATGTGGCCATAAAGTGATTTTACACATAAGGATGGAAGATAATTCTATCCTATAGCCCTATATGGTATGCCGAAAAGACATCTTCAATGTATAGAAGGTAATTGTTAAATTCTTTTGCTTTACAAAAGACTAAGGGCACTGAAATCGTGAAGCAAAATTCATTGAACCAATCTTGGAAAAGGAAAATAATTACCCTGCAGCTTTTTCAATTGCCTTGCCACTTCGAGAATCGCATCTGCAGATCTGGTCCTTGCCATGTTTTTGTCCTGTAACGTAAATGATGTGCCCTGTGACTTGCCGGGGACTGAATTGGGAATTGCGCCTGGCAACTCTTTGTGGCCTGGCGTGTATCTGAGTGCCCGTCTGTCTCCCTGCTGAATGCATTTCCTGTTCTGAGCTGAGTTCACTCCAGTTTGTTGACTGGCTGAATGATCTTGGTGCCGTTCCAGGCGAGACATCGAAGGACCACAGACAGCAGTGCGGAGAGCGCACAGGATGACAAGGAAGGTCACCTGCTCTGTCAGAGAGGAGACGTGCTAAATGGAAGATGTATAGACTATTTTTCTATGTTTTAACATGTCAGATAGAATAATTTATTTTAGTGTAAGATGTGAGGGGGCTCTGAAGCCTTTTCTTTCTCTATTGATTTTTTTTTATGTGGAGGTGTTGGACTCATTTTTCTCATCACATATTGGTATATATATTCTTAAAAGTATATTTCTTATTTTCTTTTTCCCTTCTCCCACTACCCCTAACATCGTAAATGGAGTTAATGAAGGGACTGGAATGAGATCCCTGTAAATGTAGTTGAAGAGAGTTGTCCAATGACATCTATCAGACCAGATATTTAACACGTAGAGCACAGTCTTGAACAATCTTTGGTGACTGACAGCACTTAGTCTTTCTCTTCTTTGTTTTATCTTTGTTTGTTGGTGTTTATTTGCTATGTTGTTTAATAGCTGAGTAACTTCAGCACTTCAGTGACTAAGAGTTCTTTTCCTTCTAGACGAGATTGTTGCCATGTTGGGTGAAGGTGGCTTTGGAAAAGTAGTGGAATGCATCGACCACCGAGCTAAGTCTGTTTCATTCAACGCCTCTCATTTTTCTTACTGAGACTGTCAGCGTGTGTTTCGTGAAGGGCTTTCTGATCCCATCAGGCTTTCTCTGTGCTTCCTCGTGTGCCTCTCTCTGTATTTCTCTAAGGCTGCCGCAGTTGCCAAACAAAGTGTATGTTGGTCCCTGGTGCTAAAAGCAGCCCCTGGGCACGAGGCTCGTGCAGGGCTGGTGGATGAGGCGATGGGCGCGTCTTCTGCAGGCGCAGCGCAGCCTGGGAGAGGTCGGGGCTGATGGGGGCAGGTGGCCTGGAGAACGAACGTGTGGTGCAGCTGTCCCCCCCACCCCGGGCAATCCCGGGGCCTGTCTTTTCAAACTGTAAAGATTAAGTTTTAGTTGGGTTTCTGCACAGATGACTCGGGGTTATATGAAGTCAGTGTGACCTTTTCCGAGAAGGTTTGCAGTGAAAACATGCAGATGGGTTGCAGTTACCCAATAGCCTTAGTTAGAACTACTCATTGTTCTGATTTCTGTTAAAACCTTTGTGTCTGTTAAAATCCTTTCAGGGACGGCAGACGTGTAGCAGTGAAAATAGCAAAAAATACTGAGGATGCCACCGAAGCCGCCTGTGATGAAATACAAGTGCTGGAAGATTTGAAAGCATGGGATCCCAGCAATGCCTTGTAAGCACACAAAGCCAACTGTGCTGTCCTGGCTTGAAGACTTCTTCAGCACTGCTTTCTGTAACACACGCCGTGTGTGTGAGTGCTGCACAACTCCCTGCTGCAATGTATCTGTTTTCCTGCTTTTGCAGTCACTGTGTCCAGATGTTGCGATGGTTTGAGTACCATCAACATGTCTGCATTGTTTTTGAGCTCCTGGGGCTCAGCACATACAACTTTATGAGAGAAAACTGCTTCCAGCCGTTCAGCCTGGACCACATTAGGCAGATGGCATACCAGATCTGCACTTCTGTGAACTGTAAGTATGTTTCTTTCCTGCCTTATTTGTTAAATTGTCTCTGTGGAACCAGCTAACTGTGGGAGTTCTCTTGCAGTTCTGCATGCAAACCGGCTCACCCATACAGACCTGAAACCACCAAATATTGTCTTTGTGACAAATGACTATGAAGAAGAGTACAACCCTGACCTGGTAAGCTGCTGTCCTCTTCCCCACCTCCCTCCCCCTCAGCCATCCTCTGTGTTTATTTGCTCACTTGCATCCCTTCACGTGTCGCTTCAGAATTGCAATGAACGCAGGCCAAGAAAACCTGACATCAAAGTTTTGGATTGTGGGTGTGCCACGTATGATTACGGGCATCATGGCACTTTAGTGACTACCGCACCTTACAGAGCTCCCAAAGTGGTCCTGGGTGAGTAGAAGGCTGTTTGTTAGGCTGATCTTTGGTGTGAGAGTTTTTGCGTGCTATTAAACAGTGCCAGAGAAGTGTTTCGTGTCTCGCTTGAGCTGTTGAACTGTTCGCAGTCTGGTCTAAACAGGAATGGCCTGAATCTTTTCACAGAACTGGGATGGTCACGGCCATGCGATGTTTGGAGCATAGGATGTACTCTACTTGAATACTACCTTGGATACACAGTATTTCAGGTAGGCAACTCTGAACCTCAAAAGGATGCAGCATGGATAATGGTCCCCGACTTGGTGAACATACGCTGCAGAGCTGTGGGCGAAGGGGAATGGTCTGTGCAGGAAAGGAAGCTGCGTTTTTCTGTACTGCCAAGTTGAAGAGAACAGGAGGTGTAGGCATAAAGGAACTTTCTCAGCTGATGATTTTGACATGTTGCTTTCAGTAACCATTTTGGCAGCAGCTTGAAAGGAAGGATCACTCTGTTAACATTTGGACTTTACAAGGCACACTAGTACCAGATGTGGCTTCTTCTATCACCATCAACCAATGCTACTCAAACAGCTGAATCCTGTCCTCTTGACAGTTTTGCAGAAATGTGAACTTTAAGAAGAAAGGAAAAAGGGAAAAAACTCCAGTAGCCTGTAATTGCATTCAGGAAAGAGAGAACTAGAGGCTCTCTTTCTTCCTCACTCAGTTTCAGTTCATTGGTGTCAGGGTACAGTAAAAGAATGAAGTCAGGCTGGCGTGTGGCTCTCCATAAGTTCCTCTTAACAATGAACAAAAAATGTCTCTCTTGACTTCCCTCCAGCCCTTAGATGACAAAGAACACCTGGCAACGATGGAGCGATTACTGGGGCCTTTGCCATAGGACATGGTACAGAGCATTGTTTCTTTAAAGAAGCGGGTGTATTTCTGCGAGGGCCGGCTGGCCTGGGATGAACACAGCGCTGCTGGGCGATACGTCTCAAGGTACTACAGACCACTGAAGGTAAGATTACAGGGGGGAAATGCTCACGGGCAGAGGAGCTGGAAGAGTAATCCCAGGATTGATGACAGGTGTTTTGCTGTTTTCTTCATGAAGGAATTCATGGTCTGCCATGATTGTAAGCATGAGCAGCTCTTTGATCTGATTGAAAAGATGCTGCAGTACGACCCAGCCAAGCGCATCACTCTGGAAGAAGCACTGGAACATCCTTTCTTCCTCCTGTTGAAGCAGGGGAAGAAGGACACGGCCTCCTATAGCTGTGGCAGACCAACATCTCTGCCTTTTCAGAAATGTAAACTACGCTAAGCGTTTATTTTTTGATTAGTTGCTTATTTATTCATGTATATTCGGCTTTTTTTTTATGATGACATTTAATTCTTCTGTTGGAATAAAGCTTACTTAAGAAAAAGATAGTGATGAGCCTGGTTGTGTTTCCTGAGAAAATAAAAATCTTGGGACACTTTTGCGATGTGGATGAGAGCACTCTCTAGTCTACAGGCCTCCTAAGAAACAGTAAGTATTAATTTAATTACATTTTTACCCAACTGTCACTGGAAGAACAAAAGACCTAGGGCTGACGTTTCCCTGTAGCACGCGACTGATACTTCCTTTCTGAGTAAGAGGACAGAAACAGCCCTTGCAAACTATGTGTAAGGATGGCCTTTATTTGTTGAATGAGAAAAGGTACAAAGTATGGAAGGTCCCTGTAGTATTAAAGAGATCGCACTGTGATAAGGAATTATTATTTTTGTTAGTTTAAGTAGGTGTACTGTGGTTACCAGTATTTCTGTGAATGGCATTGTTGGCACACAGCAGTAGAGACTTAATCAGCTGCTAAGCAAAATAAAGCATTGCTGAAATGCACCTCTAATATCAGGCTCCCAAGACATGAAAAGAATTATAATCACTGGCTGTTCTGACACATATTTTTCAACAGTACTGCACAGCACCATCTTCTGGTGACAAAAAGTGGGATTTTTTTTTTCTTTCAGGCTTTGAGAAAAAAGCTGTCACCATATCAAAGACAAGTTTCATACAAGAAACAGTAATGTTAAGTTTTAAAAATAAGCTATTTAAAATAAACGACATTTGTAAAACATGGAAGTTACCAAAACTTTAACAACCCGTTACCCCTAGAAATGCACAAATGGAAAAATATCCTTTAAAAAGTCTTGCGCTCTTCATCAAGAGGAGCAGGCATGAACCGTGTTCTGATTTCTGCAAGTAAAGCAAAATGCATATTGTTCACATAATAAAGAAAGAAATTTCAAAGTACACAGCATTCTTCTCAGCTTGTGTGTGGACTCTCAATGACAAGGTGCAGGTCTGCTTTCAGGAAGACCCTTCGGGTGAGCTTTAGAATACGGAAGAACGAACTGTGGAGTTTGCTCTGCCTAAAGATACACCCAGGACAATCCCAAGCGTGCTGAGTAGACCACGGGCACATCATTGCACAAACAATCTCCATGAGCAGGCTGCACAAAAACATGCAGGCCAGAATTTATACTTAGAAAATGAGACATTTCAAGGGACTCTGCTCATTACTAGCTTGCTACATTGACAAATAACCTTAATATCACCACATTTCCTTTTCACTTGTATTTTCCAACACAAAGATAACACATCAATACCTTCATGCAAGTTATAGTATTAAGTGTTTATTGTTTGCCTGTTTTTCTAATCTAGGTAGACAACATAAAGGGTCCTCTTCACAGCCTGCCTTAAAATATAGGTCCCTGCCATGTAAAAGTTTTCAGTAAAGCAGGAAATGTAAAGTCTAAATCTAGAAGTATCACTTTCTTACTACTTTTTGACCTCATTAATCTTCATTGACTTCTTAGCTGGTTGGTGAGCACCTGTTCCACTCTCTGCTCTTTACGCACAGCGTGCACGACCTTACAAAGCTTTCTGTCATCACATTTCACTTCCTCAGTTCTCCATCTTTTCTACTGATCCAACCACCCTCTCATTTCCCACTCCCTGACATCTGCCAGAGCCCATGACCTCACTATGGCAAACAACAATCTGTAATAGCATTTCCAAGGCAAAGCACACCAGATTCTTGTGTAAACAGTATTACTCTCCAAAATAACACGGCAGGGTGCACAAAGCACGTGATCATGAACCTTTCAGGGCAAATCCGTTGGCCTTGTGACCACAGGGCACGCACCTGAAGTACGCATTCATCTATCTCACATCAGCAGAAGTAAACCTGACCACAGAGCCAAGATCCACTCCTAGTAAAAAAAATAAATTCAAGATATTTTTCTTTAAGCCAAGTTTGTACAGTCTACACTTTGAAGAATGCAAAGTGACTCAAGCTAAACTGTGGTAGGGTATACAGAGTATTTCTACAGTACCTGATTGCTCAGTCAGCCCCTAGGATGGTCACATAGTTTACCATGCATACCTTAACCCCTGTTCTACACACTCAATGGGCTCTGTAGCAAAAGTAAAAGTGAGATTATGTAGTCAAGAGAATAAAGGCTGTCCACAGCCCCATCAAAGGGACTTACCCAGCATTCCACCAGCCACCAGGACGTCAAAAAGTGTTTCTGCATAGCGGCGATAGTCAAGTTTTGCACCAGAAGCATCAAGAAACTTTGCTACTGCCTCCAAGTCACTGCCAGCTTCGCTTAAACCTTGAATAGTACAGTCCTGGAACTGAGTAGGGTCAAACCTCTCTTTTTCATCTGTAAAAACAAAGCATTCAAATGAAGGTACCACACACAGCTGTTTGGTATTTAATGTTTGTGATTTTAACCTTATTAAAAACAAAACAAAACTTGCACTGGCAAGCCTGCAGTTAAACACAACTAGGATCATTCCACTCTTCCAAGACAAGCGGTATTAACTAGCACAGACAGTGACTTAATAGTGTAGCCTAAAATGAATTTCAATGGTCAACACACCACTAAGAAGTTCTTCTGCTCACATTCCCCTATTCAGTCAAGGCTGAGGGAAAGGCTATCACAAGCTAAAACATTCCTTATCTACCTCTAATTGAATTCTTACAGTTCTTTCACTAAGAAGAGTTGTTTGCGATGATCATTAGATGGCTCTAATAAAGTTTATCTGATTTCTCAGTTTGATTCTTACACGCCTGTTCATACGTTAGATCACGCCCTACAAAAAGAGAGCCTTAGCTAAATGTTGGAAGGCAATTCTTAACATGTGTCCCTAGAGTTCTGTACACTTGACTCCATTACTTATGTTTCATTTACTCACTGTTTTGGGCAATATAATCTAACTGAAACACTGCATACCATCATTATGTGAGAGCCAACTGACAGGGCTTGCTTTCTGGCCACGAAGACCATCCGCTCCTCTTAATATGGAGTTAAGAGTCTGAAGCAATTGCTTTTCCTCAAGTGCATGGGGAAACACAGAAATCTGAGCTAACTTCTTAGTCATATATAAAGACAAAATGATGGACTATAATCACAGATCCATTTTGCATCCTTTGTTGTTGTTAAACAGAACACATCCTTCTTCACGTGTGAGATACATCAGCTGATTATAGCCCTGGTTTTGTTAAAGGTAGGGCATAGTCAACACGCAAAAAATCCACCCGTGTAACTAACAGGGAGCTTTAAACCAAAGAGCTCTTTGGCTTTACTCACCTCAATTTGTCCCATGAAAACCATGAGAGGAAAAGCTTCCAAAGAAGCAAATCTTACTTTGAGTGGTGTCTGTAACAGCTTAGCCAAATTTGTTAGCACCTGCTAGTAACCCTTCTGCAAGGGGTACACTAGCGTCCTCACATTCAGTGCAAGTACCAATATGTTGGTAACAGCTGGGTGGAAGTCTGGAAATATTGCATCAGTTATTTTCCAGGACAGATCCACGAAGCTCACTGTCACCGCAGAGTTGCTTGGAAGCCAAACTATCGTTCACAGAATGGTTTAGGTTGGAAGGGACCTTGAAAATCACGCAGTTCCAACCCCCCCACCATGGTCAAGGAACATCTTCCATCGGATCAGGTTGCTCAAAGCCTCATCCAACCTGGCTTCGAACACCTCAAGAGATAAGGCATCCATGAATTCTCTGGGCAAGCTGTTCCCCTGCCTCGCCACCCTCACAGGAAAAAATTTCTTCCTAAGCTCTAATTTAAATCTCCCCTCTTTCAGTTGAAAACCATTCCCCCTTTGTCCTGTCACTGCACTCCCTGATAAAGATCCCCTCCCCAGCTTTCGTATAGCCCCCCTTTAAGCACTGCAAGGCTCCCATAAGGTCTCTCTGGAGTCTTCTCTTCTCTAGGCTGAACAACTCCAACTCTCTCAGCCTGTCCTCGTACAGGAGGTGCTCCAGCCCTCGGATCATCTTTGCGGCCTCCTCTGGACTCACTCTAATAGATCCATTTCCTTCCTATGCTGAAGACTACATGGTTAAATGCTTAAAAAGAGACAAAAACCTGAAATGCTAAACTCTCTCACTTCAACAGCTTCTCAAGGTGCTTGAACATTAAAATAGGTTCTGTAAGGCTACACGTACTTCTGCACATAATTACTATTTTAGTATGTACAGTGTGCTTTGTGCTATCAGTTTGAGCTGAAACATGGCTAGTACATTAATAAAACATTTGGTTGGTTGGTTGGGAGTGTGTAGCAGTGAGGTTTATTGTTGGGTTTTTTCATTTAAACTGAAAGCAGGTATTCTTATAGCCTTAAGGGGACAATGCAACTCTTATCCAGCAGCTAACACTGAAATTCCTACTAGGTTAGATGACCCTCAGATGTATGCATTAACCCATAGCAAGCCTGTGCTGGAGCTCCCCTGTAACTCAGGGGTACCAATATCGAAAATGCCAGCAAATATCTCTAAGATTTTTTTTTGAGTTTTATAAAGTGAGCATCCTTTATTGCAGTCCTGGCCACATGAGGGAATGATTTCCATCAGTCACATGTAACGAGAGAAGAGCTAGTCACAAAATATATTTTCAACTTACACGAGTATGTGTAAGTTCTCCCAGAAATCCTATGCATATTCTACTACTTTCCAAGGACTAATTTTAATTTTATTATGAACTTTACAACAGCCAAGTCTCTGCTCATTTGAGCTTTGAAGTCAGTTCTCTGCCCAACCTTGCATTCTCAGATAAGGAAAGAAATACCATCTGGGAACACCAATGTTAATAACAACACACTACCAGAAGAACAGTCTTTAACTGTCTAACGTTCACAAATACTGCTACTCAGATAACGCTTAACTGAAGCTAGTTAGAAAATCAATTCTACAAAAAATCAACTCTATTCTAAGCTTTCTGTAGAAGCGTTTTTCTAACTAACTTGAGTTACTTAAGTAATACTGAAGTAGAGTCCACTCTGTGCAAAAACAACCACTTCTTTTATCAGTACCAGATACACTTGCTTCCAGGCCAAACACACTCAGTCCAGTCTAGAACAACTGTCTCTTACGCCAGCGTTATCACAGCAAATTCAGCTACAGTTTTCAGTGCTGAGAATTTTGTATTAGTGCAGAGGGCATTCTAGCACCCAGAGGCAGCCTCAAGGTTCTGTACTGAGTGTGACCTCATTTACAAGACGTAAGAGCAGAGCATGAAGTCGTTACTCTGTTCCTGGCAGAAGCTGCCTGGCGGGGGCCCTGCGGAGGGGCCACCCGCACGGAGCCCCCGCCACACGCGCTGCCCCTCGCTCACCTCTTTTTCGAGTTTTAAAACGCTGCCCCGATAGCGTCGGCTTCTGCGCCTTTTGATTATTCATAAAAGACACCCTGCAAGGAAGCGGAAACGCACCTCAGAGCGCTGACCCCTACTCCTGCCCTCCCCTCCCGCCGCGTCCTTCCCCCGGCCTCCATTTTCCAGCGGGGAGCGCCGGCCTCCGTGTGTCCCGGGGCTCGCGGGCACAGGCGGGGCGGAGCCCAGGCGGAGCGGAGCCCAGCCCTGCGCGCGGAGCCCAGCCCATCCCGGCTACTTAGAACTGTTTGGCAGCCTTTGCTTCCTCCCCTAGATGCACCACAATACCCACTCCTTCCCTGGCTACAAGGACATAAAGCTGCGCTGGGAGTGCCTCCTGTTCTAAATAAAGAATTCCCGTGATAAAGAAGCATTATTTTTGTGTAGGTGTACTCTGATTACCAGTATTTCTCTGAAACATCATTGTTGGCACACAGCAGAAGAGACTTCCCTCTTTCTTGGGTTACGAGCTGTCCTTAGCCTGGCAGGCTTGAAAGCTCCTTCTGCGAGGGGGTGGCTGAAGTGCCTGCCGCAAGGCACAGGGTGTCGAGAGGGGTGGCTGCGACTTCAAGTGCCGCTTGTGCCCTGGTAGTGAGCAGCAGAGGAAGCAAGGGTCCATTCGAGGACGGGGTGGCTTTTCTCGTTCTGTGGGTAGAGAAGACTGATCTGTGCACTCACTTGAAGAGCTGCATTCAGTTTGTTTACTGCACAGTGGGTATTTATCACAGAATGTCCTGAGGTGGAAAGGACTCACAAGGAACATCCAAATCCTGCCCTTGCATAGAACAGCCCCAACATTCACACCGAGGGTCTGAGGATTCTGTCCAAATGCTTCTTGAATACTGATATGCTTGGCACCGGGACTGCTTCCCTGGGGAGCTGTTCCAGTGCTCCCCCATCCTCGGCGTGAAGATCCAACCTAATCCTCCCCAGGCATCACCTTCCTCCATTGGCACGCACAGCCCTCTTGGCTGCCAGGGCACACTGTTGGCTCATGGTCAACTTGCCATTGACACGAAACCCCAGATCCCTTTCTGCAGGGCTGGTCTCCAGCCTCTCCCTCCCCAGTCTGTGTGTCTGTCCAGGGTTGCCGTGTCCCAGGTGCAACAGCTGCCACTTGCCCTTGTTAAACTTCATGCGGCTGTGGCACGTTAACCAGGTGAGATTCTGACAGGTGTCTGAGGGATGCCCTCCCATCGAGTCATGAGATTCAACATGGAATCCATTTCTAGCCTCAGACTGGGTCGATGGTTTATGACTAAAGGATTCTATGTGAATGCTTATAGGTGTTTCTGCCGCAAGTCAGAATCCGGTTACCTGTGAGAGTCTCCTTAGAGACTGACACACACAGGGTTAATACGTATGGCTCTGGCCCAAACAGGATGGACGGACAGCAGCCACTTGCAGCAGTGCCCGCCAGAGAGACAATTTCCCAGTGCTGGAAGCAGAAAGTAATTTAATCAAATGCGAAATGAAAACAAATTCGAGATGTTGTAAGAAATTCACTTGCTGCATTAGTGCTTTATTAACACTTCTAACCAGTTAACGATTAGCATATACATAATGTACGTATATGTGTGTATATACATAAAAAGAAGGACAATAAAAACTTGAGTTAGTAGCTATTTTCCTGGGGAAGCATCTGACAGAGTCAGAGGTGTGCAATTCTTTCCAACAAGACATTTCTTCTTGTTGGAGGAGGAGAGGTCCAGGCCTGTTGATCGATCTGTCACGTAAGGTGGTCATCTCTTTTCTTCCTCAAAGAAAGGATTTCAAGGGATCAGCTTTACGCATTTTAAAATCCTTTTGGTGCCTCTTGGCGAGGTGGGTCTGAGTCAATTTGTATGTGTTGTTTGGCTCTTGGCAAGGCTGATTGTGATGTTGTACGGGGAGACTCAGCAGCTTGCCACACTTGTGGCAGTTTGCCACTCCTTGTGGAGACGAGGAGCTCAGTACACACTTTCCAGAGCTGTATCTGCTTCTAACTGAAGAAACATCACGCTGTGAGGCCTCCGACTCACCCCAGGTTTGACTTAGTTGCTATGAGTGTGAGACCACCACCCAACTGATCTCTTTTACCAGGTGCAGCTGTCCCTTGCCACTCGCTCCCCCTTGCCAACTGCTCTCTTTTGCAAAGCCAGGCTCTTTGCCATCCACAGGGCCCAGCAAGCTTGTGGTGCCACAGTGACCTCAGTCACATCTCGCCAAGAGGAATATCAGATGATTTCGATTTAGACAGATGAAAACATGCAGATGGGTTGCAGTTACCCAATAGCCTTAGTTAGAACTACTCATTGTTCTGATTTCTGTTAAAACCTTTGTGTCTGTTAAAATCTTTTCAGGGACGGCAGACGTGTAGCAGTGAAAATAGCAAAAAATACTGAGGATGCCACCGAAGCCGCCTGTGATGAAATACAAGTGCTGGAAGATTTGAAAGCATGGGATCCCAGCAATGCCTTGTAAGCACACAAAGCCAACTGTGCTGTCCTGGCTTGAAGACTTCTTCAGCACTGCTTTCTGTAACACACGCCGTGTGTGTGAGTGCTGCACAACTCCCTGCTGCAATGTATCTGTTTTCCTGCTTTTGCAGTCACTGTGTCCAGATGTTGCGATGGTTTGAGTACCATCAACATGTCTGCATTGTTTTTGAGCTCCTGGGGCTCAGCACATACAACTTTATGAGAGAAAACTGCTTCCAGCCGTTCAGCCTGGACCACATTAGGCAGATGGCATACCAGATCTGCACTTCTGTGAACTGTAAGTATGTTTCTTTCCTGCCTTATTTGTTAAATTGTCTCTGTGGAACCAGCTAACTGTGGGAGTTCTCTTGCAGTTCTGCATGCAAACCGGCTCACCCATACAGACCTGAAACCACCAAATATTGTCTTTGTGACAAATGACTATGAAGAAGAGTACAACCCTGACCTGGTAAGCTGCTGTCCTCTTCCCCACCTCCCTCCCCCTCAGCCATCCTCTGTGTTTATTTGCTCACTTGCATCCCTTCACGTGTCGCTTCAGAATTGCAATGAACGCAGGCCAAGAAAACCTGACATCAAAGTTTTGGATTGTGGGTGTGCCACGTATGATTACGGGCATCATGGCACTTTAGTGACTACCGCACCTTACAGAGCTCCCAAAGTGGTCCTGGGTGAGTAGAAGGCTGTTTGTTAGGCTGATCTTTGGTGTGAGAGTTTTTGCGTGCTATTAAACAGTGCCAGAGAAGTGTTTCGTGTCTCGCTTGAGCTGTTGAACTGTTTGCAGTCTGGTCTAAACAGAAATGGCCTGAATCTTTTCACAGAACTGGGATGGTCACGGCCATGCGATGTTTGGAGCATAGGATGTACTCTACTTGAATACTACCTTGGATACACAGTATTTCAGGTAGGCAACTCTGAACCTCAAAAGGATGCAGCATGGATAATGCTCCCCGACTTGGTGAACGTACGCTGCAGAGCTGTGGGCGAAGGGGAATGGTCTGTGCAGGAAAGGAAGCTGCGTTTTTCTGTACTGCCAAGTTGAAGAGAACAGGAGGTGTAGGCATAAAGGAACTTTCTCAGCTGATGATTTTGACATGTTGCTTTCAGTAACCATTTTGGCAGCAGCTTGAAAGGAAGGATCACTCTGTTAACATTTGGACTTTACAAGGCACACTAGTACCAGATGTGGCTTCTTCTATCACCATCAACCAATGCTACTCAAACAGCTGAATCCTGTCCTCTTGACAGTTTTGCAGAAATGTGAACTTTAAGAAGAAAGGAAAAAGGGAAAAAACTCCAGTAGCCTGTAATTGCATTCAGGAAAGAGAGAACTAGAGGCTCTCTTTCTTCCTCACTCAATTTCAGTTCATTGGTGTCAGGGTACAGTAAAAGAATGAAGTCAGGCTGGCGTGTGGCTCTCCATAAGTTCCTCTTAACAATGAACAAAAAATGTCTCTCTTGACTTCCCTCCAGCCCTTAGATGACAAAGAACACCTGGCAACGATGGAGCGATTACTGGGGCCTTTGCCAGAGGACATGGTACAGAGCATTGTTTCTTTAAAGAAGCGGGTGTATTTCTGCGAGGGCCGGCTGGCCTGGGATGAACACAGCGCTGCTGGGCGATACGTCTCAAGGTACTACAGACCACTGAAGGTAAGATTACAGGGGGGAAATGCTCACGGGCAGAGGAGCTGGAAGAGTAATCCCAGGATTGATGACAGGTGTTTTGCTGTTTTCTTCATGAAGGAATTCATGGTCTGCCATGATTGTAAGCACGAGCAGCTCTTTGATCTGATTGAAAAGATGCTGCAGTACGACCCAGCCAAGCGCATCACTCTGGAAGAAGCACTGGAACATCCTTTCTTCCTCCTGTTGAAGCAGGGGAAGAAGGACACGGCCTCCTATAGCTGTGGCAGACCAACATCTCTGCCTTTTCAGAAATGTAAACTACGCTAAGCGTTTATTTTTTGATTAGTTGCTTATTTATTCATGTATATTCGGCTTTTTTTTTATGATGACATTTAATTCTTCTGTTGGAATAAAGCTTACTTAAGAAAAAGATAGTGATGAGCCTGGTTGTGTTTCCTGAGAAAATAAAAATCTTGGGACACTTTTGCGATGTGGATGAGAGCACTCTCTAGTCTACAGGCCTCCTAAGAAACAGTAAGTATTAATTTAATTACATTTTTACCCAACTGTCACTGGAAGAACAAAAGACCTAGGGCTGACGTTTCCCTGTAGCACGCGACTGATACTTCCTTTCTGAGTAAGAGGACAGAAACAGCCCTTGCAAACTATGTGTAAGGATGGCCTTTATTTGTTGAATGAGAAAAGGTACAAAGTATGGAAGGTCCCTGTAGTATTAAAGAGATCTCACTGTGATAAGGAATTATTATTTTTGTTAGTTTAAGTAGGTGTACTGTGGTTACCAGTATTTCTGTGAATGGCATTGTTGGCACACAGCAGTAGAGACTTAATCAGCTGCTAAGCAAAATAAAGCATTGCTGAAATGCACCTCTAATATCAGGCTCCCAAGACATGAAAAGAATTATAATCACTGGCTGTTCTGACACATATTTTTCAACAGTACTGCACAGCACCATCTTCTGGTGACAAAAAGTGGGATTTTTTTTTTCTTTCAGGCTTTGAGAAAAAAGCTGTCACCATATCAAAGACAAGTTTCATACAAGAAACAGTAATGTTAAGTTTTAAAAATAAGCTATTTAAAATAAACGACATTTGTAAAACATGGAAGTCACCAAAACTTTAACAACCCGTTACCCCTAGAAATGCACAAATGGAAAAATATCCTTTAAAAAGTCTTGCGCTCTTCATCAAGAGGAGCAGGCATGAACCGTGTTCTGATTTCTGCAAGTAAAGCAAAATGCATATTGTTCACATAATAAAGAAAGAAATTTCAAAGTACACAGCATTCTTCTCAGCTTGTGTGTGGACTCTCAATGACAAGGTGCAGGTCTGCTTTCAGGAAGACCCTTCGGGTGAGCTTTAGAATACGGAAGAACGAACTGTGGAGTTTGCTCTGCCTAAAGATACACCCAGGACAATCCCAAGCGTGCTGAGTAGACCACGGGCACATCATTGCACAAACAATCTCCATGAGCAGGCTGCACAAAAACATGCAGGCCAGAATTTATACTTAGAAAATTTTCTGAGACATTTCAAGGGACTCTGCTCATTACTAGCTTGCTACATTGACAAATAACCTTAATATCACCACATTTCCTTTTCACTTGTATTTTCCAACACAAAGATAACACATCAATACCTTCATGCAAGTTATAGTATTAAGTGTTTATTGTTTGCCTGTTTTTCTAATCTAGGTAGACAACATAAAGGGTCCTCTTCACAGCCTGCCTTAAAATATAGGTCCCTGCCATGTAAAAGTTTTCAGTAAAGCAGGAAATGTAAAGTCTAAATCTAGAAGTATCACTTTCTTACTACTTTTTGACCTCATTAATCTTCATTGACTTCTTAGCTGGTTGGTGAGCACCTGTTCCACTCTCTGCTCTTTACACACAGCGTGCACGACCTTACAAAGCTTTCTGTCATCACATTTCACTTCCTCAGTTCTCCATCTTTTCTACTGATCCAACCACCCTCTCATTTCCCACTCCCTGACATCTGCCAGAGCCCATGACCTCACTATGGCAAACAACAATCTGTAATAGCATTTCCAAGGCAAAGCACACCAGATTCTTGTGTAAACAGTATTACTCTCCAAAATAACACGGCAGGGTGCACAAAGCACGTGATCATGAACCTTTCAGGGCAACTCCGTTGGCCTTGTGACCACAGGGCATGCACCTGAAGTACGCATTCATCTATCTCACATCAAAAGAAGTAAACCTGACCACAGAGCCAAGATCCACTCCTAGTAAAAAAAATAAATTCAAGATATTTTTCTTTAAGCCAAGTTTGTACAGTCTACACTTTGAAGAATGCAAAGTGACTCAAGCTAAACTGTGGTAGGGTATACAGAGTATTTCTACAATACCTGATTGCTCAGTCAGCCCCTAGGATGGTCACATAGTTTACCATGCATACCTTAACCCCTGTTCTACACACTCAATGGGCTCTGTAGCAAAAGTAAAAGTGAGATTATGTAGTCAAGAGAATAAAGGCTGTCCACAGCCCCATCAAAGGGACTTACCCAGCATTCCACCAGCCACCAGGACGTCAAAAAGTGTTTCTGCATAGCGGCGATAGTCAAGTTTTGCACCAGAAGCATCAAGAAACTTTGCTACTGCCTCCAAGTCACTGCCAGCTTCGCTTAAACCTTGAATAGTACAGTCCTGGAACTGAGTAGGGTCAAACCTCTCTTTTTCATCTGTAAAAACAAAGCATTCAAATGAAGGTACCACACACAGCTGTTTGGTATTTAATGTTTGTGATTTTAACCTTATTAAAAACAAAACAAAACTTGCACTGGCAAGCCTGCAGTTAAACACAACTAGGATCATTCCACTCTTCCAAGACAAGCGGTATTAACTAGCACAGACAGTGACTTAATAGTGTAGCCTAAAATGAATTTCAATGGTCAACACACCACTAAGAAGTTCTTCTGCTCACATTCCCCTATTCAGTCAAGGCTGAGGGAAAGGCTATCACAAGCTAAAACATTCCTTATCTACCTCTAATTGAATTCTTACAGTTCTTTCACTAAGAAGAGTTGTTTGTGATGATCATTAGATGGCTCTAATAAAGTTTATCTGATTTCTCAGTTTGATTCTTACACGCCTGTTCATACGTTAGATCACGCCCTACAAAAAGAGAGCCTTAGCTAAATGTTGGAAGGCAATTCTTAACATGTGTCCCTAGAGTTCTGTACACTTGACTCCATTACTTATGTTTCATTTACTCACTGTTTTGGGCAATATAATCTAACTGAAACACTGCATACCATCATTATGTGAGAGCCAACTGACAGGGCTTGCTTTCTGGCCACGAAGACCATCCGCTCCTCTTAATATGGAGTTAAGAGTCTGAAGCAATTGCTTTTCCTCAAGTGCATGGGGAAACACAGAAATCTGAGCTAACTTCTTAGTCATATATAAAGACAAAATGATGGACTATAATCACAGATCCATTTTGCATCCTTTGTTGTTGTTAAACAGAACACATCCTTCTTCACGTGTGAGATACATCAGCTGATTATAGCCCTGGTTTTGTTAAAGGTAGGGCATAGTCAACACGCAAAAAATCCACCCGTGTAACTAACAGGGAGCTTTAAACCAAAGAGCTCTTTGGCTTTACTCACCTCAATTTGTCCCATGAAAACCATGAGAGGAAAAGCTTCCAAAGAAGCAAATCTTACTTTGAGTGGTGTCTGTAACAGCTTAGCCAAATTTGTTAGCACCTGCTAGTAACCCTTCTGCAAGGGGTACACTAGCGTCCTCACATTCAGTGCAAGTACCAATATGTTGGTAACAGCTGGGTGGAAGTCTGGAAATATTGCATCAGTTATTTTCCAGGACAGATCCACGAAGCTCACTGTCACCACAGAGTTGCTTGGAAGCCAAACTATCGTTCACAGAATGGTTTAGGTTGGAAGGGACCTTGAAAATCACGCAGTTCCAACCCCCCCACCATGGTCAAGGAACATCTTCCATCGGATCAGGTTGCTCAAAGCCTCATCCAACCTGGCTTCGAACACCTCAAGAGATAAGGCATCCATGAATTCTCTGGGCAAGCTGTTCCCCTGCCTCGCCACCCTCACAGGAAAAAATTTCTTCCTAAGCTCTAATTTAAATCTCCCCTCTTTCAGTTGAAAACCATTCCCCCTTTGTCCTGTCACTGCACTCCCTGATAAAGATCCCCTCCCCAGCTTTCGTATAGCCCCCCTTTAAGCACTGCAAGGCTCCCATAAGGTCTCTCTGGAGTCTTCTCTTCTCTAGGCTGAACAACTCCAACTCTCTCAGCCTGTCCTCGTACAGGAGGTGCTCCAGCCCTCGGATCATCTTTGTGGCCTCCTCTGGACTCACTCTAATAGATCCATTTCCTTCCTATGCTGAAGACTACATGGTTAAATGCTTAAAAAGAGACAAAAACCTGAAATGCTAAACTCTCTCACTTCAACAGCTTCTCAAGGTGCTTGAACATTAAAATAGGTTCTGTAAGGCTACACGTACTTCTGCACATAATTACTATTTTAGTATGTACAGTGTGCTTTGTGCTATCAGTTTGAGCTGAAACATGGCTAGTACATTAATAAAACATTTGGTTGGTTGGTTGGGAGTGTGTAGCAGTGAGGTTTATTGTTGGGTTTTTTCATTTAAACTGAAAGCAGGTATTCTTATAGCCTTAAGGGGACAATGCAACTCTTATCCAGCAGCTAACACTGAAATTCCTACTAGGTTAGATGACCCTCAGATGTATGCATTAACCCATAGCAAGCCTGTGCTGGAGCTCCCCTGTAACTCAGGGGTACCAATATCGAAAATGCCAGCAAATATCTCTAAGATTTTTTTGGAGTTTTATAAAGTGAGCATCCTTTATTGCAGTCCTGGCCACATGAGGGAATGATTTCCATCAGTCACATGTAACGAGAGAAGAGCTAGTCACAAAATATATTTTCAACTTACACGAGTATGTGTAAGTTCTCCCAGAAATCCTATGCATATTCTACTACTTTCCAAGGACTAATTTTAATTTTATTATGAACTTTACAACAGCCAAGTCTCTGCTCATTTGAGCTTTGAAGTCAGTTCTCTGCCCAACCTTGCATTCTCAGATAAGGAAAGAAATACCATCTGGGAACACCAATGTTAATAACAACACACTACCAGAAGAACAGTCTTTAACTGTCTAACGTTCACAAATACTGCTACTCAGATAACGCTTAACTGAAGCTAGTTAGAAAATCAATTCTACAAAAAATCAACTCTATTCTAAGCTTTCTGTAGAAGCGTTTTTCTAACTAACTTCAGTTACTTAAGTAATACTGAAGTAGAGTCCACTCTGTGCAAAAACAACCGCTTCTTTTATCAGTACCAGATACACTTGCTTCCAGGCCAAACACACTCAGTCCAGTCTAGAACAACTGTCTCTTACGCCAGCGTTATCACAGCAAATTCAGCTACAGTTTTCAGTGCTGAGAATTTTGTATTAGTGCAGAGGGCATTCTAGCACCCAGAGGCAGCCTCAAGGTTCTGTACTGAGTGTGACCTCATTTACAAGACGTAAGAGCAGAGCATGAAGTCGTTACTCTGTTCCTGGCAGAAGCTGCCTGGCGGGGGCCCTGCGGAGGGGCCACCCGCACGGAGCCCCCGCCACACGCGCTGCCCCTCGCTCACCTCTTTTTCGAGTTTTAAAACGCTGCCCCGATAGCGTCGGCTTCTGCGCCTTTTGATTATTCATAAAAGACACCCTGCAAGGAAGCGGAAACGCACCTCAGAGCGCTGACCCCTCCTCCTGCCCTCCCCTCCCGCCGCGTCCTTCCCCCGGCCTCCATTTTCCAGCGGGGAGCGCCGGCCTCCGTGTGTCCCGGGGCTCGCGGGCACAGGCGGGGCGGAGCCCAGGCGGAGCGGAGCCCAGCCCTGCGCGCGGAGCCCAGCCCATCCCGCCTACTTAGAACTGTTTGGCAGCCTTTGCTTCCTCCCCTAGATGCACCACAATACCCACTCCTTCCCTGGCTACAAGGACATAAAGCTGCGCTGGGAGTGCCTCCTGTTCTAAATAAAGAATTCCCGTGATAAAGAAGCATTATTTTTGTGTAGGTGTACTCTGATTACCAGTATTTCTCTGAAACATCATTGTTGGCACACAGCAGAAGAGACTTCCCTCTTTCTTGGGTTACGAGCTGTCCTTAGCCTGGCAGGCTTGAAAGCTCCTTCTGCGAGGGGGTGGCTGAAGTGCCTGCCGCAAGGCACAGGGTGTCGAGAGGGGTGGCTGCGACTTCAAGTGCCGCTTGTGCCCTGGTAGTGAGCAGCAGAGGAAGCAAGGGTCCATTCGAGGACGGGGTGGCTTTTCTCGCTCTGTGGGTAGAGAAGACTGATCTGTGCACTCACTTGAAGAGCTGCATTCAGTTTGTTTACTGCACAGTGGGTATTTATCACAGAATGTCCTGAGGTGGAAAGGACTCACAAGGAACATCCAAATCCTGCCCTTGCATAGAACAGCCCCAACATTCACACCGAGGGTCTGAGGATTCTGTCCAAATGCTTCTTGAATACTGATATGCTTGGCACCGGGACTGCTTCCCTGGGGAGCTGTTCCAGTGCTCCCCCATCCTCGGCGTGAAGATCCAACCTAATCCTCCCCAGGCATCACCTTCCTCCATTGGCACGCACAGCCCTCTTGGCTGCCAGGGCACACTGTTGGCTCATGGTCAACTTGCCATTGACACGAAACCCCAGATCCCTTTCTGCAGGGCTGGTCTCCAGCCTCTCCCTCCCCAGTCTGTGTGTCTGTCCAGGGTTGCCGTGTCCCAGGTGCAACAGCTGCCACTTGCCCTTGTTAAACTTCATGCGGCTGTGGCACGTTAACCAGGTGAGATTCTGACAGATGTCTGAGGGATGCCCTCCCATCGAGTCATGAGATTCAACATGGAATCCATTTCTAGCCTCAGACTGGGTCGATGGTTTATGACTAAAGGATTCTATGTGAATGCTTATAGGTGTTTCTGCCGCAAGTCAGAATCCGGTTACCTGTGAGAGTCTCCTTAGAGACTGACACACACAGGGTTAATACGTATGGCTCTGGCCCAAACAGGATGGACGGACAGCAGCCACTTGCAGCAGTGCCCGCCAGAGAGACAATTTCCCAGTGCTGGAAGCAGAAAGTAATTTAATCAAATGCGAAATGAAAACAAATTCGAGATGTTGTAAGAAATTCACTTGCTGCATTAGTGCTTTATTAACACTTCTAACCAGTTAACGATTAGCATATACATAATGTACGTATATGTGTGTATATACATAAAAAGAAGGACAATAAAAACTTGAGTTAGTAGCTATTTTCCTGGGGAAGCATCTGACAGAGTCAGAGGTGTGCAATTCTTTCCAACAAGACATTTCTTCTTGTTGGAGGAGGAGAGGTCCAGGCCTGTTGATCGATCTGTCACGTAAGGTGGTCATCTCTTTTCTTCCTCAAAGAAAGGATTTCAAGGGATCAGCTTTACGCATTTTAAAATCCTTTTGGTGCCTCTTGGCGAGGTGGGTCTGAGTCAATTTGTATGTGTTGTTTGGCTCTTGGCAAGGCTGATTGTGATGTTGTACGGGGAGACTCAGCAGCTTGCCACACTTGTGGCAGTTTGCCACTGCTTGTGGAGACGAGGAGCTCAGTACACACTTTCCAGAGCTGTATCTGCTTCTAACTGAAGAAACATCACGCTGTGAGGCCTCCGACTCACCCCAGGTTTGACTTAGTTGCTATGAGTGTGAGACCACCACCCAACTGATCTCTTTTACCAGGTGCAGCTGTCCCTTGCCACTCGCTCCCCCTTGCCAACTGCTCTCTTTTGCAAAGCCAGGCTCTTTGCCATCCACAGGGCCCAGCAAGCTTGTGGTGCCACAGTCCACCCTGTGACCTCAGTCACATCTCGCCAAGAGGAATATCAGATGATTTCGATTTAGACAGATTGAGGAGCTCATCTTTCTCCCATGTAAGAGAAGCTACAAACAACACAGGAGCTGCCCTTTTCTAGCGGCTGCTCCAGAGGCTGCCTGGGGCAGCTCTGTGGGAATAACGTGCCCAGTGTGGGCAGGGCCTGAGCCACGATGCGGCTTCTGAACATCTTCTGCAAGGATGAGGGCCTTGCTTTGAGTTCCTCTCTCAGAAACGGGGACTTTGGAAAAGCTCTCGAGCTGAGAACTCCCGTGGGGGAAAGAGCAGAGCATATGTGAAAACTGGGCAGTGGGGGAAAAGGACACTCTTCCTTCTGGTGCTCGTTTAACAGGGAATGGCTTTGTGAATGAAATTGTTTGTCTGGGATGCGATTTCAAGAGCAAAAGGTTTTGGTTACAGTTGTGGTGTTTGGAGCCAATTAATTACCCTGCCATGGATGGAAAAGCAAGTTTGGATCTCAGAAGATGCAATGGGGATAGAAAGAGAGAGAGGAGATCCTCACGTGGTTCCCCAGTGAGCAAGCACTGCAGACTGGATCTCAGAAGAGGTGAGGTTGACAAAGAGACAAAAAAGAGATTGGCCGGCACCGCACCGGAGAAGGAGCTGTGCAAAGAGGACCTCAGAAGCGGTAGCAGGGCTAGAAAGAGAGAGAGATCAGCAAGCCCTGCGCCAGAGAGCAAGAGAGGCAAACAGGGTACAGGAAAGGGTGACATTGACAGAGACAAAAAAGAGATCGGCCGGCACCGCACCAGAGAAGGAGCTGTGCAAAGAGGACCTCAGAAGGGGCAACAGGGCTAAAAAGAGAAAGAGATCAGCAAGCCCTGCGCCAGAGAGCAAGCGCTGCAAACAGGGTATAGGAAAGGCTGACGTTGACAAAGAGACAAAAAAGAGATCGGCCGGCACCGCACCGGAGAAGGAGCTGTGCAAAGAGGACCTCAGAAGCGGTAGCAGGGCTAGAAAGAGAGAGAGATCAGCAAGCCCTGCGCCAGAGAGCAAGAGCTGCAAACGGGATCATAGTGGGACAAGCCGACGCAAAAGGAAATCCCAGGCACGTTACAGTCCCTATGAATATTTGCAGGGGTTGTCACCCATTTTAGTAGAGGGTTTTTTATTTTACGAAGATGACTTCTTCTCTGGGCAGCAGTAATTGAGTGGAGGGGGGACAGGGAATTCTGTCGATTACATTAGTACTTTATTCCTTTAGCAGATACTCGTAGCTTATATTTTTGACTGGGACTTCAGTTCCTTGAGTGAAAAAGTATAGCTTGTAGGTTTGCTTGTGATAGCACAGAGGATAGTCTTGCTGCTTTTTCATTGGATATATCTGACCAGATTAGAGGTCAATAACCATCCCTTTGAGTAATCGAAATACAGCATCCCTTCTGTGCGGTCAGAATGTTTCTGACGACAAGCACTGATTTCAGCCCTACTGAAAAATCCAAGCCCAAGCTTTAAAACTTGCTCTTGACTAAATGCTGCTGGAATACCCATGTCCAATTTCTTTACTTTTGTAAAAATGTATGTTGTCCGATGTTAGAAGTATCGCTGAAAAATCTGTCGAGTCAGATATGTACGATGTCTGCCCACTACTAGCAGGGCAGTCGTTCTGATTGTTGTTCTCTGCCTAGCTCTTAAAAAAGCCAAAGACAGGATTTATAATGTGCCATTTTCAGCTGAGGCAGCCTAAAGTAAATGTGGAAGCTCTATAGGATGTAAAAAATAACTTTTACCATATATTCAGTCTTGCAATTGAATCTCAGTTACTAAAGATGAGTATTTTAATGTGGCCATAAAGTGATTTTACACATAAGGATGGAAGATAATTCTATCCTATAGCCCTATATGGTATGTCGAAAAGACATCTTCAATGTATAGAAGGTAATTGTTAAATTCTTTTGCTTTACAAAAGACTAAGGGCACTGAAATCGTGAAGCAAAATTCATTGAACCAATCTTGGAAAAGGAAAATAATTACCCTGCAGCTTTTTCAATTGCCTTGCCACTTCGAGAATCGCATCTGCAGATCTGGTCCTTGCCATGTTTTTGTCCTGTAACGTAAATGATGTGCCCTGTGACTTGCCGGGGACTGAATTGGGAATTGCGCCTGGCAACTCTTTGTGGCCTGGCGTGTATCTGAGTGCCCGTCTGTCTCCCTGCTGAATGCATTTCCTGTTCTGAGCTGAGTTCACTCCAGTTTGTTGACTGGCTGAATGATCTTGGTGCCGTTCCAGGCGAGACATCGAAGGACCACAGACAGCAGTGCGGAGAGCGCACAGGATGACAAGGAAGGTCACCTGCTCTGTCAGAGAGGAGACGTGCTAAATGGAAGATGTATAGACTATTTTTCTATGTTTTAACATGTCAGATAGAATAATTTATTTTAGTGTAAGATGTGAGGGGGCTCTGAAGCCTTTTCTTTCTCTATTGATTTTTTTTTATGTGGAGGTGTTGGACTCATTTTTCTCATCACATATTGGTATATATATTCTTAAAAGTATATTTCTTATTTTCTTTTTCCCTTCTCCCACTACCCCTAACATCGTAAATGGAGTTAATGAAGGGACTGGAATGAGATCCCTGTAAATGTAGTTGAAGAGAGTTGTCCAATGACATCTATCAGACCAGATATTTAACACGTAGAGCACAGTCTTGAACAATCTTTGGTGACTGACAGCACTTAGTCTTTCTCTTCTTTGTTTTATCTTTGTTTGTTGGTGTTTATTTGCTATGTTGTTTAATAGCTGAGTAACTTCAGCACTTCAGTGACTAAGAGTTCTTTTCCTTCTAGACGAGATTGTTGCCATGTTGGGTGAAGGTGGCTTTGGAAAAGTAGTGGAATGCATCGACCACCGAGCTAAGTCTGTTTCATTCAACGCCTCTCATTTTTCTTACTGAGACTGTCAGCGTGTGTTTCGTGAAGGGCTTTCTGATCCCATCAGGCTTTCTCTGTGCTTCCTCGTGTGCCTCTCTCTGTATTTCTCTAAGGCTGCCGCAGCTGCCAAACAAAGTGTATGTTGGTCCCTGGTGCTAAAAGCAGCCCCTGGGCACGAGGCTCGTGCAGGGCTGGTGGATGAGGCGATGGGCGCGTCTTCTGCAGGCGCAGCGCAGCCTGGGAGAGGTCGAGGCTGATGGGGGCAGGTGGCCTGGAGAACAAACGTGTGGTGCAGCTGTCCCCCCCACCCCGGGCAATCCCGGGGCCTGTCTTTTCAAACTGTAAAGATTAAGTTTTAGTTGGGTTTCTGCACAGATGACTCGGGGTTATATGAAGTCAGTGTGACCTTTTCCGAGAAGGTTTGCAGTGAAAACATGCAGATGGGTTGCAGTTACCCAATAGCCTTAGTTAGAACTACTCATTGTTCTGATTTCTGTTAAAACCTTTGTGTCTGTTAAAATCTTTTCAGGGACGGCAGACGGGTAGCAGTGAAAATAGCAAAAAATACTGAGGATGCCACCGAAGCCGCCTGTGATGAAATACAAGTGCTGGAAGATTTGGAAGCATGGGATCCCAGCAATGCCTTGTAAGCACACAAAGCCAACTGTGCTGTCCTGGCTTGAAGACTTCTTCAGCACTGCTTTCTGTAACACACGCCGTGTGTGTGAGTGCTGCACAACTCCCTGCTGCAATGTATCTGTTTTCCTGCTTTTGCAGTTACTGTGTCCAGATGTTGCGATGGTTTGAGTACCATCAACGTCTGCATTGTTTTTGAGCTCCTGGGGCTCAGCACATACAACTTTATGAGAGAAAACTGCTTCCAGCCGTTCAGCCTGGACCACATTAGGCAGATGGCATACCAGATCTGCACTTCTGTGAACTGTAAGTATGTTTCTTTTCTGCCTTATTTGTTAAATTGTCTCTGTGGAACCAGCTAACTGTGGGAGTTCTCTTGCAGTTCTGCATGCAAACCTGCTCACCCATACAGACCTGAAACCACCAAATATTGTCTTTGTGACAAAGGACTATGAAGAAGAGTACAACCCTGACCTGGTAAGCTGCTGTCCTCTTCCCCACCTCCCTCCCCCTCAGCCATCCTCTGTGTTTATTTGCTCACTTGCATCCCTTCACGTGTCGCTTCAGAATTGCAATGAACGCAGGCCAAGAAAACCTGACATCAAAGTTTTGGATTGTGGGTGTGCCACGTATGATTACGGGCATCATGGCACTTTAGTGACTACCGCACCTTACAGAGCTCCCAAAGTGGTCCTGGGTGAGTAGAAGGCTGTTTGTTAGGCTGATCTTTGGTGTGAGAGTTTTTGCGTGCTATTAAACAGTGCCAGAGAAGTGTTTTGTGTCTCGCTTGAGCTGTTGAACTGTTTGCAGTCTGGTCTAAACAGGAATGGCCTGAATCTTTTCACAGAACTGGGATGGTCACGGCCATGCAATGTTTGGAGCATAGGATGTACTCTACTTGAATACTACCTTGGATACACAGTATTTCGGGTAGGCAACTCTGAACCTCAAAAGGATGCAGCATGGATAATGCTCCCCAACTTGGTGAATGTACGCTGCAGAGCTGTGGGCGAAGGGGAATGGTCTGTGCAGGAAAGGAAGCTGCGTTTTTCTGTACTGCCAAGTTGAAGAGAACAGGAGGTGTAGGCATAAAGGAACCTTCTCAGCTGATGATTTTGACATGTTGCTTTCTGTAACCATTTTGGCAGCAGCTTGAAAGGAAGGATCACTCTGTTAACATTTGGACTTTACAAGGCACACTAGTACCAGATGTGGCTTCTTCTATCACCATCAACCAATGCTACTCAAACAGCTGAATCCTGTCCTCTTTGACAGTTTTGCAGAAATGTGAACTTTAAGAAGAAAGGAAAAAGGGAAAAAACTCCAGTAGCCTGTAATTGCATTCAGGAAAGAGAGAACTAGAGGCTCTCTTTCTTCCTCACTCAATTTCAGTTCATTGGTGTCAGGGTACAGTAAAAGAATGAAGTCAGGCTGGCGTGTGGCTCTCCATAAGTTCCTCTTAACAATGAACAAAAAATGTCTCTCTTGACTTCCCTCCAGCCCTTAGATGACAAAGAACACCTGGCAACGATGGAGCGATTACTGGGGCCTTTGCCAGAGGACATGGTACAGAGCATTGTTTCTTTAAAGAAGCGGGAGTATTTCTGCGAGGGCCGGCTGGCCTGGGATGAACACAGCGCTGCTGGGCGATACGTCTCAAGGTACTACAGACCACTGAAGGTAAGATTACAGGGGGGAAATGCTCACGGGCAGAGGAGCTGGAAGAGTAATCCCAGGATTGATGACAGGTGTTTTGCTGTTCTCTTCATGAAGGAATTCATGGTCTGCCATGATTGTAAGCACGAGCAGCTCTTTGATCTGATTGAAAAGATGCTGCAGTACGACCCAGCCAAGCGCATCACTCTGGAAGAAGCACTGGAACATCCTTTCTTCCTCCTGTTGAAGCAGGGGAAAAAGGACACGGCCTCCTATAGCTGTGGCAGACCAACATCTCTGCCTTTTCAGAAATGTAAACTACGCTAAGCGTTTATTTTTTGATTAGTTGCTTATTTATTTATGTATAATCGGCTTTTTTTTTATGATGACATTTAATTCTTCTGTTGGAATAAAGCTTACTTAAGAAAAAGATAGTGATGAGCCTGGTTGTGTTTCCTGAGAAAATAAAAATCTTGGGACACTTTTGCGATGTGGATGAGAGCACTCTCTAGTCTACAGGCCTCCTAAGAAACAGTAAGTATTAATTTAATTACATTTTTACCCAACTGTCACTGGAAGAACAAAAGACCTAGGGCTGACGTTTCCCTGTAGCACGCGACTGATACTTCCTTTCTGAGTAAGAGGACAGAAACAGCCCTTGCAAACTATGTGTAAGGATGGCCTTTATTTGTTGAATGAGAAAAGGTACAAAGTATGGAAGGTCCCTGTAGTATTAAAGAGATCGCACTGTGATAAGGAATTATTATTTTTGTTAGTTTAAGTAGGTGTACTGTGGTTACCAGTATTTCTGTGAATGGCATTGTTGGCACACAGCAGTAGAGACTTAATCAGCTGCTAAGCAAAATAAAGCATTGCTGAAATGCACCTCTAATATCAGGCTCCCAAGACATGAAAAGAATTATAATCACTGGCTGTTCTGACACATATTTTTCAACAGTACTGCACAGCACCATCTTCTGGTGACAAAAAGTGGGATTTTTTTTTTCTTTCAGGCTTTGAGAAAAAAGCTGTCACCATATCAAAGACAAGTTTCATACAAGAAACAGTAATGTTAAGTTTAAAAAATAAGCTATTTAAAATAAACGACATTTGTAAAACATGGAAGTCACCAAAACTTTAACAACCCGTTACCCCTAGAAATGCACAAATGGAAAAATATCCTTTAAAAAGTCTTGCGCTCTTCATCAAGAGGAGCAGGCATGAACCGTGTTCTGATTTCTGCAAGTAAAGCAAAATGCATATTGTTCACATAATAAAGAAAGAAATTTCAAAGTACACAGCATTCTTCTCAGCTTGTGTGTGGACTCTCAATGACAAGGTGCAGGTCTGCTTTCAGGAAGACCCTTCGGGTGAGCTTTAGAATACGGAAGAACGAACTGTGGAGTTTGCTCTGCCTAAAGATACACCCAGGACAATCCCAAGCGTGCTGAGTAGACCACGGGCACATCATTGCACAAACAATCTCCATGAGCAGGCTGCACAAAAACATGCAGGCCAGAATTTATACTTAGAAAATGAGACATTTCAAGGGACTCTGCTCATTACTAGCTTGCTACATTGACAAATAACCTTAATATCACCACATTTCCTTTTCACTTGTATTTTCCAACACAAAGATAACACATCAATACCTTCATGCAAGTTATAGTATTAAGTGTTTATTGTTTGCCTGTTTTTCTAATCTAGGTAGACAACATAAAGGGTCCTCTTCACAGCCTGCCTTAAAATATAGGTCCCTGCCATGTAAAAGTTTTCAGTAAAGCAGGAAATGTAAAGTCTAAATCTAGAAGTATCACTTTCTTACTACTTTTTGACCTCATTAATCTTCATTGACTTCTTAGCTGGTTGGTGAGCACCTGTTCCACTCTCTGCTCTTTACGCACAGCGTGCACGACCTTACAAAGCTTTCTGTCATCACATTTCACTTCCTCAGTTCTCCATCTTTTCTACTGATCCAACCACCCTCTCATTTCCCACTCCCTGACATCTGCCAGAGCCCATGACCTCACTATGGCAAACAACAATCTGTAATAGCATTTCCAAGGCAAAGCACACCAGATTCTTGTGTAAACAGTATTACTCTCCAAAATAACACGGCAGGGTGCACAAAGCACGTGATCATGAACCTTTCAGGGCAACTCCGTTGGCCTTGTGACCACAGGGCACGCACCTGAAGTACGCATTCATCTATCTCACATCAGCAGAAGTAAACCTGACCACAGAGCCAAGATCCACTCCTAGTAAAAAAAATAAATTCAAGATATTTTTCTTTAAGCCAAGTTTGTACAGTCTACACTTTGAAGAATGCAAAGTGACTCAAGCTAAACTGTGGTAGGGTATACAGAGTATTTCTACAGTACCTGATTGCTCAGTCAGCCCCTAGGATGGTCACATAGTTTACCATGCATACCTTAACCCCTGTTCTACACACTCAATGGGCTCTGTAGCAAAAGTAAAAGTGAGATTATGTAGTCAAGAGAATAAAGGCTGTCCACAGCCCCATCAAAGGGACTTACCCAGCATTCCACCAGCCACCAGGACGTCAAAAAGTGTTTCTGCATAGCGGCGATAGTCAAGTTTTGCACCAGAAGCATCAAGAAACTTTGCTACTGCCTCCAAGTCACTGCCAGCTTCGCTTAAACCTTGAATAGTACAGTCCTGGAACTGAGTAGGGTCAAACCTCTCTTTTTCATCTGTAAAAACAAAGCATTCAAATGAAGGTACCACACACAGCTGTTTGGTATTTAATGTTTGTGATTTTAACCTTATTAAAAACAAAACAAAACTTGCACTGGCAAGCCTGCAGTTAAACACAACTAGGATCATTCCACTCTTCCAAGACAAGCGGTATTAACTAGCACAGACAGTGACTTAATAGTGTAGCCTAAAATGAATTTCAATGGTCAACACACCACTAAGAAGTTCTTCTGCTCACATTCCCCTATTCAGTCAAGGCTGAGGGAAAGGCTATCACAAGCTAAAACATTCCTTATCTACCTCTAATTGAATTCTTACAGTTCTTTCACTAAGAAGAGTTGTTTGCGATGATCATTAGATGGCTCTAATAAAGTTTATCTGATTTCTCAGTTTGATTCTTACACGCCTGTTCATACGTTAGATCACGCCCTACAAAAAGAGAGCCTTAGCTAAATGTTGGAAGGCAATTCTTAACATGTGTCCCTAGAGTTCTGTACACTTGACTCCATTACTTATGTTTCATTTACTCACTGTTTTGGGCAATATAATCTAACTGAAACACTGCATACCATCATTATGTGAGAGCCAACTGACAGGGCTTGCTTTCTGGCCACGAAGACCATCCGCTCCTCTTAATATGGAGTTAAGAGTCTGAAGCAATTGCTTTTCCTCAAGTGCATGGGGAAACACAGAAATCTGAGCTAACTTCTTAGTCATATATAAAGACAAAATGATGGACTATAATCACAGATCCATTTTGCATCCTTTGTTGTTGTTAAACAGAACACATCCTTCTTCACGTGTGAGATACATCAGCTGATTATAGCCCTGGTTTTGTTAAAGGTAGGGCATAGTCAACACGCAAAAAATCCACCCGTGTAACTAACAGGGAGCTTTAAACCAAAGAGCTCTTTGGCTTTACTCACCTCAATTTGTCCCATGAAAACCATGAGAGGAAAAGCTTCCAAAGAAGCAAATCTTACTTTGAGTGGTGTCTGTAACAGCTTAGCCAAATTTGTTAGCACCTGCTAGTAACCCTTCTGCAAGGGGTACACTAGCGTCCTCACATTCAGTGCAAGTACCAATATGTTGGTAACAGCTGGGTGGAAGTCTGGAAATATTGCATCAGTTATTTTCCAGGACAGATCCACGAAGCTCACTGTCACCACAGAGTTGCTTGGAAGCCAAACTATCGTTCACAGAATGGTTTAGGTTGGAAGGGACCTTGAAAATCACGCAGTTCCAACCCCCCCACCATGGTCAAGGAACATCTTCCATCGGATCAGGTTGCTCAAAGCCTCATCCAACCTGGCTTCGAACACCTCAAGAGATAAGGCATCCATGAATTCTCTGGGCAAGCTGTTCCCCTGCCTCGCCACCCTCACAGGAAAAAATTTCTTCCTAAGCTCTAATTTAAATCTCCCCTCTTTCAGTTGAAAACCATTCCCCCTTTGTCCTGTCACTGCACTCCCTGATAAAGATCCCCTCCCCAGCTTTCGTATAGCCCCCCTTTAAGCACTGCAAGGCTCCCATAAGGTCTCTCTGGAGTCTTCTCTTCTCTAGGCTGAACAACTCCAACTCTCTCAGCCTGTCCTCGTACAGGAGGTGCTCCAGCCCTCGGATCATCTTTGTGGCCTCCTCTGGACTCACTCTAATAGATCCATTTCCTTCCTATGCTGAAGACTACATGGTTAAATGCTTAAAAAGAGACAAAAACCTGAAATGCTAAACTCTCTCACTTCAACAGCTTCTCAAGGTGCTTGAACATTAAAATAGGTTCTGTAAGGCTACACGTACTTCTGCACATAATTACTATTTTAGTATGTACAGTGTGCTTTGTGCTATCAGTTTGAGCTGAAACATGGCTAGTACATTAATAAAACATTTGGTTGGTTGGTTGGGAGTGTGTAGCAGTGAGGTTTATTGTTGGGTTTTTTCATTTAAACTGAAAGCAGGTATTCTTATAGCCTTAAGGGGACAATGCAACTCTTATCCAGCAGCTAACACTGAAATTCCTACTAGGTTAGATGACCCTCAGATGTATGCATTAACCCATAGCAAGCCTGTGCTGGAGCTCCCCTGTAACTCAGGGGTACCAATATCGAAAATGCCAGCAAATATCTCTAAGATTTTTTTGGAGTTTTATAAAGTGAGCATCCTTTATTGCAGTCCTGGCCACATGAGGGAATGATTTCCATCAGTCACATGTAACGAGAGAAGAGCTAGTCACAAAATATATTTTCAACTTACACGAGTATGTGTAAGTTCTCCCAGAAATCCTATGCATATTCTACTACTTTCCAAGGACTAATTTTAATTTTATTATGAACTTTACAACAGCCAAGTCTCTGCTCATTTGAGCTTTGAAGTCAGTTCTCTGCCCAACCTTGCATTCTCAGATAAGGAAAGAAATACCATCTGGGAACACCAATGTTAATAACAACACACTACCAGAAGAACAGTCTTTAACTGTCTAACGTTCACAAATACTGCTACTCAGATAACGCTTAACTGAAGCTAGTTAGAAAATCAATTCTACAAAAAATCAACTCTATTCTAAGCTTTCTGTAGAAGCGTTTTTCTAACTAACTTCAGTTACTTAAGTAATACTGAAGTAGAGTCCACTCTGTGCAAAAACAACCGCTTCTTTTATCAGTACCAGATACACTTGCTTCCAGGCCAAACACACTCAGTCCAGTCTAGAACAACTGTCTCTTACGCCAGCGTTATCACAGCAAATTCAGCTACAGTTTTCAGTGCTGAGAATTTTGTATTAGTGCAGAGGGCATTCTAGCACCCAGAGGCAGCCTCAAGGTTCTGTACTGAGTGTGACCTCATTTACAAGACGTAAGAGCAGAGCATGAAGTCGTTACTCTGTTCCTGGCAGAAGCTGCCTGGCGGGGGCCCTGCGGAGGGGCCACCCGCACGGAGCCCCCGCCACACGCGCTGCCCCTCGCTCACCTCTTTTTCGAGTTTTAAAACGCTGCCCCGATAGCGTCGGCTTCTGCGCCTTTTGATTATTCATAAAAGACACCCTGCAAGGAAGCGGAAACGCACCTCAGAGCGCTGACCCCTCCTCCTGCCCTCCCCTCCCGCCGCGTCCTTCCCCCGGCCTCCATTTTCCAGCGGGGAGCGCCGGCCTCCGTGTGTCCCGGGGCTCGCGGGCACAGGCGGGGCGGAGCCCAGGCGGAGCGGAGCCCAGCCCTGCGCGCGGAGCCCAGCCCATCCCGCCTACTTAGAACTGTTTGGCAGCCTTTGCTTCCTCCCCTAGATGCACCACAATACCCACTCCTTCCCTGGCTACAAGGACATAAAGCTGCGCTGGGAGTGCCTCCTGTTCTAAATAAAGAATTCCCGTGATAAAGAAGCATTATTTTTGTGTAGGTGTACTCTGATTACCAGTATTTCTCTGAAACATCATTGTTGGCACACAGCAGAAGAGACTTCCCTCTTTCTTGGGTTACGAGCTGTCCTTAGCCTGGCAGGCTTGAAAGCTCCTTCTGCGAGGGGGTGGCTGAAGTGCCTGCCGCAAGGCACAGGGTGTCGAGAGGGGTGGCTGCGACTTCAAGTGCCGCTTGTGCCCTGGTAGTGAGCAGCAGAGGAAGCAAGGGTCCATTCGAGGACCGGGTGGCTTTTCTCGTTCTGTGGGTAGAGAAGACTGATCTGTGCACTCACTTGAAGAGCTGCATTCAGTTTGTTTACTGCACAGTGGGTATTTATCACAGAATGTCCTGAGGTGGAAAGGACTCACAAGGAACATCCAAATCCTGCCCTTGCATAGAACAGCCCCAACATTCACACCGAGGGTCTGAGGATTCTGTCCAAATGCTTCTTGAATACTGATATGCTTGGCACCAGGACTGCTTCCCTGGGGAGCTGTTCCAGTGCTCCCCCATCCTCAGCGTGAAGATCCAACCTAATCCTCCCCAGGCATCACCTTCCTCCATTGGCACGCACAGCCCTCTTGGCTGCCAGGGCACACTGTTGGCTCATGGTCAACTTGCCATTGACACGAAACCCCAGATCCCTTTCTGCAGGGCTGGTCTCCAGCCTCTCCCTCCCCAGTCTGTGTGTCTGTCCAGGGTTGCCGTGTCCCAGGTGCAACAGCTGCCACTTGCCCTTGTTAAACTTCATGCGGCTGTGGCACGTTAACCAGGTGAGATTCTGACAGGTGTCTGAGGGATGCCCTCCCATCGAGTCATGAGATTCAATATGGAATCCATTTCTAGCCTCAGACTGGGTCGATGGTTTATGACTAAAGGATTCTATGTGAATGCTTATAGGTGTTTCTGCCGCAAGTCAGAATCCGGTTACCTGTGAGAGTCTCCTTAGAGACTGACACACACAGGGTTAATACGTATGGCTCTGGCCCAAACAGGATGGACAGACAGCAGCCACTTGCAGCAGTGCCCGCCAGAGAGACAATTTCCCAGTGCTGGAAGCAGAAAGTAATTTAATCAAATGCGAAATGAAAACAAATTCGAGATGTTGTAAGAAATTCACTTGCTGCATTAGTGCTTTATTAACACTTCTAACCAGTTAACGATCAGCATATACATAATGTACATATATGTGTGTATATACATAAAAAGAAGGACAATAAAAACTTGAGTTAGTAGCTATTTTCCTGGGGAAGCATCTGACAGAGTCAGAGGTGTGCAATTCTTTCCAACAAGACATTTCTTCTTGTTGGAGGAGGAGAGGTCCAGGCCTGTTGATCGATCTGTCACGTAAGGTGGTCATCTCTTTTCTTCCTCAAAGACAGGATTTCAAGGGATCAGCTTTACGCATTTTAAAATCCTTTTGGTGCCTCTTGGCGAGGTGGGTCTGAGTCAATTTGTATGTGTTGTTTGGCTCTTGGCAAGGCTGATTGTGATGTTGTACGGGGAGACTCAGCAGCTTGCCACACTTGTGGCAGTTTGCCACTCCTTGTGGAGACGAGGAGCTCAGTACACACTTTCCAGAGCTGTATCTGCTTCTAACCGAAGAAACATCACGCTGTGAGGCCTCCGACTCACCCCAGGTTTGACTTAGTTGCTATGAGTGTGAGACCACCACCCAACTGATCTCTTTTACCAGGTGCAGCTGTCCCTTGCCACTCGCTCCCCCTTGCCAACTGCTCTCTTTTGCAAAGCCAGGCTCTTTGCCATCCACAGGGCCCAGCAAGCTTGTGGTGCCACAGTCCACCCTGTGACCTCAGTCACATCTCGCCAAGAGGAATATCAGATGATTTCGATTTAGACAGATTGAGGAGCTCATCTTTCTCCCATGTAAGAGAAGCTACAAACAACACAGGAGCTGCCCTTTTCTAGCGGCTGCTCCAGAGGCTGCCTGGGGCAGCTCTGTGGGAATAACGTGCCCAGTGTGGGCAGGGCCTGAGCCACGATGTGGCTTCTGAACATCTTCTGCAAGGATGAGGGCCTTGCTTTGAGTTCCTCTCTCAGAAACGGGGACTTTGGAAAAGCTCTCGAGCTGAGAACTCCCGTGGGGGAAAGAGCAGAGCATATGTGAAAACTGGGCAGTGGGGGAAAAGGACACTCTTCCTCCTGGTGCTCGTTTAACAGGGAATGGCTTTGTGAATGAAATTGTTTGTCTGGGATGCGATTTCAAGTTGTGGTGTTTGGAGCCAATTAATTACCCTGCCATGGATGGAAAAGCAAGTTTGGATCTCAGAAGATGCAATGGGGATAGAAAGAGAGAGAGGAGATCCTCACGTGGTTCCCCAGTGAGCAAGCGCTGCAGACTGGATCTCAGAAGAGGTGACGTTGACAAAGAGACAAAAAAGAGATTGGCCGGCACCGCACCGGAGAAGGAGCTGTGCAAAGAGGACCTCAGAAGCGGTAGCAGGGCTAGAAAGAGAGAGAGATCAGCAAGCCCTGCGCCAGGGAGCAAGAGCTGCAAACGGGATCATAGTGGGACAAGCCGACGCAAAAGGAAATCCCAGGCACGTTACAGTCCCTATGAATATTTGCAGGGGTTGTCACCCATTTTAGTAGAGGGTTTTTTATTTTACGAAGATGACTTCTTCTCTGGGCAGCAGTAATTGAGTGGAGGGGGGACAGGGAATTCTGTCGATTACATTAGTACTTTATTCCTTTAGCAGATACTCGTAGCTTATATTTTTGACTGGGACTTCAGTTCCTTGAGTGAAAAAGTATAGCTTGTAGGTTTGCTTGTGATAGCACAGAGGATAGTCTTGCTGCTTTTTCATTGGATATATCTGACCAGATTAGAGGTCAATAACCATCCCTTTGAGTAATCGAAATACAGCATCCCTTCTGTGCGGTCAGAATTTTTCTGACGACAAGCACTGATTTCAGCCCTACTGAAAAATCCAAGCCCAAGCTTTAAAACTTGCTCTTGACTAAATGCTGCTGGAATACCCATGTCCAATTTCTTTACTTTTGTAAAAATGTATGTTGTCCGATGTTAGAAGTATCGCTGAAAAATCTGTCGAGTCAGATATGTACGATGTCTGCCCACTACTAGCAGGGCAGTCGTTCTGATTGTTGTTCTCTGCTTAGCTCTTAAAAAAGCCAAAGACAGGATTTATAATGTGCCATTTTCAGCTGAGGCAGCCTAAAGTAAATGTGGAAGCTCTATAGGATGTAAAAAATAACTTTTACCATATATTCAGTCTTGCAATTGAATCTCAGTTACTAAAGATGAGTATTTTAATGTGGCCATAAAGTGATTTTACACATAAGGATGGAAGATAATTCTATCCTATAGCCCTATATGGTATGTCGAAAAGACATCTTCAATGTATAGAAGGTAATTGTTAAATTCTTTTGCTTCACAAAAGACTAAGGGCACTGAAATCGTGAAGCAAAATTCATTGAACCAATCTTGGAAAAGGAAAATAATTACCCTGTAGATTTTTCAATTGCCTTGCCACTTCGAGAATCGCATCTGCAGATCTGGTCCTTGCCATGTTTTTGTCCTGTAACGTAAATGATGTGCCCTGTGACTTGCCGGGGACTGAATTGGGAATTGCGCCTGGCAACTCTTTGTGGCCTGGCGTGTATCTGAGTGCCCGTCTGTCTCCCTGCTGAATGCATTTCCTGTTCTGAGCTGAGTTCACTCCAGTTTGTTGACTGGCTGAATGATCTTGGTGCCGTTCCAGGCGAGACATCGAAGGACCACAGACAGCAGTGCGGAGAGCGCACAGGATGACAAGGAAGGTCACCTGCTCTGTCAGAGAGGAGACGTGCTAAATGGAAGATGTATAGACTATTTTTCTATGTTTTAACATGTCAGATAGAATAATTTATTTTAGTGTAAGATGTGAGGGGGCTCTGAAGCCTTTTCTTTCTCTATTGATTTTTTTTTATGTGGAGGTGTTGGACTCATTTTTCTCATCACATATTGGTATATATATTCTTAAAAGTATATTTCTTATTTTCTTTTTCCCTTCTCCCACTACCCCTAACATCGTAAATGGAGTTAATGAAGGGACTGGAATGAGATCCCTGTAAATGTAGTTGAAGAGAGTTGTCCAATGACATCTATCAGACCAGATATTTAACACGTAGAGCACAGTCTTGAACAATCTTTGGTGACTGACAGCACTTAGTCTTTCTCTTCTTTGTTTTATCTTTGTTTGTTGGTGTTTATTTGCTATGTTGTTTAATAGCTGAGTAACTTCAGCACTTCAGTGACTAAGAGTTCTTTTCCTTCTAGACGAGATTGTTGCCATGTTGGGTGAAGGTGGCTTTGGAAAAGTAGTGGAATGCATCGACCACCGAGCTAAGTCTGTTTCATTCAACGCCTCTCATTTTTCTTACTGAGACTGTCAGCGTGTGTTTCGTGAAGGGCTTTCTGATCCCATCAGGCTTTCTCTGTGCTTCCTCGTGTGCCTCTCTCTGTATTTCTCTAAGGCTGCCGCAGTTGCCAAACAAAGTGTATGTTGGTCCCTGGTGCTAAAAGCAGCCCCTGGGCACGAGGCTCGTGCAGGGCTGGTGGATGAGGCGATGGGCGCGTCTTCTGCAGGCGCAGCGCAGCCTGGGAGAGGTCGGGGCTGATGGGGGCAGGTGGCCTGGAGAACAAACGTGTGGTGCAGCTGTCCCCCCCACCCCGGGCAATCCCGGGGCCTGTCTTTTCAAACTGTAAAGATTAAGTTTTAGTTGGGTTTCTGCACAGATGACTCGGGGTTATATGAAGTCAGTGTGACCTTTTTCGAGAAGGTTTGCAGTGAAAACATGCAGATGGGTTGCAGTTACCCAATAGCCTTAGTTAGAACTACTCATTGTTCTGATTTCTGTTAAAACCTTTGTGTCTGTTAAAATCTTTTCAGGGACGGCAGACGGGTAGCAGTGAAAATAGCAAAAAATACTGAGGATGCCACCGAAGCCGCCTGTGATGAAATACAAGTGCTGGAAGATTTGGAAGCATGGGATCCCAGCAATGCCTTGTAAGCACACAAAGCCAACTGTGCTGTCCTGGCTTGAAGACTTCTTCAGCACTGCTTTCTGTAACACACGCCGTGTGTGTGAGTGCTGCACAACTCCCTGCTGCAATGTATCTGTTTTCCTGCTTTTGCAGTTACTGTGTCCAGATGTTGCGATGGTTTGAGTACCATCAACGTCTGCATTGTTTTTGAGCTCCTGGGGCTCAGCACATACAACTTTATGAGAGAAAACTGCTTCCAGCCGTTCAGCCTGGACCACATTAGGCAGATGGCATACCAGATCTGCACTTCTGTGAACTGTAAGTATGTTTCTTTTCTGCCTTATTTGTTAAATTGTCTCTGTGGAACCAGCTAACTGTGGGAGTTCTCTTGCAGTTCTGCATGCAAACCTGCTCACCCATACAGACCTGAAACCACCAAATATTGTCTTTGTGACAAAGGACTATGAAGAAGAGTACAACCCTGACCTGGTAAGCTGCTGTCCTCTTCCCCACCTCCCTCCCCCTCAGCCATCCTCTGTGTTTATTTGCTCACTTGCATCCCTTCACGTGTCGCTTCAGAATTGCAATGAACGCAGGCCAAGAAAACCTGACATCAAAGTTTTGGATTGTGGGTGTGCCACGTATGATTACGGGCATCATGGCACTTTAGTGACTACCGCACCTTACAGAGCTCCCAAAGTGGTCCTGGGTGAGTAGAAGGCTGTTTGTTAGGCTGATCTTTGGTGTGAGAGTTTTTGCGTGCTATTAAACAGTGCCAGAGAAGTGTTTTGTGTCTCGCTTGAGCTGTTGAACTGTTTGCAGTCTGGTCTAAACAGGAATGGCCTGAATCTTTTCACAGAACTGGGATGGTCACGGCCATGCGATGTTTGGAGCATAGGATGTACTCTACTTGAATACTACCTTGGATACACAGTATTTCGGGTAGGCAACTCTGAACCTCAAAAGGATGCAGCATGGATAATGCTCCCCAACTTGGTGAACGTACGCTGCAGAGCTGTGGGCGAAGGGGAATGGTCTGTGCAGGAAAGGAAGCTGCGTTTTTCTGTACTGCCAAGTTGAAGAGAACAGGAGGTGTAGGCATAAAGGAACCTTCTCAGCTGATGATTTTGACATGTTGCTTTCTGTAACCATTTTGGCAGCAGCTTGAAAGGAAGGATCACTCTGTTAACATTTGGACTTTACAAGGCACACTAGTACCAGATGTGGCTTCTTCTATCACCATCAACCAATGCTACTCAAACAGCTGAATCCTGTCCTCTTTGACAGTTTTGCAGAAATGTGAACTTTAAGAAGAAAGGAAAAAGGGAAAAAACTCCAGTAGCCTGTAATTGCATTCAGGAAAGAGAGAACTAGAGGCTCTCTTTCTTCCTCACTCAATTTCAGTTCATTGGTGTCAGGGTACAGTAAAAGAATGAAGTCAGGCTGGCGTGTGGCTCTCCATAAGTTCCTCTTAACAATGAACAAAAAATGTCTCTCTTGACTTCCCTCCAGCCCTTAGATGACAAAGAACACCTGGCAACGATGGAGCGATTACTGGGGCCTTTGCCAGAGGACATGGTACAGAGCATTGTTTCTTTAAAGAAGCGGGAGTATTTCTGCGAGGGCCGGCTGGCCTGGGATGAACACAGCGCTGCTGGGCGATACGTCTCAAGGTACTACAGACCACTGAAGGTAAGATTACAGGGGGGAAATGCTCACGGGCAGAGGAGCTGGAAGAGTAATCCCAGGATTGATGACAGGTGTTTTGCTGTTCTCTTCATGAAGGAATTCATGGTCTGCCATGATTGTAAGCACGAGCAGCTCTTTGATCTGATTGAAAAGATGCTGCAGTACGACCCAGCCAAGCGCATCACTCTGGAAGAAGCACTGGAACATCCTTTCTTCCTCCTGTTGAAGCAGGGGAAAAAGGACACGGCCTCCTATAGCTGTGGCAGACCAACATCTCTGCCTTTTCAGAAATGTAAACTACGCTAAGCGTTTATTTTTTGATTAGTTGCTTATTTATTTATGTATAATCGGCTTTTTTTTTATGATGACATTTAATTCTTCTGTTGGAATAAAGCTTACTTAAGAAAAAGATAGTGATGAGCCTGGTTGTGTTTCCTGAGAAAATAAAAATCTTGGGACACTTTTGCGATGTGGATGAGAGCACTCTCTAGTCTACAGGCCTCCTAAGAAACAGTAAGTATTAATTTAATTACATTTTTACCCAACTGTCACTGGAAGAACAAAAGACCTAGGGCTGACGTTTCCCTGTAGCACGCGACTGATACTTCCTTTCTGAGTAAGAGGACAGAAACAGCCCTTGCAACTATGTGTAAGGATGGCCTTTATTTGTTGAATGAGAAAAGGTACAAAGTATGGAAGGTCCCTGTAGTATTAAAGAGATCGCACTGTGATAAGGAATTATTATTTTTGTTAGTTTAAGTAGGTGTACTGTGGTTACCAGTATTTCTGTGAATGGCATTGTTGGCACACAGCAGTAGAGACTTAATCAGCTGCTAAGCAAAATAAAGCATTGCTGAAATGCACCTCTAATATCAGGCTCCCAAGACATGAAAAGAATTATAATCACTGGCTGTTCTGACACATATTTTTCAACAGTACTGCACAGCACCATCTTCTGGTGACAAAAAGTGGGATTTTTTTTTTCTTTCAGGCTTTGAGAAAAAAGCTGTCACCATATCAAAGACAAGTTTCATACAAGAAACAGTAATGTTAAGTTTAAAAAATAAGCTATTTAAAATAAACGACATTTGTAAAACATGGAAGTCACCAAAACTTTAACAACCCGTTACCCCTAGAAATGCACAAATGGAAAAATATCCTTTAAAAAGTCTTGCGCTCTTCATCAAGAGGAGCAGGCATGAACCGTGTTCTGATTTCTGCAAGTAAAGCAAAATGCATATTGTTCACATAATAAAGAAAGAAATTTCAAAGTACACAGCATTCTTCTCAGCTTGTGTGTGGACTCTCAATGACAAGGTGCAGGTCTGCTTTCAGGAAGACCCTTCGGGTGAGCTTTAGAATACGGAAGAACGAACTGTGGAGTTTGCTCTGCCTAAAGATACACCCAGGACAATCCCAAGCGTGCTGAGTAGACCACGGGCACATCATTGCACAAACAATCTCCATGAGCAGGCTGCACAAAAACATGCAGGCCAGAATTTATACTTAGAAAATTTTCTGAGACATTTCAAGGGACTCTGCTCATTACTAGCTTGCTACATTGACAAGTAACCTTAATATCACCACATTTCCTTTTCACTTGTATTTTTCAACACAAAGATAACACATCAATACCTTCATGCAAGTTATAGTATTAAGTGTTTATTGTTTGCCTGTTTTTCTAATCTAGGTAGACAACATAAAGGGTCCTCTTCACAGCCTGCCTTAAAATATAGGTCCCTGCCATGTAAAAGTTTTCAGTAAAGCAGGAAATGTAAAGTCTAAATCTAGAAGTATCACTTTCTTACTACTTTTTGACCTCATTAATCTTCATTGACTTCTTAGCTGGTTGGTGAGCACCTGTTCCACTCTCTGCTCTTTACGCACAGCGTGCACGACCTTACAAAGCTTTCTGTCATCACATTTCACTTCCTCAGTTCTCCATCTTTTCTACTGATCCAACCACCCTCTCATTTCCCACTCCCTGACATCTGCCAGAGCCCATGACCTCACTATGGCAAACAACAATCTGTAATAGCATTTCCAAGGCAAAGCACACCAGATTCTTGTGTAAACAGTATTACTCTCCAAAATAACACGGCAGGGTGCACAAAGCACGTGATCATGAACCTTTCAGGGCAACTCCGTTGGCCTTGTGACCACAGGGCACGCACCTGAAGTACGCATTCATCTATCTCACATCAGCAGAAGTAAACCTGACCACAGAGCCAAGATCCACTCCTAGTAAAAAAAATAAATTCAAGATATTTTTCTTTAAGCCAAGTTTGTACAGTCTACACTTTGAAGAATGCAAAGTGACTCAAGCTAAACTGTGGTAGGGTATACAGAGTATTTCTACAGTACCTGATTGCTCAGTCAGCCCCTAGGATGGTCACATAGTTTACCATGCATACCTTAACCCCTGTTCTACACACTCAATGGGCTCTGTAGCAAAAGTAAAAGTGAGATTATGTAGTCAAGAGAATAAAGGCTGTCCACAGCCCCATCAAAGGGACTTACCCAGCATTCCACCAGCCACCAGGACGTCAAAAAGTGTTTCTGCATAGCGGCGATAGTCAAGTTTTGCACCAGAAGCATCAAGAAACTTTGCTACTGCCTCCAAGTCACTGCCAGCTTCGCTTAAACCTTGAATAGTACAGTCCTGGAACTGAGTAGGGTCAAACCTCTCTTTTTCATCTGTAAAAACAAAGCATTCAAATGAAGGTACCACACACAGCTGTTTGGTATTTAATGTTTGTGATTTTAACCTTATTAAAAACAAAACAAAACTTGCACTGGCAAGCCTGCAGTTAAACACAACTAGGATCATTCCACTCTTCCAAGACAAGCGGTATTAACTAGCACAGACAGTGACTTAATAGTGTAGCCTAAAATGAATTTCAATGGTCAACACACCACTAAGAAGTTCTTCTGCTCACATTCCCCTATTCAGTCAAGGCTGAGGGAAAGGCTATCACAAGCTAAAACATTCCTTATCTACCTCTAATTGAATTCTTACAGTTCTTTCACTAAGAAGAGTTGTTTGCGATGATCATTAGATGGCTCTAATAAAGTTTATCTGATTTCTCAGTTTGATTCTTACACGCCTGTTCATACGTTAGATCACGCCCTACAAAAAGAGAGCCTTAGCTAAATGTTGGAAGGCAATTCTTAACATGTGTCCCTAGAGTTCTGTACACTTGACTCCATTACTTATGTTTCATTTACTCACTGTTTTGGGCAATATAATCTAACTGAAACACTGCATACCATCATTATGTGAGAGCCAACTGACAGGGCTTGCTTTCTGGCCACGAAGACCATCCGCTCCTCTTAATATGGAGTTAAGAGTCTGAAGCAATTGCTTTTCCTCAAGTGCATGGGGAAACACAGAAATCTGAGCTAACTTCTTAGTCATATATAAAGACAAAATGATGGACTATAATCACAGATCCATTTTGCATCCTTTGTTGTTGTTGTTAAACAGAACACATCCTTCTTCACGTGTGAGATACATCAGCTGATTATAGCCCTGGTTTTGTTAAAGGTAGGGCATAGTCAACACGCAAAAAATCCACCCGTGTAACTAACAGGGAGCTTTAAACCAAAGAGCTCTTTGGCTTTACTCACCTCAATTTGTCCCATGAAAACCATGAGAGGAAAAGCTTCCAAAGAAGCAAATCTTACTTTGAGTGTTGTCTGTAACAGCTTAGCCAAATTTGTTAGCACCTGCTAGTAACCCTTCTGCAAGGGGTACACTAGCGTCCTCACATTCAGTGCAAGTACCAATATGTTGGTAACAGCTGGGTGGAAGTCTGGAAATATTGCATCAGCTATTTTCCAGGACAGATCCACGAAGCTCACTGTCACCACAGAGTTGCTTGGAAGCCAAACTATCGTTCACAGAATGGTTTAGGTTGGAAGGGACCTTGAAAATCACGCAGTTCCAACCCCCCCACCATGGTCAAGGAACATCTTCCATCGGATCAGGTTGCTCAAAGCCTCATCCAACCTGGCTTCGAACACCTCAAGAGACAAGGCATCCGTGAATTCTCTGGGCAAGCTGTTCCCCTGCCTCGCCACCCTCACAGGAAAAAATTTCTTCCTAAGGTCTAATTTAAATCTCCCCTCTTTCAGTTGAAAACCATTCCCCCTTTGTCCTATCACTGCACTCCCTGATAAAGATCCCCTCCCCAGCTTTCGTATAGCCCCCCTTTAAGCACTGCAAGGCTCCCATAAGGTCTCTCTGGAGTCTTCTCTTCTCTAGGCTGAACAACTCCAACTCTCTCAGCCTGTCCTCGTACAGGAGGTGCTCCAGCCCTCGGATCATCTTTGTAGCCTCCTCTGGACTCACTCTAATAGATCCATTTCCTTCCTGTGCTGAAGACTACAGGGTTAAATGCTTAAAAAGAGACAAAAACCTGAAATGCTAAACTCTCTCACTTCAACAGCTTCTCAAGGTGCTTGAACATTAAAATAGGTTCTGTAAGGCTACACGTACTTCTGCACATAATTACTATTTTAGTATGTACAGTGTGCTTTGTGCTATCAGTTTGAGCTGAAACATGGCTAGTACATTAATAAAACATTTGGTTGGTTGGTTGGGAGTGTGTAGCAGTGAGGTTTATTGTTGGTTTTTTTTCATTTAAACTGAAAGCAGGTATTCTTATAGCATTAAGGGGACAATGCAACTCTTATCCAGCAGCTAACACTGAAATTCCTACTAGGTTAGATGACCCTCAGATGTATGCATTAACCCATAGCAAGCCTGTGCTGGAGCTCCCCTGTAACTCAGGGGTACCAATATCGAAAATGCCAGCAAATATCTCTAAGATTTTTTTGGAGTTTTATAAAGTGAGCATCCTTTATTGCAGTCCTGGCCACATGAGGGAATGATTTCCATCAGTCACATGTAACGAGAGAAGAGCTAGTCACAAAATATATTTTCAACTTACACGAGTATGTGTAAGTTCTCCCAGAAATCCTATGCATATTCTACTACTTTCCAAGGACTAATTTTAATTTTATTATGAACTTTACAACAGCCAAGTCTCTGCTCATTTGAGCTTTGAAGTCAGTTCTCTGCCCAACCTTGCATTCTCAGATAAGGAAAGAAATACCATCTGGGAACACCAATGTTAATAACAACACACTACCAGAACAGTCTTTAACTGTCTAACTTTCACAAATACTGCTACTCAGATAACGCTTAACTGAAACTAGTTAGAAAATCAATTCTACAAAAAAATCAACTCTATTCTAAGCTTTCTGCAGAAGCGTTTCTCTAACTAACTTCAGTTACTTAAGTAATACTGAAGTAGAGTCCACTCTGTGCAAAAACAACCACTTCTTTTATCAGTACCAGATACACTTGCTTCCAGGCCAAACACACTCAGTCCAGTCTAGAACAACTGTCTCTTACGCCAGCGTTATCACAGCAAATTCAGCTACAGTTTTCAGTGCTGAGAATTTTGTATTAGTGCAGAGGGCATTCTAGCACCCAGAGGCAGCCTCAAGGTTCTGTACTGAGTGTGACCTCATTTACAAGACGTAAGAGCAGAGCATGAAGTCGTTACTCTGTTCCTGGCAGAAGCTGCCTGGCGGGGGCCCTGCGGAGGGGCCACCCGCACGGAGCCCCCGCCACACGCGCTGCCCCTCGCTCACCTCTTTTTCGAGTTTTAAAACGCTGCCCCGATAGCGTCGGCTTCTGCGCCTTTTGATTATTCATAAAAGACACCCTGCAAGGAAGCGGAAACGCACCTCAGAGCGCTGACCCCTCCTCCTGCCCTCCCCTCCCGCCGCGTCCTTCCCCCGGCCTCCATTTTCCAGCGGGGAGCGCCGGCCTCCGTGTGTCCCGGGGCTCGCGGGCACAGGCGGGGCGGAGCCCAGGCGGAGCGGAGCCCAGCCCTGCGCGCGGAGCCCAGCCCATCCCGCCTACTTAGAACTGTTTGGCAGCCTTTGCTTCCTCCCCTAGATGCACCACAATACCCACTCCTTCCCTGGCTACAAGGACATAAAGCTGCGCTGGGAGTGCCTCCTGTTCTAAATAAAGAATTCCCGTGATAAAGAAGCATTATTTTTGTGTAGGTGTACTCTGATTACCAGTATTTCTCTGAAACATCATTGTTGGCACACAGCAGAAGAGACTTCCCTCTTTCTTGGGTTACGAGCTGTCCTTAGCCTGGCAGGCTTGAAAGCTCCTTCTGCGAGGGGGTGGCTGAAGTGCCTGCCGCAAGGCACAGGGTGTCGAGAGGGGTGGCTGCGACTTCAAGTGCCGCTTGTGCCCTGGTAGTGAGCAGCAGAGGAAGCAAGGGTCCATTCGAGGACCGGGTGGCTTTTCTCGTTCTGTGGGTAGAGAAGACTGATCTGTGCACTCACTTGAAGAGCTGCATTCAGTTTGTTTACTGCACAGTGGGTATTTATCACAGAATGTCCTGAGGTGGAAAGGACTCACAAGGAACATCCAAATCCTGCCCTTGCATAGAACAGCCCCAACATTCACACCGAGGGTCTGAGGATTCTGTCCAAATGCTTCTTGAATACTGATATGCTTGGCACCGGGACTGCTTCCCTGGGGAGCTGTTTCAGTGCTCCCCCATCCTCGGCGTGAAGATCCAACCTAATCCTCCCCAGGCATCACCTTCCTCCATTGGCACGCACAGCCCTCTTGGCTGCCAGGGCACACTGTTGGCTCATGGTCAACTTGCCATTGACACGAAACCCCAGATCCCTTTCTGCAGGGCTGGTCTCCAGCCTCTCCCTCCCCAGTCTGTGTGTCTGTCCAGGGTTGCCGTGTCCCAGGTGCAACAGCTGCCACTTGCCCTTGTTAAACTTCATGCGGCTGTGGCACGTTAACCAGGTGAGATTCTGACAGGTGTCTGAGGGATGCCCTCCCATCGAGTCATGAGATTCAACATGGAATCCATTTCTAGCCTCAGACTGGGTCGATGGTTTATGACTAAAGGATTCTATGTGAATGTTTATAGGTGTTTCTGCCGCAAGTCAGAATCCGGTTACCTGTGAGAGTCTCCTTAGAGACTGACACACACAGGGTTAATACGTATGGCTCTGGCCCAAACAGGATGGACGGACAGCAGCCACTTGCAGCAGTGCCCGCCAGAGAGACAGTTTCCCAGTGCTGGAAGCAGAAAGTAATTTAATCAAATGCGAAATGAAAACAAATTCGAGATGTTGTAAGAAATTCACTTGCTGCATTAGTGCTTTATTAACACTTCTAACCAGTTAACGATTAGCATATACATAATGTACATATATGTGTGTATATACATAAAAAGAAGGACAATAAAAACTTGAGTTAGTAGCTATTTTCCTGGGGAAGCATCTGACAGAGTCAGAGGTGTGCAATTCTTTCCAACAAGACATTTCTTCTTGTTGGAGGAGGAGAGGTCCAGGCCTGTTGATCGATCTGTCACGTAAGGTGGTCATCTCTTTTCTTCCTCAAAGACAGGATTTCAAGGGATCAGCTTTACGCATTTTAAAATCCTTTTGGTGCCTCTTGGCGAGGTGGGTCTGAGTCAATTTGTATGTGTTGTTTGGCTCTTGGCAAGGCTGATTGTGATGTTGTACGGGGAGACTCAGCAGCTTGCCACACTTGTGGCAGTTTGCCACTCCTTGTGGAGACGAGGAGCTCAGTACACACTTTCCAGAGCTGTATCTGCTTCTAACTGAAGAAACATCACGCTGTGAGGCCTCCGACTCACCCCAGGTTTGACTTAGTTGCTATGAGTGTGAGACCACCACCCAACTGATCTCTTTTACCAGGTGCAGCTGTCCCTTGCCACTCGCTCCCCCTTGCCAACTGCTCTCTTTTGCAAAGCCAGGCTCTTTGCCATCCACAGGGCCCAGCAAGCTTGTGGTGCCACAGTCCACCCTGTGACCTCAGTCACATCTCGCCAAGAGGAATATCAGATGATTTCGATTTAGACAGATTGAGGAGCTCATCTTTCTCCCATGTAAGAGAAGCTACAAACAACACAGGAGCTGCCCTTTTCTAGCGGCTGCTCCAGAGGCTGCCTGGGGCAGCTCTGTGGGAATAACGTGCCCAGTGTGGGCAGGGCCTGAGCCACGATGTGGCTTCTGAACATCTTCTGCAAGGATGAGGGCCTTGCTTTGAGTTCCTCTCTCAGAAACGGGGACTTTGGAAAAGCTCTCGAGCTGAGAACTCCCGTGGGGGAAAGAGCAGAGCATATGTGAAAACTGGGCAGTGGGGGAAAAGGACACTCTTCCTCCTGGTGCTCGTTTAACAGGGAATGGCTTTGTGAATGAAATTGTTTGTCTGGGATGCGATTTCAAGAGCAAAACGTTTTGGTTACAGTTGTGGTGTTTGGAGCCAATTAATTACCCTGCCATGGATGGAAAAGCAAGTTTGGATCTCAGAAGATGCAATGGGGATAGAAAGAGAGAGAGGAGATCCTCACGTGGTTCCCCAGTGAGCAAGCGCTGCAGACTGGATCTCAGAAGAGGTGACGTTGACAAAGAGACAAAAAAGAGATTGGCCGGCACCGCACCGGAGAAGGAGCTGTGCAAAGAGGACCTCAGAAGCGGTAGCAGGGCTAGAAAGAGAGAGAGATCAGCAAGCCCTGCGCCAGGGAGCAAGAGCTGCAAACGGGATCATAGTGGGACAAGCCGACGCAAAAGGAAATCCCAGGCACGTTACAGTCCCTATGAATATTTGCAGGGGTTGTCACCCATTTTAGTAGAGGGTTTTTTATTTTACGAAGATGACTTCTTCTCTGGGCAGCAGTAATTGAGTGGAGGGGGGACAGGGAATTCTGTCGATTACATTAGTACTTTATTCCTTTAGCAGATACTCGTAGCTTATATTTTTGACTGGGACTTCAGTTCCTTGAGTGAAAAAGTATAGCTTGTAGGTTTGCTTGTGATAGCACAGAGGATAGTCTTGCTGCTTTTTCATTGGATATATCTGACCAGATTAGAGGTCAATAACCATCCCTTTGAGTAATCGAAATACAGCATCCCTTCTGTGCGGTCAGAATTTTTCTGACGACAAGCACTGATTTCAGCCCTACTGAAAAATCCAAGCCCAAGCTTTAAAACTTGCTCTTGACTAAATGCTGCTGGAATACCCATGTCCAATTTCTTTACTTTTGTAAAAATGTATGTTGTCCGATGTTAGAAGTATCGCTGAAAAATCTGTCGAGTCAGATATGTACGATGTCTGCCCACTACTAGCAGGGCAGTCGTTCTGATTGTTGTTCTCTGCTTAGCTCTTAAAAAAGCCAAAGACAGGATTTATAATGTGCCATTTTCAGCTGAGGCAGCCTAAAGTAAATGTGGAAGCTCTATAGGATGTAAAAAATAACTTTTACCATATATTCAGTCTTGCAATTTAATCTCAGTTACTAAAGATGAGTATTTTAATGTGGCCATAAAGTGATTTTACACATAAGGATGGAAGATAATTCTATCCTATAGCCCTATATGGTATGTCGAAAAGACATCTTCAATGTATAGAAGGTAATTGTTAAATTCTTTTGCTTCACAAAAGACTAAGGGCACTGAAATCGTGAAGCAAAATTCATTGAACCAATCTTGGAAAAGGAAAATAATTACCCTGTAGATTTTTCAATTGCCTTGCCACTTCGAGAATTGCATCTGCAGATCTGGTCCTTGCCATGTTTTTGTCCTGTAACGTAAATGATGTGCCCTGTGACTTGCCGGGGACTGAATTGGGAATTGCGCCTGGCAACTCTTTGTGGCCTGGCGTGTATCTGAGTGCCCGTCTGTCTCCCTGCTGAATGCATTTCCTGTTCTGAGCTGAGTTCACTCCAGTTTGTTGACTGGCTGAATGATCTTGGTGCCGTTCCAGGCGAGACATCGAAGGACCACAGACAGCAGTGCGGAGAGCGCACAGGATGACAAGGAAGGTCACCTGCTCTGTCAGAGAGGAGACGTGCTAAATGGAAGATGTATAGACTATTTTTCTATGTTTTAACATGTCAGATAGAATAATTTATTTTAGTGTAAGATGTGAGGGGGCTCTGAAGCCTTTTCTTTCTCTATTGATTTTTTTTTATGTGGAGGTGTTGGACTCATTTTTCTCATCACATATTGGTATATATATTCTTAAAAGTATATTTCTTATTTTCTTTTTCCCTTCTCCCACTACCCCTAACATCGTAAATGGAGTTAATGAAGGGACTGGAATGAGATCCCTGTAAATGTAGTTGAAGAGAGTTGTCCAATGACATCTATCAGACCAGATATTTAACACGTAGAGCACAGTCTTGAACAATCTTTGGTGACTGACAGCACTTAGTCTTTCTCTTCTTTGTTTTATCTTTGTTTGTTGGTGTTTATTTGCTATGTTGTTTAATAGCTGAGTAACTTCAGCACTTCAGTGACTAAGAGTTCTTTTCCTTCTAGACGAGATTGTTGCCATGTTGGGTGAAGGTGGCTTTGGAAAAGTAGTGGAATGCATCGACCACCGAGCTAAGTCTGTTTCATTCAACGCCTCTCATTTTTCTTACTGAGACTGTCAGCGTGTGTTTCGTGAAGGGCTTTCTGATCCCATCAGGCTTTCTCTGTGCTTCCTCGTGTGCCTCTCTCTGTATTTCTCTAAGGCTGCCGCAGTTGCCAAACAAAGTGTATGTTGGTCCCTGGTGCTAAAAGCAGCCCCTGGGCACGAGGCTCGTGCAGGGCTGGTGGATGAGGCGATGGGCGCGTCTTCTGCAGGCGCAGCGCAGCCTGGGAGAGGTCGGGGCTGATGGGGGCAGGTGGCCTGGAGAACAAACGTGTGGTGCAGCTGTCCCCCCCACCCCGGGCAATCCCGGGGCCTGTCTTTTCAAACTGTAAAGATTAAGTTTTAGTTGGGTTTCTGCACAGATGACTCGGGGTTATATGAAGTCAGTGTGACCTTTTCCGAGAAGGTTTGCAGTGAAAACATGCAGATGGGTTGCAGTTACCCAATAGCCTTAGTTAGAACTACTCATTGTTCTGATTTCTGTTAAAACCTTTCTGTCTGTTAAAATCTTTTCAGGGACGGCAGACGGGTAGCAGTGAAAATAGCAAAAAATACTGAGGATGCCACCGAAGCCGCCTGTGATGAAATACAAGTGCTGGAAGATTTGGAATCATGGGATCCCAGCAATGCCTTGTAAGCACACAAAGCCAACTGTGCTGTCCTGGCTTGAAGACTTCTTCAGCACTGCTTTCTGTAACACACGCCGTGTGTGTGAGTGCTGCACAACTCCCTGCTGCAATGTATCTGTTTTCCTGCTTTTGCAGTTACTGTGTCCAGATGTTGCGATGGTTTGAGTACCATCAACGTCTGCATTGTTTTTGAGCTCCTGGGGCTCAGCACATACAACTTTATGAGAGAAAACTGCTTCCAGCCGTTCAGCCTGGACCACATTAGGCAGATGGCATACCAGATCTGCACTTCTGTGAACTGTAAGTATGTTTCTTTTCTGCCTTATTTGTTAAATTGTCTCTGTGGAACCAGCTAACTGTGGGAGTTCTCTTGCAGTTCTGCATGCAAACCTGCTCACCCATACAGACCTGAAACCACCAAATATTGTCTTTGTGACAAAGGACTATGAAGAAGAGTACAACCCTGACCTGGTAAGCTGCTGTCCTCTTCCCCACCTCCCTCCCCCTCAGCCATCCTCTGTGTTTATTTGCTCACTTGCATCCCTTCACGTGTCGCTTCAGAATTGCAATGAACGCAGGCCAAGAAAACCTGACATCAAAGTTTTGGATTGTGGGTGTGCCACGTATGATTACGGGCATCATGGCACTTTAGTGACTACCGCACCTTACAGAGCTCCCAAAGTGGTCCTGGGTGAGTAGAAGGCTGTTTGTTAGGCTGATCTTTGGTGTGAGAGTTTTTGCGTGCTATTAAACAGTGCCAGAGAAGTGTTTTGTGTCTCGCTTGAGCTGTTGAACTGTTTGCAGTCTGGTCTAAACAGGAATGGCCTGAATCTTTTCACAGAACTGGGATGGTCACGGCCATGCGATGTTTGGAGCATAGGATGTACTCTACTTGAATACTACCTTGGATACACAGTATTTCGGGTAGGCAACTCTGAACCTCAAAAGGATGCAGCATGGATAATGCTCCCCAACTTGGTGAACGTACGCTGCAGAGCTGTGGGCGAAGGGGAATGGTCTGTGCAGGAAAGGAAGCTGCGTTTTTCTGTACTGCCAAGTTGAAGAGAACAGGAGGTGTAGGCATAAAGGAACCTTCTCAGCTGATGATTTTGACATGTTGCTTTCTGTAACCATTTTGGCAGCAGCTTGAAAGGAAGGATCACTCTGTTAACATTTGGACTTTACAAGGCACACTAGTACCAGATGTGGCTTCTTCTATCACCATCAACCAATGCTACTCAAACAGCTGAATCCTGTCCTCTTTGACAGTTTTGCAGAAATGTGAACTTTAAGAAGAAAGGAAAAAGGGAAAAAACTCCAGTAGCCTGTAATTGCATTCAGGAAAGAGAGAACTAGAGGCTCTCTTTCTTCCTCACTCAATTTCAGTTCATTGGTGTCAGGGTACAGTAAAAGAATGAAGTCAGGCTGGCGTGTGGCTCTCCATAAGTTCCTCTTAACAATGAACAAAAAATGTCTCTCTTGACTTCCCTCCAGCCCTTAGATGACAAAGAACACCTGGCAACGATGGAGCGATTACTGGGGCCTTTGCCAGAGGACATGGTACAGAGCATTGTTTCTTTAAAGAAGCGGGAGTATTTCTGCGAGGGCCGGCTGGCCTGGGATGAACACAGCGCTGCTGGGCGATACGTCTCAAGGTACTACAGACCACTGAAGGTAAGATTACAGGGGGGAAATGCTCACGGGCAGAGGAGCTGGAAGAGTAATCCCAGGATTGATGACAGGTGTTTTGCTGTTCTCTTCATGAAGGAATTCATGGTCTGCCATGATTGTAAGCACGAGCAGCTCTTTGATCTGATTGAAAAGATGCTGCAGTACGACCCAGCCAAGCGCATCACTCTGGAAGAAGCACTGGAACATCCTTTCTTCCTCCTGTTGAAGCAGGGGAAAAAGGACACGGCCTCCTATAGCTGTGGCAGACCAACATCTCTGCCTTTTCAGAAATGTAAACTACGCTAAGCGTTTATTTTTTGATTAGTTGCTTATTTATTTATGTATAATCGGCTTTTTTTTTATGATGACATTTAATTCTTCTGTTGGAATAAAGCTTACTTAAGAAAAAGATAGTGATGAGCCTGGTTGTGTTTCCTGAGAAAATAAAAATCTTGGGACACTTTTGCGATGTGGATGAGAGCACTCTCTAGTCTACAGGCCTCCTAAGAAACAGTAAGTATTAATTTAATTACATTTTTACCCAACTGTCACTGGAAGAACAAAAGACCTAGGGCTGACGTTTCCCTGTAGCACGCGACTGATACTTCCTTTCTGAGTAAGAGGACAGAAACAGCCCTTGCAACTATGTGTAAGGATGGCCTTTATTTGTTGAATGAGAAAAGGTACAAAGTATGGAAGGTCCCTGTAGTATTAAAGAGATCGCACTGTGATAAGGAATTATTATTTTTGTTAGTTTAAGTAGGTGTACTGTGGTTACCAGTATTTCTGTGAATGGCATTGTTGGCACACAGCAGTAGAGACTTAATCAGCTGCTAAGCAAAATAAAGCATTGCTGAAATGCACCTCTAATATCAGGCTCCCAAGACATGAAAAGAATTATAATCACTGGCTGTTCTGACACATATTTTTCAACAGTACTGCACAGCACCATCTTCTGGTGACAAAAAGTGGGATTTTTTTTTTCTTTCAGGCTTTGAGAAAAAAGCTGTCACCATATCAAAGACAAGTTTCATACAAGAAACAGTAATGTTAAGTTTAAAAAATAAGCTATTTAAAATAAACGACATTTGTAAAACATGGAAGTCACCAAAACTTTAACAACCCGTTACCCCTAGAAATGCACAAATGGAAAAATATCCTTTAAAAAGTCTTGCGCTCTTCATCAAGAGGAGCAGGCATGAACCGTGTTCTGATTTCTGCAAGTAAAGCAAAATGCATATTGTTCACATAATAAAGAAAGAAATTTCAAAGTACACAGCATTCTTCTCAGCTTGTGTGTGGACTCTCAATGACAAGGTGCAGGTCTGCTTTCAGGAAGACCCTTCGGGTGAGCTTTAGAATACGGAAGAACGAACTGTGGAGTTTGCTCTGCCTAAAGATACACCCAGGACAATCCCAAGCGTGCTGAGTAGACCACGGGCACATCATTGCACAAACAATCTCCATGAGCAGGCTGCACAAAAACACGCAGGCCAGAATTTATACTTAGAAAATGAGACATTTCAAGGGACTCTGCTCGTTACTAGCTTGCTACATTGACAAGTAACCTTAATATCACCACATTTCCTTTTCACTTGTATTTTTCAACACAAAGATAACACATCAATACCTTCATGCAAGTTATAGTATTAAGTGTTTATTGTTTGCCTGTTTTTCTAATCTAGGTAGACAACATAAAGGGTCCTCTTCACAGCCTGCCTTAAAATATAGGTCCCTGCCATGTAAAAGTTTTCAGTAAAGCAGGAAATGTAAAGTCTAAATCTAGAAGTATCACTTTCTTACTACTTTTTGACCTCATTAATCTTCATTGACTTCTTAGCTGGTTGGTGAGCACCTGTTCCACTCTCTGCTCTTTACGCACAGCGTGCACGACCTTACAAAGCTTTCTGTCATCACATTTCACTTCCTCAGTTCTCCATCTTTTCTACTGATCCAACCACCCTCTCATTTCCCACTCCCTGACATCTGCCAGAGCCCATGACCTCACTATGGCAAACAACAATCTGTAATAGCATTTCCAAGGCAAAGCACACCAGATTCTTGTGTAAACAGTATTACTCTCCAAAATAACACGGCAGGGTGCACAAAGCACGTGATCATGAACCTTTCAGGGCAACTCCGTTGGCCTTGTGACCACAGGGCACGCACCTGAAGTACGCATTCATCTATCTCACATCAGCAGAAGTAAACCTGACCACAGAGCCAAGATCCACTCCTAGTAAAAAAAATAAATTCAAGATATTTTTCTTTAAGCCAAGTTTGTACAGTCTACACTTTGAAGAATGCAAAGTGACTCAAGCTAAACTGTGGTAGGGTATACAGAGTATTTCTACAGTACCTGATTGCTCAGTCAGCCCCTAGGATGGTCACATAGTTTACCATGCATACCTTAACCCCTGTTCTACACACTCAATGGGCTCTGTAGCAAAAGTAAAAGTGAGATTATGTAGTCAAGAGAATAAAGGCTGTCCACAGCCCCATCAAAGGGACTTACCCAGCATTCCACCAGCCACCAGGACGTCAAAAAGTGTTTCTGCATAGCGGCGATAGTCAAGTTTTGCACCAGAAGCATCAAGAAACTTTGCTACTGCCTCCAAGTCACTGCCAGCTTCGCTTAAACCTTGAATAGTACAGTCCTGGAACTGAGTAGGGTCAAACCTCTCTTTTTCATCTGTAAAAACAAAGCATTCAAATGAAGGTACCACACACAGCTGTTTGGTATTTAATGTTTGTGATTTTAACCTTATTAAAAACAAAACAAAACTTGCACTGGCAAGCCTGCAGTTAAACACAACTAGGATCATTCCACTCTTCCAAGACAAGCGGTATTAACTAGCACAGACAGTGACTTAATAGTGTAGCCTAAAATGAATTTCAATGGTCAACACACCACTAAGAAGTTCTTCTGCTCACATTCCCCTATTCAGTCAAGGCTGAGGGAAAGGCTATCACAAGCTAAAACATTCCTTATCTACCTCTAATTGAATTCTTACAGTTCTTTCACTAAGAAGAGTTGTTTGCGATGATCATTAGATGGCTCTAATAAAGTTTATCTGATTTCTCAGTTTGATTCTTACACGCCTGTTCATACGTTAGATCACGCCCTACAAAAAGAGAGCCTTAGCTAAATGTTGGAAGGCAATTCTTAACATGTGTCCCTAGAGTTCTGTACACTTGACTCCATTACTTATGTTTCATTTACTCACTGTTTTGGGCAATATAATCTAACTGAAACACTGCATACCATCATTATGTGAGAGCCAACTGACAGGGCTTGCTTTCTGGCCACGAAGACCATCCGCTCCTCTTAATATGGAGTTAAGAGTCTGAAGCAATTGCTTTTCCTCAAGTGCATGGGGAAACACAGAAATCTGAGCTAACTTCTTAGTCATATATAAAGACAAAATGATGGACTATAATCACAGATCCATTTTGCATCCTTTGTTGTTGTTAAACAGAACACATCCTTCTTCACGTGTGAGATACATCAGCTGATTATAGCCCTGGTTTTGTTAAAGGTAGGGCATAGTCAACACGCAAAAAATCCACCCGTGTAACTAACAGGGAGCTTTAAACCAAAGAGCTCTTTGGCTTTACTCACCTCAATTTGTCCCATGAAAACCATGAGAGGAAAAGCTTCCAAAGAAGCAAATCTTACTTTGAGTGGTGTCTGTAACAGCTTAGCCAAATTTGTTAGCACCTGCTAGTAACCCTTCTGCAAGGGGTACACTAGCGTCCTCACATTCAGTGCAAGTACCAATATGTTGGTAACAGCTGGGTGGAAGTCTGGAAATATTGCATCAGTTATTTTCCAGGACAGATCCACGAAGCTCACTGTCACCGCAGAGTTGCTTGGAAGCCAAACTATCGTTCACAGAATGGTTTAGGTTGGAAGGGACCTTGAAAAACACGCAGTTCCAACTCCCCCACCATGGTCAAGGAACATCTTCCATCGGATCAGGTTGCTCAAAGCCTCATCCAACCTGGCTTCGAACACCTCAAGAGATAAGGCATCCATGAATTCTCTGGGCAAGCTGTTCCCCTGCCTCGCCACCCTCACAGGAAAAAATTTCTTCCTAAGCTCTAATTTAAATCTCCCCTCTTTCAGTTGAAAACCATTCCCCCTTTGTCCTGTCACTGCACTCCCTGATAAAGATCCCCTCCCCAGCTTTCGTATAGCCCCCCTTTAAGCACTGCAAGGCTCCCATAAGGTCTCTCTGGAGTCTTCTCTTCTCTAGGCTGAACAACTCCAACTCTCTCAGCCTGTCCTCGTACAGGAGGTGCTCCAGCCCTCGGATCATCTTTGTAGCCTCCTCTGGACTCACTCTAATAGATCCATTTCCTTCCTGTGCTGAAGACTACAGGGTTAAATGCTTAAAAAGAGACAAAAACCTGAAATGCTAAACTCTCTCACTTCAACAGCTTCTCAAGGTGCTTGAACATTAAAATAGGTTCTGTAAGGCTACACGTACTTCTGCACATAATTACTATTTTAGTATGTACAGTGTGCTTTGTGCTATCAGTTTGAGCTGAAACATGGCTAGTACATTAATAAAACATTTGGTTGGTTGGTTGGGAGTGTGTAGCAGTGAGGTTTATTGTTGGTTTTTTTCATTTAAACTGAAAGCAGGTATTCTTATAGCCTTAAGGGGACAATGCAACTCTTATCCAGCAGCTAACACTGAAATTCCTACTAGGTTAGATGACCCTCAGATGTATGCATTAACCCATAGCAAGCCTGTGCTGGAGCTCCCCTGTAACTCAGGGGTACCAATATCGAAAATGCCAGCAAATATCTCTAAGATTTTTTTTTGAGTTTTATAAAGTGAGCATCCTTTATTGCAGTCCTGGCCACATGAGGGAATGATTTCCATCAGTCACATGTAACGAGAGAAGAGCTAGTCACAAAATATATTTTCAACTTACGCGAGTATGTGTAAGTTCTCCCAGAAATCCTATGCATATTCTACTACTTTCCAAGGACTAATTTTAATTTTATTATGAACTTTACAACAGCCAAGTCTCTGCTCATTAGAGCTTTGAAGTCAGTTCTCCGCCCAACCTTGCATTCTCAGATAAGGAAAGAAATACCATCTGGGAACACCAATGTTAATAACAACACACTACCAGAAGAACAGTCTTTAACTGTCCAACGTTCACAAATACTGCTACTCAGATAACGCTTAACTGAAGCTAGTTAGAAAATCAATTCTACAAAAAATCAACTCTATTCTAAGCTTTCTGTAGAAGCGTTTTTCTAACTAACTTCAGTTACTTAAGTAATACTGAAGTAGAGTCCACTCTGTGCAAAAACAACCGCTTCTTTTATCAGTACCAGATACACTTGCTTCCAGGCCAAACACACTCAGTCCAGTCTAGAACAACTGTCTCTTACGCCAGCGTTATCACAGCAAATTCAGCTACAGTTTTCAGTGCTGAGAATTTTGTATTAGTGCAGAGGGCATTCTAGCACCCAGAGGCAGCCTCAAGGTTCTGTACTGAGTGTGACCTCATTTACAAGACGTAAGAGCAGAGCATGAAGTCGTTACTCTGTTCCTGGCAGAAGCTGCCTGGCGGGGGCCCTGCGGAGGGGCCACCCGCACGGAGCCCCCGCCACACGCGCTGCCCCTCGCTCACCTCTTTTTCGAGTTTTAAAACGCTGCCCCGATAGCGTCGGCTTCTGCGCCTTTTGATTATTCATAAAAGACACCCTGCAAGGAAGCGGAAACGCACCTCAGAGCGCTGACCCCTCCTCCTGCCCTCCCCTCCCGCCGCGTCCTTCCCCCGGCCTCCATTTTCCAGCGGGGAGCGCCGGCCTCCGTGTGTCCCGGGGCTCGCGAGCACAGGCGGGGCGGAGCCCAGGCGGAGCGGAGCCCAGCCCTGCGCGCGGAGCCCAGCCCTGCGCGCGGAGCCCAGCCCTGCGCGCGGAGCCCAGCCCATCCCGCCTACTTAGAACTGTTTGGCAGCCTTTGCTTCCTCCCCTAGATGCACCACAATACCCACTCCTTCCCTGGCTACAAGGACATAAAGCTGCGCTGGGAGTGCCTCCTGTTCTAAATAAAGAATTCCCGTGATAAAGAAGCATTATTTTTGTGTAGGTGTACTCTGATTACCAGTATTTCTCTGAAACATCATTGTTGGCACACAGCAGAAGAGACTTCCCTCTTTCTTGGGTTACGAGCTGTCCTTAGCCTGGCAGGCTTGAAAGCTCCTTCTGCGAGGGGGTGGCTGAAGTGCCTGCCGCAAGGCACAGGGTGTCGAGAGGGGTGGCTGCGACTTCAAGTGCCGCTTGTGCCCTGGTAGTGAGCAGCAGAGGAAGCAAGGGTCCATTCGAGGACCGGGTGGCTTTTCTCGTTCTGTGGGTAGAGAAGACTGATCTGTGCACTCACTTGAAGAGCTGCATTCAGTTTGTTTACTGCACAGTGGGTATTTATCACAGAATGTCCTGAGGTGGAAAGGACTCACAAGGAACATCCAAATCCTGCCCTTGCATAGAACAGCCCCAACATTCACACCGTGGGTCTGAGGATTCTGTCCAAATGCTTCTTGAATACTGATATGCTTGGCACCAGGACTGCTTCCCTGGGGAGCTGTTCCAGTGCTCCCCCATCCTCAGCGTGAAGATCCAACCTAATCCTCCCCAGGCATCACCTTCCTCCATTGGCACGCACAGCCCTCTTGGCTGCCAGGGCACACTGTTGGCTCATGGTCAACTTGCCATTGACACGAAACCCCAGATCCCTTTCTGCAGGGCTGGTCTCCAGCCTCTCCCTCCCCAGTCTGTGTGTCTGTCCAGGGTTGCCGTGTCCCAGGTGCAACAGCTGCCACTTGCCCTTGTTAAACTTCATGCGGCTGTGGCACGTTAACCAGGTGAGATTCTGACAGGTGTCTGAGGGATGCCCTCCCATCGAGTCATGAGATTCAATATGGAATCCATTTCTAGCCTCAGACTGGGTCGATGGTTTATGACTAAAGGATTCTATGTGAATGCTTATAGGTGTTTCTGCCGCAAGTCAGAATCCGGTTACCTGTGAGAGTCTCCTTAGAGACTGACACACAGAGGGTTAATACGTATGGCTGTGGCCCAAACAGGATGGACAGACAGCAGCCACTTGCAGCAGTGCCCGCCAGAGAGACAATTTCCCAGTGCTGGAAGCAGAAAGTAATTTAATCAAATGCGAAATGAAAACAAATTCGAGATGTTGTAAGAAATTCACTTGCTGCATTAGTGCTTTATTAACACTTCTAACCAGTTAACGATCAGCATATACATAATGTACATATATGTGTGTATATACATAAAAAGAAGGACAATAAAAACTTGAGTTAGTAGCTATTTTCCTGGGGAAGCATCTGACAGAGTCAGAGGTGTGCAATTCTTTCCAACAAGACATTTCTTCTTGTTGGAGGAGGAGAGGTCCAGGCCTGTTGATCGATCTGTCACGTAAGGTGGTCATCTCTTTTCTTCCTCAAAGACAGGATTTCAAGGGATCAGCTTTACGCATTTTAAAATCCTTTTGGTGCCTCTTGGCGAGGTGGGTCTGAGTCAATTTGTATGTGTTGTTTGGCTCTTGGCAAGGCTGATTGTGATGTTGTACGGGGAGACTCAGCAGCTTGCCACACTTGTGGCAGTTTGCCACTCCTTGTGGAGACGAGGAGCTCAGTACACACTTTCCAGAGCTGTATCTGCTTCTAACCGAAGAAACATCACGCTGTGAGGCCTCCGACTCACCCCAGGTTTGACTTAGTTGCTATGAGTGTGAGACCACCACCCAACTGATCTCTTTTACCAGGTGCAGCTGTCCCTTGCCACTCGCTCCCCCTTGCCAACTGCTCTCTTTTGCAAAGCCAGGCTCTTTGCCATCCACAGGGCCCAGCAAGCTTGTGGTGCCACAGTCCACCCTGTGACCTCAGTCACATCTCGCCAAGAGGAATATCAGATGATTTCGATTTAGACAGATTGAGGAGCTCATCTTTCTCCCATGTAAGAGAAGCTACAAACAACACAGGAGCTGCCCTTTTCTAGCGGCTGCTCCAGAGGCTGCCTGGGGCAGCTCTGTGGGAATAACGTGCCCAGTGTGGGCAGGGCCTGAGCCACGATGTGGCTTCTGAACATCTTCTGCAAGGATGAGGGCCTTGCTTTGAGTTCCTCTCTCAGAAACGGGGACTTTGGAAAAGCTCTCGAGCTGAGAACTCCCGTGGGGGAAAGAGCAGAGCATATGTGAAAACTGGGCAGTGGGGGAAAAGGACACTCTTCCTCCTGGTGCTCGTTTAACAGGGAATGGCTTTGTGAATGAAATTGTTTGTCTGGGATGCGATTTCAAGTTGTGGTGTTTGGAGCCAATTAATTACCCTGCCATGGATGGAAAAGCAAGTTTGGATCTCAGAAGATGCAATGGGGATAGAAAGAGAGAGAGGAGATCCTCACGTGGTTCCCCAGTGAGCAAGCGCTGCAGACTGGATCTCAGAAGAGGTGACGTTGACAAAGAGACAAAAAAGAGATTGGCCGGCACCGCACCGGAGAAGGAGCTGTGCAAAGAGGACCTCAGAAGCGGTAGCAGGGCTAGAAAGAGAGAGAGATCAGCAAGCCCTGCGCCAGGGAGCAAGAGCTGCAAACGGGATCATAGTGGGACAAGCCGACGCAAAAGGAAATCCCAGGCATGTTACAGTCCCTATGAATATTTGCAGGGGTTGTCACCCATTTTAGTAGAGGGTTTTTTATTTTACGAAGATGACTTCTTCTCTGGGCAGCAGTAATTGAGTGGAGGGGGGACAGGGAATTCTGTCGATTACATTAGTACTTTATTCCTTTAGCAGATACTCGTAGCTTATATTTTTGACTGGGACTTCAGTTCCTTGAGTGAAAAAGTATAGCTTGTAGGTTTGCTTGTGATAGCACAGAGGATAGTCTTGCTGCTTTTTCATTGGATATATCTGACCAGATTAGAGGTCAATAACCATCCCTTTGAGTAATCGAAATACAGCATCCCTTCTGTGCGGTCAGAATTTTTCTGACGACAAGCACTGATTTCAGCCCTACTGAAAAATCCAAGCCCAAGCTTTAAAACTTGCTCTTGACTAAATGCTGCTGGAATACCCATGTCCAATTTCTTTACTTTTGTAAAAATGTATGTTGTCCGATGTTAGAAGTATCGCTGAAAAATCTGTCGAGTCAGATATGTACGATGTCTGCCCACTACTAGCAGGGCAGTCGTTCTGATTGTTGTTCTCTGCTTAGCTCTTAAAAAAGCCAAAGACAGGATTTATAATGTGCCATTTTCAGCTGAGGCAGCCTAAAGTAAATGTGGAAGCTCTATAGGATGTAAAAAATAACTTTTACCATATATTCAGTCTTGCAATTTAATCTCAGTTACTAAAGATGAGTATTTTAATGTGGCCATAAAGTGATTTTACACATAAGGATGGAAGATAATTCTATCCTATAGCCCTATATGGTATGTCGAAAAGACATCTTCAATGTATAGAAGGTAATTGTTAAATTCTTTTGCTTCACAAAAGACTAAGGGCACTGAAATCGTGAAGCAAAATTCATTGAACCAATCTTGGAAAAGGAAAATAATTACCCTGTAGATTTTTCAATTGCCTTGCCACTTCGAGAATTGCATCTGCAGATCTGGTCCTTGCCATGTTTTTGTCCTGTAACGTAAATGATGTGCCCTGTGACTTGCCGGGGACTGAATTGGGAATTGCGCCTGGCAACTCTTTGTGGCCTGGCGTGTATCTGAGTGCCCGTCTGTCTCCCTGCTGAATGCATTTCCTGTTCTGAGCTGAGTTCACTCCAGTTTGTTGACTGGCTGAATGATCTTGGTGCCGTTCCAGGCGAGACATCGAAGGACCACAGACAGCAGTGCGGAGAGCGCACAGGATGACAAGGAAGGTCACCTGCTCTGTCAGAGAGGAGACGTGCTAAATGGAAGATGTATAGACTATTTTTCTATGTTTTAACATGTCAGATAGAATAATTTATTTTAGTGTAAGATGTGAGGGGGCTCTGAAGCCTTTTCTTTCTCTATTGATTTTTTTTTATGTGGAGGTGTTGGACTCATTTTTCTCATCACATATTGGTATATATATTCTTAAAAGTATATTTCTTATTTTCTTTTTCCCTTCTCCCACTACCCCTAACATCGTAAATGGAGTTAATGAAGGGACTGGAATGAGATCCCTGTAAATGTAGTTGAAGAGAGTTGTCCAATGACATCTATCAGACCAGATATTTAACACGTAGAGCACAGTCTTGAACAATCTTTGGTGACTGACAGCACTTAGTCTTTCTCTTCTTTGTTTTATCTTTGTTTGTTGGTGTTTATTTGCTATGTTGTTTAATAGCTGAGTAACTTCAGCACTTCAGTGACTAAGAGTTCTTTTCCTTCTAGACGAGATTGTTGCCATGTTGGGTGAAGGTGGCTTTGGAAAAGTAGTGGAATGCATCGACCACCGAGCTAAGTCTGTTTCATTCAACGCCTCTCATTTTTCTTACTGAGACTGTCAGCGTGTGTTTCGTGAAGGGCTTTCTGATCCCATCAGGCTTTCTCTGTGCTTCCTCGTGTGCCTCTCTCTGTATTTCTCTAAGGCTGCCGCAGTTGCCAAACAAAGTGTATGTTGGTCCCTGGTGCTAAAAGCAGCCCCTGGGCACGAGGCTCGTGCAGGGCTGGTGGATGAGGCGATGGGCGCGTCTTCTGCAGGCGCAGCGCAGCCTGGGAGAGGTCGGGGCTGATGGGGGCAGGTGGCCTGGAGAACAAACGTGTGGTGCAGCTGTCCCCCCCACCCCGGGCAATCCCGGGGCCTGTCTTTTCAAACTGTAAAGATTAAGTTTTAGTTGGGTTTCTGCACAGATGACTCGGGGTTATATGAAGTCAGTGTGACCTTTTCCGAGAAGGTTTGCAGTGAAAACATGCAGATGGGTTGCAGTTACCCAATAGCCTTAGTTAGAACTACTCATTGTTCTGATTTCTGTTAAAACCTTTCTGTCTGTTAAAATCTTTTCAGGGACGGCAGACGGGTAGCAGTGAAAATAGCAAAAAATACTGAGGATGCCACCGAAGCCGCCTGTGATGAAATACAAGTGCTGGAAGATTTGGAATCATGGGATCCCAGCAATGCCTTGTAAGCACACAAAGCCAACTGTGCTGTCCTGGCTTGAAGACTTCTTCAGCACTGCTTTCTGTAACACACGCCGTGTGTGTGAGTGCTGCACAACTCCCTGCTGCAATGTATCTGTTTTCCTGCTTTTGCAGTTACTGTGTCCAGATGTTGCGATGGTTTGAGTACCATCAACGTCTGCATTGTTTTTGAGCTCCTGGGGCTCAGCACATACAACTTTATGAGAGAAAACTGCTTCCAGCCGTTCAGCCTGGACCACATTAGGCAGATGGCATACCAGATCTGCACTTCTGTGAACTGTAAGTATGTTTCTTTTCTGCCTTATTTGTTAAATTGTCTCTGTGGAACCAGCTAACTGTGGGAGTTCTCTTGCAGTTCTGCATGCAAACCTGCTCACCCATACAGACCTGAAACCACCAAATATTGTCTTTGTGACAAAGGACTATGAAGAAGAGTACAACCCTGACCTGGTAAGCTGCTGTCCTCTTCCCCACCTCCCTCCCCCTCAGCCATCCTCTGTGTTTATTTGCTCACTTGCATCCCTTCACGTGTCGCTTCAGAATTGCAATGAACGCAGGCCAAGAAAACCTGACATCAAAGTTTTGGATTGTGGGTGTGCCACGTATGATTACGGGCATCATGGCACTTTAGTGACTACCGCACCTTACAGAGCTCCCAAAGTGGTCCTGGGTGAGTAGAAGGCTGTTTGTTAGGCTGATCTTTGGTGTGAGAGTTTTTGCGTGCTATTAAACAGTGCCAGAGAAGTGTTTTGTGTCTCGCTTGAGCTGTTGAACTGTTTGCAGTCTGGTCTAAACAGGAATGGCCTGAATCTTTTCACAGAACTGGGATGGTCACGGCCATGCGATGTTTGGAGCATAGGATGTACTCTACTTGAATACTACCTTGGATACACAGTATTTCGGGTAGGCAACTCTGAACCTCAAAAGGATGCAGCATGGATAATGCTCCCCAACTTGGTGAACGTACGCTGCAGAGCTGTGGGCGAAGGGGAATGGTCTGTGCAGGAAAGGAAGCTGCGTTTTTCTGTACTGCCAAGTTGAAGAGAACAGGAGGTGTAGGCATAAAGGAACCTTCTCAGCTGATGATTTTGACATGTTGCTTTCTGTAACCATTTTGGCAGCAGCTTGAAAGGAAGGATCACTCTGTTAACATTTGGACTTTACAAGGCACACTAGTACCAGATGTGGCTTCTTCTATCACCATCAACCAATGCTACTCAAACAGCTGAATCCTGTCCTCTTTGACAGTTTTGCAGAAATGTGAACTTTAAGAAGAAAGGAAAAAGGGAAAAAACTCCAGTAGCCTGTAATTGCATTCAGGAAAGAGAGAACTAGAGGCTCTCTTTCTTCCTCACTCAATTTCAGTTCATTGGTGTCAGGGTACAGTAAAAGAATGAAGTCAGGCTGGCGTGTGGCTCTCCATAAGTTCCTCTTAACAATGAACAAAAAATGTCTCTCTTGACTTCCCTCCAGCCCTTAGATGACAAAGAACACCTGGCAACGATGGAGCGATTACTGGGGCCTTTGCCAGAGGACATGGTACAGAGCATTGTTTCTTTAAAGAAGCGGGAGTATTTCTGCGAGGGCCGGCTGGCCTGGGATGAACACAGCGCTGCTGGGCGATACGTCTCAAGGTACTACAGACCACTGAAGGTAAGATTACAGGGGGGAAATGCTCACGGGCAGAGGAGCTGGAAGAGTAATCCCAGGATTGATGACAGGTGTTTTGCTGTTCTCTTCATGAAGGAATTCATGGTCTGCCATGATTGTAAGCACGAGCAGCTCTTTGATCTGATTGAAAAGATGCTGCAGTACGACCCAGCCAAGCGCATCACTCTGGAAGAAGCACTGGAACATCCTTTCTTCCTCCTGTTGAAGCAGGGGAAAAAGGACACGGCCTCCTATAGCTGTGGCAGACCAACATCTCTGCCTTTTCAGAAATGTAAACTACGCTAAGCGTTTATTTTTTGATTAGTTGCTTATTTATTTATGTATAATCGGCTTTTTTTTTATGATGACATTTAATTCTTCTGTTGGAATAAAGCTTACTTAAGAAAAAGATAGTGATGAGCCTGGTTGTGTTTCCTGAGAAAATAAAAATCTTGGGACACTTTTGCGATGTGGATGAGAGCACTCTCTAGTCTACAGGCCTCCTAAGAAACAGTAAGTATTAATTTAATTACATTTTTACCCAACTGTCACTGGAAGAACAAAAGACCTAGGGCTGACGTTTCCCTGTAGCACGCGACTTATACTTCCTTTCTGAGTAAGAGGACAGAAACAGCCCTTGCAACTATGTGTAAGGATGGCCTTTATTTGTTGAATGAGAAAAGGTACAAAGTATGGAAGGTCCCTGTAGTATTAAAGAGATCGCACTGTGATAAGGAATTATTATTTTTGTTAGTTTAAGTAGGTGTACTGTGGTTACCAGTATTTCTGTGAATGGCATTGTTGGCACACAGCAGTAGAGACTTAATCAGCTGCTAAGCAAAATAAAGCATTGCTGAAATGCACCTCTAATATCAGGCTCCCAAGACATGAAAAGAATTATAATCACTGGCTGTTCTGACACATATTTTTCAACAGTACTGCACAGCACCATCTTCTGGTGACAAAAAGTGGGATTTTTTTTTTCTTTCAGGCTTTGAGAAAAAAGCTGTCACCATATCAAAGACAAGTTTCATACAAGAAACAGTAATGTTAAGTTTAAAAAATAAGCTATTTAAAATAAACGACATTTGTAAAACATGGAAGTCACCAAAACTTTAACAACCCGTTACCCCTAGAAATGCACAAATGGAAAAATATCCTTTAAAAAGTCTTGCGCTCTTCATCAAGAGGAGCAGGCATGAACCGTGTTCTGATTTCTGCAAGTAAAGCAAAATGCATATTGTTCACATAATAAAGAAAGAAATTTCAAAGTACACAGCATTCTTCTCAGCTTGTGTGTGGACTCTCAATGACAAGGTGCAGGTCTGCTTTCAGGAAGACCCTTCGGGTGAGCTTTAGAATACGGAAGAACGAACTGTGGAGTTTGCTCTGCCTAAAGATACACCCAGGACAATCCCAAGCGTGCTGAGTAGACCACGGGCACATCATTGCACAAACAATCTCCATGAGCAGGCTGCACAAAAACACGCAGGCCAGAATTTATACTTAGAAAATGAGACATTTCAAGGGACTCTGCTCGTTACTAGCTTGCTACATTGACAAGTAACCTTAATATCACCACATTTCCTTTTCACTTGTATTTTTCAACACAAAGATAACACATCAATACCTTCATGCAAGTTATAGTATTAAGTGTTTATTGTTTGCCTGTTTTTCTAATCTAGGTAGACAACATAAAGGGTCCTCTTCACAGCCTGCCTTAAAATATAGGTCCCTGCCATGTAAAAGTTTTCAGTAAAGCAGGAAATGTAAAGTCTAAATCTAGAAGTATCACTTTCTTACTACTTTTTGACCTCATTAATCTTCATTGACTTCTTAGCTGGTTGGTGAGCACCTGTTCCACTCTCTGCTCTTTACGCACAGCGTGCACGACCTTACAAAGCTTTCTGTCATCACATTTCACTTCCTCAGTTCTCCATCTTTTCTACTGATCCAACCACCCTCTCATTTCCCACTCCCTGACATCTGCCAGAGCCCATGACCTCACTATGGCAAACAACAATCTGTAATAGCATTTCCAAGGCAAAGCACACCAGATTCTTGTGTAAACAGTATTACTCTCCAAAATAACACGGCAGGGTGCACAAAGCACGTGATCATGAACCTTTCAGGGCAACTCCGTTGGCCTTGTGACCACAGGGCACGCACCTGAAGTACGCATTCATCTATCTCACATCAGCAGAAGTAAACCTGACCACAGAGCCAAGATCCACTCCTAGTAAAAAAAATAAATTCAAGATATTTTTCTTTAAGCCAAGTTTGTACAGTCTACACTTTGAAGAATGCAAAGTGACTCAAGCTAAACTGTGGTAGGGTATACAGAGTATTTCTACAGTACCTGATTGCTCAGTCAGCCCCTAGGATGGTCACATAGTTTACCATGCATACCTTAACCCCTGTTCTACACACTCAATGGGCTCTGTAGCAAAAGTAAAAGTGAGATTATGTAGTCAAGAGAATAAAGGCTGTCCACAGCCCCATCAAAGGGACTTACCCAGCATTCCACCAGCCACCAGGACGTCAAAAAGTGTTTCTGCATAGCGGCGATAGTCAAGTTTTGCACCAGAAGCATCAAGAAACTTTGCTACTGCCTCCAAGTCACTGCCAGCTTCGCTTAAACCTTGAATAGTACAGTCCTGGAACTGAGTAGGGTCAAACCTCTCTTTTTCATCTGTAAAAACAAAGCATTCAAATGAAGGTACCACACACAGCTGTTTGGTATTTAATGTTTGTGATTTTAACCTTATTAAAAACAAAACAAAACTTGCACTGGCAAGCCTGCAGTTAAACACAACTAGGATCATTCCACTCTTCCAAGACAAGCGGTATTAACTAGCACAGACAGTGACTTAATAGTGTAGCCTAAAATGAATTTCAATGGTCAACACACCACTAAGAAGTTCTTCTGCTCACATTCCCCTATTCAGTCAAGGCTGAGGGAAAGGCTATCACAAGCTAAAACATTCCTTATCTACCTCTAATTGAATTCTTACAGTTCTTTCACTAAGAAGAGTTGTTTGCGATGATCATTAGATGGCTCTAATAAAGTTTATCTGATTTCTCAGTTTGATTCTTACACGCCTGTTCATACGTTAGATCACGCCCTACAAAAAGAGAGCCTTAGCTAAATGTTGGAAGGCAATTCTTAACATGTGTCCCTAGAGTTCTGTACACTTGACTCCATTACTTATGTTTCATTTACTCACTGTTTTGGGCAATATAATCTAACTGAAACACTGCATACCATCATTATGTGAGAGCCAACTGACAGGGCTTGCTTTCTGGCCACGAAGACCATCCGCTCCTCTTAATATGGAGTTAAGAGTCTGAAGCAATTGCTTTTCCTCAAGTGCATGGGGAAACACAGAAATCTGAGCTAACTTCTTAGTCATATATAAAGACAAAATGATGGACTATAATCACAGATCCATTTTGCATCCTTTGTTGTTGTTAAACAGAACACATCCTTCTTCACGTGTGAGATACATCAGCTGATTATAGCCCTGGTTTTGTTAAAGGTAGGGCATAGTCAACACGCAAAAAATCCACCCGTGTAACTAACAGGGAGCTTTAAACCAAAGAGCTCTTTGGCTTTACTCACCTCAATTTGTCCCATGAAAACCATGAGAGGAAAAGCTTCCAAAGAAGCAAATCTTACTTTGAGTGGTGTCTGTAACAGCTTAGCCAAATTTGTTAGCACCTGCTAGTAACCCTTCTGCAAGGGGTACACTAGCGTCCTCACATTCAGTGCAAGTACCAATATGTTGGTAACAGCTGGGTGGAAGTCTGGAAATATTGCATCAGTTATTTTCCAGGACAGATCCACGAAGCTCACTGTCACCGCAGAGTTGCTTGGAAGCCAAACTATCGTTCACAGAATGGTTTAGGTTGGAAGGGACCTTGAAAAACACGCAGTTCCAACTCCCCCACCATGGTCAAGGAACATCTTCCATCGGATCAGGTTGCTCAAAGCCTCATCCAACCTGGCTTCGAACACCTCAAGAGATAAGGCATCCATGAATTCTCTGGGCAAGCTGTTCCCCTGCCTCGCCACCCTCACAGGAAAAAATTTCTTCCTAAGCTCTAATTTAAATCTCCCCTCTTTCAGTTGAAAACCATTCCCCCTTTGTCCTGTCACTGCACTCCCTGATAAAGATCCCCTCCCCAGCTTTCGTATAGCCCCCCTTTAAGCACTGCAAGGCTCCCATAAGGTCTCTCTGGAGTCTTCTCTTCTCTAGGCTGAACAACTCCAACTCTCTCAGCCTGTCCTCGTACAGGAGGTGCTCCAGCCCTCGGATCATCTTTGTAGCCTCCTCTGGACTCACTCTAATAGATCCATTTCCTTCCTGTGCTGAAGACTACAGGGTTAAATGCTTAAAAAGAGACAAAAACCTGAAATGCTAAACTCTCTCACTTCAACAGCTTCTCAAGGTGCTTGAACATTAAAATAGGTTCTGTAAGGCTACACGTACTTCTGCACATAATTACTATTTTAGTATGTACAGTGTGCTTTGTGCTATCAGTTTGAGCTGAAACATGGCTAGTACATTAATAAAACATTTGGTTGGTTGGTTGGGAGTGTGTAGCAGTGAGGTTTATTGTTGGTTTTTTTCATTTAAACTGAAAGCAGGTATTCTTATAGCCTTAAGGGGACAATGCAACTCTTATCCAGCAGCTAACACTGAAATTCCTACTAGGTTAGATGACCCTCAGATGTATGCATTAACCCATAGCAAGCCTGTGCTGGAGCTCCCCTGTAACTCAGGGGTACCAATATCGAAAATGCCAGCAAATATCTCTAAGATTTTTTTTTGAGTTTTATAAAGTGAGCATCCTTTATTGCAGTCCTGGCCACATGAGGGAATGATTTCCATCAGTCACATGTAACGAGAGAAGAGCTAGTCACAAAATATATTTTCAACTTACGCGAGTATGTGTAAGTTCTCCCAGAAATCCTATGCATATTCTACTACTTTCCAAGGACTAATTTTAATTTTATTATGAACTTTACAACAGCCAAGTCTCTGCTCATTAGAGCTTTGAAGTCAGTTCTCCGCCCAACCTTGCATTCTCAGATAAGGAAAGAAATACCATCTGGGAACACCAATGTTAATAACAACACACTACCAGAAGAACAGTCTTTAACTGTCCAACGTTCACAAATACTGCTACTCAGATAACGCTTAACTGAAGCTAGTTAGAAAATCAATTCTACAAAAAATCAACTCTATTCTAAGCTTTCTGTAGAAGCGTTTTTCTAACTAACTTCAGTTACTTAAGTAATACTGAAGTAGAGTCCACTCTGTGCAAAAACAACCGCTTCTTTTATCAGTACCAGATACACTTGCTTCCAGGCCAAACACACTCAGTCCAGTCTAGAACAACTGTCTCTTACGCCAGCGTTATCACAGCAAATTCAGCTACAGTTTTCAGTGCTGAGAATTTTGTATTAGTGCAGAGGGCATTCTAGCACCCAGAGGCAGCCTCAAGGTTCTGTACTGAGTGTGACCTCATTTACAAGACGTAAGAGCAGAGCATGAAGTCGTTACTCTGTTCCTGGCAGAAGCTGCCTGGCGGGGGCCCTGCGGAGGGGCCACCCGCACGGAGCCCCCGCCACACGCGCTGCCCCTCGCTCACCTCTTTTTCGAGTTTTAAAACGCTGCCCCGATAGCGTCGGCTTCTGCGCCTTTTGATTATTCATAAAAGACACCCTGCAAGGAAGCGGAAACGCACCTCAGAGCGCTGACCCCTCCTCCTGCCCTCCCCTCCCGCCGCGTCCTTCCCCCGGCCTCCATTTTCCAGCGGGGAGCGCCGGCCTCCGTGTGTCCCGGGGCTCGCGGGCACAGGCGGGGCGGAGCCCAGGCGGAGCGGAGCCCAGCCCTGCGCGCGGAGCCCAGCCCTGCGCGCGGAGCCCAGCCCTGCGCGCGGAGCCCAGCCCATCCCGCCTACTTAGAACTGTTTGGCAGCCTTTGCTTCCTCCCCTAGATGCACCACAATACCCACTCCTTCCCTGGCTACAAGGACATAAAGCTGCGCTGGGAGTGCCTCCTGTTCTAAATAAAGAATTCCCGTGATAAAGAAGCATTATTTTTGTGTAGGTGTACTCTGATTACCAGTATTTCTCTGAAACATCATTGTTGGCACACAGCAGAAGAGACTTCCCTCTTTCTTGGGTTACGAGCTGTCCTTAGCCTGGCAGGCTTGAAAGCTCCTTCTGCGAGGGGGTGGCTGAAGTGCCTGCCGCAAGGCACAGGGTGTCGAGAGGGGTGGCTGCGACTTCAAGTGCCGCTTGTGCCCTGGTAGTGAGCAGCAGAGGAAGCAAGGGTCCATTCGAGGACCGGGTGGCTTTTCTCGTTCTGTGGGTAGAGAAGACTGATCTGTGCACTCACTTGAAGAGCTGCATTCAGTTTGTTTACTGCACAGTGGGTATTTATCACAGAATGTCCTGAGGTGGAAAGGACTCACAAGGAACATCCAAATCCTGCCCTTGCATAGAACAGCCCCAACATTCACACCGTGGGTCTGAGGATTCTGTCCAAATGCTTCTTGAATACTGATATGCTTGGCACCAGGACTGCTTCCCTGGGGAGCTGTTCCAGTGCTCCCCCATCCTCAGCGTGAAGATCCAACCTAATCCTCCCCAGGCATCACCTTCCTCCATTGGCACGCACAGCCCTCTTGGCTGCCAGGGCACACTGTTGGCTCATGGTCAACTTGCCATTGACACGAAACCCCAGATCCCTTTCTGCAGGGCTGGTCTCCAGCCTCTCCCTCCCCAGTCTGTGTGTCTGTCCAGGGTTGCCGTGTCCCAGGTGCAACAGCTGCCACTTGCCCTTGTTAAACTTCATGCGGCTGTGGCACGTTAACCAGGTGAGATTCTGACAGGTGTCTGAGGGATGCCCTCCCATCGAGTCATGAGATTCAATATGGAATCCATTTCTAGCCTCAGACTGGGTCGATGGTTTATGACTAAAGGATTCTATGTGAATGCTTATAGGTGTTTCTGCCGCAAGTCAGAATCCGGTTACCTGTGAGAGTCTCCTTAGAGACTGACACACAGAGGGTTAATACGTATGGCTGTGGCCCAAACAGGATGGACAGACAGCAGCCACTTGCAGCAGTGCCCGCCAGAGAGACAATTTCCCAGTGCTGGAAGCAGAAAGTAATTTAATCAAATGCGAAATGAAAACAAATTCGAGATGTTGTAAGAAATTCACTTGCTGCATTAGTGCTTTATTAACACTTCTAACCAGTTAACGATCAGCATATACATAATGTACATATATGTGTGTATATACATAAAAAGAAGGACAATAAAAACTTGAGTTAGTAGCTATTTTCCTGGGGAAGCATCTGACAGAGTCAGAGGTGTGCAATTCTTTCCAACAAGACATTTCTTCTTGTTGGAGGAGGAGAGGTCCAGGCCTGTTGATCGATCTGTCACGTAAGGTGGTCATCTCTTTTCTTCCTCAAAGACAGGATTTCAAGGGATCAGCTTTACGCATTTTAAAATCCTTTTGGTGCCTCTTGGCGAGGTGGGTCTGAGTCAATTTGTATGTGTTGTTTGGCTCTTGGCAAGGCTGATTGTGATGTTGTACGGGGAGACTCAGCAGCTTGCCACACTTGTGGCAGTTTGCCACTCCTTGTGGAGACGAGGAGCTCAGTACACACTTTCCAGAGCTGTATCTGCTTCTAACCGAAGAAACATCACGCTGTGAGGCCTCCGACTCACCCCAGGTTTGACTTAGTTGCTATGAGTGTGAGACCACCACCCAACTGATCTCTTTTACCAGGTGCAGCTGTCCCTTGCCACTCGCTCCCCCTTGCCAACTGCTCTCTTTTGCAAAGCCAGGCTCTTTGCCATCCACAGGGCCCAGCAAGCTTGTGGTGCCACAGTCCACCCTGTGACCTCAGTCACATCTCGCCAAGAGGAATATCAGATGATTTCGATTTAGACAGATTGAGGAGCTCATCTTTCTCCCATGTAAGAGAAGCTACAAACAACACAGGAGCTGCCCTTTTCTAGCGGCTGCTCCAGAGGCTGCCTGGGGCAGCTCTGTGGGAATAACGTGCCCAGTGTGGGCAGGGCCTGAGCCACGATGTGGCTTCTGAACATCTTCTGCAAGGATGAGGGCCTTGCTTTGAGTTCCTCTCTCAGAAACGGGGACTTTGGAAAAGCTCTCGAGCTGAGAACTCCCGTGGGGGAAAGAGCAGAGCATATGTGAAAACTGGGCAGTGGGGGAAAAGGACACTCTTCCTCCTGGTGCTCGTTTAACAGGGAATGGCTTTGTGAATGAAATTGTTTGTCTGGGATGCGATTTCAAGTTGTGGTGTTTGGAGCCAATTAATTACCCTGCCATGGATGGAAAAGCAAGTTTGGATCTCAGAAGATGCAATGGGGATAGAAAGAGAGAGAGGAGATCCTCACGTGGTTCCCCAGTGAGCAAGCGCTGCAGACTGGATCTCAGAAGAGGTGACGTTGACAAAGAGACAAAAAAGAGATTGGCCGGCACCGCACCGGAGAAGGAGCTGTGCAAAGAGGACCTCAGAAGCGGTAGCAGGGCTAGAAAGAGAGAGAGATCAGCAAGCCCTGCGCCAGGGAGCAAGAGCTGCAAACGGGATCATAGTGGGACAAGCCGACGCAAAAGGAAATCCCAGGCATGTTACAGTCCCTATGAATATTTGCAGGGGTTGTCACCCATTTTAGTAGAGGGTTTTTTATTTTACGAAGATGACTTCTTCTCTGGGCAGCAGTAATTGAGTGGAGGGGGGACAGGGAATTCTGTCGATTACATTAGTACTTTATTCCTTTAGCAGATACTCGTAGCTTATATTTTTGACTGGGACTTCAGTTCCTTGAGTGAAAAAGTATAGCTTGTAGGTTTGCTTGTGATAGCACAGAGGATAGTCTTGCTGCTTTTTCATTGGATATATCTGACCAGATTAGAGGTCAATAACCATCCCTTTGAGTAATCGAAATACAGCATCCCTTCTGTGCGGTCAGAATTTTTCTGACGACAAGCACTGATTTCAGCCCTACTGAAAAATCCAAGCCCAAGCTTTAAAACTTGCTCTTGACTAAATGCTGCTGGAATACCCATGTCCAATTTCTTTACTTTTGTAAAAATGTATGTTGTCCGATGTTAGAAGTATCGCTGAAAAATCTGTCGAGTCAGATATGTACGATGTCTGCCCACTACTAGCAGGGCAGTCGTTCTGATTGTTGTTCTCTGCTTAGCTCTTAAAAAAGCCAAAGACAGGATTTATAATGTGCCATTTTCAGCTGAGGCAGCCTAAAGTAAATGTGGAAGCTCTATAGGATGTAAAAAATAACTTTTACCATATATTCAGTCTTGCAATTTAATCTCAGTTACTAAAGATGAGTATTTTAATGTGGCCATAAAGTGATTTTACACATAAGGATGGAAGATAATTCTATCCTATAGCCCTATATGGTATGTCGAAAAGACATCTTCAATGTATAGAAGGTAATTGTTAAATTCTTTTGCTTCACAAAAGACTAAGGGCACTGAAATCGTGAAGCAAAATTCATTGAACCAATCTTGGAAAAGGAAAATAATTACCCTGTAGATTTTTCAATTGCCTTGCCACTTCGAGAATTGCATCTGCAGATCTGGTCCTTGCCATGTTTTTGTCCTGTAACGTAAATGATGTGCCCTGTGACTTGCCGGGGACTGAATTGGGAATTGCGCCTGGCAACTCTTTGTGGCCTGGCGTGTATCTGAGTGCCCGTCTGTCTCCCTGCTGAATGCATTTCCTGTTCTGAGCTGAGTTCACTCCAGTTTGTTGACTGGCTGAATGATCTTGGTGCCGTTCCAGGCGAGACATCGAAGGACCACAGACAGCAGTGCGGAGAGCGCACAGGATGACAAGGAAGGTCACCTGCTCTGTCAGAGAGGAGACGTGCTAAATGGAAGATGTATAGACTATTTTTCTATGTTTTAACATGTCAGATAGAATAATTTATTTTAGTGTAAGATGTGAGGGGGCTCTGAAGCCTTTTCTTTCTCTATTGATTTTTTTTTATGTGGAGGTGTTGGACTCATTTTTCTCATCACATATTGGTATATATATTCTTAAAAGTATATTTCTTATTTTCTTTTTCCCTTCTCCCACTACCCCTAACATCGTAAATGGAGTTAATGAAGGGACTGGAATGAGATCCCTGTAAATGTAGTTGAAGAGAGTTGTCCAATGACATCTATCAGACCAGATATTTAACACGTAGAGCACAGTCTTGAACAATCTTTGGTGACTGACAGCACTTAGTCTTTCTCTTCTTTGTTTTATCTTTGTTTGTTGGTGTTTATTTGCTATGTTGTTTAATAGCTGAGTAACTTCAGCACTTCAGTGACTAAGAGTTCTTTTCCTTCTAGACGAGATTGTTGCCATGTTGGGTGAAGGTGGCTTTGGAAAAGTAGTGGAATGCATCGACCACCGAGCTAAGTCTGTTTCATTCAACGCCTCTCATTTTTCTTACTGAGACTGTCAGCGTGTGTTTCGTGAAGGGCTTTCTGATCCCATCAGGCTTTCTCTGTGCTTCCTCGTGTGCCTCTCTCTGTATTTCTCTAAGGCTGCCGCAGTTGCCAAACAAAGTGTATGTTGGTCCCTGGTGCTAAAAGCAGCCCCTGGGCACGAGGCTCGTGCAGGGCTGGTGGATGAGGCGATGGGCGCGTCTTCTGCAGGCGCAGCGCAGCCTGGGAGAGGTCGGGGCTGATGGGGGCAGGTGGCCTGGAGAACAAACGTGTGGTGCAGCTGTCCCCCCCACCCCGGGCAATCCCGGGGCCTGTCTTTTCAAACTGTAAAGATTAAGTTTTAGTTGGGTTTCTGCACAGATGACTCGGGGTTATATGAAGTCAGTGTGACCTTTTCCGAGAAGGTTTGCAGTGAAAACATGCAGATGGGTTGCAGTTACCCAATAGCCTTAGTTAGAACTACTCATTGTTCTGATTTCTGTTAAAACCTTTCTGTCTGTTAAAATCTTTTCAGGGACGGCAGACGGGTAGCAGTGAAAATAGCAAAAAATACTGAGGATGCCACCGAAGCCGCCTGTGATGAAATACAAGTGCTGGAAGATTTGGAATCATGGGATCCCAGCAATGCCTTGTAAGCACACAAAGCCAACTGTGCTGTCCTGGCTTGAAGACTTCTTCAGCACTGCTTTCTGTAACACACGCCGTGTGTGTGAGTGCTGCACAACTCCCTGCTGCAATGTATCTGTTTTCCTGCTTTTGCAGTTACTGTGTCCAGATGTTGCGATGGTTTGAGTACCATCAACGTCTGCATTGTTTTTGAGCTCCTGGGGCTCAGCACATACAACTTTATGAGAGAAAACTGCTTCCAGCCGTTCAGCCTGGACCACATTAGGCAGATGGCATACCAGATCTGCACTTCTGTGAACTGTAAGTATGTTTCTTTTCTGCCTTATTTGTTAAATTGTCTCTGTGGAACCAGCTAACTGTGGGAGTTCTCTTGCAGTTCTGCATGCAAACCTGCTCACCCATACAGACCTGAAACCACCAAATATTGTCTTTGTGACAAAGGACTATGAAGAAGAGTACAACCCTGACCTGGTAAGCTGCTGTCCTCTTCCCCACCTCCCTCCCCCTCAGCCATCCTCTGTGTTTATTTGCTCACTTGCATCCCTTCACGTGTCGCTTCAGAATTGCAATGAACGCAGGCCAAGAAAACCTGACATCAAAGTTTTGGATTGTGGGTGTGCCACGTATGATTACGGGCATCATGGCACTTTAGTGACTACCGCACCTTACAGAGCTCCCAAAGTGGTCCTGGGTGAGTAGAAGGCTGTTTGTTAGGCTGATCTTTGGTGTGAGAGTTTTTGCGTGCTATTAAACAGTGCCAGAGAAGTGTTTTGTGTCTCGCTTGAGCTGTTGAACTGTTTGCAGTCTGGTCTAAACAGGAATGGCCTGAATCTTTTCACAGAACTGGGATGGTCACGGCCATGCGATGTTTGGAGCATAGGATGTACTCTACTTGAATACTACCTTGGATACACAGTATTTCGGGTAGGCAACTCTGAACCTCAAAAGGATGCAGCATGGATAATGCTCCCCAACTTGGTGAACGTACGCTGCAGAGCTGTGGGCGAAGGGGAATGGTCTGTGCAGGAAAGGAAGCTGCGTTTTTCTGTACTGCCAAGTTGAAGAGAACAGGAGGTGTAGGCATAAAGGAACCTTCTCAGCTGATGATTTTGACATGTTGCTTTCTGTAACCATTTTGGCAGCAGCTTGAAAGGAAGGATCACTCTGTTAACATTTGGACTTTACAAGGCACACTAGTACCAGATGTGGCTTCTTCTATCACCATCAACCAATGCTACTCAAACAGCTGAATCCTGTCCTCTTTGACAGTTTTGCAGAAATGTGAACTTTAAGAAGAAAGGAAAAAGGGAAAAAACTCCAGTAGCCTGTAATTGCATTCAGGAAAGAGAGAACTAGAGGCTCTCTTTCTTCCTCACTCAATTTCAGTTCATTGGTGTCAGGGTACAGTAAAAGAATGAAGTCAGGCTGGCGTGTGGCTCTCCATAAGTTCCTCTTAACAATGAACAAAAAATGTCTCTCTTGACTTCCCTCCAGCCCTTAGATGACAAAGAACACCTGGCAACGATGGAGCGATTACTGGGGCCTTTGCCAGAGGACATGGTACAGAGCATTGTTTCTTTAAAGAAGCGGGAGTATTTCTGCGAGGGCCGGCTGGCCTGGGATGAACACAGCGCTGCTGGGCGATACGTCTCAAGGTACTACAGACCACTGAAGGTAAGATTACAGGGGGGAAATGCTCACGGGCAGAGGAGCTGGAAGAGTAATCCCAGGATTGATGACAGGTGTTTTGCTGTTCTCTTCATGAAGGAATTCATGGTCTGCCATGATTGTAAGCACGAGCAGCTCTTTGATCTGATTGAAAAGATGCTGCAGTACGACCCAGCCAAGCGCATCACTCTGGAAGAAGCACTGGAACATCCTTTCTTCCTCCTGTTGAAGCAGGGGAAAAAGGACACGGCCTCCTATAGCTGTGGCAGACCAACATCTCTGCCTTTTCAGAAATGTAAACTACGCTAAGCGTTTATTTTTTGATTAGTTGCTTATTTATTTATGTATAATCGGCTTTTTTTTTATGATGACATTTAATTCTTCTGTTGGAATAAAGCTTACTTAAGAAAAAGATAGTGATGAGCCTGGTTGTGTTTCCTGAGAAAATAAAAATCTTGGGACACTTTTGCGATGTGGATGAGAGCACTCTCTAGTCTACAGGCCTCCTAAGAAACAGTAAGTATTAATTTAATTACATTTTTACCCAACTGTCACTGGAAGAACAAAAGACCTAGGGCTGACGTTTCCCTGTAGCACGCGACTTATACTTCCTTTCTGAGTAAGAGGACAGAAACAGCCCTTGCAACTATGTGTAAGGATGGCCTTTATTTGTTGAATGAGAAAAGGTACAAAGTATGGAAGGTCCCTGTAGTATTAAAGAGATCGCACTGTGATAAGGAATTATTATTTTTGTTAGTTTAAGTAGGTGTACTGTGGTTACCAGTATTTCTGTGAATGGCATTGTTGGCACACAGCAGTAGAGACTTAATCAGCTGCTAAGCAAAATAAAGCATTGCTGAAATGCACCTCTAATATCAGGCTCCCAAGACATGAAAAGAATTATAATCACTGGCTGTTCTGACACATATTTTTCAACAGTACTGCACAGCACCATCTTCTGGTGACAAAAAGTGGGATTTTTTTTTTCTTTCAGGCTTTGAGAAAAAAGCTGTCACCATATCAAAGACAAGTTTCATACAAGAAACAGTAATGTTAAGTTTAAAAAATAAGCTATTTAAAATAAACGACATTTGTAAAACATGGAAGTCACCAAAACTTTAACAACCCGTTACCCCTAGAAATGCACAAATGGAAAAATATCCTTTAAAAAGTCTTGCGCTCTTCATCAAGAGGAGCAGGCATGAACCGTGTTCTGATTTCTGCAAGTAAAGCAAAATGCATATTGTTCACATAATAAAGAAAGAAATTTCAAAGTACACAGCATTCTTCTCAGCTTGTGTGTGGACTCTCAATGACAAGGTGCAGGTCTGCTTTCAGGAAGACCCTTCGGGTGAGCTTTAGAATACGGAAGAACGAACTGTGGAGTTTGCTCTGCCTAAAGATACACCCAGGACAATCCCAAGCGTGCTGAGTAGACCACGGGCACATCATTGCACAAACAATCTCCATGAGCAGGCTGCACAAAAACACGCAGGCCAGAATTTATACTTAGAAAATGAGACATTTCAAGGGACTCTGCTCGTTACTAGCTTGCTACATTGACAAGTAACCTTAATATCACCACATTTCCTTTTCACTTGTATTTTTCAACACAAAGATAACACATCAATACCTTCATGCAAGTTATAGTATTAAGTGTTTATTGTTTGCCTGTTTTTCTAATCTAGGTAGACAACATAAAGGGTCCTCTTCACAGCCTGCCTTAAAATATAGGTCCCTGCCATGTAAAAGTTTTCAGTAAAGCAGGAAATGTAAAGTCTAAATCTAGAAGTATCACTTTCTTACTACTTTTTGACCTCATTAATCTTCATTGACTTCTTAGCTGGTTGGTGAGCACCTGTTCCACTCTCTGCTCTTTACGCACAGCGTGCACGACCTTACAAAGCTTTCTGTCATCACATTTCACTTCCTCAGTTCTCCATCTTTTCTACTGATCCAACCACCCTCTCATTTCCCACTCCCTGACATCTGCCAGAGCCCATGACCTCACTATGGCAAACAACAATCTGTAATAGCATTTCCAAGGCAAAGCACACCAGATTCTTGTGTAAACAGTATTACTCTCCAAAATAACACGGCAGGGTGCACAAAGCACGTGATCATGAACCTTTCAGGGCAACTCCGTTGGCCTTGTGACCACAGGGCACGCACCTGAAGTACGCATTCATCTATCTCACATCAGCAGAAGTAAACCTGACCACAGAGCCAAGATCCACTCCTAGTAAAAAAAATAAATTCAAGATATTTTTCTTTAAGCCAAGTTTGTACAGTCTACACTTTGAAGAATGCAAAGTGACTCAAGCTAAACTGTGGTAGGGTATACAGAGTATTTCTACAGTACCTGATTGCTCAGTCAGCCCCTAGGATGGTCACATAGTTTACCATGCATACCTTAACCCCTGTTCTACACACTCAATGGGCTCTGTAGCAAAAGTAAAAGTGAGATTATGTAGTCAAGAGAATAAAGGCTGTCCACAGCCCCATCAAAGGGACTTACCCAGCATTCCACCAGCCACCAGGACGTCAAAAAGTGTTTCTGCATAGCGGCGATAGTCAAGTTTTGCACCAGAAGCATCAAGAAACTTTGCTACTGCCTCCAAGTCACTGCCAGCTTCGCTTAAACCTTGAATAGTACAGTCCTGGAACTGAGTAGGGTCAAACCTCTCTTTTTCATCTGTAAAAACAAAGCATTCAAATGAAGGTACCACACACAGCTGTTTGGTATTTAATGTTTGTGATTTTAACCTTATTAAAAACAAAACAAAACTTGCACTGGCAAGCCTGCAGTTAAACACAACTAGGATCATTCCACTCTTCCAAGACAAGCGGTATTAACTAGCACAGACAGTGACTTAATAGTGTAGCCTAAAATGAATTTCAATGGTCAACACACCACTAAGAAGTTCTTCTGCTCACATTCCCCTATTCAGTCAAGGCTGAGGGAAAGGCTATCACAAGCTAAAACATTCCTTATCTACCTCTAATTGAATTCTTACAGTTCTTTCACTAAGAAGAGTTGTTTGCGATGATCATTAGATGGCTCTAATAAAGTTTATCTGATTTCTCAGTTTGATTCTTACACGCCTGTTCATACGTTAGATCACGCCCTACAAAAAGAGAGCCTTAGCTAAATGTTGGAAGGCAATTCTTAACATGTGTCCCTAGAGTTCTGTACACTTGACTCCATTACTTATGTTTCATTTACTCACTGTTTTGGGCAATATAATCTAACTGAAACACTGCATACCATCATTATGTGAGAGCCAACTGACAGGGCTTGCTTTCTGGCCACGAAGACCATCCGCTCCTCTTAATATGGAGTTAAGAGTCTGAAGCAATTGCTTTTCCTCAAGTGCATGGGGAAACACAGAAATCTGAGCTAACTTCTTAGTCATATATAAAGACAAAATGATGGACTATAATCACAGATCCATTTTGCATCCTTTGTTGTTGTTAAACAGAACACATCCTTCTTCACGTGTGAGATACATCAGCTGATTATAGCCCTGGTTTTGTTAAAGGTAGGGCATAGTCAACACGCAAAAAATCCACCCGTGTAACTAACAGGGAGCTTTAAACCAAAGAGCTCTTTGGCTTTACTCACCTCAATTTGTCCCATGAAAACCATGAGAGGAAAAGCTTCCAAAGAAGCAAATCTTACTTTGAGTGGTGTCTGTAACAGCTTAGCCAAATTTGTTAGCACCTGCTAGTAACCCTTCTGCAAGGGGTACACTAGCGTCCTCACATTCAGTGCAAGTACCAATATGTTGGTAACAGCTGGGTGGAAGTCTGGAAATATTGCATCAGCTATTTTCCAGGACAGATCCACGAAGCTCACTGTCACCACAGAGTTGCTTGGAAGCCAAACTATCGTTCACAGAATGGTTTAGGTTGGAAGGGACCTTGAAAATCACGCAGTTCCAACCCCCCCACCATGGTCAAGGAACATCTTCCATCGGATCAGGTTGCTCAAAGCCTCATCCAACCTGGCTTCGAACACCTCAAGAGACAAGGCATCCGTGAATTCTCTGGGCAAGCTGTTCCCCTGCCTCGCCACCCTCACAGGAAAAAATTTCTTCCTAAGGTCTAATTTAAATCTCCCCTCTTTCAGTTGAAAACCATTCCCCCTTTGTCCTATCACTGCACTCCCTGATAAAGATCCCCTCCCCAGCTTTCGTATAGCCCCCCTTTAAGCACTGCAAGGCTCCCATAAGGTCTCTCTGGAGTCTTCTCTTCTCTAGGCTGAACAACTCCAACTCTCTCAGCCTGTCCTCGTACAGGAGGTGCTCCAGCCCTCGGATCATCTTTGTAGCCTCCTCTGGACTCACTCTAATAGATCCATTTCCTTCCTGTGCTGAAGACTACAGGGTTAAATGCTTAAAAAGAGACAAAAACCTGAAATGCTAAACTCTCTCACTTCAACAGCTTCTCAAGGTGCTTGAACATTAAAATAGGTTCTGTAAGGCTACACGTACTTCTGCACATAATTACTATTTTAGTATGTACAGTGTGCTTTGTGCTATCAGTTTGAGCTGAAACATGGCTAGTACATTAATAAAACATTTGGTTGGTTGGTTGGGAGTGTGTAGCAGTGAGGTTTATTGTTGTTTTTTTTTCATTTAAACTGAAAGCAGGTATTCTTATAGCCTTAAGGGGACAATGCAACTCTTATCCAGCAGCTAACACTGAAATTCCTACTAGGTTAGATGACCCTCAGATGTATGCATTAACCCATAGCAAGCCTGTGCTGGAGCTCCCCTGTAACTCAGGGGTACCAATATCGAAAATGCCAGCAAATATCTCTAAGATTTTTTTTTGAGTTTTATAAAGTGAGCATCCTTTATTGCAGTCCTGGCCACATGAGGGAATGATTTCCATCAGTCACATGTAACGAGAGAAGAGCTAGTCACAAAATATATTTTCAACTTACACGAGTATGTGTAAGTTCTCCCAGAAATCCTATGCATATTCTACTACTTTCCAAGGACTAATTTTAATTTTATTATGAACTTTACAACAGCCAAGTCTCTGCTCATTTGAGCTTTGAAGTCAGTTCTCTGCCCAACCTTGCATTCTCAGATAAGGAAAGAAATACCATCTGGGAACACCAATGTTAATAACAACACACTACCAGAACAGTCTTTAACTGTCTAACTTTCACAAATACTGCTACTCAGATAACGCTTAACTGAAACTAGTTAGAAAATCAATTCTACAAAAAAATCAACTCTATTCTAAGCTTTCTGCAGAAGCGTTTCTCTAACTAACTTCAGTTACTTAAGTAATACTGAAGTAGAGTCCACTCTGTGCAAAAACAACCACTTCTTTTATCAGTACCAGATACACTTGCTTCCAGGCCAAACACACTCAGTCCAGTCTAGAACAACTGTCTCTTACGCCAGCGTTATCACAGCAAATTCAGCTACAGTTTTCAGTGCTGAGAATTTTGTATTAGTGCAGAGGGCATTCTAGCACCCAGAGGCAGCCTCAAGGTTCTGTACTGAGTGTGACCTCATTTACAAGACGTAAGAGCAGAGCATGAAGTCGTTACTCTGTTCCTGGCAGAAGCTGCCTGGCGGGGGCCCTGCGGAGGGGCCACCCGCACGGAGCCCCCGCCACACGCGCTGCCCCTCGCTCACCTCTTTTTCGAGTTTTAAAACGCTGCCCCGATAGCGTCGGCTTCTGCGCCTTTTGATTATTCATAAAAGACACCCTGCAAGGAAGCGGAAACGCACCTCAGAGCGCTGACCCCTCCTCCTGCCCTCCCCTCCCGCCGCGTCCTTCCCCCGGCCTCCATTTTCCAGCGGGGAGCGCCGGCCTCCGTGTGTCCCGGGGCTCGCGGGCACAGGCGGGGCGGAGCCCAGGCGGAGCGGAGCCCAGCCCTGCGCGCGGAGCCCAGCCCATCCCGCCTACTTAGAACTGTTTGGCAGCCTTTGCTTCCTCCCCTAGATGCACCACAATACCCACTCCTTCCCTGGCTACAAGGACATAAAGCTGCGCTGGGAGTGCCTCCTGTTCTAAATAAAGAATTCCCGTGATAAAGAAGCATTATTTTTGTGTAGGTGTACTCTGATTACCAGTATTTCTCTGAAACATCATTGTTGGCACACAGCAGAAGAGACTTCCCTCTTTCTTGGGTTACGAGCTGTCCTTAGCCTGGCAGGCTTGAAAGCTCCTTCTGCGAGGGGGTGGCTGAAGTGCCTGCCGCAAGGCACAGGGTGTCGAGAGGGGTGGCTGCGACTTCAAGTGCCGCTTGTGCCCTGGTAGTGAGCAGCAGAGGAAGCAAGGGTCCATTCGAGGACCGGGTGGCTTTTCTCGTTCTGTGGGTAGAGAAGACTGATCTGTGCACTCACTTGAAGAGCTGCATTCAGTTTGTTTACTGCACAGTGGGTATTTATCACAGAATGTCCTGAGGTGGAAAGGACTCACAAGGAACATCCAAATCCTGCCCTTGCATAGAACAGCCCCAACATTCACACCGAGGGTCTGAGGATTCTGTCCAAATGCTTCTTGAATACTGATATGCTTGGCACCGGGACTGCTTCCCTGGGGAGCTGTTTCAGTGCTCCCCCATCCTCGGCGTGAAGATCCAACCTAATCCTCCCCAGGCATCACCTTCCTCCATTGGCACGCACAGCCCTCTTGGCTGCCAGGGCACACTGTTTGCTCATGGTCAACTTGCCATTGACACGAAACCCCAGATCCCTTTCTGCAGGGCTGGTCTCCAGCCTCTCCCTCCCCAGTCTGTGTGTCTGTCCAGGGTTGCCGTGTCCCAGGTGCAACAGCTGCCACTTGCCCTTGTTAAACTTCATGCGGCTGTGGCACGTTAACCAGGTGAGATTCTGACAGGTGTCTGAGGGATGCCCTCCCATCGAGTCATGAGATTCAACATGGAATCCATTTCTAGCCTCAGACTGGGTCGATGGTTTATGACTAAAGGATTCTATGTGAATGCTTATAGGTGTTTCTGCCGCAAGTCAGAATCCGGTTACCTGTGAGAGTCTCCTTAGAGACTGACACACACAGGGTTAATACGTATGGCTCTGGCCCAAACAGGATGGACGGACAGCAGCCACTTGCAGCAGTGCCCGCCAGAGAGACAGTTTCCCAGTGCTGGAAGCAGAAAGTAATTTAATCAAATGCGAAATGAAAACAAATTCGAGATGTTGTAAGAAATTCACTTGCTGCATTAGTGCTTTATTAACACTTCTAACCAGTTAACGATTAGCATATACATAATGTACATATATGTGTGTATATACATAAAAAGAAGGACAATAAAAACTTGAGTTAGTAGCTATTTTCCTGGGGAAGCATCTGACAGAGTCAGAGGTGTGCAATTCTTTCCAACAAGACATTTCTTCTTGTTGGAGGAGGAGAGGTCCAGGCCTGTTGATCGATCTGTCACGTAAGGTGGTCATCTCTTTTCTTCCTCAAAGACAGGATTTCAAGGGATCAGCTTTACGCATTTTAAAATCCTTTTGGTGCCTCTTGGCGAGGTGGGTCTGAGTCAATTTGTATGTGTTGTTTGGCTCTTGGCAAGGCTGATTGTGATGTTGTACGGGGAGACTCAGCAGCTTGCCACACTTGTGGCAGTTTGCCACTCCTTGTGGAGACGAGGAGCTCAGTACACACTTTCCAGAGCTGTATCTGCTTCTAACTGAAGAAACATCACGCTGTGAGGCCTCCGACTCACCCCAGGTTTGACTTAGTTGCTATGAGTGTGAGACCACCACCCAACTGATCTCTTTTACCAGGTGCAGCTGTCCCTTGCCACTCGCTCCCCCTTGCCAACTGCTCTCTTTTGCAAAGCCAGGCTCTTTGCCATCCACAGGGCCCAGCAAGCTTGTGGTGCCACAGTCCACCCTGTGACCTCAGTCACATCTCGCCAAGAGGAATATCAGATGATTTCGATTTAGACAGATTGAGGAGCTCATCTTTCTCCCATGTAAGAGAAGCTACAAACAACACAGGAGCTGCCCTTTTCTAGCGGCTGCTCCAGAGGCTGCCTGGGGCAGCTCTGTGGGAATAACGTGCCCAGTGTGGGCAGGGCCTGAGCCACGATGTGGCTTCTGAACATCTTCTGCAAGGATGAGGGCCTTGCTTTGAGTTCCTCTCTCAGAAACGGGGACTTTGGAAAAGCTCTCGAGCTGAGAACTCCCGTGGGGGAAAGAGCAGAGCATATGTGAAAACTGGGCAGTGGGGGAAAAGGACACTCTTCCTCCTGGTGCTCGTTTAACAGGGAATGGCTTTGTGAATGAAATTGTTTGTCTGGGATGCGATATCAAGAGCAAAACGTTTTGGTTACAGTTGTGGTGTTTGGAGCCAATTAATTACCCTGCCATGGATGGAAAAGCAAGTTTGGATCTCAGAAGATGCAATGGGGATAGAAAGAGAGAGAGGAGATCCTCACGTGGTTCCCCAGTGAGCAAGCGCTGCAGACTGGATCTCAGAAGAGGTGACGTTGACAAAGAGACAAAAAAGAGATTGGCCGGCACCGCACCGGAGAAGGAGCTGTGCAAAGAGGACCTCAGAAGCGGTAGCAGGGCTAGAAAGAGAGAGAGATCAGCAAGCCCTGCGCCAGGGAGCAAGAGCTGCAAACGGGATCATAGTGGGACAAGCCGACGCAAAAGGAAATCCCAGGCACGTTACAGTCCCTATGAATATTTGCAGGGGTTGTCACCCATTTTAGTAGAGGGTTTTTTATTTTACGAAGATGACTTCTTCTCTGGGCAGCAGTAATTGAGTGGAGGGGGGACAGGGAATTCTGTCGATTACATTAGTACTTTATTCCTTTAGCAGATACTCGTAGCTTATATTTTTGACTGGGACTTCAGTTCCTTGAGTGAAAAAGTATAGCTTGTAGGTTTGCTTGTGATAGCACAGAGGATAGTCTTGCTGCTTTTTCATTGGATATATCTGACCAGATTAGAGGTCAATAACCATCCCTTTGAGTAATCGAAATACAGCATCCCTTCTGTGCGGTCAGAATTTTTCTGACGACAAGCACTGATTTCAGCCCTACTGAAAAATCCAAGCCCAAGCTTTAAAACTTGCTCTTGACTAAATGCTGCTGGAATACCCATGTCCAATTTCTTTACTTTTGTAAAAATGTATGTTGTCCGATGTTAGAAGTATCGCTGAAAAATCTGTCGAGTCAGATATGTACGATGTCTGCCCACTACTAGCAGGGCAGTCGTTCTGATTGTTGTTCTCTGCTTAGCTCTTAAAAAAGCCAAAGACAGGATTTATAATGTGCCATTTTCAGCTGAGGCAGCCTAAAGTAAATGTGGAAGCTCTATAGGATGTAAAAAATAACTTTTACCATATATTCAGTCTTGCAATTTAATCTCAGTTACTAAAGATGAGTATTTTAATGTGGCCATAAAGTGATTTTACACATAAGGATGGAAGATAATTCTATCCTATAGCCCTATATGGTATGTCGAAAAGACATCTTCAATGTATAGAAGGTAATTGTTAAATTCTTTTGCTTCACAAAAGACTAAGGGCACTGAAATCGTGAAGCAAAATTCATTGAACCAATCTTGGAAAAGGAAAATAATTACCCTGTAGATTTTTCAATTGCCTTGCCACTTCGAGAATTGCATCTGCAGATCTGGTCCTTGCCATGTTTTTGTCCTGTAACGTAAATGATGTGCCCTGTGACTTGCCGGGGACTGAATTGGGAATTGCGCCTGGCAACTCTTTGTGGCCTGGCGTGTATCTGAGTGCCCGTCTGTCTCCCTGCTGAATGCATTTCCTGTTCTGAGCTGAGTTCACTCCAGTTTGTTGACTGGCTGAATGATCTTGGTGCCGTTCCAGGCGAGACATCGAAGGACCACAGACAGCAGTGCGGAGAGCGCACAGGATGACAAGGAAGGTCACCTGCTCTGTCAGAGAGGAGACGTGCTAAATGGAAGATGTATAGACTATTTTTCTATGTTTTAACATGTCAGATAGAATAATTTATTTTAGTGTAAGATGTGAGGGGGCTCTGAAGCCTTTTCTTTCTCTATTGATTTTTTTTTATGTGGAGGTGTTGGACTTATTTTTCTCATCACATATTGGTATATATATTCTTAAAAGTATATTTCTTATTTTCTTTTTCCCTTCTCCCACTACCCCTAACATCGTAAATGGAGTTAATGAAGGGACTGGAATGAGATCCCTGTAAATGTAGTTGAAGAGAGTTGTCCAATGACATCTATCAGACCAGATATTTAACACGTAGAGCACAGTCTTGAACAATCTTTGGTGACTGACAGCACTTAGTCTTTCTCTTCTTTGTTTTATCTTTGTTTGTTGGTGTTTATTTGCTATGTTGTTTAATAGCTGAGTAACTTCAGCACTTCAGTGACTAAGAGTTCTTTTCCTTCTAGACGAGATTGTTGCCATGTTGGGTGAAGGTGGCTTTGGAAAAGTAGTGGAATGCATCGACCACCGAGCTAAGTCTGTTTCATTCAACGCCTCTCATTTTTCTTACTGAGACTGTCAGCGTGTGTTTCGTGAAGGGCTTTCTGATCCCATCAGGCTTTCTCTGTGCTTCCTCGTGTGCCTCTCTCTGTATTTCTCTAAGGCTGCCGCAGTTGCCAAACAAAGTGTATGTTGGTCCCTGGTGCTAAAAGCAGCCCCTGGGCACGAGGCTCGTGCAGGGCTGGTGGATGAGGCGATGGGCGCGTCTTCTGCAGGCGCAGCGCAGCCTGGGAGAGGTCGGGGCTGATGGGGGCAGGTGGCCTGGAGAACAAACGTGTGGTGCAGCTGTCCCCCCCACCCCGGGCAATCCCGGGGCCTGTCTTTTCAAACTGTAAAGATTAAGTTTTAGTTGGGTTTCTGCACAGATGACTCGGGGTTATATGAAGTCAGTGTGACCTTTTCCGAGAAGGTTTGCAGTGAAAACATGCAGATGGGTTGCAGTTACCCAATAGCCTTAGTTAGAACTACTCATTGTTCTGATTTCTGTTAAAACCTTTGTGTCTGTTAAAATCTTTTCAGGGACGGCAGACGGGTAGCAGTGAAAATAGCAAAAAATACTGAGGATGCCACCGAAGCCGCCTGTGATGAAATACAAGTGCTGGAAGATTTGGAATCATGGGATCCCAGCAATGCCTTGTAAGCACACAAAGCCAACTGTGCTGTCCTGGCTTGAAGACTTCTTCAGCACTGCTTTCTGTAACACACGCCGTGTGTGTGAGTGCTGCACAACTCCCTGCTGCAATGTATCTGTTTTCCTGCTTTTGCAGTTACTGTGTCCAGATGTTGCGATGGTTTGAGTACCATCAACGTCTGCATTGTTTTTGAGCTCCTGGGGCTCAGCACATACAACTTTATGAGAGAAAACTGCTTCCAGCCGTTCAGCCTGGACCACATTAGGCAGATGGCATACCAGATCTGCACTTCTGTGAACTGTAAGTATGTTTCTTTTCTGCCTTATTTGTTAAATTGTCTCTGTGGAACCAGCTAACTGTGGGAGTTCTCTTGCAGTTCTGCATGCAAACCTGCTCACCCATACAGACCTGAAACCACCAAATATTGTCTTTGTGACAAAGGACTATGAAGAAGAGTACAACCCTGACCTGGTAAGCTGCTGTCCTCTTCCCCACCTCCCTCCCCCTCAGCCATCCTCTGTGTTTATTTGCTCACTTGCATCCCTTCACGTGTCGCTTCAGAATTGCAATGAACGCAGGCCAAGAAAACCTGACATCAAAGTTTTGGATTGTGGGTGTGCCACGTATGATTACGGGCATCATGGCACTTTAGTGACTACCGCACCTTACAGAGCTCCCAAAGTGGTCCTGGGTGAGTAGAAGGCTGTTTGTTAGGCTGATCTTTGGTGTGAGAGTTTTTGCGTGCTATTAAACAGTGCCAGAGAAGTGTTTCGTGTCTCGCTTGAGCTGTTGAACTGTTTGCAGTCTGGTCTAAACAGGAATGGCCTGAATCTTTTCACAGAACTGGGATGGTCACGGCCATGCGATGTTTGGAGCATAGGATGTACTCTACTTGAATACTACCTTGGATACACAGTATTTCGGGTAGGCAACTCTGAACCTCAAAAGGATGCAGCATGGATAATGCTCCCCAACTTGGTGAACGTACGCTGCAGAGCTGTGGGCGAAGGGGAATGGTCTGTGCAGGAAAGGAAGCTGCGTTTTTCTGTACTGCCAAGTTGAAGAGAACAGGAGGTGTAGGCATAAAGGAACCTTCTCAGCTGATGATTTTGACATGTTGCTTTCTGTAACCATTTTGGCAGCAGCTTGAAAGGAAGGATCACTCTGTTAACATTTGGACTTTACAAGGCACACTAGTACCAGATGTGGCTTCTTCTATCACCATCAACCAATGCTACTCAAACAGCTGAATCCTGTCCTCTTTGACAGTTTTGCAGAAATGTGAACTTTAAGAAGAAAGGAAAAAGGGAAAAAACTCCAGTAGCCTGTAATTGCATTCAGGAAAGAGAGAACTAGAGGCTCTCTTTCTTCCTCACTCAATTTCAGTTCATTGGTGTCAGGGTACAGTAAAAGAATGAAGTCAGGCTGGCGTGTGGCTCTCCATAAGTTCCTCTTAACAATGAACAAAAAATGTCTCTCTTGACTTCCCTCCAGCCCTTAGATGACAAAGAACACCTGGCAACGATGGAGCGATTACTGGGGCCTTTGCCAGAGGACATGGTACAGAGCATTGTTTCTTTAAAGAAGCGGGAGTATTTCTGCGAGGGCCGGCTGGCCTGGGATGAACACAGCGCTGCTGGGCGATACGTCTCAAGGTACTACAGACCACTGAAGGTAAGATTACAGGGGGGAAATGCTCACGGGCAGAGGAGCTGGAAGAGTAATCCCAGGATTGATGACAGGTGTTTTGCTGTTCTCTTCATGAAGGAATTCATGGTCTGCCATGATTGTAAGCACGAGCAGCTCTTTGATCTGATTGAAAAGATGCTGCAGTACGACCCAGCCAAGCGCATCACTCTGGAAGAAGCACTGGAACATCCTTTCTTCCTCCTGTTGAAGCAGGGGAAAAAGGACACGGCCTCCTATAGCTGTGGCAGACCAACATCTCTGCCTTTTCAGAAATGTAAACTACGCTAAGCGTTTATTTTTTGATTAGTTGCTTATTTATTTATGTATAATCGGCTTTTTTTTTATGATGACATTTAATTCTTCTGTTGGAATAAAGCTTACTTAAGAAAAAGATAGTGATGAGCCTGGTTGTGTTTCCTGAGAAAATAAAAATCTTGGGACACTTTTGCGATGTGGATGAGAGCACTCTCTAGTCTACAGGCCTCCTAAGAAACAGTAAGTATTAATTTAATTACATTTTTACCCAACTGTCACTGGAAGAACAAAAGACCTAGGGCTGACGTTTCCCTGTAGCACGCGACTGATACTTCCTTTCTGAGTAAGAGGACAGAAACAGCCCTTGCAACTATGTGTAAGGATGGCCTTTATTTGTTGAATGAGAAAAGGTACAAAGTATGGAAGGTCCCTGTAGTATTAAAGAGATCGCACTGTGATAAGGAATTATTATTTTTGTTAGTTTAAGTAGGTGTACTGTGGTTACCAGTATTTCTGTGAATGGCATTGTTGGCACACAGCAGTAGAGACTCAATCAGCTGCTAAGCAAAATAAAGCATTGCTGAAATGCACCTCTAATATCAGGCTCCCAAGACATGAAAAGAATTATAATCACTGGCTGTTCTGACACATATTTTTCAACAGTACTGCACAGCACCATCTTCTGGTGACAAAAAGTGGGATTTTTTTTTTCTTTCAGGCTTTGAGAAAAAAGCTGTCACCATATCAAAGACAAGTTTCATACAAGAAACAGTAATGTTAAGTTTAAAAAATAAGCTATTTAAAATAAACGACATTTGTAAAACATGGAAGTCACCAAAACTTTAACAACCCGTTACCCCTAGAAATGCACAAATGGAAAAATATCCTTTAAAAAGTCTTGCGCTCTTCATCAAGAGGAGCAGGCATGAACCGTGTTCTGATTTCTGCAAGTAAAGCAAAATGCATATTGTTCACATAATAAAGAAAGAAATTTCAAAGTACACAGCATTCTTCTCAGCTTGTGTGTGGACTCTCAATGACAAGGTGCAGGTCTGCTTTCAGGAAGACCCTTCGGGTGAGCTTTAGAATACGGAAGAACGAACTGTGGAGTTTGCTCTGCCTAAAGATACACCCAGGACAATCCCAAGCGTGCTGAGTAGACCACGGGCACATCATTGCACAAACAATCTCCATGAGCAGGCTGCACAAAAACACGCAGGCCAGAATTTATACTTAGAAAATGAGACATTTCAAGGGACTCTGCTCATTACTAGCTTGCTACATTGACAAGTAACCTTAATATCACCACATTTCCTTTTCACTTGTATTTTTCAACACAAAGATAACACATCAATACCTTCATGCAAGTTATAGTATTAAGTGTTTATTGTTTGCCTGTTTTTCTAATCTAGGTAGACAACATAAAGGGTCCTCTTCACAGCCTGCCTTAAAATATAGGTCCCTGCCATGTAAAAGTTTTCAGTAAAGCAGGAAATGTAAAGTCTAAATCTAGAAGTATCACTTTCTTACTACTTTTTGACCTCATTAATCTTCATTGACTTCTTAGCTGGTTGGTGAGCACCTGTTCCACTCTCTGCTCTTTACGCACAGCGTGCACGACCTTACAAAGCTTTCTGTCATCACATTTCACTTCCTCAGTTCTCCATCTTTTCTACTGATCCAACCACCCTCTCATTTCCCACTCCCTGACATCTGCCAGAGCCCATGACCTCACTATGGCAAACAACAATCTGTAATAGCATTTCCAAGGCAAAGCACACCAGATTCTTGTGTAAACAGTATTACTCTCCAAAATAACACGGCAGGGTGCACAAAGCACGTGATCATGAACCTTTCAGGGCAACTCCGTTGGCCTTGTGACCACAGGGCACGCACCTGAAGTACGCATTCATCTATCTCACATCAGCAGAAGTAAACCTGACCACAGAGCCAAGATCCACTCCTAGTAAAAAAAATAAATTCAAGATATTTTTCTTTAAGCCAAGTTTGTACAGTCTACACTTTGAAGAATGCAAAGTGACTCAAGCTAAACTGTGGTAGGGTATACAGAGTATTTCTACAGTACCTGATTGCTCAGTCAGCCCCTAGGATGGTCACATAGTTTACCATGCATACCTTAACCCCTGTTCTACACACTCAATGGGCTCTGTAGCAAAAGTAAAAGTGAGATTATGTAGTCAAGAGAATAAAGGCTGTCCACAGCTCCATCAAAGGGACTTACCCAGCATTCCACCAGCCACCAGGACGTCAAAAAGTGTTTCTGCATAGCGGCGATAGTCAAGTTTTGCACCAGAAGCATCAAGAAACTTTGCTACTGCCTCCAAGTCACTGCCAGCTTCGCTTAAACCTTGAATAGTACAGTCCTGGAACTGAGTAGGGTCAAACCTCTCTTTTTCATCTGTAAAAACAAAGCATTCAAATGAAGGTACCACACACAGCTGTTTGGTATTTAATGTTTGTGATTTTAACCTTATTAAAAACAAAACAAAACTTGCACTGGCAAGCCTGCAGTTAAACACAACTAGGATCATTCCACTCTTCCAAGACAAGCGGTATTAACTAGCACAGACAGTGACTTAATAGTGTAGCCTAAAATGAATTTCAATGGTCAACACACCACTAAGAAGTTCTTCTGCTCACATTCCCCTATTCAGTCAAGGCTGAGGGAAAGGCTATCACAAGCTAAAACATTCCTTATCTACCTCTAATTGAATTCTTACAGTTCTTTCACTAAGAAGAGTTGTTTGCGATGATCATTAGATGGCTCTAATAAAGTTTATCTGATTTCTCAGTTTGATTCTTACACGCCTGTTCATACGTTAGATCACGCCCTACAAAAAGAGAGCCTTAGCTAAATGTTGGAAGGCAATTCTTAACATGTGTCCCTAGAGTTCTGTACACTTGACTCCATTACTTATGTTTCATTTACTCACTGTTTTGGGCAATATAATCTAACTGAAACACTGCATACCATCATTATGTGAGAGCCAACTGACAGGGCTTGCTTTCTGGCCACGAAGACCATCCGCTCCTCTTAATATGGAGTTAAGAGTCTGAAGCAATTGCTTTTCCTCAAGTGCATGGGGAAACACAGAAATCTGAGCTAACTTCTTAGTCATATATAAAGACAAAATGATGGACTATAATCACAGATCCATTTTGCATCCTTTGTTGTTGTTGTTAAACAGAACACATCCTTCTTCACGTGTGAGATACATCAGCTGATTATAGCCCTGGTTTTGTTAAAGGTAGGGCATAGTCAACACGCAAAAAATCCACCCGTGTAACTAACAGGGAGCTTTAAACCAAAGAGCTCTTTGGCTTTACTCACCTCAATTTGTCCCATGAAAACCATGAGAGGAAAAGCTTCCAAAGAAGCAAATCTTACTTTGAGTGGTGTCTGTAACAGCTTAGCCAAATTTGTTAGCACCTGCTAGTAACCCTTCTGCAAGGGGTACACTAGCGTCCTCACATTCAGTGCAAGTACCAATATGTTGGTAACAGCTGGGTGGAAGTCTGGAAATATTGCATCAGCTATTTTCCAGGACAGATCCACGAAGCTCACTGTCACCACAGAGTTGCTTGGAAGCCAAACTATCGTTCACAGAATGGTTTAGGTTGGAAGGGACCTTGAAAATCACGCAGTTCCAACCCCCCCACCATGGTCAAGGAACATCTTCCATCGGATCAGGTTGCTCAAAGCCTCATCCAACCTGGCTTCGAACACCTCAAGAGACAAGGCATCCGTGAATTCTCTGGGCAAGCTGTTCCCCTGCCTCGCCACCCTCACAGGAAAAAATTTCTTCCTAAGGTCTAATTTAAATCTCCCCTCTTTCAGTTGAAAACCATTCCCCCTTTGTCCTATCACTGCACTCCCTGATAAAGATCCCCTCCCCAGCTTTCGTATAGCCCCCCTTTAAGCACTGCAAGGCTCCCATAAGGTCTCTCTGGAGTCTTCTCTTCTCTAGGCTGAACAACTCCAACTCTCTCAGCCTGTCCTCGTACAGGAGGTGCTCCAGCCCTCGGATCATCTTTGTAGCCTCCTCTGGACTCACTCTAATAGATCCATTTCCTTCCTGTGCTGAAGACTACAGGGTTAAATGCTTAAAAAGAGACAAAAACCTGAAATGCTAAACTCTCTCACTTCAACAGCTTCTCAAGGTGCTTGAACATTAAAATAGGTTCTGTAAGGCTACACGTACTTCTGCACATAATTACTATTTTAGTATGTACAGTGTGCTTTGTGCTATCAGTTTGAGCTGAAACATGGCTAGTACATTAATAAAACATTTGGTTGGTTGGTTGGGAGTGTGTAGCAGTGAGGTTTATTGTTGTTTTTTTTTCATTTAAACTGAAAGCAGGTATTCTTATAGCATTAAGGGGACAATGCAACTCTTATCCAGCAGCTAACACTGAAATTCCTACTAGGTTAGATGACCCTCAGATGTATGCATTAACCCATAGCAAGCCTGTGCTGGAGCTCCCCTGTAACTCAGGGGTACCAATATCGAAAATGCCAGCAAATATCTCTAAGATTTTTTTTGAGTTTTATAAAGTGAGCATCCTTTATTGCAGTCCTGGCCACATGAGGGAATGATTTCCATCAGTCACATGTAACGAGAGAAGAGCTAGTCACAAAATATATTTTCAACTTACACGAGTATGTGTAAGTTCTCCCAGAAATCCTATGCATATTCTACTACTTTCCAAGGACTAATTTTAATTTTATTATGAACTTTACAACAGCCAAGTCTCTGCTCATTTGAGCTTTGAAGTCAGTTCTCTGCCCAACCTTGCATTCTCAGATAAGGAAAGAAATACCATCTGGGAACACCAATGTTAATAACAACACACTACCAGAACAGTCTTTAACTGTCTAACTTTCACAAATACTGCTACTCAGATAACGCTTAACTGAAACTAGTTAGAAAATCAATTCTACAAAAAAATCAACTCTATTCTAAGCTTTCTGCAGAAGCGTTTCTCTAACTAACTTCAGTTACTTAAGTAATACTGAAGTAGAGTCCACTCTGTGCAAAAACAACCACTTCTTTTATCAGTACCAGATACACTTGCTTCCAGGCCAAACACACTCAGTCCAGTCTAGAACAACTGTCTCTTACGCCAGCGTTATCACAGCAAATTCAGCTACAGTTTTCAGTGCTGAGAATTTTGTATTAGTGCAGAGGGCATTCTAGCACCCAGAGGCAGCCTCAAGGTTCTGTACTGAGTGTGACCTCATTTACAAGACGTAAGAGCAGAGCATGAAGTCGTTACTCTGTTCCTGGCAGAAGCTGCCTGGCGGGGGCCCTGCGGAGGGGCCACCCGCACGGAGCCCCCGCCACACGCGCTGCCCCTCGCTCACCTCTTTTTCGAGTTTTAAAACGCTGCCCCGATAGCGTCGGCTTCTGCGCCTTTTGATTATTCATAAAAGACACCCTGCAAGGAAGCGGAAACGCACCTCAGAGCGCTGACCCCTCCTCCTGCCCTCCCCTCCCGCCGCGTCCTTCCCCCGGCCTCCATTTTCCAGCGGGGAGCGCCGGCCTCCGTGTGTCCCGGGGCTCGCGGGCACAGGCGGGGCGGAGCCCAGGCGGAGCGGAGCCCAGCCCTGCGCGCGGAGCCCAGCCCATCCCGCCTACTTAGAACTGTTTGGCAGCCTTTGCTTCCTCCCCTAGATGCACCACAATACCCACTCCTTCCCTGGCTACAAGGACATAAAGCTGCGCTGGGAGTGCCTCCTGTTCTAAATAAAGAATTCCCGTGATAAAGAAGCATTATTTTTGTGTAGGTGTACTCTGATTACCAGTATTTCTCTGAAACATCATTGTTGGCACACAGCAGAAGAGACTTCCCTCTTTCTTGGGTTACGAGCTGTCCTTAGCCTGGCAGGCTTGAAAGCTCCTTCTGCGAGGGGGTGGCTGAAGTGCCTGCCGCAAGGCACAGGGTGTCGAGAGGGGTGGCTGCGACTTCAAGTGCCGCTTGTGCCCTGGTAGTGAGCAGCAGAGGAAGCAAGGGTCCATTCGAGGACCGGGTGGCTTTTCTCGTTCTGTGGGTAGAGAAGACTGATCTGTGCACTCACTTGAAGAGCTGCATTCAGTTTGTTTACTGCACAGTGGGTATTTATCACAGAATGTCCTGAGGTGGAAAGGACTCACAAGGAACATCCAAATCCTGCCCTTGCATAGAACAGCCCCAACATTCACACCGAGGGTCTGAGGATTCTGTCCAAATGCTTCTTGAATACTGATATGCTTGGCACCGGGACTGCTTCCCTGGGGAGCTGTTTCAGTGCTCCCCCATCCTCGGCGTGAAGATCCAACCTAATCCTCCCCAGGCATCACCTTCCTCCATTGGCACGCACAGCCCTCTTGGCTGCCAGGGCACACTGTTTGCTCATGGTCAACTTGCCATTGACACGAAACCCCAGATCCCTTTCTGCAGGGCTGGTCTCCAGCCTCTCCCTCCCCAGTCTGTGTGTCTGTCCAGGGTTGCCGTGTCCCAGGTGCAACAGCTGCCACTTGCCCTTGTTAAACTTCATGCGGCTGTGGCACGTTAACCAGGTGAGATTCTGACAGGTGTCTGAGGGATGCCCTCCCATCGAGTCATGAGATTCAACATGGAATCCATTTCTAGCCTCAGACTGGGTCGATGGTTTATGACTAAAGGATTCTATGTGAATGCTTATAGGTGTTTCTGCCGCAAGTCAGAATCCGGTTACCTGTGAGAGTCTCCTTAGAGACTGACACACACAGGGTTAATACGTATGGCTCTGGCCCAAACAGGATGGACGGACAGCAGCCACTTGCAGCAGTGCCCGCCAGAGAGACAGTTTCCCAGTGCTGGAAGCAGAAAGTAATTTAATCAAATGCGAAATGAAAACAAATTCGAGATGTTGTAAGAAATTCACTTGCTGCATTAGTGCTTTATTAACACTTCTAACCAGTTAACGATTAGCATATACATAATGTACATATATGTGTGTATATACATAAAAAGAAGGACAATAAAAACTTGAGTTAGTAGCTATTTTCCTGGGGAAGCATCTGACAGAGTCAGAGGTGTGCAATTCTTTCCAACAAGACATTTCTTCTTGTTGGAGGAGGAGAGGTCCAGGCCTGTTGATCGATCTGTCACGTAAGGTGGTCATCTCTTTTCTTCCTCAAAGACAGGATTTCAAGGGATCAGCTTTACGCATTTTAAAATCCTTTTGGTGCCTCTTGGCGAGGTGGGTCTGAGTCAATTTGTATGTGTTGTTTGGCTCTTGGCAAGGCTGATTGTGATGTTGTACGGGGAGACTCAGCAGCTTGCCACACTTGTGGCAGTTTGCCACTCCTTGTGGAGACGAGGAGCTCAGTACACACTTTCCAGAGCTGTATCTGCTTCTAACTGAAGAAACATCACGCTGTGAGGCCTCCGACTCACCCCAGGTTTGACTTAGTTGCTATGAGTGTGAGACCACCACCCAACTGATCTCTTTTACCAGGTGCAGCTGTCCCTTGCCACTCGCTCCCCCTTGCCAACTGCTCTCTTTTGCAAAGCCAGGCTCTTTGCCATCCACAGGGCCCAGCAAGCTTGTGGTGCCACAGTCCACCCTGTGACCTCAGTCACATCTCGCCAAGAGGAATATCAGATGATTTCGATTTAGACAGATTGAGGAGCTCATCTTTCTCCCATGTAAGAGAAGCTACAAACAACACAGGAGCTGCCCTTTTCTAGCGGCTGCTCCAGAGGCTGCCTGGGGCAGCTCTGTGGGAATAACGTGCCCAGTGTGGGCAGGGCCTGAGCCACGATGTGGCTTCTGAACATCTTCTGCAAGGATGAGGGCCTTGCTTTGAGTTCCTCTCTCAGAAACGGGGACTTTGGAAAAGCTCTCGAGCTGAGAACTCCCGTGGGGGAAAGAGCAGAGCATATGTGAAAACTGGGCAGTGGGGGAAAAGGACACTCTTCCTCCTGGTGCTCGTTTAACAGGGAATGGCTTTGTGAATGAAATTGTTTGTCTGGGATGCGATTTCAAGAGCAAAACGTTTTGGTTACAGTTGTGGTGTTTGGAGCCAATTAATTACCCTGCCATGGATGGAAAAGCAAGTTTGGATCTCAGAAGATGCAATGGGGATAGAAAGAGAGAGAGGAGATCCTCACGTGGTTCCCCAGTGAGCAAGCGCTGCAGACTGGATCTCAGAAGAGGTGACGTTGACAAAGAGACAAAAAAGAGATTGGCCGGCACCGCACCGGAGAAGGAGCTGTGCAAAGAGGACCTCAGAAGCGGTAGCAGGGCTAGAAAGAGAGAGAGATCAGCAAGCCCTGCGCCAGGGAGCAAGAGCTGCAAACGGGATCATAGTGGGACAAGCCGACGCAAAAGGAAATCCCAGGCACGTTACAGTCCCTATGAATATTTGCAGGGGTTGTCACCCATTTTAGTAGAGGGTTTTTTATTTTACGAAGATGACTTCTTCTCTGGGCAGCAGTAATTGAGTGGAGGGGGGACAGGGAATTCTGTCGATTACATTAGTACTTTATTCCTTTAGCAGATACTCGTAGCTTATATTTTTGACTGGGACTTCAGTTCCTTGAGTGAAAAAGTATAGCTTGTAGGTTTGCTTGTGATAGCACAGAGGATAGTCTTGCTGCTTTTTCATTGGATATATCTGACCAGATTAGAGGTCAATAACCATCCCTTTGAGTAATCGAAATACAGCATCCCTTCTGTGCGGTCAGAATTTTTCTGACGACAAGCACTGATTTCAGCCCTACTGAAAAATCCAAGCCCAAGCTTTAAAACTTGCTCTTGACTAAATGCTGCTGGAATACCCATGTCCAATTTCTTTACTTTTGTAAAAATGTATGTTGTCCGATGTTAGAAGTATCGCTGAAAAATCTGTCGAGTCAGATATGTACGATGTCTGCCCACTACTAGCAGGGCAGTCGTTCTGATTGTTGTTCTCTGCTTAGCTCTTAAAAAAGCCAAAGACAGGATTTATAATGTGCCATTTTCAGCTGAGGCAGCCTAAAGTAAATGTGGAAGCTCTATAGGATGTAAAAAATAACTTTTACCATATATTCAGTCTTGCAATTTAATCTCAGTTACTAAAGATGAGTATTTTAATGTGGCCATAAAGTGATTTTACACATAAGGATGGAAGATAATTCTATCCTATAGCCCTATATGGTATGTCGAAAAGACATCTTCAATGTATAGAAGGTAATTGTTAAATTCTTTTGCTTCACAAAAGACTAAGGGCACTGAAATCGTGAAGCAAAATTCATTGAACCAATCTTGGAAAAGGAAAATAATTACCCTGTAGATTTTTCAATTGCCTTGCCACTTCGAGAATTGCATCTGCAGATCTGGTCCTTGCCATGTTTTTGTCCTGTAACGTAAATGATGTGCCCTGTGACTTGCCGGGGACTGAATTGGGAATTGCGCCTGGCAACTCTTTGTGGCCTGGCGTGTATCTGAGTGCCCGTCTGTCTCCCTGCTGAATGCATTTCCTGTTCTGAGCTGAGTTCACTCCAGTTTGTTGACTGGCTGAATGATCTTGGTGCCGTTCCAGGCGAGACATTGAAGGACCACAGACAGCAGTGCGGAGAGCGCACAGGATGACAAGGAAGGTCACCTGCTCTGTCAGAGAGGAGACGTGCTAAATGGAAGATGTATAGACTATTTTTCTATGTTTTAACATGTCAGATAGAATAATTTATTTTAGTGTAAGATGTGAGGGGGCTCTGAAGCCTTTTCTTTCTCTATTGATTTTTTTTTATGTGGAGGTGTTGGACTTATTTTTCTCATCACATATTGGTATATATATTCTTAAAAGTATATTTCTTATTTTCTTTTTCCCTTCTCCCACTACCCCTAACATCGTAAATGGAGTTAATGAAGGGACTGGAATGAGATCCCTGTAAATGTAGTTGAAGAGAGTTGTCCAATGACATCTATCAGACCAGATATTTAACACGTAGAGCACAGTCTTGAACAATCTTTGGTGACTGACAGCACTTAGTCTTTCTCTTCTTTGTTTTATCTTTGTTTGTTGGTGTTTATTTGCTATGTTGTTTAATAGCTGAGTAACTTCAGCACTTCAGTGACTAAGAGTTCTTTTCCTTCTAGACGAGATTGTTGCCATGTTGGGTGAAGGTGGCTTTGGAAAAGTAGTGGAATGCATCGACCACCGAGCTAAGTCTGTTTCATTCAACGCCTCTCATTTTTCTTACTGAGACTGTCAGCGTGTGTTTCGTGAAGGGCTTTCTGATCCCATCAGGCTTTCTCTGTGCTTCCTCGTGTGCCTCTCTCTGTATTTCTCTAAGGCTGCCGCAGTTGCCAAACAAAGTGTATGTTGGTCCCTGGTGCTAAAAGCAGCCCCTGGGCACGAGGCTCGTGCAGGGCTGGTGGATGAGGCGATGGGCGCGTCTTCTGCAGGCGCAGCGCAGCCTGGGAGAGGTCGGGGCTGATGGGGGCAGGTGGCCTGGAGAACAAACGTGTGGTGCAGCTGTCCCCCCCACCCCGGGCAATCCCGGGGCCTGTCTTTTCAAACTGTAAAGATTAAGTTTTAGTTGGGTTTCTGCACAGATGACTCGGGGTTATATGAAGTCAGTGTGACCTTTTCCGAGAAGGTTTGCAGTGAAAACATGCAGATGGGTTGCAGTTACCCAATAGCCTTAGTTAGAACTACTCATTGTTCTGATTTCTGTTAAAACCTTTGTGTCTGTTAAAATCTTTTCAGGGACGGCAGACGGGTAGCAGTGAAAATAGCAAAAAATACTGAGGATGCCACCGAAGCCGCCTGTGATGAAATACAAGTGCTGGAAGATTTGGAATCATGGGATCCCAGCAATGCCTTGTAAGCACACAAAGCCAACTGTGCTGTCCTGGCTTGAAGACTTCTTCAGCACTGCTTTCTGTAACACACGCCGTGTGTGTGAGTGCTGCACAACTCCCTGCTGCAATGTATCTGTTTTCCTGCTTTTGCAGTTACTGTGTCCAGATGTTGCGATGGTTTGAGTACCATCAACGTCTGCATTGTTTTTGAGCTCCTGGGGCTCAGCACATACAACTTTATGAGAGAAAACTGCTTCCAGCCGTTCAGCCTGGACCACATTAGGCAGATGGCATACCAGATCTGCACTTCTGTGAACTGTAAGTATGTTTCTTTTCTGCCTTATTTGTTAAATTGTCTCTGTGGAACCAGCTAACTGTGGGAGTTCTCTTGCAGTTCTGCATGCAAACCTGCTCACCCATACAGACCTGAAACCACCAAATATTGTCTTTGTGACAAAGGACTATGAAGAAGAGTACAACCCTGACCTGGTAAGCTGCTGTCCTCTTCCCCACCTCCCTCCCCCTCAGCCATCCTCTGTGTTTATTTGCTCACTTGCATCCCTTCACGTGTCGCTTCAGAATTGCAATGAACGCAGGCCAAGAAAACCTGACATCAAAGTTTTGGATTGTGGGTGTGCCACGTATGATTACGGGCATCATGGCACTTTAGTGACTACCGCACCTTACAGAGCTCCCAAAGTGGTCCTGGGTGAGTAGAAGGCTGTTTGTTAGGCTGATCTTTGGTGTGAGAGTTTTTGCGTGCTATTAAACAGTGCCAGAGAAGTGTTTCGTGTCTCGCTTGAGCTGTTGAACTGTTTGCAGTCTGGTCTAAACAGGAATGGCCTGAATCTTTTCACAGAACTGGGATGGTCACGGCCATGCGATGTTTGGAGCATAGGATGTACTCTACTTGAATACTACCTTGGATACACAGTATTTCGGGTAGGCAACTCTGAACCTCAAAAGGATGCAGCATGGATAATGCTCCCCAACTTGGTGAACGTACGCTGCAGAGCTGTGGGCGAAGGGGAATGGTCTGTGCAGGAAAGGAAGCTGCGTTTTTCTGTACTGCCAAGTTGAAGAGAACAGGAGGTGTAGGCATAAAGGAACCTTCTCAGCTGATGATTTTGACATGTTGCTTTCTGTAACCATTTTGGCAGCAGCTTGAAAGGAAGGATCACTCTGTTAACATTTGGACTTTACAAGGCACACTAGTACCAGATGTGGCTTCTTCTATCACCATCAACCAATGCTACTCAAACAGCTGAATCCTGTCCTCTTTGACAGTTTTGCAGAAATGTGAACTTTAAGAAGAAAGGAAAAAGGGAAAAAACTCCAGTAGCCTGTAATTGCATTCAGGAAAGAGAGAACTAGAGGCTCTCTTTCTTCCTCACTCAATTTCAGTTCATTGGTGTCAGGGTACAGTAAAAGAATGAAGTCAGGCTGGCGTGTGGCTCTCCATAAGTTCCTCTTAACAATGAACAAAAAATGTCTCTCTTGACTTCCCTCCAGCCCTTAGATGACAAAGAACACCTGGCAACGATGGAGCGATTACTGGGGCCTTTGCCAGAGGACATGGTACAGAGCATTGTTTCTTTAAAGAAGCGGGAGTATTTCTGCGAGGGCCGGCTGGCCTGGGATGAACACAGCGCTGCTGGGCGATACGTCTCAAGGTACTACAGACCACTGAAGGTAAGATTACAGGGGGGAAATGCTCACGGGCAGAGGAGCTGGAAGAGTAATCCCAGGATTGATGACAGGTGTTTTGCTGTTCTCTTCATGAAGGAATTCATGGTCTGCCATGATTGTAAGCACGAGCAGCTCTTTGATCTGATTGAAAAGATGCTGCAGTACGACCCAGCCAAGCGCATCACTCTGGAAGAAGCACTGGAACATCCTTTCTTCCTCCTGTTGAAGCAGGGGAAAAAGGACACGGCCTCCTATAGCTGTGGCAGACCAACATCTCTGCCTTTTCAGAAATGTAAACTACGCTAAGCGTTTATTTTTTGATTAGTTGCTTATTTATTTATGTATAATCGGCTTTTTTTTTATGATGACATTTAATTCTTCTGTTGGAATAAAGCTTACTTAAGAAAAAGATAGTGATGAGCCTGGTTGTGTTTCCTGAGAAAATAAAAATCTTGGGACACTTTTGCGATGTGGATGAGAGCACTCTCTAGTCTACAGGCCTCCTAAGAAACAGTAAGTATTAATTTAATTACATTTTTACCCAACTGTCACTGGAAGAACAAAAGACCTAGGGCTGACGTTTCCCTGTAGCACGCGACTGATACTTCCTTTCTGAGTAAGAGGACAGAAACAGCCCTTGCAACTATGTGTAAGGATGGCCTTTATTTGTTGAATGAGAAAAGGTACAAAGTATGGAAGGTCCCTGTAGTATTAAAGAGATCGCACTGTGATAAGGAATTATTATTTTTGTTAGTTTAAGTAGGTGTACTGTGGTTACCAGTATTTCTGTGAATGGCATTGTTGGCACACAGCAGTAGAGACTTAATCAGCTGCTAAGCAAAATAAAGCATTGCTGAAATGCACCTCTAATATCAGGCTCCCAAGACATGAAAAGAATTATAATCACTGGCTGTTCTGACACATATTTTTCAACAGTACTGCACAGCACCATCTTCTGGTGACAAAAAGTGGGATTTTTTTTTTCTTTCAGGCTTTGAGAAAAAAGCTGTCACCATATCAAAGACAAGTTTCATACAAGAAACAGTAATGTTAAGTTTTAAAAATAAGCTATTTAAAATAAACGACATTTGTAAAACATGGAAGTCACCAAAACTTTAACAACCCGTTACCCCTAGAAATGCACAAATGGAAAAATATCCTTTAAAAAGTCTTGCGCTCTTCATCAAGAGGAGCAGGCATGAACCGTGTTCTGATTTCTGCAAGTAAAGCAAAATGCATATTGTTCACATAATAAAGAAAGAAATTTCAAAGTACACAGCATTCTTCTCAGCTTGTGTGTGGACTCTCAATGACAAGGTGCAGGTCTGCTTTCAGGAAGACCCTTCGGGTGAGCTTTAGAATACGGAAGAACGAACTGTGGAGTTTGCTCTGCCTAAAGATACACCCAGGACAATCCCAAGCGTGCTGAGTAGACCACGGGCACATCATTGCACAAACAATCTCCATGAGCAGGCTGCACAAAAACACGCAGGCCAGAATTTATACTTAGAAAATGAGACATTTCAAGGGACTCTGCTCATTACTAGCTTGCTACATTGACAAGTAACCTTAATATCACCACATTTCCTTTTCACTTGTATTTTTCAACACAAAGATAACACATCAATACCTTCATGCAAGTTATAGTATTAAGTGTTTATTGTTTGCCTGTTTTTCTAATCTAGGTAGACAACATAAAGGGTCCTCTTCACAGCCTGCCTTAAAATATAGGTCCCTGCCATGTAAAAGTTTTCAGTAAAGCAGGAAATGTAAAGTCTAAATCTAGAAGTATCACTTTCTTACTACTTTTTGACCTCATTAATCTTCATTGACTTCTTAGCTGGTTGGTGAGCACCTGTTCCACTCTCTGCTCTTTACGCACAGCGTGCACGACCTTACAAAGCTTTCTGTCATCACATTTCACTTCCTCAGTTCTCCATCTTTTCTACTGATCCAACCACCCTCTCATTTCCCACTCCCTGACATCTGCCAGAGCCCATGACCTCACTATGGCAAACAACAATCTGTAATAGCATTTCCAAGGCAAAGCACACCAGATTCTTGTGTAAACAGTATTACTCTCCAAAATAACACGGCAGGGTGCACAAAGCACGTGATCATGAACCTTTCAGGGCAACTCCGTTGGCCTTGTGACCACAGGGCACGCACCTGAAGTACGCATTCATCTATCTCACATCAGCAGAAGTAAACCTGACCACAGAGCCAAGATCCACTCCTAGTAAAAAAAATAAATTCAAGATATTTTTCTTTAAGCCAAGTTTGTACAGTCTACACTTTGAAGAATGCAAAGTGACTCAAGCTAAACTGTGGTAGGGTATACAGAGTATTTCTACAGTACCTGATTGCTCAGTCAGCCCCTAGGATGGTCACATAGTTTACCATGCATACCTTAACCCCTGTTCTACACACTCAATGGGCTCTGTAGCAAAAGTAAAAGTGAGATTATGTAGTCAAGAGAATAAAGGCTGTCCACAGCCCCATCAAAGGGACTTACCCAGCATTCCACCAGCCACCAGGACGTCAAAAAGTGTTTCTGCATAGCGGCGATAGTCAAGTTTTGCACCAGAAGCATCAAGAAACTTTGCTACTGCCTCCAAGTCACTGCCAGCTTCGCTTAAACCTTGAATAGTACAGTCCTGGAACTGAGTAGGGTCAAACCTCTCTTTTTCATCTGTAAAAACAAAGCATTCAAATGAAGGTACCACACACAGCTGTTTGGTATTTAATGTTTGTGATTTTAACCTTATTAAAAACAAAACAAAACTTGCACTGGCAAGCCTGCAGTTAAACACAACTAGGATCATTCCACTCTTCCAAGACAAGCGGTATTAACTAGCACAGACAGTGACTTAATAGTGTAGCCTAAAATGAATTTCAATGGTCAACACACCACTAAGAAGTTCTTCTGCTCACATTCCCCTATTCAGTCAAGGCTGAGGGAAAGGCTATCACAAGCTAAAACATTCCTTATCTACCTCTAATTGAATTCTTACAGTTCTTTCACTAAGAAGAGTTGTTTGCGATGATCATTAGATGGCTCTAATAAAGTTTATCTGATTTCTCAGTTTGATTCTTACACGCCTGTTCATACGTTAGATCACGCCCTACAAAAAGAGAGCCTTAGCTAAATGTTGGAAGGCAATTCTTAACATGTGTCCCTAGAGTTCTGTACACTTGACTCCATTACTTATGTTTCATTTACTCACTGTTTTGGGCAATATAATCTAACTGAAACACTGCATACCATCATTATGTGAGAGCCAACTGACAGGGCTTGCTTTCTGGCCACGAAGACCATCCGCTCCTCTTAATATGGAGTTAAGAGTCTGAAGCAATTGCTTTTCCTCAAGTGCATGGGGAAACACAGAAATCTGAGCTAACTTCTTAGTCATATATAAAGACAAAATGATGGACTATAATCACAGATCCATTTTGCATCCTTTGTTGTTGTTAAACAGAACACATCCTTCTTCACGTGTGAGATACATCAGCTGATTATAGCCCTGGTTTTGTTAAAGGTAGGGCATAGTCAACACGCAAAAAATCCACCCGTGTAACTAACAGGGAGCTTTAAACCAAAGAGCTCTTTGGCTTTACTCACCTCAATTTGTCCCATGAAAACCATGAGAGGAAAAGCTTCCAAAGAAGCAAATCTTACTTTGAGTGGTGTCTGTAACAGCTTAGCCAAATTTGTTAGCACCTGCTAGTAACCCTTCTGCAAGGGGTACACTAGCGTCCTCACATTCAGTGCAAGTACCAATATGTTGGTAACAGCTGGGTGGAAGTCTGGAAATATTGCATCAGTTATTTTCCAGGACAGATCCACGAAGCTCACTGTCACCACAGAGTTGCTTGGAAGCCAAACTATCGTTCACAGAATGGTTTAGGTTGGAAGGGACCTTGAAAATCACGCAGTTCCAACCCCCCCACCATGGTCAAGGAACATCTTCCATCGGATCAGGTTGCTCAAAGCCTCATCCAACCTGGCTTCGAACACCTCAAGAGACAAGGCATCCGTGAATTCTCTGGGCAAGCTGTTCCCCTGCCTCGCCACCCTCACAGGAAAAAATTTCTTCCTAAGGTCTAATTTAAATCTCCCCTCTTTCAGTTGAAAACCATTCCCCCTTTGTCCTATCACTGCACTCCCTGATAAAGATCCCCTCCCCAGCTTTCGTATAGCCCCCCTTTAAGCACTGCAAGGCTCCCATAAGGTCTCTCTGGAGTCTTCTCTTCTCTAGGCTGAACAACTCCAACTCTCTCAGCCTGTCCTCGTACAGGAGGTGCTCCAGCCCTCGGATCATCTTTGTAGCCTCCTCTGGACTCACTCTAATAGATCCATTTCCTTCCTGTGCTGAAGACTACAGGGTTAAATGCTTAAAAAGAGACAAAAACCTGAAATGCTAAACTCTCTCACTTCAACAGCTTCTCAAGGTGCTTGAACATTAAAATAGGTTCTGTAAGGCTACACGTACTTCTGCACATAATTACTATTTTAGTATGTACAGTGTGCTTTGTGCTATCAGTTTGAGCTGAAACATGGCTAGTACATTAATAAAACATTTGGTTGGTTGGTTGGGAGTGTGTAGCAGTGAGGTTTATTGTTGGTTTTTTTCATTTAAACTGAAAGCAGGTATTCTTATAGCCTTAAGGGGACAATGCAACTCTTATCCAGCAGCTAACACTGAAATTCCTACTAGGTTAGATGACCCTCAGATGTATGCATTAACCCATAGCAAGCCTGTGCTGGAGCTCCCCTGTAACTCAGGGGTACCAATATCGAAAATGCCAGCAAATATCTCTAAGATTTTTTTTTGAGTTTTATAAAGTGAGCATCCTTTATTGCAGTCCTGGCCACATGAGGGAATGATTTCCATCAGTCACATGTAACGAGAGAAGAGCTAGTCACAAAATATATTTTCAACTTACGCGAGTATGTGTAAGTTCTCCCAGAAATCCTATGCATATTCTACTACTTTCCAAGGACTAATTTTAATTTTATTATGAACTTTACAACAGCCAAGTCTCTGCTCATTAGAGCTTTGAAGTCAGTTCTCCGCCCAACCTTGCATTCTCAGATAAGGAAAGAAATACCATCTGGGAACACCAATGTTAATAACAACACACTACCAGAAGAACAGTCTTTAACTGTCCAACGTTCACAAATACTGCTACTCAGATAACGCTTAACTGAAGCTAGTTAGAAAATCAATTCTACAAAAAATCAACTCTATTCTAAGCTTTCTGTAGAAGCGTTTTTCTAACTAACTTCAGTTACTTAAGTAATACTGAAGTAGAGTCCACTCTGTGCAAAAACAACCGCTTCTTTTATCAGTACCAGATACACTTGCTTCCAGGCCAAACACACTCAGTCCAGTCTAGAACAACTGTCTCTTACGCCAGCGTTATCACAGCAAATTCAGCTACAGTTTTCAGTGCTGAGAATTTTGTATTAGTGCAGAGGGCATTCTAGCACCCAGAGGCAGCCTCAAGGTTCTGTACTGAGTGTGACCTCATTTACAAGACGTAAGAGCAGAGCATGAAGTCGTTACTCTGTTCCTGGCAGAAGCTGCCTGGCGGGGGCCCTGCGGAGGGGCCACCCGCACGGAGCCCCCGCCACACGCGCTGCCCCTCGCTCACCTCTTTTTCGAGTTTTAAAACGCTGCCCCGATAGCGTCGGCTTCTGCGCCTTTTGATTATTCATAAAAGACACCCTGCAAGGAAGCGGAAACGCACCTCAGAGCGCTGACCCCTCCTCCTGCCCTCCCCTCCCGCCGCGTCCTTCCCCCGGCCTCCATTTTCCAGCGGGGAGCGCCGGCCTCCGTGTGTCCCGGGGCTCGCGGGCACAGGCGGGGCGGAGCCCAGGCGGAGCGGAGCCCAGCCCTGCGCGCGGAGCCCAGCCCATCCCGCCTACTTAGAACTGTTTGGCAGCCTTTGCTTCCTCCCCTAGATGCACCACAATACCCACTCCTTCCCTGGCTACAAGGACATAAAGCTGCGCTGGGAGTGCCTCCTGTTCTAAATAAAGAATTCCCGTGATAAAGAAGCATTATTTTTGTGTAGGTGTACTCTGATTACCAGTATTTCTCTGAAACATCATTGTTGGCACACAGCAGAAGAGACTTCCCTCTTTCTTGGGTTACGAGCTGTCCTTAGCCTGGCAGGCTTGAAAGCTCCTTCTGCGAGGGGGTGGCTGAAGTGCCTGCCGCAAGGCACAGGGTGTCGAGAGGGGTGGCTGCGACTTCAAGTGCCGCTTGTGCCCTGGTAGTGAGCAGCAGAGGAAGCAAGGGTCCATTCGAGGACCGGGTGGCTTTTCTCGTTCTGTGGGTAGAGAAGACTGATCTGTGCACTCACTTGAAGAGCTGCATTCAGTTTGTTTACTGCACAGTGGGTATTTATCACAGAATGTCCTGAGGTGGAAAGGACTCACAAGGAACATCCAAATCCTGCCCTTGCATAGAACAGCCCCAACATTCACACCGAGGGTCTGAGGATTCTGTCCAAATGCTTCTTGAATACTGATATGCTTGGCACCGGGACTGCTTCCCTGGGGAGCTGTTTCAGTGCTCCCCCATCCTCGGCGTGAAGATCCAACCTAATCCTCCCCAGGCATCACCTTCCTCCATTGGCACGCACAGCCCTCTTGGCTGCCAGGGCACACTGTTTGCTCATGGTCAACTTGCCATTGACACGAAACCCCAGATCCCTTTCTGCAGGGCTGGTCTCCAGCCTCTCCCTCCCCAGTCTGTGTGTCTGTCCAGGGTTGCCGTGTCCCAGGTGCAACAGCTGCCACTTGCCCTTGTTAAACTTCATGCGGCTGTGGCACGTTAACCAGGTGAGATTCTGACAGGTGTCTGAGGGATGCCCTCCCATCGAGTCATGAGATTCAACATGGAATCCATTTCTAGCCTCAGACTGGGTCGATGGTTTATGACTAAAGGATTCTATGTGAATGCTTATAGGTGTTTCTGCCGCAAGTCAGAATCCGGTTACCTGTGAGAGTCTCCTTAGAGACTGACACACACAGGGTTAATACGTATGGCTCTGGCCCAAACAGGATGGACGGACAGCAGCCACTTGCAGCAGTGCCCGCCAGAGAGACAGTTTCCCAGTGCTGGAAGCAGAAAGTAATTTAATCAAATGCGAAATGAAAACAAATTCGAGATGTTGTAAGAAATTCACTTGCTGCATTAGTGCTTTATTAACACTTCTAACCAGTTAACGATTAGCATATACATAATGTACATATATGTGTGTATATACATAAAAAGAAGGACAATAAAAACTTGAGTTAGTAGCTATTTTCCTGGGGAAGCATCTGACAGAGTCAGAGGTGTGCAATTCTTTCCAACAAGACATTTCTTCTTGTTGGAGGAGGAGAGGTCCAGGCCTGTTGATCGATCTGTCACGTAAGGTGGTCATCTCTTTTCTTCCTCAAAGACAGGATTTCAAGGGATCAGCTTTACGCATTTTAAAATCCTTTTGGTGCCTCTTGGCGAGGTGGGTCTGAGTCAATTTGTATGTGTTGTTTGGCTCTTGGCAAGGCTGATTGTGATGTTGTACGGGGAGACTCAGCAGCTTGCCACACTTGTGGCAGTTTGCCACTCCTTGTGGAGACGAGGAGCTCAGTACACACTTTCCAGAGCTGTATCTGCTTCTAACTGAAGAAACATCACGCTGTGAGGCCTCCGACTCACCCCAGGTTTGACTTAGTTGCTATGAGTGTGAGACCACCACCCAACTGATCTCTTTTACCAGGTGCAGCTGTCCCTTGCCACTCGCTCCCCCTTGCCAACTGCTCTCTTTTGCAAAGCCAGGCTCTTTGCCATCCACAGGGCCCAGCAAGCTTGTGGTGCCACAGTCCACCCTGTGACCTCAGTCACATCTCGCCAAGAGGAATATCAGATGATTTCGATTTAGACAGATTGAGGAGCTCATCTTTCTCCCATGTAAGAGAAGCTACAAACAACACAGGAGCTGCCCTTTTCTAGCGGCTGCTCCAGAGGCTGCCTGGGGCAGCTCTGTGGGAATAACGTGCCCAGTGTGGGCAGGGCCTGAGCCACGATGTGGCTTCTGAACATCTTCTGCAAGGATGAGGGCCTTGCTTTGAGTTCCTCTCTCAGAAACGGGGACTTTGGAAAAGCTCTCGAGCTGAGAACTCCCGTGGGGGAAAGAGCAGAGCATATGTGAAAACTGGGCAGTGGGGGAAAAGGACACTCTTCCTCCTGGTGCTCGTTTAACAGGGAATGGCTTTGTGAATGAAATTGTTTGTCTGGGATGCGATTTCAAGAGCAAAACGTTTTGGTTACAGTTGTGGTGTTTGGAGCCAATTAATTACCCTGCCATGGATGGAAAAGCAAGTTTGGATCTCAGAAGATGCAATGGGGATAGAAAGAGAGAGAGGAGATCCTCACGTGGTTCCCCAGTGAGCAAGCGCTGCAGACTGGATCTCAGAAGAGGTGACGTTGACAAAGAGACAAAAAAGAGATTGGCCGGCACCGCACCGGAGAAGGAGCTGTGCAAAGAGGACCTCAGAAGCGGTAGCAGGGCTAGAAAGAGAGAGAGATCAGCAAGCCCTGCGCCAGGGAGCAAGAGCTGCAAACGGGATCATAGTGGGACAAGCCGACGCAAAAGGAAATCCCAGGCACGTTACAGTCCCTATGAATATTTGCAGGGGTTGTCACCCATTTTAGTAGAGGGTTTTTTATTTTACGAAGATGACTTCTTCTCTGGGCAGCAGTAATTGAGTGGAGGGGGGACAGGGAATTCTGTCGATTACATTAGTACTTTATTCCTTTAGCAGATACTCGTAGCTTATATTTTTGACTGGGACTTCAGTTCCTTGAGTGAAAAAGTATAGCTTGTAGGTTTGCTTGTGATAGCACAGAGGATAGTCTTGCTGCTTTTTCATTGGATATATCTGACCAGATTAGAGGTCAATAACCATCCCTTTGAGTAATCGAAATACAGCATCCCTTCTGTGCGGTCAGAATTTTTCTGACGACAAGCACTGATTTCAGCCCTACTGAAAAATCCAAGCCCAAGCTTTAAAACTTGCTCTTGACTAAATGCTGCTGGAATACCCATGTCCAATTTCTTTACTTTTGTAAAAATGTATGTTGTCCGATGTTAGAAGTATCGCTGAAAAATCTGTCGAGTCAGATATGTACGATGTCTGCCCACTACTAGCAGGGCAGTCGTTCTGATTGTTGTTCTCTGCTTAGCTCTTAAAAAAGCCAAAGACAGGATTTATAATGTGCCATTTTCAGCTGAGGCAGCCTAAAGTAAATGTGGAAGCTCTATAGGATGTAAAAAATAACTTTTACCATATATTCAGTCTTGCAATTTAATCTCAGTTACTAAAGATGAGTATTTTAATGTGGCCATAAAGTGATTTTACACATAAGGATGGAAGATAATTCTATCCTATAGCCCTATATGGTATGTCGAAAAGACATCTTCAATGTATAGAAGGTAATTGTTAAATTCTTTTGCTTCACAAAAGACTAAGGGCACTGAAATCGTGAAGCAAAATTCATTGAACCAATCTTGGAAAAGGAAAATAATTACCCTGTAGATTTTTCAATTGCCTTGCCACTTCGAGAATTGCATCTGCAGATCTGGTCCTTGCCATGTTTTTGTCCTGTAACGTAAATGATGTGCCCTGTGACTTGCCGGGGACTGAATTGGGAATTGCGCCTGGCAACTCTTTGTGGCCTGGCGTGTATCTGAGTGCCCGTCTGTCTCCCTGCTGAATGCATTTCCTGTTCTGAGCTGAGTTCACTCCAGTTTGTTGACTGGCTGAATGATCTTGGTGCCGTTCCAGGCGAGACATCGAAGGACCACAGACAGCAGTGCGGAGAGCGCACAGGATGACAAGGAAGGTCACCTGCTCTGTCAGAGAGGAGACGTGCTAAATGGAAGATGTATAGACTATTTTTCTATGTTTTAACATGTCAGATAGAATAATTTATTTTAGTGTAAGATGTGAGGGGGCTCTGAAGCCTTTTCTTTCTCTATTGATTTTTTTTTATGTGGAGGTGTTGGACTTATTTTTCTCATCACATATTGGTATATATATTCTTAAAAGTATATTTCTTATTTTCTTTTTCCCTTCTCCCACTACCCCTAACATCGTAAATGGAGTTAATGAAGGGACTGGAATGAGATCCCTGTAAATGTAGTTGAAGAGAGTTGTCCAATGACATCTATCAGACCAGATATTTAACACGTAGAGCACAGTCTTGAACAATCTTTGGTGACTGACAGCACTTAGTCTTTCTCTTCTTTGTTTTATCTTTGTTTGTTGGTGTTTATTTGCTATGTTGTTTAATAGCTGAGTAACTTCAGCACTTCAGTGACTAAGAGTTCTTTTCCTTCTAGACGAGATTGTTGCCATGTTGGGTGAAGGTGGCTTTGGAAAAGTAGTGGAATGCATCGACCACCGAGCTAAGTCTGTTTCATTCAACGCCTCTCATTTTTCTTACTGAGACTGTCAGCGTGTGTTTCGTGAAGGGCTTTCTGATCCCATCAGGCTTTCTCTGTGCTTCCTCGTGTGCCTCTCTCTGTATTTCTCTAAGGCTGCCGCAGTTGCCAAACAAAGTGTATGTTGGTCCCTGGTGCTAAAAGCAGCCCCTGGGCACGAGGCTCGTGCAGGGCTGGTGGATGAGGCGATGGGCGCGTCTTCTGCAGGCGCAGCGCAGCCTGGGAGAGGTCGGGGCTGATGGGGGCAGGTGGCCTGGAGAACAAACGTGTGGTGCAGCTGTCCCCACCACCCCGGGCAATCCCGGGGCCTGTCTTTTCAAACTGTAAAGATTAAGTTTTAGTTGGGTTTCTGCACAGATGACTCGGGGTTATATGAAGTCAGTGTGACCTTTTCCGAGAAGGTTTGCAGTGAAAACATGCAGATGGGTTGCAGTTACCCAATAGCCTTAGTTAGAACTACTCATTGTTCTGATTTCTGTTAAAACCTTTGTGTCTGTTAAAATCTTTTCAGGGACGGCAGACGGGTAGCAGTGAAAATAGCAAAAAATACTGAGGATGCCACCGAAGCCGCCTGTGATGAAATACAAGTGCTGGAAGATTTGGAATCATGGGATCCCAGCAATGCCTTGTAAGCACACAAAGCCAACTGTGCTGTCCTGGCTTGAAGACTTCTTCAGCACTGCTTTCTGTAACACACGCCGTGTGTGTGAGTGCTGCACAACTCCCTGCTGCAATGTATCTGTTTTCCTGCTTTTGCAGTTACTGTGTCCAGATGTTGCGATGGTTTGAGTACCATCAACGTCTGCATTGTTTTTGAGCTCCTGGGGCTCAGCACATACAACTTTATGAGAGAAAACTGCTTCCAGCCGTTCAGCCTGGACCACATTAGGCAGATGGCATACCAGATCTGCACTTCTGTGAACTGTAAGTATGTTTCTTTTCTGCCTTATTTGTTAAATTGTCTCTGTGGAACCAGCTAACTGTGGGAGTTCTCTTGCAGTTCTGCATGCAAACCTGCTCACCCATACAGACCTGAAACCACCAAATATTGTCTTTGTGACAAAGGACTATGAAGAAGAGTACAACCCTGACCTGGTAAGCTGCTGTCCTCTTCCCCACCTCCCTCCCCCTCAGCCATCCTCTGTGTTTATTTGCTCACTTGCATCCCTTCACGTGTCGCTTCAGAATTGCAATGAACGCAGGCCAAGAAAACCTGACATCAAAGTTTTGGATTGTGGGTGTGCCACGTATGATTACGGGCATCATGGCACTTTAGTGACTACCGCACCTTACAGAGCTCCCAAAGTGGTCCTGGGTGAGTAGAAGGCTGTTTGTTAGGCTGATCTTTGGTGTGAGAGTTTTTGCGTGCTATTAAACAGTGCCAGAGAAGTGTTTTGTGTCTCGCTTGAGCTGTTGAACTGTTTGCAGTCTGGTCTAAACAGGAATGGCCTGAATCTTTTCACAGAACTGGGATGGTCACGGCCATGCGATGTTTGGAGCATAGGATGTACTCTACTTGAATACTACCTTGGATACACAGTATTTCGGGTAGGCAACTCTGAACCTCAAAAGGATGCAGCATGGATAATGCTCCCCAACTTGGTGAACGTACGCTGCAGAGCTGTGGGCGAAGGGGAATGGTCTGTGCAGGAAAGGAAGCTGCGTTTTTCTGTACTGCCAAGTTGAAGAGAACAGGAGGTGTAGGCATAAAGGAACCTTCTCAGCTGATGATTTTGACATGTTGCTTTCTGTAACCATTTTGGCAGCAGCTTGAAAGGAAGGATCACTCTGTTAACATTTGGACTTTACAAGGCACACTAGTACCAGATGTGGCTTCTTCTATCACCATCAACCAATGCTACTCAAACAGCTGAATCCTGTCCTCTTTGACAGTTTTGCAGAAATGTGAACTTTAAGAAGAAAGGAAAAAGGGAAAAAACTCCAGTAGCCTGTAATTGCATTCAGGAAAGAGAGAACTAGAGGCTCTCTTTCTTCCTCACTCAATTTCAGTTCATTGGTGTCAGGGTACAGTAAAAGAATGAAGTCAGGCTGGCGTGTGGCTCTCCATAAGTTCCTCTTAACAATGAACAAAAAATGTCTCTCTTGACTTCCCTCCAGCCCTTAGATGACAAAGAACACCTGGCAACGATGGAGCGATTACTGGGGCCTTTGCCAGAGGACATGGTACAGAGCATTGTTTCTTTAAAGAAGCGGGAGTATTTCTGCGAGGGCCGGCTGGCCTGGGATGAACACAGCGCTGCTGGGCGATACGTCTCAAGGTACTACAGACCACTGAAGGTAAGATTACAGGGGGGAAATGCTCACGGGCAGAGGAGCTGGAAGAGTAATCCCAGGATTGATGACAGGTGTTTTGCTGTTCTCTTCATGAAGGAATTCATGGTCTGCCATGATTGTAAGCACGAGCAGCTCTTTGATCTGATTGAAAAGATGCTGCAGTACGACCCAGCCAAGCGCATCACTCTGGAAGAAGCACTGGAACATCCTTTCTTCCTCCTGTTGAAGCAGGGGAAAAAGGACACGGCCTCCTATAGCTGTGGCAGACCAACATCTCTGCCTTTTCAGAAATGTAAACTACGCTAAGCGTTTATTTTTTGATTAGTTGCTTATTTATTTATGTATAATCGGCTTTTTTTTTATGATGACATTTAATTCTTCTGTTGGAATAAAGCTTACTTAAGAAAAAGATAGTGATGAGCCTGGTTGTGTTTCCTGAGAAAATAAAAATCTTGGGACACTTTTGCGATGTGGATGAGAGCACTCTCTAGTCTACAGGCCTCCTAAGAAACAGTAAGTATTAATTTAATTACATTTTTACCCAACTGTCACTGGAAGAACAAAAGACCTAGGGCTGACGTTTCCCTGTAGCACGCGACTGATACTTCCTTTCTGAGTAAGAGGACAGAAACAGCCCTTGCAACTATGTGTAAGGATGGCCTTTATTTGTTGAATGAGAAAAGGTACAAAGTATGGAAGGTCCCTGTAGTATTAAAGAGATCGCACTGTGATAAGGAATTATTATTTTTGTTAGTTTAAGTAGGTGTACTGTGGTTACCAGTATTTCTGTGAATGGCATTGTTGGCACACAGCAGTAGAGACTTAATCAGCTGCTAAGCAAAATAAAGCATTGCTGAAATGCACCTCTAATATCAGGCTCCCAAGACATGAAAAGAATTATAATCACTGGCTGTTCTGACACATATTTTTCAACAGTACTGCACAGCACCATCTTCTGGTGACAAAAAGTGGGATTTTTTTTTTCTTTCAGGCTTTGAGAAAAAAGCTGTCACCATATCAAAGACAAGTTTCATACAAGAAACAGTAATGTTAAGTTTTAAAAATAAGCTATTTAAAATAAACGACATTTGTAAAACATGGAAGTCACCAAAACTTTAACAACCCGTTACCCCTAGAAATGCACAAATGGAAAAATATCCTTTAAAAAGTCTTGCGCTCTTCATCAAGAGGAGCAGGCATGAACCGTGTTCTGATTTCTGCAAGTAAAGCAAAATGCATATTGTTCACATAATAAAGAAAGAAATTTCAAAGTACACAGCATTCTTCTCAGCTTGTGTGTGGACTCTCAATGACAAGGTGCAGGTCTGCTTTCAGGAAGACCCTTCGGGTGAGCTTTAGAATACGGAAGAACGAACTGTGGAGTTTGCTCTGCCTAAAGATACACCCAGGACAATCCCAAGCGTGCTGAGTAGACCACGGGCACATCATTGCACAAACAATCTCCATGAGCAGGCTGCACAAAAACACGCAGGCCAGAATTTATACTTAGAAAATGAGACATTTCAAGGGACTCTGCTCATTACTAGCTTGCTACATTGACAAGTAACCTTAATATCACCACATTTCCTTTTCACTTGTATTTTTCAACACAAAGATAACACATCAATACCTTCATGCAAGTTATAGTATTAAGTGTTTATTGTTTGCCTGTTTTTCTAATCTAGGTAGACAACATAAAGGGTCCTCTTCACAGCCTGCCTTAAAATATAGGTCCCTGCCATGTAAAAGTTTTCAGTAAAGCAGGAAATGTAAAGTCTAAATCTAGAAGTATCACTTTCTTACTACTTTTTGACCTCATTAATCTTCATTGACTTCTTAGCTGGTTGGTGAGCACCTGTTCCACTCTCTGCTCTTTACGCACAGCGTGCACGACCTTACAAAGCTTTCTGTCATCACATTTCACTTCCTCAGTTCTCCATCTTTTCTACTGATCCAACCACCCTCTCATTTCCCACTCCCTGACATCTGCCAGAGCCCATGACCTCACTATGGCAAACAACAATCTGTAATAGCATTTCCAAGGCAAAGCACACCAGATTCTTGTGTAAACAGTATTACTCTCCAAAATAACACGGCAGGGTGCACAAAGCACGTGATCATGAACCTTTCAGGGCAACTCCGTTGGCCTTGTGACCACAGGGCACGCACCTGAAGTACGCATTCATCTATCTCACATCAGCAGAAGTAAACCTGACCACAGAGCCAAGATCCACTCCTAGTAAAAAAAATAAATTCAAGATATTTTTCTTTAAGCCAAGTTTGTACAGTCTACACTTTGAAGAATGCAAAGTGACTCAAGCTAAACTGTGGTAGGGTATACAGAGTATTTCTACAGTACCTGATTGCTCAGTCAGCCCCTAGGATGGTCACATAGTTTACCATGCATACCTTAACCCCTGTTCTACACACTCAATGGGCTCTGTAGCAAAAGTAAAAGTGAGATTATGTAGTCAAGAGAATAAAGGCTGTCCACAGCCCCATCAAAGGGACTTACCCAGCATTCCACCAGCCACCAGGACGTCAAAAAGTGTTTCTGCATAGCGGCGATAGTCAAGTTTTGCACCAGAAGCATCAAGAAACTTTGCTACTGCCTCCAAGTCACTGCCAGCTTCGCTTAAACCTTGAATAGTACAGTCCTGGAACTGAGTAGGGTCAAACCTCTCTTTTTCATCTGTAAAAACAAAGCATTCAAATGAAGGTACCACACACAGCTGTTTGGTATTTAATGTTTGTGATTTTAACCTTATTAAAAACAAAACAAAACTTGCACTGGCAAGCCTGCAGTTAAACACAACTAGGATCATTCCACTCTTCCAAGACAAGCGGTATTAACTAGCACAGACAGTGACTTAATAGTGTAGCCTAAAATGAATTTCAATGGTCAACACACCACTAAGAAGTTCTTCTGCTCACATTCCCCTATTCAGTCAAGGCTGAGGGAAAGGCTATCACAAGCTAAAACATTCCTTATCTACCTCTAATTGAATTCTTACAGTTCTTTCACTAAGAAGAGTTGTTTGCGATGATCATTAGATGGCTCTAATAAAGTTTATCTGATTTCTCAGTTTGATTCTTACACGCCTGTTCATACGTTAGATCACGCCCTACAAAAAGAGAGCCTTAGCTAAATGTTGGAAGGCAATTCTTAACATGTGTCCCTAGAGTTCTGTACACTTGACTCCATTACTTATGTTTCATTTACTCACTGTTTTGGGCAATATAATCTAACTGAAACACTGCATACCATCATTATGTGAGAGCCAACTGACAGGGCTTGCTTTCTGGCCACGAAGACCATCCGCTCCTCTTAATATGGAGTTAAGAGTCTGAAGCAATTGCTTTTCCTCAAGTGCATGGGGAAACACAGAAATCTGAGCTAACTTCTTAGTCATATATAAAGACAAAATGATGGACTATAATCACAGATCCATTTTGCATCCTTTGTTGTTGTTAAACAGAACACATCCTTCTTCACGTGTGAGATACATCAGCTGATTATAGCCCTGGTTTTGTTAAAGGTAGGGCATAGTCAACACGCAAAAAATCCACCCGTGTAACTAACAGGGAGCTTTAAACCAAAGAGCTCTTTGGCTTTACTCACCTCAATTTGTCCCATGAAAACCATGAGAGGAAAAGCTTCCAAAGAAGCAAATCTTACTTTGAGTGGTGTCTGTAACAGCTTAGCCAAATTTGTTAGCACCTGCTAGTAACCCTTCTGCAAGGGGTACACTAGCGTCCTCACATTCAGTGCAAGTACCAATATGTTGGTAACAGCTGGGTGGAAGTCTGGAAATATTGCATCAGCTATTTTCCAGGACAGATCCACGAAGCTCACTGTCACCACAGAGTTGCTTGGAAGCCAAACTATCGTTCACAGAATGGTTTAGGTTGGAAGGGACCTTGAAAATCACGCAGTTCCAACCCCCCCACCATGGTCAAGGAACATCTTCCATCGGATCAGGTTGCTCAAAGCCTCATCCAACCTGGCTTCGAACACCTCAAGAGACAAGGCATCCGTGAATTCTCTGGGCAAGCTGTTCCCCTGCCTCGCCACCCTCACAGGAAAAAATTTCTTCCTAAGGTCTAATTTAAATCTCCCCTCTTTCAGTTGAAAACCATTCCCCCTTTGTCCTATCACTGCACTCCCTGATAAAGATCCCCTCCCCAGCTTTCGTATAGCCCCCCTTTAAGCACTGCAAGGCTCCCATAAGGTCTCTCTGGAGTCTTCTCTTCTCTAGGCTGAACAACTCCAACTCTCTCAGCCTGTCCTCGTACAGGAGGTGCTCCAGCCCTCGGATCATCTTTGTAGCCTCCTCTGGACTCACTCTAATAGATCCATTTCCTTCCTGTGCTGAAGACTACAGGGTTAAATGCTTAAAAAGAGACAAAAACCTGAAATGCTAAACTCTCTCACTTCAACAGCTTCTCAAGGTGCTTGAACATTAAAATAGGTTCTGTAAGGCTACACGTACTTCTGCACATAATTACTATTTTAGTATGTACAGTGTGCTTTGTGCTATCAGTTTGAGCTGAAACATGGCTAGTACATTAATAAAACATTTGGTTGGTTGGTTGGGAGTGTGTAGCAGTGAGGTTTATTGTTGTTTTTTTTCATTTAAACTGAAAGCAGGTATTCTTATAGCCTTAAGGGGACAATGCAACTCTTATCCAGCAGCTAACACTGAAATTCCTACTAGGTTAGATGACCCTCAGATGTATGCATTAACCCATAGCAAGCCTGTGCTGGAGCTCCCCTGTAACTCAGGGGTACCAATATCGAAAATGCCAGCAAATATCTCTAAGATTTTTTTTTGAGTTTTATAAAGTGAGCATCCTTTATTGCAGTCCTGGCCACATGAGGGAATGATTTCCATCAGTCACATGTAACGAGAGAAGAGCTAGTCACAAAATATATTTTCAACTTACGCGAGTATGTGTAAGTTCTCCCAGAAATCCTATGCATATTCTACTACTTTCCAAGGACTAATTTTAATTTTATTATGAACTTTACAACAGCCAAGTCTCTGCTCATTAGAGCTTTGAAGTCAGTTCTCCGCCCAACCTTGCATTCTCAGATAAGGAAAGAAATACCATCTGGGAACACCAATGTTAATAACAACACACTACCAGAAGAACAGTCTTTAACTGTCCAACGTTCACAAATACTGCTACTCAGATAACGCTTAACTGAAGCTAGTTAGAAAATCAATTCTACAAAAAATCAACTCTATTCTAAGCTTTCTGTAGAAGCGTTTTTCTAACTAACTTCAGTTACTTAAGTAATACTGAAGTAGAGTCCACTCTGTGCAAAAACAACCGCTTCTTTTATCAGTACCAGATACACTTGCTTCCAGGCCAAACACACTCAGTCCAGTCTAGAACAACTGTCTCTTACGCCAGCGTTATCACAGCAAATTCAGCTACAGTTTTCAGTGCTGAGAATTTTGTATTAGTGCAGAGGGCATTCCATCACCCAGAGGCAGCCTCAAGGTTCTGTACTGAGTGTGACCTCATTTACAAGACGTAAGAGCAGAGCATGAAGTCGTTACTCTGTTCCTGGCAGAAGCTGCCTGGCGGGGGCCCTGCGGAGGGGCCACCCGCACGGAGCCCCCGCCACACGCGCTGCCCCTCGCTCACCTCTTTTTCGAGTTTTAAAACGCTGCCCCGATAGCGTCGGCTTCTGCGCCTTTTGATTATTCATAAAAGACACCCTGCAAGGAAGCGGAAACGCACCTCAGAGCGCTGACCCCTCCTCCTGCCCTCCCCTCCCGCCGCGTCCTTCCCCCGGCCTCCATTTTCCAGCGGGGAGCGCCGGCCTCCGTGTGTCCCGGGGCTCGCGGGCACAGGCGGGGCGGAGCCCAGGCGGAGCGGAGCCCAGCCCTGCGCGCGGAGCCCAGCCCATTCCGGCTACTTAGAACTGTTTGGCAGCCTTTGCTTCCTCCCCTAGATGCACCACAATACCCACTCCTTCCCTGGCTACAAGGACATAAAGCTGCGCTGGGAGTGCCTCCTGTTCTAAATAAAGAATTCCCGTGATAAAGAAGCATTATTTTTGTGTAGGTGTACTCTGATTACCAGTATTTCTCTGAAACATCATTGTTGGCACACAGCAGAAGAGACTTCCCTCTTTCTTGGGTTACGAGCTGTCCTTAGCCTGGCAGGCTTGAAAGCTCCTTCTGCGAGGGGGTGGCTGAAGTGCCTGCCGCAAGGCACAGGGTGTCGAGAGGGGTGGCTGCGACTTCAAGTGCCGCTTGTGCCCTGGTAGTGAGCAGCAGAGGAAGCAAGGGTCCATTCGAGGACGGGGTGGCTTTTCTCGTTCTGTGGGTAGAGAAGACTGATCTGTGCACTCACTTGAAGAGCTGCATTCAGTTTGTTTACTGCACAGTGGGTATTTATCACAGAATGTCCTGAGGTGGAAAGGACTCACAAGGAACATCCAAATCCTGCCCTTGCATAGAACAGCCCCAACATTCACACCGAGGGTCTGAGGATTCTGTCCAAATGCTTCTTGAATACTGATATGCTTGGCACCGGGACTGCTTCCCTGGGGAGCTGTTCCAGTGCTCCCCCATCCTCAGCGTGAAGATCCAACCTAATCCTCCCCAGGCATCACCTTCCTCCATTGGCACGCACAGCCCTCTTGGCTGCCAGGGCACACTGTTTGCTCATGGTCAACTTGCCATTGACACGAAACCCCAGATCCCTTTCTGCAGGGCTGGTCTCCAGCCTCTCCCTCCCCAGTCTGTGTGTCTGTCCAGGGTTGCCGTGTCCCAGGTGCAACAGCTGCCACTTGCCCTTGTTAAACTTCATGCAGCTGTGGCACGTTAACCAGGTGAGATTCTGACAGGTGTCTGAGGGATGCCCTCCCATCGAGTCATGAGATTCAATATGGAATCCATTTCTAGCCTCAGACTGGGTCGATGGTTTATGACTAAAGGATTCTATGTGAATGCTTATAGGTGTTTCTGCCGCAAGTCAGAATCCGGTTACCTGTGAGAGTCTCCTTAGAGACTGACACACACAGGGTTAATACGTATGGCTGTGGCCCAAACAGGATGGACGGACAGCAGCCACTTGCAGCAGTGCCCGCCAGAGAGACAATTTCCCAGTGCTGGAAGCAGAAAGTAATTTAATCAAATGCGAAATGAAAACAAATTCGAGATGTTGTAAGAAATTCACTTGCTGCATTAGTGCTTTATTAACACTTCTAACCAGTTAACGATCAGCATATACATAATGTACATATATGTGTGTATATACATAAAAAGAAGGACAATAAAAACTTGAGTTAGTAGCTATTTTCCTGGGGAAGCATCTGACAGAGTCAGAGGTGTGCAATTCTTTCCAACAAGACATTTCTTCTTGTTGGAGGAGGAGAGGTCCAGGCCTGTTGATCGATCTGTCACGTAAGGTGGTCATCTCTTTTCTTCCTCAAAGAAAGGATTTCAAGGGATCAGCTTTACGCATTTTAAAATCCTTTTGGTACCTCTTGGCGAGGTGGGTCTGAGTCAATTTGTATGTGTTGTTTGGCTCTTGGCAAGGCTGATTGTGATGTTGTACGGGGAGACTCAGCAGCTTGCCACACTTGTGGCAGTTTGCCACTCCTTGTGGAGACGAGGAGCTCAGTACACACTTTCCAGAGCTGTATCTGCTTCTAACCGAAGAAACATCACGCTGTGAGGCCTCCGACTCACCCCAGGTTTGACTTAGTTGCTATGAGTGTGAGACCACCACCCAACTGATCTCTTTTACCAGGTGCAGCTGTCCCTTGCCACTCGCTCCCCCTTGCCAACTGCTCTCTTTTGCAAAGCCAGGCTCTTTGCCATCCACAGGGCCCAGCAAGCTTGTGGTGCCACAGTCCACCCTGTGACCTCAGTCACATCTCGCCAAGAGGAATATCAGATGATTTCGATTTAGACAGATTGAGGAGCTCATCTTTCTCCCATGTAAGAGAAGCTACAAACAACACAGGAGCTGCCCTTTTCTAGCGGCTGCTCCAGAGGCTGCCTGGGGCAGCTCTGTGGGAATAACGTGCCCAGTGTGGGCAGGGCCTGAGCCACGATGTGGCTTCTGAACATCTTCTGCAAGGATGAGGGCCTTGCTTTGAGTTCCTCTCTCAGAAACGGGGACTTTGGAAAAGCTCTCGAGCTGAGAACTCCCGTGGGGGAAAGAGCAGAGCATATGTGAAAACTGGGCAGTGGGGGAAAAGGACACTCTTCCTCCTGGTGCTCGTTTAACAGGGAATGGCTTTGTGAATGAAATTGTTTGTCTGGGATGCGATTTCAAGAGCAAAACGTTTTGGTTACAGTTGTGGTGTTTGGAGCCAATTAATTACCCTGCCATGGATGGAAAAGCAAGTTTGGATCTCAGAAGATGCAATGGGGATAGAAAGAGAGAGAGGAGATCCTCACGTGGTTCCCCAGTGAGCAAGCGCTGCAGACTGGATCTCAGAAGAGGTGACGTTGACAAAGAGACAAAAAAGAGATTGGCCGGCACCGCACCGGAGAAGGAGCTGTGCAAAGAGGACCTCAGAAGCGGTAGCAGGGCTAGAAAGAGAGAGAGATCAGCAAGCCCTGCGCCAGGGAGCAAGAGCTGCAAACGGGATCATAGTGGGACAAGCCGACGCAAAAGGAAATCCCAGGCACGTTACAGTCCCTATGAATATTTGCAGGGGTTGTCACCCATTTTAGTAGAGGGTTTTTTATTTTACGAAGATGACTTCTTCTCTGGGCAGCAGTAATTGAGTGGAGGGGGGACAGGGAATTCTGTCGATTACATTAGTACTTTATTCCTTTAGCAGATACTCGTAGCTTATATTTTTGACTGGGACTTCAGTTCCTTGAGTGAAAAAGTATAGCTTGTAGGTTTGCTTGTGATAGCACAGAGGATAGTCTTGCTGCTTTTTCATTGGATATATCTGACCAGATTAGAGGTCAATAACCATCCCTTTGAGTAATCGAAATACAGCATCCCTTCTGTGCGGTCAGAATTTTTCTGACGACAAGCACTGATTTCAGCCCTACTGAAAAATCCAAGCCCAAGCTTTAAAACTTGCTCTTGACTAAATGCTGCTGGAATACCCATGTCCAATTTCTTTACTTTTGTAAAAATGTATGTTGTCCGATGTTAGAAGTATCGCTGAAAAATCTGTCGAGTCAGATATGTACGATGTCTGCCCACTACTAGCAGGGCAGTCGTTCTGATTGTTGTTCTCTGCTTAGCTCTTAAAAAAGCCAAAGACAGGATTTATAATGTGCCATTTTCAGCTGAGGCAGCCTAAAGTAAATGTGGAAGCTCTATAGGATGTAAAAAATAACTTTTACCATATATTCAGTCTTGCAATTTAATCTCAGTTACTAAAGATGAGTATTTTAATGTGGCCATAAAGTGATTTTACACATAAGGATGGAAGATAATTCTATCCTATAGCCCTATATGGTATGTCGAAAAGACATCTTCAATGTATAGAAGGTAATTGTTAAATTCTTTTGCTTCACAAAAGACTAAGGGCACTGAAATCGTGAAGCAAAATTCATTGAACCAATCTTGGAAAAGGAAAATAATTACCCTGTAGATTTTTCAATTGCCTTGCCACTTCGAGAATTGCATCTGCAGATCTGGTCCTTGCCATGTTTTTGTCCTGTAACGTAAATGATGTGCCCTGTGACTTGCCGGGGACTGAATTGGGAATTGCGCCTGGCAACTCTTTGTGGCCTGGCGTGTATCTGAGTGCCCGTCTGTCTCCCTGCTGAATGCATTTCCTGTTCTGAGCTGAGTTCACTCCAGTTTGTTGACTGGCTGAATGATCTTGGTGCCGTTCCAGGCGAGACATCGAAGGACCACAGACAGCAGTGCGGAGAGCGCACAGGATGACAAGGAAGGTCACCTGCTCTGTCAGAGAGGAGACGTGCTAAATGGAAGATGTATAGACTATTTTTCTATGTTTTAACATGTCAGATAGAATAATTTATTTTAGTGTAAGATGTGAGGGGGCTCTGAAGCCTTTTCTTTCTCTATTGATTTTTTTTTATGTGGAGGTGTTGGACTTATTTTTCTCATCACATATTGGTATATATATTCTTAAAAGTATATTTCTTATTTTCTTTTTCCCTTCTCCCACTACCCCTAACATCGTAAATGGAGTTAATGAAGGGACTGGAATGAGATCCCTGTAAATGTAGTTGAAGAGAGTTGTCCAATGACATCTATCAGACCAGATATTTAACACGTAGAGCACAGTCTTGAACAATCTTTGGTGACTGACAGCACTTAGTCTTTCTCTTCTTTGTTTTATCTTTGTTTGTTGGTGTTTATTTGCTATGTTGTTTAATAGCTGAGTAACTTCAGCACTTCAGTGACTAAGAGTTCTTTTCCTTCTAGACGAGATTGTTGCCATGTTGGGTGAAGGTGGCTTTGGAAAAGTAGTGGAATGCATCGACCACCGAGCTAAGTCTGTTTCATTCAACGCCTCTCATTTTTCTTACTGAGACTGTCAGCGTGTGTTTCGTGAAGGGCTTTCTGATCCCATCAGGCTTTCTCTGTGCTTCCTCGTGTGCCTCTCTCTGTATTTCTCTAAGGCTGCCGCAGTTGCCAAACAAAGTGTATGTTGGTCCCTGGTGCTAAAAGCAGCCCCTGGGCACGAGGCTCGTGCAGGGCTGGTGGATGAGGCGATGGGCGCGTCTTCTGCAGGCGCAGCGCAGCCTGGGAGAGGTCGGGGCTGATGGGGGCAGGTGGCCTGGAGAACAAACGTGTGGTGCAGCTGTCCCCACCACCCCGGGCAATCCCGGGGCCTGTCTTTTCAAACTGTAAAGATTAAGTTTTAGTTGGGTTTCTGCACAGATGACTCGGGGTTATATGAAGTCAGTGTGACCTTTTCCGAGAAGGTTTGCAGTGAAAACATGCAGATGGGTTGCAGTTACCCAATAGCCTTAGTTAGAACTACTCATTGTTCTGATTTCTGTTAAAACCTTTGTGTCTGTTAAAATCTTTTCAGGGACGGCAGACGGGTAGCAGTGAAAATAGCAAAAAATACTGAGGATGCCACCGAAGCCGCCTGTGATGAAATACAAGTGCTGGAAGATTTGGAATCATGGGATCCCAGCAATGCCTTGTAAGCACACAAAGCCAACTGTGCTGTCCTGGCTTGAAGACTTCTTCAGCACTGCTTTCTGTAACACACGCCGTGTGTGTGAGTGCTGCACAACTCCCTGCTGCAATGTATCTGTTTTCCTGCTTTTGCAGTTACTGTGTCCAGATGTTGCGATGGTTTGAGTACCATCAACGTCTGCATTGTTTTTGAGCTCCTGGGGCTCAGCACATACAACTTTATGAGAGAAAACTGCTTCCAGCCGTTCAGCCTGGACCACATTAGGCAGATGGCATACCAGATCTGCACTTCTGTGAACTGTAAGTATGTTTCTTTTCTGCCTTATTTGTTAAATTGTCTCTGTGGAACCAGCTAACTGTGGGAGTTCTCTTGCAGTTCTGCATGCAAACCTGCTCACCCATACAGACCTGAAACCACCAAATATTGTCTTTGTGACAAAGGACTATGAAGAAGAGTACAACCCTGACCTGGTAAGCTGCTGTCCTCTTCCCCACCTCCCTCCCCCTCAGCCATCCTCTGTGTTTATTTGCTCACTTGCATCCCTTCACGTGTCGCTTCAGAATTGCAATGAACGCAGGCCAAGAAAACCTGACATCAAAGTTTTGGATTGTGGGTGTGCCACGTATGATTACGGGCATCATGGCACTTTAGTGACTACCGCACCTTACAGAGCTCCCAAAGTGGTCCTGGGTGAGTAGAAGGCTGTTTGTTAGGCTGATCTTTGGTGTGAGAGTTTTTGCGTGCTATTAAACAGTGCCAGAGAAGTGTTTTGTGTCTCGCTTGAGCTGTTGAACTGTTTGCAGTCTGGTCTAAACAGGAATGGCCTGAATCTTTTCACAGAACTGGGATGGTCACGGCCATGCGATGTTTGGAGCATAGGATGTACTCTACTTGAATACTACCTTGGATACACAGTATTTCGGGTAGGCAACTCTGAACCTCAAAAGGATGCAGCATGGATAATGCTCCCCAACTTGGTGAACGTACGCTGCAGAGCTGTGGGCGAAGGGGAATGGTCTGTGCAGGAAAGGAAGCTGCGTTTTTCTGTACTGCCAAGTTGAAGAGAACAGGAGGTGTAGGCATAAAGGAACCTTCTCAGCTGATGATTTTGACATGTTGCTTTCTGTAACCATTTTGGCAGCAGCTTGAAAGGAAGGATCACTCTGTTAACATTTGGACTTTACAAGGCACACTAGTACCAGATGTGGCTTCTTCTATCACCATCAACCAATGCTACTCAAACAGCTGAATCCTGTCCTCTTTGACAGTTTTGCAGAAATGTGAACTTTAAGAAGAAAGGAAAAAGGGAAAAAACTCCAGTAGCCTGTAATTGCATTCAGGAAAGAGAGAACTAGAGGCTCTCTTTCTTCCTCACTCAATTTCAGTTCATTGGTGTCAGGGTACAGTAAAAGAATGAAGTCAGGCTGGCGTGTGGCTCTCCATAAGTTCCTCTTAACAATGAACAAAAAATGTCTCTCTTGACTTCCCTCCAGCCCTTAGATGACAAAGAACACCTGGCAACGATGGAGCGATTACTGGGGCCTTTGCCAGAGGACATGGTACAGAGCATTGTTTCTTTAAAGAAGCGGGAGTATTTCTGCGAGGGCCGGCTGGCCTGGGATGAACACAGCGCTGCTGGGCGATACGTCTCAAGGTACTACAGACCACTGAAGGTAAGATTACAGGGGGGAAATGCTCACGGGCAGAGGAGCTGGAAGAGTAATCCCAGGATTGATGACAGGTGTTTTGCTGTTCTCTTCATGAAGGAATTCATGGTCTGCCATGATTGTAAGCACGAGCAGCTCTTTGATCTGATTGAAAAGATGCTGCAGTACGACCCAGCCAAGCGCATCACTCTGGAAGAAGCACTGGAACATCCTTTCTTCCTCCTGTTGAAGCAGGGGAAAAAGGACACGGCCTCCTATAGCTGTGGCAGACCAACATCTCTGCCTTTTCAGAAATGTAAACTACGCTAAGCGTTTATTTTTTGATTAGTTGCTTATTTATTTATGTATAATCGGCTTTTTTTTTATGATGACATTTAATTCTTCTGTTGGAATAAAGCTTACTTAAGAAAAAGATAGTGATGAGCCTGGTTGTGTTTCCTGAGAAAATAAAAATCTTGGGACACTTTTGCGATGTGGATGAGAGCACTCTCTAGTCTACAGGCCTCCTAAGAAACAGTAAGTATTAATTTAATTACATTTTTACCCAACTGTCACTGGAAGAACAAAAGACCTAGGGCTGACGTTTCCCTGTAGCACGCGACTGATACTTCCTTTCTGAGTAAGAGGACAGAAACAGCCCTTGCAACTATGTGTAAGGATGGCCTTTATTTGTTGAATGAGAAAAGGTACAAAGTATGGAAGGTCCCTGTAGTATTAAAGAGATCGCACTGTGATAAGGAATTATTATTTTTGTTAGTTTAAGTAGGTGTACTGTGGTTACCAGTATTTCTGTGAATGGCATTGTTGGCACACAGCAGTAGAGACTTAATCAGCTGCTAAGCAAAATAAAGCATTGCTGAAATGCACCTCTAATATCAGGCTCCCAAGACATGAAAAGAATTATAATCACTGGCTGTTCTGACACATATTTTTCAACAGTACTGCACAGCACCATCTTCTGGTGACAAAAAGTGGGATTTTTTTTTTCTTTCAGGCTTTGAGAAAAAAGCTGTCACCATATCAAAGACAAGTTTCATACAAGAAACAGTAATGTTAAGTTTAAAAAATAAGCTATTTAAAATAAACGACATTTGTAAAACATGGAAGTCACCAAAACTTTAACAACCCGTTACCCCTAGAAATGCACAAATGGAAAAATATCCTTTAAAAAGTCTTGCGCTCTTCATCAAGAGGAGCAGGCATGAACCGTGTTCTGATTTCTGCAAGTAAAGCAAAATGCATATTGTTCACATAATAAAGAAAGAAATTTCAAAGTACACAGCATTCTTCTCAGCTTGTGTGTGGACTCTCAATGACAAGGTGCAGGTCTGCTTTCAGGAAGACCCTTCGGGTGAGCTTTAGAATACGGAAGAACGAACTGTGGAGTTTGCTCTGCCTAAAGATACACCCAGGACAATCCCAAGCGTGCTGAGTAGACCACGGGCACATCATTGCACAAACAATCTCCATGAGCAGGCTGCACAAAAACACGCAGGCCAGAATTTATACTTAGAAAATGAGACATTTCAAGGGACTCTGCTCATTACTAGCTTGCTACATTGACAAGTAACCTTAATATCACCACATTTCCTTTTCACTTGTATTTTTCAACACAAAGATAACACATCAATACCTTCATGCAAGTTATAGTATTAAGTGTTTATTGTTTGCCTGTTTTTCTAATCTAGGTAGACAACATAAAGGGTCCTCTTCACAGCCTGCCTTAAAATATAGGTCCCTGCCATGTAAAAGTTTTCAGTAAAGCAGGAAATGTAAAGTCTAAATCTAGAAGTATCACTTTCTTACTACTTTTTGACCTCATTAATCTTCATTGACTTCTTAGCTGGTTGGTGAGCACCTGTTCCACTCTCTGCTCTTTACGCACAGCGTGCACGACCTTACAAAGCTTTCTGTCATCACATTTCACTTCCTCAGTTCTCCATCTTTTCTACTGATCCAACCACCCTCTCATTTCCCACTCCCTGACATCTGCCAGAGCCCATGACCTCACTATGGCAAACAACAATCTGTAATAGCATTTCCAAGGCAAAGCACACCAGATTCTTGTGTAAACAGTATTACTCTCCAAAATAACACGGCAGGGTGCACAAAGCACGTGATCATGAACCTTTCAGGGCAACTCCGTTGGCCTTGTGACCACAGGGCACGCACCTGAAGTACGCATTCATCTATCTCACATCAGCAGAAGTAAACCTGACCACAGAGCCAAGATCCACTCCTAGTAAAAAAAATAAATTCAAGATATTTTTCTTTAAGCCAAGTTTGTACAGTCTACACTTTGAAGAATGCAAAGTGACTCAAGCTAAACTGTGGTAGGGTATACAGAGTATTTCTACAGTACCTGATTGCTCAGTCAGCCCCTAGGATGGTCACATAGTTTACCATGCATACCTTAACCCCTGTTCTACACACTCAATGGGCTCTGTAGCAAAAGTAAAAGTGAGATTATGTAGTCAAGAGAATAAAGGCTGTCCACAGCCCCATCAAAGGGACTTACCCAGCATTCCACCAGCCACCAGGACGTCAAAAAGTGTTTCTGCATAGCGGCGATAGTCAAGTTTTGCACCAGAAGCATCAAGAAACTTTGCTACTGCCTCCAAGTCACTGCCAGCTTCGCTTAAACCTTGAATAGTACAGTCCTGGAACTGAGTAGGGTCAAACCTCTCTTTTTCATCTGTAAAAACAAAGCATTCAAATGAAGGTACCACACACAGCTGTTTGGTATTTAATGTTTGTGATTTTAACCTTATTAAAAACAAAACAAAACTTGCACTGGCAAGCCTGCAGTTAAACACAACTAGGATCATTCCACTCTTCCAAGACAAGCGGTATTAACTAGCACAGACAGTGACTTAATAGTGTAGCCTAAAATGAATTTCAATGGTCAACACACCACTAAGAAGTTCTTCTGCTCACATTCCCCTATTCAGTCAAGGCTGAGGGAAAGGCTATCACAAGCTAAAACATTCCTTATCTACCTCTAATTGAATTCTTACAGTTCTTTCACTAAGAAGAGTTGTTTGCGATGATCATTAGATGGCTCTAATAAAGTTTATCTGATTTCTCAGTTTGATTCTTACACGCCTGTTCATACGTTAGATCACGCCCTACAAAAAGAGAGCCTTAGCTAAATGTTGGAAGGCAATTCTTAACATGTGTCCCTAGAGTTCTGTACACTTGACTCCATTACTTATGTTTCATTTACTCACTGTTTTGGGCAATATAATCTAACTGAAACACTGCATACCATCATTATGTGAGAGCCAACTGACAGGGCTTGCTTTCTGGCCACGAAGACCATCCGCTCCTCTTAATATGGAGTTAAGAGTCTGAAGCAATTGCTTTTCCTCAAGTGCATGGGGAAACACAGAAATCTGAGCTAACTTCTTAGTCATATATAAAGACAAAATGATGGACTATAATCACAGATCCATTTTGCATCCTTTGTTGTTGTTAAACAGAACACATCCTTCTTCACGTGTGAGATACATCAGCTGATTATAGCCCTGGTTTTGTTAAAGGTAGGGCATAGTCAACACGCAAAAAATCCACCCGTGTAACTAACAGGGAGCTTTAAACCAAAGAGCTCTTTGGCTTTACTCACCTCAATTTGTCCCATGAAAACCATGAGAGGAAAAGCTTCCAAAGAAGCAAATCTTACTTTGAGTGGTGTCTGTAACAGCTTAGCCAAATTTGTTAGCACCTGCTAGTAACCCTTCTGCAAGGGGTACACTAGCGTCCTCACATTCAGTGCAAGTACCAATATGTTGGTAACAGCTGGGTGGAAGTCTGGAAATATTGCATCAGCTATTTTCCAGGACAGATCCACGAAGCTCACTGTCACCACAGAGTTGCTTGGAAGCCAAACTATCGTTCACAGAATGGTTTAGGTTGGAAGGGACCTTGAAAATCACGCAGTTCCAACCCCCCCACCATGGTCAAGGAACATCTTCCATCGGATCAGGTTGCTCAAAGCCTCATCCAACCTGGCTTCGAACACCTCAAGAGACAAGGCATCCGTGAATTCTCTGGGCAAGCTGTTCCCCTGCCTCGCCACCCTCACAGGAAAAAATTTCTTCCTAAGGTCTAATTTAAATCTCCCCTCTTTCAGTTGAAAACCATTCCCCCTTTGTCCTATCACTGCACTCCCTGATAAAGATCCCCTCCCCAGCTTTCGTATAGCCCCCCTTTAAGCACTGCAAGGCTCCCATAAGGTCTCTCTGGAGTCTTCTCTTCTCTAGGCTGAACAACTCCAACTCTCTCAGCCTGTCCTCGTACAGGAGGTGCTCCAGCCCTCGGATCATCTTTGTAGCCTCCTCTGGACTCACTCTAATAGATCCATTTCCTTCCTGTGCTGAAGACTACAGGGTTAAATGCTTAAAAAGAGACAAAAACCTGAAATGCTAAACTCTCTCACTTCAACAGCTTCTCAAGGTGCTTGAACATTAAAATAGGTTCTGTAAGGCTACACGTACTTCTGCACATAATTACTATTTTAGTATGTACAGTGTGCTTTGTGCTATCAGTTTGAGCTGAAACATGGCTAGTACATTAATAAAACATTTGGTTGGTTGGTTGGGAGTGTGTAGCAGTGAGGTTTATTGTTGTTTTTTTTCATTTAAACTGAAAGCAGGTATTCTTATAGCCTTAAGGGGACAATGCAACTCTTATCCAGCAGCTAACACTGAAATTCCTACTAGGTTAGATGACCCTCAGATGTATGCATTAACCCATAGCAAGCCTGTGCTGGAGCTCCCCTGTAACTCAGGGGTACCAATATCGAAAATGCCAGCAAATATCTCTAAGATTTTTTTTTGAGTTTTATAAAGTGAGCATCCTTTATTGCAGTCCTGGCCACATGAGGGAATGATTTCCATCAGTCACATGTAACGAGAGAAGAGCTAGTCACAAAATATATTTTCAACTTACGCGAGTATGTGTAAGTTCTCCCAGAAATCCTATGCATATTCTACTACTTTCCAAGGACTAATTTTAATTTTATTATGAACTTTACAACAGCCAAGTCTCTGCTCATTAGAGCTTTGAAGTCAGTTCTCCGCCCAACCTTGCATTCTCAGATAAGGAAAGAAATACCATCTGGGAACACCAATGTTAATAACAACACACTACCAGAAGAACAGTCTTTAACTGTCCAACGTTCACAAATACTGCTACTCAGATAACGCTTAACTGAAGCTAGTTAGAAAATCAATTCTACAAAAAATCAACTCTATTCTAAGCTTTCTGTAGAAGCGTTTTTCTAACTAACTTCAGTTACTTAAGTAATACTGAAGTAGAGTCCACTCTGTGCAAAAACAACCGCTTCTTTTATCAGTACCAGATACACTTGCTTCCAGGCCAAACACACTCAGTCCAGTCTAGAACAACTGTCTCTTACGCCAGCGTTATCACAGCAAATTCAGCTACAGTTTTCAGTGCTGAGAATTTTGTATTAGTGCAGAGGGCATTCCATCACCCAGAGGCAGCCTCAAGGTTCTGTACTGAGTGTGACCTCATTTACAAGACGTAAGAGCAGAGCATGAAGTCATTACTCTGTTCCTGGCAGAAGCTGCCTGGCGGGGGCCCTGCGGAGGGGCCACCCGCACGGAGCCCCCGCCACACGCGCTGCCCCTCGCTCACCTCTTTTTCGAGTTTTAAAACGCTGCCCCGATAGCGTCGGCTTCTGCGCCTTTTGATTATTCATAAAAGACACCCTGCAAGGAAGCGGAAACGCACCTCAGAGCGCTGACCCCTCCTCCTGCCCTCCCCTCCCGCCGCGTCCTTCCCCCGGCCTCCATTTTCCAGCGGGGAGCGCCGGCCTCCGTGTGTCCCGGGGCTCGCGGGCACAGGCGGGGCGGAGCCCAGGCGGAGCGGAGCCCAGCCCTGCGCGCGGAGCCCAGCCCATCCCGCCTACTTAGAACTGTTTGGCAGCCTTTGCTTCCTCCCCTAGATGCACCACAATACCCACTCCTTCCCTGGCTACAAGGACATAAAGCTGCGCTGGGAGTGCCTCCTGTTCTAAATAAAGAATTCCCGTGATAAAGAAGCATTATTTTTGTGTAGGTGTACTCTGATTACCAGTATTTCTCTGAAACATCATTGTTGGCACACAGCAGAAGAGACTTCCCTCTTTCTTGGGTTACGAGCTGTCCTTAGCCTGGCAGGCTTGAAAGCTCCTTCTGCGAGGGGGTGGCTGAAGTGCCTGCCGCAAGGCACAGGGTGTCGAGAGGGGTGGCTGCGACTTCAAGTGCCGCTTGTGCCCTGGTAGTGAGCAGCAGAGGAAGCAAGGGTCCATTCGAGGACCGGGTGGCTTTTCTCGTTCTGTGGGTAGAGAAGACTGATCTGTGCACTCACTTGAAGAGCTGCATTCAGTTTGTTTACTGCACAGTGGGTATTTATCACAGAATGTCCTGAGGTGGAAAGGACTCACAAGGAACATCCAAATCCTGCCCTTGCATAGAACAGCCCCAACATTCACACCGAGGGTCTGAGGATTCTGTCCAAATGCTTCTTGAATACTGATATGCTTGGCACCGGGACTGCTTCCCTGGGGAGCTGTTCCAGTGCTCCCCCATCCTCAGCGTGAAGATCCAACCTAATCCTCCCCAGGCATCACCTTCCTCCATTGGCACGCACAGCCCTCTTGGCTGCCAGGGCACACTGTTTGCTCATGGTCAACTTGCCATTGACACGAAACCCCAGATCCCTTTCTGCAGGGCTGGTCTCCAGCCTCTCCCTCCCCAGTCTGTGTGTCTGTCCAGGGTTGCCGTGTCCCAGGTGCAACAGCTGCCACTTGCCCTTGTTAAACTTCATGCAGCTGTGGCACGTTAACCAGGTGAGATTCTGACAGGTGTCTGAGGGATGCCCTCCCATCGAGTCATGAGATTCAATATGGAATCCATTTCTAGCCTCAGACTGGGTCGATGGTTTATGACTAAAGGATTCTATGTGAATGCTTATAGGTGTTTCTGCCGCAAGTCAGAATCCGGTTACCTGTGAGAGTCTCCTTAGAGACTGACACACACAGGGTTAATACGTATGGCTGTGGCCCAAACAGGATGGACGGACAGCAGCCACTTGCAGCAGTGCCCGCCAGAGAGACAATTTCCCAGTGCTGGAAGCAGAAAGTAATTTAATCAAATGCGAAATGAAAACAAATTCGAGATGTTGTAAGAAATTCACTTGCTGCATTAGTGCTTTATTAACACTTCTAACCAGTTAACGATCAGCATATACATAATGTACATATATGTGTGTATATACATAAAAAGAAGGACAATAAAAACTTGAGTTAGTAGCTATTTTCCTGGGGAAGCATCTGACAGAGTCAGAGGTGTGCAATTCTTTCCAACAAGACATTTCTTCTTGTTGGAGGAGGAGAGGTCCAGGCCTGTTGATCGATCTGTCACGTAAGGTGGTCATCTCTTTTCTTCCTCAAAGAAAGGATTTCAAGGGATCAGCTTTACGCATTTTAAAATCCTTTTGGTACCTCTTGGCGAGGTGGGTCTGAGTCAATTTGTATGTGTTGTTTGGCTCTTGGCAAGGCTGATTGTGATGTTGTACGGGGAGACTCAGCAGCTTGCCACACTTGTGGCAGTTTGCCACTCCTTGTGGAGACGAGGAGCTCAGTACACACTTTCCAGAGCTGTATCTGCTTCTAACCGAAGAAACATCACGCTGTGAGGCCTCCGACTCACCCCAGGTTTGACTTAGTTGCTATGAGTGTGAGACCACCACCCAACTGATCTCTTTTACCAGGTGCAGCTGTCCCTTGCCACTCGCTCCCCCTTGCCAACTGCTCTCTTTTGCAAAGCCAGGCTCTTTGCCATCCACAGGGCCCAGCAAGCTTGTGGTGCCACAGTCCACCCTGTGACCTCAGTCACATCTCGCCAAGAGGAATATCAGATGATTTCGATTTAGACAGATTGAGGAGCTCATCTTTCTCCCATGTAAGAGAAGCTACAAACAACACAGGAGCTGCCCTTTTCTAGCGGCTGCTCCAGAGGCTGCCTGGGGCAGCTCTGTGGGAATAACGTGCCCAGTGTGGGCAGGGCCTGAGCCACGATGTGGCTTCTGAACATCTTCTGCAAGGATGAGGGCCTTGCTTTGAGTTCCTCTCTCAGAAACGGGGACTTTGGAAAAGCTCTCGAGCTGAGAACTCCCGTGGGGGAAAGAGCAGAGCATATGTGAAAACTGGGCAGTGGGGGAAAAGGACACTCTTCCTCCTGGTGCTCGTTTAACAGGGAATGGCTTTGTGAATGAAATTGTTTGTCTGGGATGCGATTTCAAGTTGTGGTGTTTGGAGCCAATTAATTACCCTGCCATGGATGGAAAAGCAAGTTTGGATCTCAGAAGATGCAATGGGGATAGAAAGAGAGAGAGGAGATCCTCACGTGGTTCCCCAGTGAGCAAGCGCTGCAGACTGGATCTCAGAAGAGGTGACGTTGACAAAGAGACAAAAAAGAGATTGGCCGGCACCGCACCGGAGAAGGAGCTGTGCAAAGAGGACCTCAGAAGCGGTAGCAGGGCTAGAAAGAGAGAGAGATCAGCAAGCCCTGCGCCAGGGAGCAAGAGCTGCAAACGGGATCATAGTGGGACAAGCCGACGCAAAAGGAAATCCCAGGCACGTTACAGTCCCTATGAATATTTGCAGGGGTTGTCACCCATTTTAGTAGAGGGTTTTTTATTTTACGAAGATGACTTCTTCTCTGGGCAGCAGTAATTGAGTGGAGGGGGGACAGGGAATTCTGTCGATTACATTAGTACTTTATTCCTTTAGCAGATACTCGTAGCTTATATTTTTGACTGGGACTTCAGTTCCTTGAGTGAAAAAGTATAGCTTGTAGGTTTGCTTGTGATAGCACAGAGGATAGTCTTGCTGCTTTTTCATTGGATATATCTGACCAGATTAGAGGTCAATAACCATCCCTTTGAGTAATCGAAATACAGCATCCCTTCTGTGCGGTCAGAATTTTTCTGACGACAAGCACTGATTTCAGCCCTACTGAAAAATCCAAGCCCAAGCTTTAAAACTTGCTCTTGACTAAATGCTGCTGGAATACCCATGTCCAATTTCTTTACTTTTGTAAAAATGTATGTTGTCCGATGTTAGAAGTATCGCTGAAAAATCTGTCGAGTCAGATATGTACGATGTCTGCCCACTACTAGCAGGGCAGTCGTTCTGATTGTTGTTCTCTGCTTAGCTCTTAAAAAAGCCAAAGACAGGATTTATAATGTGCCATTTTCAGCTGAGGCAGCCTAAAGTAAATGTGGAAGCTCTATAGGATGTAAAAAATAACTTTTACCATATATTCAGTCTTGCAATTTAATCTCAGTTACTAAAGATGAGTATTTTAATGTGGCCATAAAGTGATTTTACACATAAGGATGGAAGATAATTCTATCCTATAGCCCTATATGGTATGCCGAAAAGACATCTTCAATGTATAGAAGGTAATTGTTAAATTCTTTTGCTTCACAAAAGACTAAGGGCACTGAAATCGTGAAGCAAAATTCATTGAACCAATCTTGGAAAAGGAAAATAATTACCCTGTAGATTTTTCAATTGCCTTGCCACTTCGAGAATTGCATCTGCAGATCTGGTCCTTGCCATGTTTTTGTCCTGTAACGTAAATGATGTGCCCTGTGACTTGCCGGGGACTGAATTGGGAATTGCGCCTGGCAACTCTTTGTGGCCTGGCGTGTATCTGAGTGCCCGTCTGTCTCCCTGCTGAATGCATTTCCTGTTCTGAGCTGAGTTCACTCCAGTTTGTTGACTGGCTGAATGATCTTGGTGCCGTTCCAGGCGAGACATCGAAGGACCACAGACAGCAGTGCGGAGAGCGCACAGGATGACAAGGAAGGTCACCTGCTCTGTCAGAGAGGAGACGTGCTAAATGGAAGATGTATAGACTATTTTTCTATGTTTTAACATGTCAGATAGAATAATTTATTTTAGTGTAAGATGTGAGGGGGCTCTGAAGCCTTTTCTTTCTCTATTGATTTTTTTTTATGTGGAGGTGTTGGACTCATTTTTCTCATCACATATTGGTATATATATTCTTAAAAGTATATTTCTTATTTTCTTTTTCCCTTCTCCCACTACCCCTAACATCGTAAATGGAGTTAATGAAGGGACTGGAATGAGATCCCTGTAAATGTAGTTGAAGAGAGTTGTCCAATGACATCTATCAGACCAGATATTTAACACGTAGAGCACAGTCTTGAACAATCTTTGGTGACTGACAGCACTTAGTCTTTCTCTTCTTTGTTTTATCTTTGTTTGTTGGTGTTTATTTGCTATGTTGTTTAATAGCTGAGTAACTTCAGCACTTCAGTGACTAAGAGTTCTTTTCCTTCTAGACGAGATTGTTGCCATGTTGGGTGAAGGTGGCTTTGGAAAAGTAGTGGAATGCATCGACCACCGAGCTAAGTCTGTTTCATTCAACGCCTCTCATTTTTCTTACTGAGACTGTCAGCGTGTGTTTCGTGAAGGGCTTTCTGATCCCATCAGGCTTTCTCTGTGCTTCCTCGTGTGCCTCTCTCTGTATTTCTCTAAGGCTGCCGCAGTTGCCAAACAAAGTGTATGTTGGTCCCTGGTGCTAAAAGCAGCCCCTGGGCACGAGGCTCGTGCAGGGCTGGTGGATGAGGCGATGGGCGCGTCTTCTGCAGGCGCAGCGCAGCCTGGGAGAGGTCGGGGCTGATGGGGGCAGGTGGCCTGGAGAACAAACGTGTGGTGCAGCTGTCCCCACCACCCCGGGCAATCCCGGGGCCTGTCTTTTCAAACTGTAAAGATTAAGTTTTAGTTGGGTTTCTGCACAGATGACTCGGGGTTATATGAAGTCAGTGTGACCTTTTCCGAGAAGGTTTGCAGTGAAAACATGCAGATGGGTTGCAGTTACCCAATAGCCTTAGTTAGAACTACTCATTGTTCTGATTTCTGTTAAAACCTTTGTGTCTGTTAAAATCTTTTCAGGGACGGCAGACGGGTAGCAGTGAAAATAGCAAAAAATACTGAGGATGCCACCGAAGCCGCCTGTGATGAAATACAAGTGCTGGAAGATTTGGAATCATGGGATCCCAGCAATGCCTTGTAAGCACACAAAGCCAACTGTGCTGTCCTGGCTTGAAGACTTCTTCAGCACTGCTTTCTGTAACACACGCCGTGTGTGTGAGTGCTGCACAACTCCCTGCTGCAATGTATCTGTTTTCCTGCTTTTGCAGTTACTGTGTCCAGATGTTGCGATGGTTTGAGTACCATCAACGTCTGCATTGTTTTTGAGCTCCTGGGGCTCAGCACATACAACTTTATGAGAGAAAACTGCTTCCAGCCGTTCAGCCTGGACCACATTAGGCAGATGGCATACCAGATCTGCACTTCTGTGAACTGTAAGTATGTTTCTTTTCTGCCTTATTTGTTAAATTGTCTCTGTGGAACCAGCTAACTGTGGGAGTTCTCTTGCAGTTCTGCATGCAAACCTGCTCACCCATACAGACCTGAAACCACCAAATATTGTCTTTGTGACAAAGGACTATGAAGAAGAGTACAACCCTGACCTGGTAAGCTGCTGTCCTCTTCCCCACCTCCCTCCCCCTCAGCCATCCTCTGTGTTTATTTGCTCACTTGCATCCCTTCACGTGTCGCTTCAGAATTGCAATGAACGCAGGCCAAGAAAACCTGACATCAAAGTTTTGGATTGTGGGTGTGCCACGTATGATTACGGGCATCATGGCACTTTAGTGACTACCGCACCTTACAGAGCTCCCAAAGTGGTCCTGGGTGAGTAGAAGGCTGTTTGTTAGGCTGATCTTTGGTGTGAGAGTTTTTGCGTGCTATTAAACAGTGCCAGAGAAGTGTTTTGTGTCTCGCTTGAGCTGTTGAACTGTTTGCAGTCTGGTCTAAACAGGAATGGCCTGAATCTTTTCACAGAACTGGGATGGTCACGGCCATGCGATGTTTGGAGCATAGGATGTACTCTACTTGAATACTACCTTGGATACACAGTATTTCGGGTAGGCAACTCTGAACCTCAAAAGGATGCAGCATGGATAATGCTCCCCAACTTGGTGAACGTACGCTGCAGAGCTGTGGGCGAAGGGGAATGGTCTGTGCAGGAAAGGAAGCTGCGTTTTTCTGTACTGCCAAGTTGAAGAGAACAGGAGGTGTAGGCATAAAGGAACCTTCTCAGCTGATGATTTTGACATGTTGCTTTCTGTAACCATTTTGGCAGCAGCTTGAAAGGAAGGATCACTCTGTTAACATTTGGACTTTACAAGGCACACTAGTACCAGATGTGGCTTCTTCTATCACCATCAACCAATGCTACTCAAACAGCTGAATCCTGTCCTCTTTGACAGTTTTGCAGAAATGTGAACTTTAAGAAGAAAGGAAAAAGGGAAAAAACTCCAGTAGCCTGTAATTGCATTCAGGAAAGAGAGAACTAGAGGCTCTCTTTCTTCCTCACTCAATTTCAGTTCATTGGTGTCAGGGTACAGTAAAAGAATGAAGTCAGGCTGGCGTGTGGCTCTCCATAAGTTCCTCTTAACAATGAACAAAAAATGTCTCTCTTGACTTCCCTCCAGCCCTTAGATGACAAAGAACACCTGGCAACGATGGAGCGATTACTGGGGCCTTTGCCAGAGGACATGGTACAGAGCATTGTTTCTTTAAAGAAGCGGGAGTATTTCTGCGAGGGCCGGCTGGCCTGGGATGAACACAGCGCTGCTGGGCGATACGTCTCAAGGTACTACAGACCACTGAAGGTAAGATTACAGGGGGGAAATGCTCACGGGCAGAGGAGCTGGAAGAGTAATCCCAGGATTGATGACAGGTGTTTTGCTGTTCTCTTCATGAAGGAATTCATGGTCTGCCATGATTGTAAGCACGAGCAGCTCTTTGATCTGATTGAAAAGATGCTGCAGTACGACCCAGCCAAGCGCATCACTCTGGAAGAAGCACTGGAACATCCTTTCTTCCTCCTGTTGAAGCAGGGGAAAAAGGACACGGCCTCCTATAGCTGTGGCAGACCAACATCTCTGCCTTTTCAGAAATGTAAACTACGCTAAGCGTTTATTTTTTGATTAGTTGCTTATTTATTTATGTATAATCGGCTTTTTTTTTATGATGACATTTAATTCTTCTGTTGGAATAAAGCTTACTTAAGAAAAAGATAGTGATGAGCCTGGTTGTGTTTCCTGAGAAAATAAAAATCTTGGGACACTTTTGCGATGTGGATGAGAGCACTCTCTAGTCTACAGGCCTCCTAAGAAACAGTAAGTATTAATTTAATTACATTTTTACCCAACTGTCACTGGAAGAACAAAAGACCTAGGGCTGACGTTTCCCTGTAGCACGCGACTGATACTTCCTTTCTGAGTAAGAGGACAGAAACAGCCCTTGCAACTATGTGTAAGGATGGCCTTTATTTGTTGAATGAGAAAAGGTACAAAGTATGGAAGGTCCCTGTAGTATTAAAGAGATCGCACTGTGATAAGGAATTATTATTTTTGTTAGTTTAAGTAGGTGTACTGTGGTTACCAGTATTTCTGTGAATGGCATTGTTGGCACACAGCAGTAGAGACTTAATCAGCTGCTAAGCAAAATAAAGCATTGCTGAAATGCACCTCTAATATCAGGCTCCCAAGACATGAAAAGAATTATAATCACTGGCTGTTCTGACACATATTTTTCAACAGTACTGCACAGCACCATCTTCTGGTGACAAAAAGTGGGATTTTTTTTTTCTTTCAGGCTTTGAGAAAAAAGCTGTCACCATATCAAAGACAAGTTTCATACAAGAAACAGTAATGTTAAGTTTAAAAAATAAGCTATTTAAAATAAACGACATTTGTAAAACATGGAAGTCACCAAAACTTTAACAACCCGTTACCCCTAGAAATGCACAAATGGAAAAATATCCTTTAAAAAGTCTTGCGCTCTTCATCAAGAGGAGCAGGCATGAACCGTGTTCTGATTTCTGCAAGTAAAGCAAAATGCATATTGTTCACATAATAAAGAAAGAAATTTCAAAGTACACAGCATTCTTCTCAGCTTGTGTGTGGACTCTCAATGACAAGGTGCAGGTCTGCTTTCAGGAAGACCCTTCGGGTGAGCTTTAGAATACGGAAGAACGAACTGTGGAGTTTGCTCTGCCTAAAGATACACCCAGGACAATCCCAAGCGTGCTGAGTAGACCACGGGCACATCATTGCACAAACAATCTCCATGAGCAGGCTGCACAAAAACACGCAGGCCAGAATTTATACTTAGAAAATGAGACATTTCAAGGGACTCTGCTCATTACTAGCTTGCTACATTGACAAGTAACCTTAATATCACCACATTTCCTTTTCACTTGTATTTTTCAACACAAAGATAACACATCAATACCTTCATGCAAGTTATAGTATTAAGTGTTTATTGTTTGCCTGTTTTTCTAATCTAGGTAGACAACATAAAGGGTCCTCTTCACAGCCTGCCTTAAAATATAGGTCCCTGCCATGTAAAAGTTTTCAGTAAAGCAGGAAATGTAAAGTCTAGATCTAGAAGTATCACTTTCTTACTACTTTTTGACCTCATTAATCTTCATTGACTTCTTAGCTGGTTGGTGAGCACCTGTTCCACTCTCTGCTCTTTACGCACAGCGTGCACGACCTTACAAAGCTTTCTGTCATCACATTTCACTTCCTCAGTTCTCCATCTTTTCTACTGATCCAACCACCCTCTCATTTCCCACTCCCTGACATCTGCCAGAGCCCATGACCTCACTATGGCAAACAACAATCTGTAATAGCATTTCCAAGGCAAAGCACACCAGATTCTTGTGTAAACAGTATTACTCTCCAAAATAACACGGCAGGGTGCACAAAGCACGTGATCATGAACCTTTCAGGGCAACTCCGTTGGCCTTGTGACCACAGGGCACGCACCTGAAGTACGCATTCATCTATCTCACATCAGCAGAAGTAAACCTGACCACAGAGCCAAGATCCACTCCTAGTAAAAAAAATAAATTCAAGATATTTTTCTTTAAGCCAAGTTTGTACAGTCTACACTTTGAAGAATGCAAAGTGACTCAAGCTAAACTGTGGTAGGGTATACAGAGTATTTCTACAGTACCTGATTGCTCAGTCAGCCCCTAGGATGGTCACATAGTTTACCATGCATACCTTAACCCCTGTTCTACACACTCAATGGGCTCTGTAGCAAAAGTAAAAGTGAGATTATGTAGTCAAGAGAATAAAGGCTGTCCACAGCCCCATCAAAGGGACTTACCCAGCATTCCACCAGCCACCAGGACGTCAAAAAGTGTTTCTGCATAGCGGCGATAGTCAAGTTTTGCACCAGAAGCATCAAGAAACTTTGCTACTGCCTCCAAGTCACTGCCAGCTTCGCTTAAACCTTGAATAGTACAGTCCTGGAACTGAGTAGGGTCAAACCTCTCTTTTTCATCTGTAAAAACAAAGCATTCAAATGAAGGTACCACACACAGCTGTTTGGTATTTAATGTTTGTGATTTTAACCTTATTAAAAACAAAACAAAACTTGCACTGGCAAGCCTGCAGTTAAACACAACTAGGATCATTCCACTCTTCCAAGACAAGCGGTATTAACTAGCACAGACAGTGACTTAATAGTGTAGCCTAAAATGAATTTCAATGGTCAACACACCACTAAGAAGTTCTTCTGCTCACATTCCCCTATTCAGTCAAGGCTGAGGGAAAGGCTATCACAAGCTAAAACATTCCTTATCTACCTCTAATTGAATTCTTACAGTTCTTTCACTAAGAAGAGTTGTTTGCGATGATCATTAGATGGCTCTAATAAAGTTTATCTGATTTCTCAGTTTGATTCTTACACGCCTGTTCATACGTTAGATCACGCCCTACAAAAAGAGAGCCTTAGCTAAATGTTGGAAGGCAATTCTTAACATGTGTCCCTAGAGTTCTGTACACTTGACTCCATTACTTATGTTTCATTTACTCACTGTTTTGGGCAATATAATCTAACTGAAACACTGCATACCATCATTATGTGAGAGCCAACTGACAGGGCTTGCTTTCTGGCCACGAAGACCATCCGCTCCTCTTAATATGGAGTTAAGAGTCTGAAGCAATTGCTTTTCCTCAAGTGCATGGGGAAACACAGAAATCTGAGCTAACTTCTTAGTCATATATAAAGACAAAATGATGGACTATAATCACAGATCCATTTTGCATCCTTTGTTGTTGTTAAACAGAACACATCCTTCTTCACGTGTGAGATACATCAGCTGATTATAGCCCTGGTTTTGTTAAAGGTAGGGCATAGTCAACACGCAAAAAATCCACCCGTGTAACTAACAGGGAGCTTTAAACCAAAGAGCTCTTTGGCTTTACTCACCTCAATTTGTCCCATGAAAACCATGAGAGGAAAAGCTTCCAAAGAAGCAAATCTTACTTTGAGTGGTGTCTGTAACAGCTTAGCCAAATTTGTTAGCACCTGCTAGTAACCCTTCTGCAAGGGGTACACTAGCGTCCTCACATTCAGTGCAAGTACCAATATGTTGGTAACAGCTGGGTGGAAGTCTGGAAATATTGCATCAGTTATTTTCCAGGACAGATCCACGAAGCTCACTGTCACCACAGAGTTGCTTGGAAGCCAAACTATCGTTCACAGAATGGTTTAGGTTGGAAGGGACCTTGAAAATCACGCAGTTCCAACCCCCCCACCATGGTCAAGGAACATCTTCCATCGGATCAGGTTGCTCAAAGCCTCATCCAACCTGGCTTCGAACACCTCAAGAGACAAGGCATCCGTGAATTCTCTGGGCAAGCTGTTCCCCTGCCTCGCCACCCTCACAGGAAAAAATTTCTTCCTAAGGTCTAATTTAAATCTCCCCTCTTTCAGTTGAAAACCATTCCCCCTTTGTCCTATCACTGCACTCCCTGATAAAGATCCCCTCCCCAGCTTTCGTATAGCCCCCCTTTAAGCACTGCAAGGCTCCCATAAGGTCTCTCTGGAGTCTTCTCTTCTCTAGGCTGAACAACTCCAACTCTCTCAGCCTGTCCTCGTACAGGAGGTGCTCCAGCCCTCGGATCATCTTTGTAGCCTCCTCTGGACTCACTCTAATAGATCCATTTCCTTCCTGTGCTGAAGACTACAGGGTTAAATGCTTAAAAAGAGACAAAAACCTGAAATGCTAAACTCTCTCACTTCAACAGCTTCTCAAGGTGCTTGAACATTAAAATAGGTTCTGTAAGGCTACACGTACTTCTGCACATAATTACTATTTTAGTATGTACAGTGTGCTTTGTGCTATCAGTTTGAGCTGAAACATGGCTAGTACATTAATAAAACATTTGGTTGGTTGGTTGGGAGTGTGTAGCAGTGAGGTTTATTGTTGGTTTTTTTCATTTAAACTGAAAGCAGGTATTCTTATAGCCTTAAGGGGACAATGCAACTCTTATCCAGCAGCTAACACTGAAATTCCTACTAGGTTAGATGACCCTCAGATGTATGCATTAACCCATAGCAAGCCTGTGCTGGAGCTCCCCTGTAACTCAGGGGTACCAATATCGAAAATGCCAGCAAATATCTCTAAGATTTTTTTTTGAGTTTTATAAAGTGAGCATCCTTTATTGCAGTCCTGGCCACATGAGGGAATGATTTCCATCAGTCACATGTAACGAGAGAAGAGCTAGTCACAAAATATATTTTCAACTTACGCGAGTATGTGTAAGTTCTCCCAGAAATCCTATGCATATTCTACTACTTTCCAAGGACTAATTTTAATTTTATTATGAACTTTACAACAGCCAAGTCTCTGCTCATTAGAGCTTTGAAGTCAGTTCTCCGCCCAACCTTGCATTCTCAGATAAGGAAAGAAATACCATCTGGGAACACCAATGTTAATAACAACACACTACCAGAAGAACAGTCTTTAACTGTCCAACGTTCACAAATACTGCTACTCAGATAACGCTTAACTGAAGCTAGTTAGAAAATCAATTCTACAAAAAATCAACTCTATTCTAAGCTTTCTGTAGAAGCGTTTTTCTAACTAACTTCAGTTACTTAAGTAATACTGAAGTAGAGTCCACTCTGTGCAAAAACAACCGCTTCTTTTATCAGTACCAGATACACTTGCTTCCAGGCCAAACACACTCAGTCCAGTCTAGAACAACTGTCTCTTACGCCAGCGTTATCACAGCAAATTCAGCTACAGTTTTCAGTGCTGAGAATTTTGTATTAGTGCAGAGGGCATTCTAGCACCCAGAGGCAGCCTCAAGGTTCTGTACTGAGTGTGACCTCATTTACAAGACGTAAGAGCAGAGCATGAAGTCGTTACTCTGTTCCTGGCAGAAGCTGCCTGGCGGGGGCCCTGCGGAGGGGCCACCCGCACGGAGCCCCCGCCACACGCACTGCCCCTCGCTCACCTCTTTTTCGAGTTTTAAAACGCTGCCCCGATAGCGTCGGCTTCTGCGCCTTTTGATTATTCATAAAAGACACCCTGCAAGGAAGCGGAAACGCACCTCAGAGCGCTGACCCCTCCTCCTGCCCTCCCCTCCCGCCGCGTCCTTCCCCCGGCCTCCATTTTCCAGCGGGGAGCGCCGGCCTCCGTGTGTCCCGGGGCTCGCGGGCACAGGCGGGGCGGAGCCCAGGCGGAGCGGAGCCCAGCCCTGCGCGCGGAGCCCAGCCCATTCCGGCTACTTAGAACTGTTTGGCAGCCTTTGCTTCCTCCCCTAGATGCACCACAATACCCACTCCTTCCCTGGCTACAAGGACATAAAGCTGCGCTGGGAGTGCCTCCTGTTCTAAATAAAGAATTCCCGTGATAAAGAAGCATTATTTTTGTGTAGGTGTACTCTGATTACCAGTATTTCTCTGAAACATCATTGTTGGCACACAGCAGAAGAGACTTCCCTCTTTCTTGGGTTACGAGCTGTCCTTAGCCTGGCAGGCTTGAAAGCTCCTTCTGCGAGGGGGTGGCTGAAGTGCCTGCCGCAAGGCACAGGGTGTCGAGAGGGGTGGCTGCGACTTCAAGTGCCGCTTGTGCCCTGGTAGTGAGCAGCAGAGGAAGCAAGGGTCCATTCGAGGACCGGGTGGCTTTTCTCGTTCTGTGGGTAGAGAAGACTGATCTGTGCACTCACTTGAAGAGCTGCATTCAGTTTGTTTACTGCACAGTGGGTATTTATCACAGAATGTCCTGAGGTGGAAAGGACTCACAAGGAACATCCAAATCCTGCCCTTGCATAGAACAGCCCCAACATTCACACCGAGGGTCTGAGGATTCTGTCCAAATGCTTCTTGAATACTGATATGCTTGGCACCGGGACTGCTTCCCTGGGGAGCTGTTCCAGTGCTCCCCCATCCTCAGCGTGAAGATCCAACCTAATCCTCCCCAGGCATCACCTTCCTCCATTGGCACGCACAGCCCTCTTGGCTGCCAGGGCACACTGTTTGCTCATGGTCAACTTGCCATTGACACGAAACCCCAGATCCCTTTCTGCAGGGCTGGTCTCCAGCCTCTCCCTCCCCAGTCTGTGTGTCTGTCCAGGGTTGCCGTGTCCCAGGTGCAACAGCTGCCACTTGCCCTTGTTAAACTTCATGCAGCTGTGGCACGTTAACCAGGTGAGATTCTGACAGGTGTCTGAGGGATGCCCTCCCATCGAGTCATGAGATTCAATATGGAATCCATTTCTAGCCTCAGACTGGGTCGATGGTTTATGACTAAAGGATTCTATGTGAATGCTTATAGGTGTTTCTGCCGCAAGTCAGAATCCGGTTACCTGTGAGAGTCTCCTTAGAGACTGACACACACAGGGTTAATACGTATGGCTGTGGCCCAAACAGGATGGACGGACAGCAGCCACTTGCAGCAGTGCCCGCCAGAGAGACAATTTCCCAGTGCTGGAAGCAGAAAGTAATTTAATCAAATGCGAAATGAAAACAAATTCGAGATGTTGTAAGAAATTCACTTGCTGCATTAGTGCTTTATTAACACTTCTAACCAGTTAACGATCAGCATATACATAATGTACATATATGTGTGTATATACATAAAAAGAAGGACAATAAAAACTTGAGTTAGTAGCTATTTTCCTGGGGAAGCATCTGACAGAGTCAGAGGTGTGCAATTCTTTCCAACAAGACATTTCTTCTTGTTGGAGGAGGAGAGGTCCAGGCCTGTTGATCGATCTGTCACGTAAGGTGGTCATCTCTTTTCTTCCTCAAAGAAAGGATTTCAAGGGATCAGCTTTACGCATTTTAAAATCCTTTTGGTGCCTCTTGGCGAGGTGGGTCTGAGTCAATTTGTATGTGTTGTTTGGCTCTTGGCAAGGCTGATTGTGATGTTGTACGGGGAGACTCAGCAGCTTGCCACACTTGTGGCAGTTTGCCACTCCTTGTGGAGACGAGGAGCTCAGTACACACTTTCCAGAGCTGTATCTGCTTCTAACCGAAGAAACATCACGCTGTGAGGCCTCCGACTCACCCCAGGTTTGACTTAGTTGCTATGAGTGTGAGACCACCACCCAACTGATCTCTTTTACCAGGTGCAGCTGTCCCTTGCCACTCGCTCCCCCTTGCCAACTGCTCTCTTTTGCAAAGCCAGGCTCTTTGCCATCCACAGGGCCCAGCAAGCTTGTGGTGCCACAGTCCACCCTGTGACCTCAGTCACATCTCGCCAAGAGGAATATCAGATGATTTCGATTTAGACAGATTGAGGAGCTCATCTTTCTCCCATGTAAGAGAAGCTACAAACAACACAGGAGCTGCCCTTTTCTAGCGGCTGCTCCAGAGGCTGCCTGGGGCAGCTCTGTGGGAATAACGTGCCCAGTGTGGGCAGGGCCTGAGCCACGATGTGGCTTCTGAACATCTTCTGCAAGGATGAGGGCCTTGCTTTGAGTTCCTCTCTCAGAAACGGGGACTTTGGAAAAGCTCTCGAGCTGAGAACTCCCGTGGGGGAAAGAGCAGAGCATATGTGAAAACTGGGCAGTGGGGGAAAAGGACACTCTTCCTCCTGGTGCTCGTTTAACAGGGAATGGCTTTGTGAATGAAATTGTTTGTCTGGGATGCGATTTCAAGAGCAAAACGTTTTGGTTACAGTTGTGGTGTTTGGAGCCAATTAATTACCCTGCCATGGATGGAAAAGCAAGTTTGGATCTCAGAAGATGCAATGGGGATAGAAAGAGAGAGAGGAGATCCTCACGTGGTTCCCCAGTGAGCAAGCGCTGCAGACTGGATCTCAGAAGAGGTGACGTTGACAAAGAGACAAAAAAGAGATTGGCCGGCACCGCACCGGAGAAGGAGCTGTGCAAAGAGGACCTCAGAAGCGGTAGCAGGGCTAGAAAGAGAGAGAGATCAGCAAGCCCTGCGCCAGGGAGCAAGAGCTGCAAACGGGATCATAGTGGGACAAGCCGACGCAAAAGGAAATCCCAGGCACGTTACAGTCCCTATGAATATTTGCAGGGGTTGTCACCCATTTTAGTAGAGGGTTTTTTATTTTACGAAGATGACTTCTTCTCTGGGCAGCAGTAATTGAGTGGAGGGGGGACAGGGAATTCTGTCGATTACATTAGTACTTTATTCCTTTAGCAGATACTCGTAGCTTATATTTTTGACTGGGACTTCAGTTCCTTGAGTGAAAAAGTATAGCTTGTAGGTTTGCTTGTGATAGCACAGAGGATAGTCTTGCTGCTTTTTCATTGGATATATCTGACCAGATTAGAGGTCAATAACCATCCCTTTGAGTAATCGAAATACAGCATCCCTTCTGTGCGGTCAGAATTTTTCTGACGACAAGCACTGATTTCAGCCCTACTGAAAAATCCAAGCCCAAGCTTTAAAACTTGCTCTTGACTAAATGCTGCTGGAATACCCATGTCCAATTTCTTTACTTTTGTAAAAATGTATGTTGTCCGATGTTAGAAGTATCGCTGAAAAATCTGTCGAGTCAGATATGTACGATGTCTGCCCACTACTAGCAGGGCAGTCGTTCTGATTGTTGTTCTCTGCTTAGCTCTTAAAAAAGCCAAAGACAGGATTTATAATGTGCCATTTTCAGCTGAGGCAGCCTAAAGTAAATGTGGAAGCTCTATAGGATGTAAAAAATAACTTTTACCATATATTCAGTCTTGCAATTTAATCTCAGTTACTAAAGATGAGTATTTTAATGTGGCCATAAAGTGATTTTACACATAAGGATGGAAGATAATTCTATCCTATAGCCCTATATGGTATGCCGAAAAGACATCTTCAATGTATAGAAGGTAATTGTTAAATTCTTTTGCTTCACAAAAGACTAAGGGCACTGAAATCGTGAAGCAAAATTCATTGAACCAATCTTGGAAAAGGAAAATAATTACCCTGTAGATTTTTCAATTGCCTTGCCACTTCGAGAATTGCATCTGCAGATCTGGTCCTTGCCATGTTTTTGTCCTGTAACGTAAATGATGTGCCCTGTGACTTGCCGGGGACTGAATTGGGAATTGCGCCTGGCAACTCTTTGTGGCCTGGCGTGTATCTGAGTGCCCGTCTGTCTCCCTGCTGAATGCATTTCCTGTTCTGAGCTGAGTTCACTCCAGTTTGTTGACTGGCTGAATGATCTTGGTGCCGTTCCAGGCGAGACATCGAAGGACCACAGACAGCAGTGCGGAGAGCGCACAGGATGACAAGGAAGGTCACCTGCTCTGTCAGAGAGGAGACGTGCTAAATGGAAGATGTATAGACTATTTTTCTATGTTTTAACATGTCAGATAGAATAATTTATTTTAGTGTAAGATGTGAGGGGGCTCTGAAGCCTTTTCTTTCTCTATTGATTTTTTTTTATGTGGAGGTGTTGGACTCATTTTTCTCATCACATATTGGTATATATATTCTTAAAAGTATATTTCTTATTTTCTTTTTCCCTTCTCCCACTACCCCTAACATCGTAAATGGAGTTAATGAAGGGACTGGAATGAGATCCCTGTAAATGTAGTTGAAGAGAGTTGTCCAATGACATCTATCAGACCAGATATTTAACACGTAGAGCACAGTCTTGAACAATCTTTGGTGACTGACAGCACTTAGTCTTTCTCTTCTTTGTTTTATCTTTGTTTGTTGGTGTTTATTTGCTATGTTGTTTAATAGCTGAGTAACTTCAGCACTTCAGTGACTAAGAGTTCTTTTCCTTCTAGACGAGATTGTTGCCATGTTGGGTGAAGGTGGCTTTGGAAAAGTAGTGGAATGCATCGACCACCGAGCTAAGTCTGTTTCATTCAACGCCTCTCATTTTTCTTACTGAGACTGTCAGCGTGTGTTTCGTGAAGGGCTTTCTGATCCCATCAGGCTTTCTCTGTGCTTCCTCGTGTGCCTCTCTCTGTATTTCTCTAAGGCTGCCGCAGTTGCCAAACAAAGTGTATGTTGGTCCCTGGTGCTAAAAGCAGCCCCTGGGCACGAGGCTCGTGCAGGGCTGGTGGATGAGGCGATGGGCGCGTCTTCTGCAGGCGCAGCGCAGCCTGGGAGAGGTCGGGGCTGATGGGGGCAGGTGGCCTGGAGAACAAACGTGTGGTGCAGCTGTCCCCACCACCCCGGGCAATCCCGGGGCCTGTCTTTTCAAACTGTAAAGATTAAGTTTTAGTTGGGTTTCTGCACAGATGACTCGGGGTTATATGAAGTCAGTGTGACCTTTTCCGAGAAGGTTTGCAGTGAAAACATGCAGATGGGTTGCAGTTACCCAATAGCCTTAGTTAGAACTACTCATTGTTCTGATTTCTGTTAAAACCTTTGTGTCTGTTAAAATCTTTTCAGGGACGGCAGACGGGTAGCAGTGAAAATAGCAAAAAATACTGAGGATGCCACCGAAGCCGCCTGTGATGAAATACAAGTGCTGGAAGATTTGGAATCATGGGATCCCAGCAATGCCTTGTAAGCACACAAAGCCAACTGTGCTGTCCTGGCTTGAAGACTTCTTCAGCACTGCTTTCTGTAACACACGCCGTGTGTGTGAGTGCTGCACAACTCCCTGCTGCAATGTATCTGTTTTCCTGCTTTTGCAGTTACTGTGTCCAGATGTTGCGATGGTTTGAGTACCATCAACGTCTGCATTGTTTTTGAGCTCCTGGGGCTCAGCACATACAACTTTATGAGAGAAAACTGCTTCCAGCCGTTCAGCCTGGACCACATTAGGCAGATGGCATACCAGATCTGCACTTCTGTGAACTGTAAGTATGTTTCTTTTCTGCCTTATTTGTTAAATTGTCTCTGTGGAACCAGCTAACTGTGGGAGTTCTCTTGCAGTTCTGCATGCAAACCTGCTCACCCATACAGACCTGAAACCACCAAATATTGTCTTTGTGACAAAGGACTATGAAGAAGAGTACAACCCTGACCTGGTAAGCTGCTGTCCTCTTCCCCACCTCCCTCCCCCTCAGCCATCCTCTGTGTTTATTTGCTCACTTGCATCCCTTCACGTGTCGCTTCAGAATTGCAATGAACGCAGGCCAAGAAAACCTGACATCAAAGTTTTGGATTGTGGGTGTGCCACGTATGATTACGGGCATCATGGCACTTTAGTGACTACCGCACCTTACAGAGCTCCCAAAGTGGTCCTGGGTGAGTAGAAGGCTGTTTGTTAGGCTGATCTTTGGTGTGAGAGTTTTTGCGTGCTATTAAACAGTGCCAGAGAAGTGTTTCGTGTCTCGCTTGAGCTGTTGAACTGTTTGCAGTCTGGTCTAAACAGGAATGGCCTGAATCTTTTCACAGAACTGGGATGGTCACGGCCATGCGATGTTTGGAGCATAGGATGTACTCTACTTGAATACTACCTTGGATACACAGTATTTCGGGTAGGCAACTCTGAACCTCAAAAGGATGCAGCATGGATAATGCTCCCCAACTTGGTGAACGTACGCTGCAGAGCTGTGGGCGAAGGGGAATGGTCTGTGCAGGAAAGGAAGCTGCGTTTTTCTGTACTGCCAAGTTGAAGAGAACAGGAGGTGTAGGCATAAAGGAACCTTCTCAGCTGATGATTTTGACATGTTGCTTTCTGTAACCATTTTGGCAGCAGCTTGAAAGGAAGGATCACTCTGTTAACATTTGGACTTTACAAGGCACACTAGTACCAGATGTGGCTTCTTCTATCACCATCAACCAATGCTACTCAAACAGCTGAATCCTGTCCTCTTTGACAGTTTTGCAGAAATGTGAACTTTAAGAAGAAAGGAAAAAGGGAAAAAACTCCAGTAGCCTGTAATTGCATTCAGGAAAGAGAGAACTAGAGGCTCTCTTTCTTCCTCACTCAATTTCAGTTCATTGGTGTCAGGGTACAGTAAAAGAATGAAGTCAGGCTGGCGTGTGGCTCTCCATAAGTTCCTCTTAACAATGAACAAAAAATGTCTCTCTTGACTTCCCTCCAGCCCTTAGATGACAAAGAACACCTGGCAACGATGGAGCGATTACTGGGGCCTTTGCCAGAGGACATGGTACAGAGCATTGTTTCTTTAAAGAAGCGGGAGTATTTCTGCGAGGGCCGGCTGGCCTGGGATGAACACAGCGCTGCTGGGCGATACGTCTCAAGGTACTACAGACCACTGAAGGTAAGATTACAGGGGGGAAATGCTCACGGGCAGAGGAGCTGGAAGAGTAATCCCAGGATTGATGACAGGTGTTTTGCTGTTCTCTTCATGAAGGAATTCATGGTCTGCCATGATTGTAAGCACGAGCAGCTCTTTGATCTGATTGAAAAGATGCTGCAGTACGACCCAGCCAAGCGCATCACTCTGGAAGAAGCACTGGAACATCCTTTCTTCCTCCTGTTGAAGCAGGGGAAAAAGGACACGGCCTCCTATAGCTGTGGCAGACCAACATCTCTGCCTTTTCAGAAATGTAAACTACGCTAAGCGTTTATTTTTTGATTAGTTGCTTATTTATTTATGTATAATCGGCTTTTTTTTTATGATGACATTTAATTCTTCTGTTGGAATAAAGCTTACTTAAGAAAAAGATAGTGATGAGCCTGGTTGTGTTTCCTGAGAAAATAAAAATCTTGGGACACTTTTGCGATGTGGATGAGAGCACTCTCTAGTCTACAGGCCTCCTAAGAAACAGTAAGTATTAATTTAATTACATTTTTACCCAACTGTCACTGGAAGAACAAAAGACCTAGGGCTGACGTTTCCCTGTAGCACGCGACTGATACTTCCTTTCTGAGTAAGAGGACAGAAACAGCCCTTGCAACTATGTGTAAGGATGGCCTTTATTTGTTGAATGAGAAAAGGTACAAAGTATGGAAGGTCCCTGTAGTATTAAAGAGATCGCACTGTGATAAGGAATTATTATTTTTGTTAGTTTAAGTAGGTGTACTGTGGTTACCAGTATTTCTGTGAATGGCGTTGTTGGCACACAGCAGTAGAGACTTAATCAGCTGCTAAGCAAAATAAAGCATTGCTGAAATGCACCTCTAATATCAGGCTCCCAAGACATGAAAAGAATTATAATCACTGGCTGTTCTGACACATATTTTTCAACAGTACTGCACAGCACCATCTTCTGGTGACAAAAAGTGGGATTTTTTTTTTCTTTCAGGCTTTGAGAAAAAAGCTGTCACCATATCAAAGACAAGTTTCATACAAGAAACAGTAATGTTAAGTTTAAAAAATAAGCTATTTAAAATAAACGACATTTGTAAAACATGGAAGTCACCAAAACTTTAACAACCCGTTACCCCTAGAAATGCACAAATGGAAAAATATCCTTTAAAAAGTCTTGCGCTCTTCATCAAGAGGAGCAGGCATGAACCGTGTTCTGATTTCTGCAAGTAAAGCAAAATGCATATTGTTCACATAATAAAGAAAGAAATTTCAAAGTACACAGCATTCTTCTCAGCTTGTGTGTGGACTCTCAATGACAAGGTGCAGGTCTGCTTTCAGGAAGACCCTTCGGGTGAGCTTTAGAATACGGAAGAACGAACTGTGGAGTTTGCTCTGCCTAAAGATACACCCAGGACAATCCCAAGCGTGCTGAGTAGACCACGGGCACATCATTGCACAAACAATCTCCATGAGCAGGCTGCACAAAAACACGCAGGCCAGAATTTATACTTAGAAAATGAGACATTTCAAGGGACTCTGCTCATTACTAGCTTGCTACATTGACAAGTAACCTTAATATCACCACATTTCCTTTTCACTTGTATTTTTCAACACAAAGATAACACATCAATACCTTCATGCAAGTTATAGTATTAAGTGTTTATTGTTTGCCTGTTTTTCTAATCTAGGTAGACAACATAAAGGGTCCTCTTCACAGCCTGCCTTAAAATATAGGTCCCTGCCATGTAAAAGTTTTCAGTAAAGCAGGAAATGTAAAGTCTAAATCTAGAAGTATCACTTTCTTACTACTTTTTGACCTCATTAATCTTCATTGACTTCTTAGCTGGTTGGTGAGCACCTGTTCCACTCTCTGCTCTTTACGCACAGCGTGCACGACCTTACAAAGCTTTCTGTCATCACATTTCACTTCCTCAGTTCTCCATCTTTTCTACTGATCCAACCACCCTCTCATTTCCCACTCCCTGACATCTGCCAGAGCCCATGACCTCACTATGGCAAACAACAATCTGTAATAGCATTTCCAAGGCAAAGCACACCAGATTCTTGTGTAAACAGTATTACTCTCCAAAATAACACGGCAGGGTGCACAAAGCACGTGATCATGAACCTTTCAGGGCAACTCCGTTGGCCTTGTGACCACAGGGCACGCACCTGAAGTACGCATTCATCTATCTCACATCAGCAGAAGTAAACCTGACCACAGAGCCAAGATCCACTCCTAGTAAAAAAAATAAATTCAAGATATTTTTCTTTAAGCCAAGTTTGTACAGTCTACACTTTGAAGAATGCAAAGTGACTCAAGCTAAACTGTGGTAGGGTATACAGAGTATTTCTACAGTACCTGATTGCTCAGTCAGCCCCTAGGATGGTCACATAGTTTACCATGCATACCTTAACCCCTGTTCTACACACTCAATGGGCTCTGTAGCAAAAGTAAAAGTGAGATTATGTAGTCAAGAGAACAAAGGCTGTCCACAGCCCCATCAAAGGGACTTACCCAGCATTCCACCAGCCACCAGGACGTCAAAAAGTGTTTCTGCATAGCGGCGATAGTCAAGTTTTGCACCAGAAGCATCAAGAGACTTTGCTACTGCCTCCAAGTCACTGCCAGCTTCGCTTAAACCTTGAATAGTACAGTCCTGGAACTGAGTAGGGTCAAACCTCTCTTTTTCATCTGTAAAAACAAAGCATTCAAATGAAGGTACCACACACAGCTGTTTGGTATTTAATGTTTGTGATTTTAACCTTATTAAAAACAAAACAAAACTTGCACTGGCAAGCCTGCAGTTAAACACAACTAGGATCATTCCACTCTTCCAAGACAAGCGGTATTAACTAGCACAGACAGTGACTTAATAGTGTAGCCTAAAATGAATTTCAATGGTCAACACACCACTAAGAAGTTCTTCTGCTCACATTCCCCTATTCAGTCAAGGCTGAGGGAAAGGCTATCACAAGCTAAAACATTCCTTATCTACCTCTAATTGAATTCTTACAGTTCTTTCACTAAGAAGAGTTGTTTGCGATGATCATTAGATGGCTCTAATAAAGTTTATCTGATTTCTCAGTTTGATTCTTACACGCCTGTTCATACGTTAGATCACGCCCTACAAAAAGAGAGCCTTAGCTAAATGTTGGAAGGCAATTCTTAACATGTGTCCCTAGAGTTCTGTACACTTGACTCCATTACTTATGTTTCATTTACTCACTGTTTTGGGCAATATAATCTAACTGAAACACTGCATACCATCATTATGTGAGAGCCAACTGACAGGGCTTGCTTTCTGGCCACGAAGACCATCCGCTCCTCTTAATATGGAGTTAAGAGTCTGAAGCAATTGCTTTTCCTCAAGTGCATGGGGAAACACAGAAATCTGAGCTAACTTCTTAGTCATATATAAAGACAAAATGATGGACTATAATCACAGATCCATTTTGCATCCTTTGTTGTTGTTAAACAGAACACATCCTTCTTCACGTGTGAGATACATCAGCTGATTATAGCCCTGGTTTTGTTAAAGGTAGGGCATAGTCAACACGCAAAAAATCCACCCGTGTAACTAACAGGGAGCTTTAAACCAAAGAGCTCTTTGGCTTTACTCACCTCAATTTGTCCCATGAAAACCATGAGAGGAAAAGCTTCCAAAGAAGCAAATCTTACTTTGAGTGGTGTCTGTAACAGCTTAGCCAAATTTGTTAGCACCTGCTAGTAACCCTTCTGCAAGGGGTACACTAGCGTCCTCACATTCAGTGCAAGTACCAATATGTTGGTAACAGCTGGGTGGAAGTCTGGAAATATTGCATCAGTTATTTTCCAGGACAGATCCACGAAGCTCACTGTCACCACAGAGTTGCTTGGAAGCCAAACTATCGTTCACAGAATGGTTTAGGTTGGAAGGGACCTTGAAAATCACGCAGTTCCAACCCCCCCACCATGGTCAAGGAACATCTTCCATCGGATCAGGTTGCTCAAAGCCTCATCCAACCTGGCTTCGAACACCTCAAGAGACAAGGCATCCGTGAATTCTCTGGGCAAGCTGTTCCCCTGCCTCGCCACCCTCACAGGAAAAAATTTCTTCCTAAGGTCTAATTTAAATCTCCCCTCTTTCAGTTGAAAACCATTCCCCCTTTGTCCTATCACTGCACTCCCTGATAAAGATCCCCTCCCCAGCTTTCGTATAGCCCCCCTTTAAGCACTGCAAGGCTCCCATAAGGTCTCTCTGGAGTCTTCTCTTCTCTAGGCTGAACAACTCCAACTCTCTCAGCCTGTCCTCGTACAGGAGGTGCTCCAGCCCTCGGATCATCTTTGTAGCCTCCTCTGGACTCACTCTAATAGATCCATTTCCTTCCTGTGCTGAAGACTACAGGGTTAAATGCTTAAAAAGAGACAAAAACCTGAAATGCTAAACTCTCTCACTTCAACAGCTTCTCAAGGTGCTTGAACATTAAAATAGGTTCTGTAAGGCTACACGTACTTCTGCACATAATTACTATTTTAGTATGTACAGTGTGCTTTGTGCTATCAGTTTGAGCTGAAACATGGCTAGTACATTAATAAAACATTTGGTTGGTTGGTTGGGAGTGTGTAGCAGTGAGGTTTATTGTTGGTTTTTTTCATTTAAACTGAAAGCAGGTATTCTTATAGCCTTAAGGGGACAATGCAACTCTTATCCAGCAGCTAACACTGAAATTCCTACTAGGTTAGATGACCCTCAGATGTATGCATTAACCCATAGCAAGCCTGTGCTGGAGCTCCCCTGTAACTCAGGGGTACCAATATCGAAAATGCCAGCAAATATCTCTAAGATTTTTTTTTGAGTTTTATAAAGTGAGCATCCTTTATTGCAGTCCTGGCCACATGAGGGAATGATTTCCATCAGTCACATGTAACGAGAGAAGAGCTAGTCACAAAATATATTTTCAACTTACGCGAGTATGTGTAAGTTCTCCCAGAAATCCTATGCATATTCTACTACTTTCCAAGGACTAATTTTAATTTTATTATGAACTTTACAACAGCCAAGTCTCTGCTCATTAGAGCTTTGAAGTCAGTTCTCCGCCCAACCTTGCATTCTCAGATAAGGAAAGAAATACCATCTGGGAACACCAATGTTAATAACAACACACTACCAGAAGAACAGTCTTTAACTGTCCAACGTTCACAAATACTGCTACTCAGATAACGCTTAACTGAAGCTAGTTAGAAAATCAATTCTACAAAAAATCAACTCTATTCTAAGCTTTCCGTAGAAGCGTTTTTCTAACTAACTTCAGTTACTTAAGTAATACTGAAGTAGAGTCCACTCTGTGCAAAAACAACCGCTTCTTTTATCAGTACCAGATACACTTGCTTCCAGGCCAAACACACTCAGTCCAGTCTAGAACAACTGTCTCTTACGCCAGCGTTATCACAGCAAATTCAGCTACAGTTTTCAGTGCTGAGAATTTTGTATTAGTGCAGAGGGCATTCTAGCACCCAGAGGCAGCCTCAAGGTTCTGTACTGAGTGTGACCTCATTTACAAGACGTAAGAGCAGAGCATGAAGTCGTTACTCTGTTCCTGGCAGAAGCTGCCTGGCGGGGGCCCTGCGGAGGGGCCACCCGCACGGAGCCCCCGCCACACGCGCTGCCCCTCGCTCACCTCTTTTTCGAGTTTTAAAACGCTGCCCCGATAGCGTCGGCTTCTGCGCCTTTTGATTATTCATAAAAGACACCCTGCAAGGAAGCGGAAACGCACCTCAGAGCGCTGACCCCTCCTCCTGCCCTCCCCTCCCGCCGCGTCCTTCCCCCGGCCTCCATTTTCCAGCGGGGAGCGCCGGCCTCCGTGTGTCCCGGGGCTCGCGGGCACAGGTGGGGCGGAGCCCAGGCGGAGCGGAGCCCAGCCCTGCGCGCGGAGCCCAGCCCTGCGCGCGGAGCCCATCCCATCCCGGCTACTTAGAACTGTTTGGCAGCCTTTGCTTCCTCCCCTAGATGCACCACAATACCCACTCCTTCCCTGGCTACAAGGACATAAAGCTGCGCTGGGAGTGCCTCCTGTTCTAAATAAAGAATTCCCGTGATAAAGAAGCATTATTTTTGTGTAGGTGTACTCTGATTACCAGTATTTCTCTGAAACATCATTGTTGGCACACAGCAGAAGAGACTTCCCTCTTTCTTGGGTTACGAGCTGTCCTTAGCCTGGCAGGCTTGAAAGCTCCTTCTGCGAGGGGGTGGCTGAAGTGCCTGCCGCAAGGCACAGGGTGTCGAGAGGGGTGGCTGCGACTTCAAGTGCCGCTTGTGCCCTGGTAGTGAGCAGCAGAGGAAGCAAGGGTCCATTCGAGGACGGGGTGGCTTTTCCCGTTCTGTGGGTAGAGAAGACTGATCTGTGCACTCACTTGAAGAGCTGCATTCAGTTTGTTTACTGCACAGTGGGTATTTATCACAGAATGTCGTGAGGTGGAAAGGACTCACAAGGAACATCCAAATCCTGCCCTTGCATAGAACAGCCCCAACATTCACACCGAGGGTCTGAGGATTCTGTCCAAATGCTTCTTGAATACTGATATGCTTGGCACCGGGACTGCTTCCCTGGGGAGCTGTTCCAATGCTCCCCCATCCTCAGCGTGAAGATCCAACCTAATCCTCCCCAGGCATCACCTTCCTCCATTGGCACGCACAGCCCTCTTGGCTGCCAGGGCACACTGTTGGCTCATGGTCAACTTGCCATTGACACGAAACCCCAGATCCCTTTCTGTAGGGCTGGTCTCCAGCCTCTCCCTCCCCAGTCTGTGTGTCTGTCCAGGGTTGCCGTGTCCCAGGTGCAACAGCTGCCACTTGCCCTTGTTAAACTTCATGCGGCTGTGGCACGTTAACCAGGTGAGATTCTGACAGGTGTCTGAGGGATGCCCTCCCATCGAGTCATGAGATTCAACATGGAATCCATTTCTAGCCTCAGACTGGGTCGATGGATTATGACTAAAGGATTCTATATGAATGTTTATAGGTGTTTCTGCCGCAAGTCAGAATCCGGTTACCTGTGAGAGTCTCCTTAGAGACTGACACACACAGGGTTAATACGTATGGCTGTGGCCCAAACAGGATGGACGGACAGCAGCCACTTGCAACAGTGCCCGCCAGAGAGACAATTTCCCAGTGCTGGAAGCAGAAAGTAATTTAATCAAATGCGAAATGAAAACAAATTCGAGATGTTGTAAGAAATTCACTTGCTGCATTAGTGCTTTATTAACACTTCTAACCAGTTAACGATTAGCAAATACATAATGTACATATATGTGTGTATATACATAAAAAGAAGGACAATAAAAACTTGAGTTAGTAGCTATTTTCCTGGGGAAGCATCTGACAGAGTCAGAGGTGTGCAATTCTTTCCAACAAGACATTTCTTCTTGTTGGAGGAGGAGAGGTCCAGGCCTGTTGATCGATCTGTCACGTAAGGTGGTCATCTCTTTTCTTCCTCAAAGACAGGATTTCAAGGGATCAGCTTTACGCATTTTAAAATCCTTTTGGTGCCTCTTGGCGAGGTGGGTCTGAGTCAATTTGTATGTGTTGTTTGGCTCTTGGCAAGGCTGATTGTGATGTTGTACGGGGAGACTCAGCAGCTTGCCACACTTGTGGCAGTTTGCCACTCCTTGTGGAGACGAGGAGCTCAGTACACACTTTCCAGAGCTGTATCTGCTTCTAACTGAAGAAACATCACGCTGTGAGGCCTCCGACTCACCCCAGGTTTGACTTAGTTGCTATGAGTGTGAGACCACCACCCAACTGATCTCTTTTACCAGGTGCAGCTGTCCCTTGCCACTCGCTCCCCCTTGCCAACTGCTCTCTTTTGCAAAGCCAGGCTCTTTTCCATCCACAGGGCCCAGCAAGCTTGTGGTGCCACAGTCCACCCTGTGACCTCAGTCACATCTCGCCAAGAGGAATATCAGATGATTTCGATTTAGACAGATTGAGGAGCTCATCTTTCTCCCATGTAAGAGAAGCTACAAACAACACAGAAGCTGCCCTTTTCTAGCGGCTGCTCCAGAGGCTGCCTGGGGCAGCTCTGTGGGAATAACATGCCCAGTGTGGGCAGGGCCTGAGCCACGATGCGGCTTCTGAACATCTTCTGCAAGGATGAGGGCCTTACTTTGAGTTCCTCTCTCAGAAACGGGGACTTTGGAAAAGCTCTCGAGCTGAGAACTCCCGTGGGGGAAAGAGCAGAGCATATGTGAAAACTGGGCAGTGGGGGAAAAGGACACTCTTCCTCCTGGTGCTCGTTTAACAGGGAATGGCTTTGTGAATGAAATTGTTTGTCTGGGATGCGATTTCAAGAGCAAAACGTTTTGGTTACAGTTGTGGTGTTTGGAGCCAATTAATTACCCTGCCATGGATGGAAAAGCAAGTTTGGATCTCAGAAGATGCAATGGGGATAGAAAGAGAGAGAGGAGATCCTCACGTGGTTCCCCAGTGAGCAAGCGCTGCAGACTGGATCTCAGAAGAGGTGACGTTGACAAAGAGACAAAAAAGAGATTGGCCGGCACCGCACCGGAGAAGGAGCTGTGCAAAGAGGACCTCAGAAGTGGTAGCAGGGCTAGAAAGAGAGCGAGATCAGCAAGCCCTGCGCCAGAGAGCAAGAGCTGCAAACGGGATCATAGTGGGACAAGCCGACGCAAAAGGAAATCCCAGGCACGTTACAGTCCCTATGAATATTTGCAGGGGTTGTCACCCATTTTAGTAGAGGGTCTTTTATTTTACGAAGATGACTTCTTCTCTGGGCAGCAGTAATTGAGTGGAGGGGGGACAGGGAATTCTGTCGATTACATTAGTACTTTATTCCTTTAGCAGATACTCGTAGCTTATATTTTTGACTGGGACTTCAGTTCCTTGAGTGAAAAAGTATAGCTTGTAGGTTTGCTTGTGATAGCACAGAGGATAGTTTTGCTGCTTTTTCATTGGATATATCTGACCAGATTAGAGGTCAATAACCATCCCTTTGAGTTATCGAAATACAGCATCCCTTCTGTGCGGTCAGAATTTTTCTGACGACAAGCACTGATTTCAGCCCTACTGAAAAATCCAAGCCCAAGCTTTAAAACTTGCTCTTGACTAAATGCTGCTGGAATACCCATGTCCAATTTCTTTACTTTTGTAAAAATGTATGTTGTCCGATGTTAGAAGTATCGCTGAAAAATCTGTCGAGTCAGATATGTACGATGTCTGCCCACTACTAGCAGGGCAGTCGTTCTGATTGTTGTTCTCTGCTTAGCTCTTAAAAAAGCCAAAGACAGGATTTATAATGTGCCATTTTCAGCTGAGGCAGCCTAAAGTAAATGTGGAAGCTCTATAGGATGTAAAAAATAACTTTTACCATATATTCAGTCTTGCAATTTAATCTCAGTTACTAAAGATGAGTATTTTAATGTGGCCATAAAGTGATTTTACACATAAGGATGGAAGATAATTCTATCCTATAGCCCTATATGGTATGCCGAAAAGACATCCTCAATGTATAGAAGGTAATTGTTAAATTCTTTTGCTTTACAAAAGACTAAGGGCACTGAAATTGTGAAGCAAAATTCATTGAACCAATCTTGGAAAAGGAAAATAATTACCCTGCAGCTTTTTCAATTGCCTTGCCACTTCGAGAATCGCATCTGCAGATCTGGTCCTTGCCATGTTTTTGTCCTGTAACGTAAATGATGTGCCCTGTGACTTGCCGGGGACTGAATTGGGAATTGCGCCTGGCAACTCTTTGTGGCCTGGCGTGTATCTGAGTGCCCGTCTGTCTCCCTGCTGAATGCATTTCCTGTTCTGAGCTGAGTTCACTCCAGTTTGTTGACTGGCTGAATGATCTTGGTGCCGTTCCAGGCGAGACATCGAAGGACCACAGACAGCAGTGCGGAGAGCGCACAGGATGACAAGGAAGGTCACCTGCTCTGTCAGAGAGGAGACGTGCTAAATGGAAGATGTATAGACTATTTTTCTATGTTTTAACATGTCAGATAGAATAATTTATTTTAGTGTAAGATGTGAGGGGGCTCTGAAGCCTTTTCTTTCTCTATTGATTTTTTTTTATGTGGAGGTGTTGGACTTATTTTTCTCATCACATATTGGTATATATATTCTTAAAAGTATATTTCTTATTTTCTTTTTCCCTTCTCCCACTACCCCTAACATCGTAAATGGAGTTAATGAAGGGACTGGAATGAGATCCCTGTAAATGTAGTTGAAGAGAGTTGTCCAATGACATCTATCAGACCAGATATTTAACACGTAGAGCACAGTCTTGAACAATCTTTGGTGACTGACAGCACTTAGTCTTTCTCTTTCTTTGTTCTATCTTTGTTTATTGGTATTTATTTGCTATGTTGTTTAATAGCTGAGTAACTTCAGCACTTCAGTGACTAAGAGTTCTTTTCCTTCTAGACGAGATTGTTGCCATGTTGGGTGAAGGTGGCTTTGGAAAAGTAGTGGAATGCATCGACCACCGAGCTAAGTCTGTTTCATTCAACGCCTCTCATTTTTCTTACTGAGACTGTCAGCGTGTGTTTCGTGAAGGGCTTTCTGATCCCATCAGGCTTTCTCTGTGCTTCCTCGTGTGCCTCTCTCTGTATTTCTCTAAGGCTGCCGCAGTTGCCAAACAAAGTGTATGTTGGTCTCTGGTGCTAAAAGCAGCCCCTGGGCACGAGGCTCGTGCAGGGCTGGTGGATGAGGCGATGGGCGCGTCTTCTGCAGGCGCAGCGCAGCCTGGGAGAGGTCGGGGCTGATGGGGGCAGGTGGCCTGGAGAACGAACGTGTGGTGCAGCTGTCCCCCCCACCCCGGGCAATCCCGGGGCCTGTCTTTTCAAACTGTAAAGATTAAGTTTTAGTTGGGTTTCTGCACAGATGACTCGGGGTTATATGAAGTCAGTGTGACCTTTTCCGAGAAGGTTTGCAGTGAAAACATGCAGATGGGTTGCAGTTACCCAATAGCCTTAGTTAGAACTACTCATTGTTCTGATTTCTGTTAAAACCTTTGTGTCTGTTAAAATCCTTTAAGGGACGGCAGACGTGTAGCAGTGAAAATAGCAAAAAATACTGAGGATGCCACCGAAGCCACCTGTGATGAAATACAAGTGCTGGAAGATTTGAAAGCATGGGATCCCAGCAATGCCTTGTAAGCACACAAAGCCAACTGTGCTGTCCTGGCTTGAAGACTTCTTCAGCACTGCTTTCTGTAACACACGCCGTGTGTGTGAGTGCTGCACAACTCCCTGCTGCAATGTATCTGTTTTCCTGCTTTTGCAGTCACTGTGTCCAGATGTTGCGATGGTTTGAGTACCATCAACATGTCTGCATTGTTTTTGAGCTCCTGGGGCTCAGCACATACAACTTTATGAGAGAAAACTGCTTCCAGCCGTTCAGCCTGGACCACATTAGGCAGATGGCATACCAGATCTGCACTTCTGTGAACTGTAAGTATGTTTCTTTTCTGCCTTATTTGTTAAATTGTCTCTGTGGAACCAGCTAACTGTGGGAGTTCTCTTGCAGTTCTGCATGCAAACCTGCTCACCCATACAGACCTGAAACCACCAAATATTGTCTTTGTGACAAAGGACTATGAAGAAGAGTACAACCCTGACCTGGTAAGCTGCTGTCCTCTTCCCCACCTCCCTCCCCCTCAGCCATCCTCTGTGTTTATTTGCTCACTTGCATCCCTTCACGTGTCGCTTCAGAATTGCAATGAACACAGGCCAAGAAAACCTGACATCAAAGTTTTGGATTGTGGGTGTGCCACGTATGATTACGGGCATCATGGCACTTTAGTGACTACCGCACCTTACAGAGCTCCCAAAGTGGTCCTGGGTGAGTAGAAGGCTGTTTGTTAGGCTGATCTTTGGTGTGAGAGTTTTTGCGTGCTATTAAACAGTGCCAGAGAAGTGTTTCATGTCTCGCTTGAGCTGTTGAACTGTTTGCAGTCTGGTCTAAACAGGAATGGCCTGAATCTTTTCACAGAACTGGGATGGTCACGGCCATGCGATGTTTGGAGCATAGGATGTACTCTACTTGAATACTACCTTGGATACACAGTATTTCGGGTAGGCAACTCTGAACCTCAAAAGGATGCAGCATGGATAATGCTCCCCAACTTGGTGAACGTACGCTGCAGAGCTGTGGGCGAAGGGGAATGGTCTGTGCAGGAAAGGAAGCTGCGTTTTTCTGTACTGCCAAGTTGAAGAGAACAGGAGGTGTAGGCATAAAGGAACCTTCTCAGCTGATGATTTTGACATGTTGCTTTCTGTAACCATTTTGGCAGCAGCTTGAAAGGAAGGATCACTCTGTTAACATTTGGACTTTACAAGGCACACTAGTACCAGCTGTGGCTTCTTCTATCACCATCAACCAATGCTACTCAAACAGCTGAATCCTGTCCTCTTGACAGTTTTGCAGAAATGTGAACTTTAAGAAGAAAGGAAAAAGGGAAAAAACTCCAGTAGCCTGTAATTGCATTCAGGAAAGAGAGAACTAGAGGCTCTCTTTCTTCCTCACTCAATTTCAGTTCATTGGTGTCAGGGTACAGTAAAAGAATGAAGTCAGGCTGGCGTGTGGCTCTCCATAAGTTCCTCTTAACAATTGAACAAAAAAGGTCTCTCTTGACTTCCCTCCAGCCCTTAGATGACAAAGAACACCTGGCAACGATGGAGCGATTACTGGGGCCTTTGCCAGAGGACATGGTACAGAGCATTGTTTCTTTAAAGAAGCGGGAGTATTTCTGCGAGGGCCGGCTGGCCTGGGATGAACACAGCGCTGCTGGGCGATACGTCTCAAGGTACTACAGACCACTGAAGGTAAGATTACAGGGGGGAAATGCTCACGGGCAGAGGAGCTGGAAGAGTAATCCCAGGATTGATGACAGGTGTTTTGCTGTTCTCTTCATGAAGGAATTCATGGTCTGCCATGATTGTAAGCACGAGCAGCTCTTTGATCTGATTGAAAAGATGCTGCAGTACGACCCAGCCAAGCGCATCACTCTGGAAGAAGCACTGGAACATCCTTTCTTCCTCCTGTTGAAGCAGGGGAAAAAGGACACGGCCTCCTATAGCTGTGGCAGACCAACATCTCTGCCTTTTCAGAAATGTAAACTACGCTAAGCGTTTATTTTTTGATTAGTTGCTTATTTATTTATGTATAATCGGCTTTTTTTTTATGATGACATTTAATTCTTCTGTTGGAATAAAGCTTACTTAAGAAAAAGATAGTGATGAGCCTGGTTGTGTTTCCTGAGAAAATAAAAATCTTGGGACACTTTTGCGATGTGGATGAGAGCACTCTCTAGTCTACAGGCCTCCTAAGAAACAGTAAGTATTAATTTAATTACATTTTTACCCAACTGTCACTGGAAGAACAAAAGACCTAGGGCTGACGTTTCCCTGTAGCACGCGACTGATACTTCCTTTCTGAGTAAGAGGACAGAAACAGCCCTTGCAACTATGTGTAAGGATGGCCTTTATTTGTTGAATGAGAAAAGGTACAAAGTATGGAAGGTCCCTGTAGTATTAAAGAGATCGCACTGTGATAAGGAATTATTATTTTTGTTAGTTTAAGTAGGTGTACTGTGGTTACCAGTATTTCTGTGAATGGCGTTGTTGGCACACAGCAGTAGAGACTTAATCAGCTGCTAAGCAAAATAAAGCATTGCTGAAATGCACCTCTAATATCAGGCTCCCAAGACATGAAAAGAATTATAATCACTGGCTGTTCTGACACATATTTTTCAACAGTACTGCACAGCACCATCTTCTGGTGACAAAAAGTGGGATTTTTTTTTTCTTTCAGGCTTTGAGAAAAAAGCTGTCACCATATCAAAGACAAGTTTCATACAAGAAACAGTAATGTTAAGTTTAAAAAATAAGCTATTTAAAATAAACGACATTTGTAAAACATGGAAGTCACCAAAACTTTAACAACCCGTTACCCCTAGAAATGCACAAATGGAAAAATATCCTTTAAAAAGTCTTGCGCTCTTCATCAAGAGGAGCAGGCATGAACCGTGTTCTGATTTCTGCAAGTAAAGCAAAATGCATATTGTTCACATAATAAAGAAAGAAATTTCAAAGTACACAGCATTCTTCTCAGCTTGTGTGTGGACTCTCAATGACAAGGTGCAGGTCTGCTTTCAGGAAGACCCTTCGGGTGAGCTTTAGAATACGGAAGAACGAACTGTGGAGTTTGCTCTGCCTAAAGATACACCCAGGACAATCCCAAGCGTGCTGAGTAGACCACGGGCACATCATTGCACAAACAATCTCCATGAGCAGGCTGCACAAAAACACGCAGGCCAGAATTTATACTTAGAAAATGAGACATTTCAAGGGACTCTGCTCATTACTAGCTTGCTACATTGACAAGTAACCTTAATATCACCACATTTCCTTTTCACTTGTATTTTTCAACACAAAGATAACACATCAATACCTTCATGCAAGTTATAGTATTAAGTGTTTATTGTTTGCCTGTTTTTCTAATCTAGGTAGACAACATAAAGGGTCCTCTTCACAGCCTGCCTTAAAATATAGGTCCCTGCCATGTAAAAGTTTTCAGTAAAGCAGGAAATGTAAAGTCTAAATCTAGAAGTATCACTTTCTTACTACTTTTTGACCTCATTAATCTTCATTGACTTCTTAGCTGGTTGGTGAGCACCTGTTCCACTCTCTGCTCTTTACGCACAGCGTGCACGACCTTACAAAGCTTTCTGTCATCACATTTCACTTCCTCAGTTCTCCATCTTTTCTACTGATCCAACCACCCTCTCATTTCCCACTCCCTGACATCTGCCAGAGCCCATGACCTCACTATGGCAAACAACAATCTGTAATAGCATTTCCAAGGCAAAGCACACCAGATTCTTGTGTAAACAGTATTACTCTCCAAAATAACACGGCAGGGTGCACAAAGCACGTGATCATGAACCTTTCAGGGCAACTCCGTTGGCCTTGTGACCACAGGGCACGCACCTGAAGTACGCATTCATCTATCTCACATCAGCAGAAGTAAACCTGACCACAGAGCCAAGATCCACTCCTAGTAAAAAAAATAAATTCAAGATATTTTTCTTTAAGCCAAGTTTGTACAGTCTACACTTTGAAGAATGCAAAGTGACTCAAGCTAAACTGTGGTAGGGTATACAGAGTATTTCTACAGTACCTGATTGCTCAGTCAGCCCCTAGGATGGTCACATAGTTTACCATGCATACCTTAACCCCTGTTCTACACACTCAATGGGCTCTGTAGCAAAAGTAAAAGTGAGATTATGTAGTCAAGAGAACAAAGGCTGTCCACAGCCCCATCAAAGGGACTTACCCAGCATTCCACCAGCCACCAGGACGTCAAAAAGTGTTTCTGCATAGCGGCGATAGTCAAGTTTTGCACCAGAAGCATCAAGAGACTTTGCTACTGCCTCCAAGTCACTGCCAGCTTCGCTTAAACCTTGAATAGTACAGTCCTGGAACTGAGTAGGGTCAAACCTCTCTTTTTCATCTGTAAAAGCAAAGCATTCAAATGAAGGTACCACACACAGCTGTTTGGTATTTAATGTTTGTGATTTTAACCTTATTAAAAACAAAACAAAACTTGCACTGGCAAGCCTGCAGTTAAACACAACTAGGATCATTCCACTCTTCCAAGACAAGCGGTATTAACTAGCACAGACAGTGACTTAATAGTGTAGCCTAAAATGAATTTCAATGGTCAACACACCACTAAGAAGTTCTTCTGCTCACATTCCCCTATTCAGTCAAGGCTGAGGGAAAGGCTATCACAAGCTAAAACATTCCTTATCTACCTCTAATTGAATTCTTACAGTTCTTTCACTAAGAAGAGTTGTTTGCGATGATCATTAGATGGCTCTAATAAAGTTTATCTGATTTCTCAGTTTGATTCTTACACGCCTGTTCATACGTTAGATCACGCCCTACAAAAAGAGAGCCTTAGCTAAATGTTGGAAGGCAATTCTTAACATGTGTCCCTAGAGTTCTGTACACTTGACTCCATTACTTATGTTTCATTTACTCACTGTTTTGGGCAATATAATCTAACTGAAACACTGCATACCATCATTATGTGAGAGCCAACTGACAGGGCTTGCTTTCTGGCCACGAAGACCATCCGCTCCTCTTAATATGGAGTTAAGAGTCTGAAGCAATTGCTTTTCCTCAAGTGCATGGGGAAACACAGAAATCTGAGCTAACTTCTTAGTCATATATAAAGACAAAATGATGGACTATAATCACAGATCCATTTTGCATCCTTTGTTGTTGTTAAACAGAACACATCCTTCTTCACGTGTGAGATACATCAGCTGATTATAGCCCTGGTTTTGTTAAAGGTAGGGCATAGTCAACACGCAAAAAATCCACCCGTGTAACTAACAGGGAGCTTTAAACCAAAGAGCTCTTTGGCTTTACTCACCTCAATTTGTCCCATGAAAACCATGAGAGGAAAAGCTTCCAAAGAAGCAAATCTTACTTTGAGTGGTGTCTGTAACAGCTTAGCCAAATTTGTTAGCACCTGCTAGTAACCCTTCTGCAAGGGGTACACTAGCGTCCTCACATTCAGTGCAAGTACCAATATGTTGGTAACAGCTGGGTGGAAGTCTGGAAATATTGCATCAGCTATTTTCCAGGACAGATCCACGAAGCTCACTGTCACCACAGAGTTGCTTGGAAGCCAAACTATCGTTCACAGAATGGTTTAGGTTGGAAGGGACCTTGAAAATCACGCAGTTCCAACCCCCCCACCATGGTCAAGGAACATCTTCCATCGGATCAGGTTGCTCAAAGCCTCATCCAACCTGGCTTCGAACACCTCAAGAGACAAGGCATCCGTGAATTCTCTGGGCAAGCTGTTCCCCTGCCTCGCCACCCTCACAGGAAAAAATTTCTTCCTAAGGTCTAATTTAAATCTCCCCTCTTTCAGTTGAAAACCATTCCCCCTTTGTCCTATCACTGCACTCCCTGATAAAGATCCCCTCCCCAGCTTTCGTATAGCCCCCCTTTAAGCACTGCAAGGCTCCCATAAGGTCTCTCTGGAGTCTTCTCTTCTCTAGGCTGAACAACTCCAACTCTCTCAGCCTGTCCTCGTACAGGAGGTGCTCCAGCCCTCGGATCATCTTTGTAGCCTCCTCTGGACTCACTCTAATAGATCCATTTCCTTCCTGTGCTGAAGACTACAGGGTTAAATGCTTAAAAAGAGACAAAAACCTGAAATGCTAAACTCTCTCACTTCAACAGCTTCTCAAGGTGCTTGAACATTAAAATAGGTTCTGTAAGGCTACACGTACTTCTGCACATAATTACTATTTTAGTATGTACAGTGTGCTTTGTGCTATCAGTTTGAGCTGAAACATGGCTAGTACATTAATAAAACATTTGGTTGGTTGGTTGGGAGTGTGTAGCAGTGAGGTTTATTGTTGGTTTTTTTCATTTAAACTGAAAGCAGGTATTCTTATAGCCTTAAGGGGACAATGCAACTCTTATCCAGCAGCTAACACTGAAATTCCTACTAGGTTAGATGACCCTCAGATGTATGCATTAACCCATAGCAAGCCTGTGCTGGAGCTCCCCTGTAACTCAGGGGTACCAATATCGAAAATGCCAGCAAATATCTCTAAGATTTTTTTTTGAGTTTTATAAAGTGAGCATCCTTTATTGCAGTCCTGGCCACATGAGGGAATGATTTCCATCAGTCACATGTAACGAGAGAAGAGCTAGTCACAAAATATATTTTCAACTTACGCGAGTATGTGTAAGTTCTCCCAGAAATCCTATGCATATTCTACTACTTTCCAAGGACTAATTTTAATTTTATTATGAACTTTACAACAGCCAAGTCTCTGCTCATTAGAGCTTTGAAGTCAGTTCTCCGCCCAACCTTGCATTCTCAGATAAGGAAAGAAATACCATCTGGGAACACCAATGTTAATAACAACACACTACCAGAAGAACAGTCTTTAACTGTCCAACGTTCACAAATACTGCTACTCAGATAACGCTTAACTGAAGCTAGTTAGAAAATCAATTCTACAAAAAATCAACTCTATTCTAAGCTTTCCGTAGAAGCGTTTTTCTAACTAACTTCAGTTACTTAAGTAATACTGAAGTAGAGTCCACTCTGTGCAAAAACAACCGCTTCTTTTATCAGTACCAGATACACTTGCTTCCAGGCCAAACACACTCAGTCCAGTCTAGAACAACTGTCTCTTACGCCAGCGTTATCACAGCAAATTCAGCTACAGTTTTCAGTGCTGAGAATTTTGTATTAGTGCAGAGGGCATTCTAGCACCCAGAGGCAGCCTCAAGGTTCTGTACTGAGTGTGACCTCATTTACAAGACGTAAGAGCAGAGCATGAAGTCGTTACTCTGTTCCTGGCAGAAGCTGCCTGGCGGGGGCCCTGCGGAGGGGCCACCCGCACGGAGCCCCCGCCACACGCGCTGCCCCTCGCTCACCTCTTTTTCGAGTTTTAAAACGCTGCCCCGATAGCGTCGGCTTCTGCGCCTTTTGATTATTCATAAAAGACACCCTGCAAGGAAGCGGAAACGCACCTCAGAGCGCTGACCCCTCCTCCTGCCCTCCCCTCCCGCCGCGTCCTTCCCCCGGCCTCCATTTTCCAGCGGGGAGCGCCGGCCTCCGTGTGTCCCGGGGCTCGCGGGCACAGGTGGGGCGGAGCCCAGGCGGAGCGGAGCCCAGCCCTGCGCGCGGAGCCCAGCCCTGCGCGCGGAGCCCATCCCATCCCGGCTACTTAGAACTGTTTGGCAGCCTTTGCTTCCTCCCCTAGATGCACCACAATACCCACTCCTTCCCTGGCTACAAGGACATAAAGCTGCGCTGGGAGTGCCTCCTGTTCTAAATAAAGAATTCCCGTGATAAAGAAGCATTATTTTTGTGTAGGTGTACTCTGATTACCAGTATTTCTCTGAAACATCATTGTTGGCACACAGCAGAAGAGACTTCCCTCTTTCTTGGGTTACGAGCTGTCCTTAGCCTGGCAGGCTTGAAAGCTCCTTCTGCGAGGGGGTGGCTGAAGTGCCTGCCGCAAGGCACAGGGTGTCGAGAGGGGTGGCTGCGACTTCAAGTGCCGCTTGTGCCCTGGTAGTGAGCAGCAGAGGAAGCAAGGGTCCATTCGAGGACGGGGTGGCTTTTCCCGTTCTGTGGGTAGAGAAGACTGATCTGTGCACTCACTTGAAGAGCTGCATTCAGTTTGTTTACTGCACAGTGGGTATTTATCACAGAATGTCGTGAGGTGGAAAGGACTCACAAGGAACATCCAAATCCTGCCCTTGCATAGAACAGCCCCAACATTCACACCGAGGGTCTGAGGATTCTGTCCAAATGCTTCTTGAATACTGATATGCTTGGCACCGGGACTGCTTCCCTGGGGAGCTGTTCCAATGCTCCCCCATCCTCAGCGTGAAGATCCAACCTAATCCTCCCCAGGCATCACCTTCCTCCATTGGCACGCACAGCCCTCTTGGCTGCCAGGGCACACTGTTGGCTCATGGTCAACTTGCCATTGACACGAAACCCCAGATCCCTTTCTGTAGGGCTGGTCTCCAGCCTCTCCCTCCCCAGTCTGTGTGTCTGTCCAGGGTTGCCGTGTCCCAGGTGCAACAGCTGCCACTTGCCCTTGTTAAACTTCATGCGGCTGTGGCACGTTAACCAGGTGAGATTCTGACAGGTGTCTGAGGGATGCCCTCCCATCGAGTCATGAGATTCAACATGGAATCCATTTCTAGCCTCAGACTGGGTCGATGGATTATGACTAAAGGATTCTATATGAATGTTTATAGGTGTTTCTGCCGCAAGTCAGAATCCGGTTACCTGTGAGAGTCTCCTTAGAGACTGACACACACAGGGTTAATACGTATGGCTGTGGCCCAAACAGGATGGACGGACAGCAGCCACTTGCAACAGTGCCCGCCAGAGAGACAATTTCCCAGTGCTGGAAGCAGAAAGTAATTTAATCAAATGCGAAATGAAAACAAATTCGAGATGTTGTAAGAAATTCACTTGCTGCATTAGTGCTTTATTAACACTTCTAACCAGTTAACGATTAGCAAATACATAATGTACATATATGTGTGTATATACATAAAAAGAAGGACAATAAAAACTTGAGTTAGTAGCTATTTTCCTGGGGAAGCATCTGACAGAGTCAGAGGTGTGCAATTCTTTCCAACAAGACATTTCTTCTTGTTGGAGGAGGAGAGGTCCAGGCCTGTTGATCGATCTGTCACGTAAGGTGGTCATCTCTTTTCTTCCTCAAAGACAGGATTTCAAGGGATCAGCTTTACGCATTTTAAAATCCTTTTGGTGCCTCTTGGCGAGGTGGGTCTGAGTCAATTTGTATGTGTTGTTTGGCTCTTGGCAAGGCTGATTGTGATGTTGTACGGGGAGACTCAGCAGCTTGCCACACTTGTGGCAGTTTGCCACTCCTTGTGGAGACGAGGAGCTCAGTACACACTTTCCAGAGCTGTATCTGCTTCTAACTGAAGAAACATCACGCTGTGAGGCCTCCGACTCACCCCAGGTTTGACTTAGTTGCTATGAGTGTGAGACCACCACCCAACTGATCTCTTTTACCAGGTGCAGCTGTCCCTTGCCACTCGCTCCCCCTTGCCAACTGCTCTCTTTTGCAAAGCCAGGCTCTTTTCCATCCACAGGGCCCAGCAAGCTTGTGGTGCCACAGTCCACCCTGTGACCTCAGTCACATCTCGCCAAGAGGAATATCAGATGATTTTGATTTAGACAGATTGAGGAGCTCATCTTTCTCCCATGTAAGAGAAGCTACAAACAACACAGAAGCTGCCCTTTTCTAGCGGCTGCTCCAGAGGCTGCCTGGGGCAGCTCTGTGGGAATAACATGCCCAGTGTGGGCAGGGCCTGAGCCACGATGCGGCTTCTGAACATCTTCTGCAAGGATGAGGGCCTTACTTTGAGTTCCTCTCTCAGAAACGGGGACTTTGGAAAAGCTCTCGAGCTGAGAACTCCCGTGGGGGAAAGAGCAGAGCATATGTGAAAACTGGGCAGTGGGGGAAAAGGACACTCTTCCTCCTGGTGCTCGTTTAACAGGGAATGGCTTTGTGAATGAAATTGTTTGTCTGGGATGCGATTTCAAGAGCAAAACGTTTTGGTTACAGTTGTGGTGTTTGGAGCCAATTAATTACCCTGCCATGGATGGAAAAGCAAGTTTGGATCTCAGAAGATGCAATGGGGATAGAAAGAGAGAGAGGAGATCCTCACGTGGTTCCCCAGTGAGCAAGCGCTGCAGACTGGATCTCAGAAGAGGTGACGTTGACAAAGAGACAAAAAAGAGATTGGCCGGCACCGCACCGGAGAAGGAGCTGTGCAAAGAGGACCTCAGAAGTGGTAGCAGGGCTAGAAAGAGAGAGAGATCAGCAAGCCCTGCGCCAGAGAGCAAGAGCTGCAAACGGGATCATAGTGGGACAAGCCGACGCAAAAGGAAATCCCAGGCACGTTACAGTCCCTATGAATATTTGCAGGGGTTGTCACCCATTTTAGTAGAGGGTCTTTTATTTTACGAAGATGACTTCTTCTCTGGGCAGCAGTAATTGAGTGGAGGGGGGACAGGGAATTCTGTCGATTACATTAGTACTTTATTCCTTTAGCAGATACTCGTAGCTTATATTTTTGACTGGGACTTCAGTTCCTTGAGTGAAAAAGTATAGCTTGTAGGTTTGCTTGTGATAGCACAGAGGATAGTTTTGCTGCTTTTTCATTGGATATATCTGACCAGATTAGAGGTCAATAACCATCCCTTTGAGTAATCGAAATACAGCATCCCTTCTGTGCGGTCAGAATTTTTCTGACGACAAGCACTGATTTCAGCCCTACTGAAAAATCCAAGCCCAAGCTTTAAAACTTGCTCTTGACTAAATGCTGCTGGAATACCCATGTCCAATTTCTTTACTTTTGTAAAAATGTATGTTGTCCGATGTTAGAAGTATCGCTGAAAAATCTGTCGAGTCAGATATGTACGATGTCTGCCCACTACTAGCAGGGCAGTCGTTCTGATTGTTGTTCTCTGCTTAGCTCTTAAAAAAGCCAAAGACAGGATTTATAATGTGCCATTTTCAGCTGAGGCAGCCTAAAGTAAATGTGGAAGCTCTATAGGATGTAAAAAATAACTTTTACCATATATTCAGTCTTGCAATTTAATCTCAGTTACTAAAGATGAGTATTTTAATGTGGCCATAAAGTGATTTTACACATAAGGATGGAAGATAATTCTATCCTATAGCCCTATATGGTATGCCGAAAAGACATCCTCAATGTATAGAAGGTAATTGTTAAATTCTTTTGCTTTACAAAAGACTAAGGGCACTGAAATTGTGAAGCAAAATTCATTGAACCAATCTTGGAAAAGGAAAATAATTACCCTGCAGCTTTTTCAATTGCCTTGCCACTTCGAGAATCGCATCTGCAGATCTGGTCCTTGCCATGTTTTTGTCCTGTAACGTAAATGATGTGCCCTGTGACTTGCCGGGGACTGAATTGGGAATTGCGCCTGGCAACTCTTTGTGGCCTGGCGTGTATCTGAGTGCCCGTCTGTCTCCCTGCTGAATGCATTTCCTGTTCTGAGCTGAGTTCACTCCAGTTTGTTGACTGGCTGAATGATCTTGGTGCCGTTCCAGGCGAGACATCGAAGGACCACAGACAGCAGTGCGGAGAGCGCACAGGATGACAAGGAAGGTCACCTGCTCTGTCAGAGAGGAGACGTGCTAAATGGAAGATGTATAGACTATTTTTCTATGTTTTAACATGTCAGATAGAATAATTTATTTTAGTGTAAGATGTGAGGGGGCTCTGAAGCCTTTTCTTTCTCTATTGATTTTTTTTTATGTGGAGGTGTTGGACTTATTTTTCTCATCACATATTGGTATATATATTCTTAAAAGTATATTTCTTATTTTCTTTTTCCCTTCTCCCACTACCCCTAACATCGTAAATGGAGTTAATGAAGGGACTGGAATGAGATCCCTGTAAATGTAGTTGAAGAGAGTTGTCCAATGACATCTATCAGACCAGATATTTAACACGTAGAGCACAGTCTTGAACAATCTTTGGTGACTGACAGCACTTAGTCTTTCTCTTTCTTTGTTCTATCTTTGTTTATTGGTATTTATTTGCTATGTTGTTTAATAGCTGAGTAACTTCAGCACTTCAGTGACTAAGAGTTCTTTTCCTTCTAGACGAGATTGTTGCCATGTTGGGTGAAGGTGGCTTTGGAAAAGTAGTGGAATGCATCGACCACCGAGCTAAGTCTGTTTCATTCAACGCCTCTCATTTTTCTTACTGAGACTGTCAGCGTGTGTTTCGTGAAGGGCTTTCTGATCCCATCAGGCTTTCTCTGTGCTTCCTCGTGTGCCTCTCTCTGTATTTCTCTAAGGCTGCCGCAGTTGCCAAACAAAGTGTATGTTGGTCTCTGGTGCTAAAAGCAGCCCCTGGGCACGAGGCTCGTGCAGGGCTGGTGGATGAGGCGATGGGCGCGTCTTCTGCAGGCGCAGCGCAGCCTGGGAGAGGTCGGGGCTGATGGGGGCAGGTGGCCTGGAGAACGAACGTGTGGTGCAGCTGTCCCCCCCACCCCGGGCAATCCCGGGGCCTGTCTTTTCAAACTGTAAAGATTAAGTTTTAGTTGGGTTTCTGCACAGATGACTCGGGGTTATATGAAGTCAGTGTGACCTTTTCCGAGAAGGTTTGCAGTGAAAACATGCAGATGGGTTGCAGTTACCCAATAGCCTTAGTTAGAACTACTCATTGTTCTGATTTCTGTTAAAACCTTTGTGTCTGTTAAAATCCTTTAAGGGACGGCAGACGTGTAGCAGTGAAAATAGCAAAAAATACTGAGGATGCCACCGAAGCCACCTGTGATGAAATACAAGTGCTGGAAGATTTGAAAGCATGGGATCCCAGCAATGCCTTGTAAGCACACAAAGCCAACTGTGCTGTCCTGGCTTGAAGACTTCTTCAGCACTGCTTTCTGTAACACACGCCGTGTGTGTGAGTGCTGCACAACTCCCTGCTGCAATGTATCTGTTTTCCTGCTTTTGCAGTCACTGTGTCCAGATGTTGCGATGGTTTGAGTACCATCAACATGTCTGCATTGTTTTTGAGCTCCTGGGGCTCAGCACATACAACTTTATGAGAGAAAACTGCTTCCAGCCGTTCAGCCTGGACCACATTAGGCAGATGGCATACCAGATCTGCACTTCTGTGAACTGTAAGTATGTTTCTTTTCTGCCTTATTTGTTAAATTGTCTCTGTGGAACCAGCTAACTGTGGGAGTTCTCTTGCAGTTCTGCATGCAAACCTGCTCACCCATACAGACCTGAAACCACCAAATATTGTCTTTGTGACAAAGGACTATGAAGAAGAGTACAACCCTGACCTGGTAAGCTGCTGTCCTCTTCCCCACCTCCCTCCCCCTCAGCCATCCTCTGTGTTTATTTGCTCACTTGCATCCCTTCACGTGTCGCTTCAGAATTGCAATGAACGCAGGCCAAGAAAACCTGACATCAAAGTTTTGGATTGTGGGTGTGCCACGTATGATTACGGGCATCATGGCACTTTAGTGACTACCGCACCTTACAGAGCTCCCAAAGTGGTCCTGGGTGAGTAGAAGGCTGTTTGTTAGGCTGATCTTTGGTGTGAGAGTTTTTGCGTGCTATTAAACAGTGCCAGAGAAGTGTTTCATGTCTCGCTTGAGCTGTTGAACTGTTTGCAGTCTGGTCTAAACAGGAATGGCCTGAATCTTTTCACAGAACTGGGATGGTCACGGCCATGCGATGTTTGGAGCATAGGATGTACTCTACTTGAATACTACCTTGGATACACAGTATTTCGGGTAGGCAACTCTGAACCTCAAAAGGATGCAGCATGGATAATGCTCCCCAACTTGGTGAACGTACGCTGCAGAGCTGTGGGCGAAGGGGAATGGTCTGTGCAGGAAAGGAAGCTGCGTTTTTCTGTACTGCCAAGTTGAAGAGAACAGGAGGTGTAGGCATAAAGGAACCTTCTCAGCTGATGATTTTGACATGTTGCTTTCTGTAACCATTTTGGCAGCAGCTTGAAAGGAAGGATCACTCTGTTAACATTTGGACTTTACAAGGCACACTAGTACCAGCTGTGGCTTCTTCTATCACCATCAACCAATGCTACTCAAACAGCTGAATCCTGTCCTCTTGACAGTTTTGCAGAAATGTGAACTTTAAGAAGAAAGGAAAAAGGGAAAAAACTCCAGTAGCCTGTAATTGCATTCAGGAAAGAGAGAACTAGAGGCTCTCTTTCTTCCTCACTCAATTTCAGTTCATTGGTGTCAGGGTACAGTAAAAGAATGAAGTCAGGCTGGCGTGTGGCTCTCCATAAGTTCCTCTTAACAATTGAACAAAAAAGGTCTCTCTTGACTTCCCTCCAGCCCTTAGATGACAAAGAACACCTGGCAACGATGGAGCGATTACTGGGGCCTTTGCCAGAGGACATGGTACAGAGCATTGTTTCTTTAAAGAAGCGGGAGTATTTCTGCGAGGGCCGGCTGGCCTGGGATGAACACAGCGCTGCTGGGCGATACGTCTCAAGGTACTACAGACCACTGAAGGTAAGATTACAGGGGGGAAATGCTCACGGGCAGAGGAGCTGGAAGAGTAATCCCAGGATTGATGACAGGTGTTTTGCTGTTCTCTTCATGAAGGAATTCATGGTCTGCCATGATTGTAAGCACGAGCAGCTCTTTGATCTGATTGAAAAGATGCTGCAGTACGACCCAGCCAAGCGCATCACTCTGGAAGAAGCACTGGAACATCCTTTCTTCCTCCTGTTGAAGCAGGGGAAAAAGGACACGGCCTCCTATAGCTGTGGCAGACCAACATCTCTGCCTTTTCAGAAATGTAAACTACGCTAAGCGTTTATTTTTTGATTAGTTGCTTATTTATTTATGTATAATCGGCTTTTTTTTTATGATGACATTTAATTCTTCTGTTGGAATAAAGCTTACTTAAGAAAAAGATAGTGATGAGCCTGGTTGTGTTTCCTGAGAAAATAAAAATCTTGGGACACTTTTGCGATGTGGATGAGAGCACTCTCTAGTCTACAGGCCTCCTAAGAAACAGTAAGTATTAATTTAATTACATTTTTACCCAACTGTCACTGGAAGAACAAAAGACCTAGGGCTGACGTTTCCCTGTAGCACGCGACTGATACTTCCTTTCTGAGTAAGAGGACAGAAACAGCCCTTGCAACTATGTGTAAGGATGGCCTTTATTTGTTGAATGAGAAAAGGTACAAAGTATGGAAGGTCCCTGTAGTATTAAAGAGATCGCACTGTGATAAGGAATTATTATTTTTGTTAGTTTAAGTAGGTGTACTGTGGTTACCAGTATTTCTGTGAATGGCGTTGTTGGCACACAGCAGTAGAGACTTAATCAGCTGCTAAGCAAAATAAAGCATTGCTGAAATGCACCTCTAATATCAGGCTCCCAAGACATGAAAAGAATTATAATCACTGGCTGTTCTGACACATATTTTTCAACAGTACTGCACAGCACCATCTTCTGGTGACAAAAAGTGGGATTTTTTTTTCTTTCAGGCTTTGAGAAAAAAGCTGTCACCATATCAAAGACAAGTTTCATACAAGAAACAGTAATGTTAAGTTTTAAAAATAAGCTATTTAAAATAAACGACATTTGTAAAACATGGAAGTCACCAAAACTTTAACAACCCGTTACCCCTAGAAATGCACAAATGGAAAAATATCCTTTAAAAAGTCTTGCGCTCTTCATCAAGAGGAGCAGGCATGAACCGTGTTCTGATTTCTGCAAGTAAAGCAAAATGCATATTGTTCACATAATAAAGAAAGAAATTTCAAAGTACACAGCATTCTTCTCAGCTTGTGTGTGGACTCTCAATGACAAGGTGCAGGTCTGCTTTCAGGAAGACCCTTCGGGTGAGCTTTAGAATACGGAAGAACGAACTGTGGAGTTTGCTCTGCCTAAAGATACACCCAGGACAATCCCAAGCGTGCTGAGTAGACCACGGGCACATCATTGCACAAACAATCTCCATGAGCAGGCTGCACAAAAACATGCAGGCCAGAATTTATACTTAGAAAATGAGACATTTCAAGGGACTCTGCTCATTACTAGCTTGCTACATTGACAAATAACCTTAATATCACCACATTTCCTTTTCACTTGTATTTTCCAACACAAAGATAACACATCAATACCTTCATGCAAGTTATAGTATTAAGTGTTTATTGTTTGTTTGTTTATGAATGTTTGGTATGTGTTTATTTATGCTGATGCTTAATTCATCTGTCGGAATAAAACTTACTTAAGAAAAAGTTAGTGATGAGCCCGTTTGTGTTTCCTCAGGAAATAAAAATCTTGGGACACTTCTAGCATGTGGATGAGAGCACCCTCTACTCAATAGGCCTCCTAAGAGCCTGAATGTATTAATTTAATTAAGGTTTGTCCAACTGCCACTGTAAAAGAGCTTGGTGCCATGACTGCTTCCCTAGGGAGCTGTTTGTGTTCCACCACACTCCGCCTGAAGAGTCTTTTTCTAATAGACAGCCTAAACCTCCCCTGGCACATCTTCCTGCCATTCCCTCGAGTCCAATAGAGAAGAGAATCATAGAATCTTCTGGTTGGAAAAGACCTTTGAGATCGAGTCCAACTGCACCCATCATCCGCTAAACCATATCCCTCAAAAACTCATCTACCCATTTTTTAAACAGCTCCAGGGATGGTGACTCAACCACCTCCCTGGGCAGCTGTGCCAGTGCCTGACTACCCTTTCCGTAGAAATTCTTCCAATATCCCATCTGAACCTCCCCTGGCGTAACTTATGGCCATTTCCCCTTGTCCTATCACCTTTAACTTGAGAGAAGGGATCAACACTCGCTCTGCCACAGCCTCCTTTCAGGAAGTCACAGACAGCGATGAGGTCTCCCCTCAGCCTCTTCTCCAAGCTAAACAACCCCAGTTCCTCAGTTGTTCCTCGTAGGACTTGTTCTCCAGCCCCTTCACCAGCCTCGTTGCCCTTCTCTGAACCTCAAAAGGAAGCAGCATGGATAATGCTCCCCAACTTCGTGAACATACGCTACAGAGCTGCAGGCAGAGGGGAATGGTCTGTGCATGAAAGGAAGCTGTGTTTCTCTGTACTGCCAAGTTGAAGAGACCAGGAGGTGTAGGCATAGGAAAGGTCAAGGGGGAAGAACTCCAGAAGTTTGTAACTGATTTCAGGAAACAGAGAAATAGAGCCTCTGTTTTTTCCTCACTCAATTTCAGTTTATTGGTGTCAGGGTACAGCCAAAAATGAAACCAGGCTGGCATGTGGTTCTCAATAACTTCCTCTTAACAATGAACAAAAAAGTCTCTCTTGACTTCCCTCCAGCCCTGTGACAACAAAGAACACCTGGTGATGATGGAGCGATTACTCCGGACTTTGCCAGAGAACATGATAAACAGTGTTGTTTCTTTAAAGAAGCACAGCCTCTTTCCTTTGGAGGCTTTTGGCAGTTGAATTTGCCAACAGAACTGCCATCCATCTCATTCACTATGTGTAATCTGCTCCAACAGAGATCGCAAACCCAAGGGCTCCCAGGGATTTCATTGTGGAAGGCCTTAAAATTTGACACGATTACAGTGGAAAATACAGGAGGCACTGTAGCACAGAAAGGACATACGCAGGTTAGAGTAAAATCTAGAATACCTCCCATAAGCTGCTTCTAACGTGGATTCAAAAACTAAACCCTGTATTTCAATAACTATAGAAAACAGTCAAAATAGATTGCCATGAGAGCCCTTAATATCATGCTTGATACAGGGAGGTAGGATGTAAGAATCAGAAGGACACATGAGACATGACAGGTATCTACAGCTCCTGTTTGCTTTGCTGAGGCCAAGAGCTTCACACGTCAGTCACCCTCTTCAGCTTCAGACTCCGACTCTGGAATAGAGAGACCTTGTCAACAGGCTGCCAGCAGGTCAGCCCCCCCCCCCAGACCCTGAGTTCGGCTGCTGTCCCGCACCCCAGCTAACAGCTGCTTTTGGATCCTCATGGTTTCACTGGTGAGCTTTTCCAGCCAGTACTGGGGGCACACCTAGCCTCAGAGGGGAAATTAACACCCCCAGCCCCAAACAAAGCAGCATTGCACAAAGTCTCCCAAAATGTACAAGCTCAACTTGTGAGCTAAGCGCTTGTTACCTTCTTCAGCGTTCCTGAGCCATTCAACAAACTTTTTCATCTGCTCCAGAAAAACACTCTTTCCTTTTGCAAGATGTGCATCTTTATACCACTTCAGGATGGGTTCTTCACTCAGAACTTCAGCTGTAAAATGTGCAAGAGCACTATTAACACAGCACACCACTGAATACCTGTTACTTAGAACTGGCTGTCAGCCTTTGCTTCCTCCTCTAGAAGCACGCTCCTTCCCTGGGTATGGTGGGATGTATCTGCACCATGAGTGCCTGATCTTTTAAGACTCTGAGCGCCATTTCAAATTGGCTCTTGGGGGTTCCCGAGCACTGCATCAAGGAGCCGCATTTTCACTCTGACAGTATTTCATAGGTATTTGAGATGACACACTCTAAGGAAAGTTTCAGTCAACTGCTAACAACAACCGGAAATTATTTAAAGCCCAAAGTACATCACAAGAAACACTAAATTGTTTTTTAAATTTTGCAAATACAATACAATCTTCAATTTAACAATTTTCCTTATGTTCCTGTGGTGTTTCCACAGGTGCACAGCATGTTTTTAAGTCACACCTTCTACCAGCAAGCCTAGAGCACCCCAGAATACCTTTGTGGTCTCAATCTCTGGCTGTTCACAGTAAGTGTTAAGACAGAGGACCAAGAAAACTATGCTAACGTGTACCTTTCCCTAACTGAAAAGGGCCAAAGAGCTTTAAAACCTAAATTTAGCTTTGATCTACCACAACTCAAACTTTAGTAGCTTACTTGTCTCAAGGAGTACTTCCCCATGTGCCAAGAACAGCCCCATCCACCTCTGCATTTTACTGCTCCATCTTTGCGAACGGAAGGCAGGAAATTCTTCCATGTTGTAGCACTGCTCTTCCCTAAAGGTCTTATCAGAACTGAAGCATTCTCCAAATACAGGTTTTAAAAAAAACCAACTAAACAAAAACCAGCCCCTCCCAAACTCCTACAATAACCCCACAGGAGTTACCTTTATAGAAGAGCACCACTATTTTCTGGAAGGCCTTCATGAAGTGAATGTTGTCATAACAATACTCCTGAATCTTCAACAGAAGAGTCAGCTCTGACTGACCTTGGGTGGTAAAGGCAGCAAGTAGAGGACTGTATTGCTGTAACAGGAACAAGTTGGCACACATAGAGCACTTCACATTCCTCACCCAACTGAACTGGTTTCACACTGTTTCCATCAGCCATCGCCCACAAATTTCCAACCCCCATTCCACCCCAGACTGCTTCTACAGAAGACGTACCTCTTTTCCTCAGTAACCTGGACTATAACACCGCAGTTACAAGGGGAAGAATTCCCTGTCTAATTCTGTCACTGCATTAGGGGGTTTGTAGCTTTTAACTCATCCAAAGGGAGCTGCAGGAAGCCCTGCCCTACTCAATGGGTGCAGAAGCCTATACTTAAGTTACAATACCTTCAAGTGCTTAATGGCTTGCTCTGCTACCAGCTCCTCCTTTTTGTTCCATTCCACCGTGCTCATTATGCTTGACCAGATTATGGCCACCACAGTCTGCTCTGAGATGTTGTTCTTCTTCATTTCCTCCTTCATATACAAGATTATCTGCCAGTTACAATAAAAAAGTCAGCACAGAGGACGCAGACAACACTAAGACAAATTAAAACTTCTGCTCTAAAGGTAACCCTGAAGCTTTCAGAACCACAAACAACTGCTTTGGTTGCACACCAGGATTCGGGACATTAGGGAAAGACTATATGAAGCTAACACCAAAACACCTTGGTCCTGATTTTAATTCTTAGTGAGAGCTAGGTGTTTAAGTTCAGTTCAGTATGTAATTAGGCACATATCTTCAGATTAGAATTAGATGCCATTGTGTTGCAGATAATTTGAGCTAAATTCCTATGGGGAAGGGGGGAAAACCAACCCACTCACATCTCGTCTACAGACAAATACTTACATCTTTGAATGGATCTCCCCGTGACATCTGCTCCTGAAGTTCTTTCTGCAGTTCCTTTCGAGCTCCTATGCTTTGCTGGTTCCGAACGTAATCTGAAAGCTCTTTTAGTCCCGCTTCAGTAAAGTACTTGGAAAAGTGTTCCACGCTTTGTTTGTTGGCTGGGAAGAGTTCCTGAAAACAAAGTTTGTAACAACTCTTTCACAAAAGAAATAAGTGTTGAGTACTTTGCTGGTAAATGCCATTTACTAAACTGGCTTAAGTAGTAAATCAGTCATTTCAGTCGTACTCACCATCAGCCTGTTGTCCATGTTTACTTTACGAAGACTGACAGCCACTGCATTAATGTCTTTCTCATTTATCCATGATTTGAACAGCTTGACTGCAAAAGCTGCAGAAACACCTGTGCAATGAGAATAGTAACATTACTACTGAAATTTAAAATGAAAGGAATCATAAAGCCCAAAAAGTACAGGGCATGGACCTTGTCAGACCCCTGCCCTGCTCAAGGAAGCAGCAGATGTGCCCAGAGGCAACCCAAGCACAGTCTCCAGCACCTCCGCCTGACGATACTGCAGCCTCCCGCATGTTGGACTTTTCTCACTGCTCAGCATCATGAAGGCTTCCCTGTACTAAACTCAACTCTCCTTGCTACAATTTAGGAAGGAGTCTGAAGAAATGACACTTTCTGCATCCTGAAAAAGTCCCTCTCCAAAATACAGAGCTTCCCTGCTGAGCAACATTCGTGACATCATGCCCCAGTGTCATGCAGGGAAGTCCTACGCGCAAGCTATCTGAAAAGACTAGTTCTGAAGACTTAGCAAGACCTTCCAGGTTGCGAGGCAGCATGTTTACCTTTGCTAATCCTGTAGAAAATCTATCACCAGATGAAACTAGAGAGATGCAAGGGTGTACTGTCATCACAATTTCCACCTACTTGTCGTGGTTCTGCCCTCCCCACCATACTTCCCTAAAGGAGGAGCTGGGCAACACTCACCTTCTTTAACCAAGTTCTCATTGTAAAGACTGTTGAGAATTGATGCATTGAGCGTCCCATTGGCTAGCAGAATACCCGTCAACATGGCCAGTTTGTTCCGCTCAGACTCCGAGAACCCTTTCAGGAACAACAGCAACTGCAAGAAGTAGTAAGAAGAGTTGTTCTAAAACCACCATCTCGCACTAAAGTTCGGCTACTGCCTCCATGTTAGACACTTCTGTTTCAATCAAGCTTTTCAGCTAGCAGAAACACTAGTTGACTGGCAGCTTTCTCCACCAGTCATACAAGCTAGCTGTTCTTCTATTAACAGCTTACATGCTCTATTTTTATAATCCATTGCATGATATAACTCTTCAGTGTAAAGTAATTAGCAGAATGTGAAGGCTTATTTGTGTGCTGATAAGGATCTACTCCATACCTTTTTGACTTCATCTTCAAAGCCTTTCTCCAGGTACTTGTAACGCCTGATTAGCTTGTTAAAAACCTAAAAAAACCCAACAGCATTTTATTTTTTGCTCTGAATTATCATTTAATTAGAGCAAAAATAACCAAGTTCAGTAAAGAACCCTTTAGAGCACTTTTAGCTTAGGACAGTGTTACTCTACCTCTTCTACTAAGTTTCTTAAAGCCATGCATTACGTTTACCTAAGTTTTCAGCTACAAACCATCTCATTTTTGACCACTGAACACCAGTTAAATTGTACTAATTTCAGAACTAACCTGAGCAAATGCTTGCATGGTTTCTAGGTCCTCCTGTGCTTCAAATACACAGACATTTGTGCGTGTCAAGTCATCTGCCAGGGTACCACCTGGAGCTTAAAAGAGAGTTTCAGTATTAGTGGCACTACTTCCTAGGGAGAGTACCAAGTAGTCTCCACAGTAAGAATTCCAATACCCGTAACATGCCACATGTTGTCTTTTCATGATGAACTGAATGACTGGATCACTGAAGGCACCCCTACATTTCTATCTGCTCCACTGCTGTAGTGGAACTTTAAAACCAGTAGCTTAGATAAGAACATTTAAATATTCTGCCCCCCTGCTGCTAACTGGATTTGGAACGTATTTTTTTTACATATGGATAAGTTTAACACGATCACATAAGCTCCTCTTCCCTTATAGAAAGCCACTAAAGCTGCTTAAACTTAGCAAGTGTATTTTCAGTGTCTGCTGCAACGGAGTTGCTTTGAAAAGGAGATGAAACAGGTAGAGATGTGTGTTCAAAGTTCAGTGCCTCGTAGATGAGCTTGAGACTTCAGTCCCGAAAGGCACTACAGTTTTTTAGCTGCAAACTAGAAGATGCTTCTTCACCATTCCTCTTCCATTTAATACAGGCATCTGAGCGGCAGCGAGGCTGCTTCACTAACTAGGTTGAATTCAAGTCACCACTTCTAGTGCCAGAATACCTCACTGCTGATTTCCATGCCATCCTACATTTAAGGGAGTTCCTTTTGTTATTTATTAGTCAGAAACATGACTTAGAGATAAGCATAAGCAGTAAGAATATTAAAAGGTCGTAAGGCAAGGAGATGCCAGTTTTTAATCTGGTCTTGTCTGACTGAACGTCAAAGCTGGTCTAATTAGCTACTTGTTACAGAGAAGTAGTTGAGTAAGCGACCACTCTATCACCATGAATGCAACAATGCATTTTTCCCTTCCCCCTCAGCCTCATTTCTAGAAAGAACACATCCTAACACAGCATGCAGTGGTTAAGACTCTTGACTGTAAAACCACGGAATGCAATGATTTGTACATTAACAGTTTCAAGCAGTGATGCTCCACGTGGCAGACAAGTTTACTCACTCATGCTACCAGCTCTAGTAACGTCAGAAGGGCCTTTTGCCAAAAGGAACAGAACACTCCTCCAATACAGAATTTTGAGATAAGCAGGCGCACTTCATGAAGTTAAACCATTCTGAAAGCCTTGCTTTTCAGCGTGTTTGAGCAAGTCACCTGACACTTCTACAGTATCTCTGTGAAGACCACCTGAACATGTGACAGATGCATCCTTCCAAACCAGCCAGTCCAAGTGCACAACTGCTGTCCACAGCCTGACTGTGGTCCAAAACCATGTATGTCCTTTCCTCCCTCTATGTATTTAGGTCACTTGAATTCTATTTCTGTTACTTCACAGAAAATCTTCTGTAACTAACAAATGTATCATTTAAGTCCTTCCCCCACCAACTGGTGCATAACAGATGCTAAAATCTGAGACAGACCTTTTCTAATCTAGGTAGACAACATAAAGGGTCCTCTTCACAGCCTGCCTTAAAATATAGGTCCCTGCCATGTAAAAGTTTTCAGTAAAGCAGGAAATGTAAAGTCTAAATCTAGAAGTATCACTTTCTTACTACTTTTTGACCTCATTAATCTTCATTGACTTCTTAGCTGGTTGGTGAGCACCTGTTCCACTCTCTGCTCTTTACACACAGCGTGCACGACCTTACAAAGCTTTCTGTCATCACATTTCACTTCCTCAGTTCTCCGTCTTTTCTACTGATCCAACCACCCTCTCATTTCCCACTCCCTGACATCTGCCAGAGCCCATGACCTCACTATGGCAAACAACAATCTGTAATAGCATTTCCAAGGCAAAGCACACCAGATTCTTGTGTAAACAGTATTACTTTCCAAAATAACACGGCAGGGTGCACAAAGCACGTGATCATGAACCTTTCAGGGCAACTTCGTTGGCCTTGTGACCACAGGGCATGCACCTGAAGTACGCATTCATCTATCTCACATCAGAAGTAAACCTGACCACAGAGCCAAGATCCACTCCTAGTAAAAAAAATAAATTCAAGATATTTTTCTTTAAGCCAAGTTTGTACAGTCTACACTTTGAAGAATGCAAAGTGACTCAAGCTAAACTGTGGTAGGGTATACAGAGTATTTCTACAGTACCTGATTGCTCAGTCAGCCCCTAGGATGGTCACAGTTTACCATGCATACCTTAACCCCTGTTCTACACACTCAATGGTCTCTGTAGCAAAAGTAAAAGTGAGATTATGTAGTCAAGAGAATAAAGGCTGTCCACAGCCCCATCAAAGGGACTTACCCAGCATTCCACCAGCCACCAGGACGTCAAAAAGTGTTTCTGCATAGCGGCGATAGTCAAGTTTTGCACCAGAAGCATCAAGAAACTTTGCTACTGCCTCCAAGTCACTGCCAGCTTCGCTTAAACCTTGAATAATACAGTCCTGGAACTGAGTAGGGTCAAACCTCTCTTTTTCATCTGTAAAAACAAAGCATTCAAATGAAGGTACCACACACAGCTGTTTGGTATTTAATGTTTGTGATTTTAACCTTATTAAAAACAAAACAAAACTTGCACTGGCAAGCCTGCAGTTAAACACAACTTGGATCATTCCACTCTTCCAAGACAAGCGGTATTAACTAGCACAGACAGTGACTTAATAGTGTAGCCTAAAATGAATTTCAATGGTCAACACACCACTAAGAAGTTCTTCTGCTCACATTCCCCTATTCAGTCAAGGCTGAGGGAAAGGCTATCACAAGCTAAAACATTCCTTATCTACCTCTAATTGAATTCTTACAGTTCTTTCACTAAGAAGAGTTGTTTGCGATGATCATTAGATGGCTCTAATAAAGTTTATCTGATTTCTCAGTTTGATTCTTACACGCCTGTTCATACGTTAGATCACGCCCTACAAAAAGAGAGCCTTAGCTAAATGTTGGAAGGCAATTCTTAACATGTGTCCCTAGAGTTCTGTACACTTGACTCCATTACTTATGTTTCATTTACTCACTGTTTTGGGCAATATAATCTAACTGAAACACTGCATACCATCATTATGTGAGAGCCAACTGACAGGGCTTGCTTTCTGGCCACGAAGACCATCCGCTCCTCTTAATATGGAGTTAAGAGTCTGAAGCAATTGCTTTTCCTCAAGTGCATGGGGAAACACAGAAATCTGAGCTAACTTCTTAGTCATATATAAAGACAAAATGATGGACTATAATCACAGATCCATTTTGCATCCTTTGTTGTTGTTAAACAGAACACATCCTTCTTCACGTGTGAGATACATCAGCTGATTATAGCCCTGGTTTTGTTAAAGGTAGGGCATAGTCAATACGCAAAAAATCCACCCGTGTAACTAACAGGGAGCTTTAAACCAAAGAGCTCTTTGGCTTTACTCACCTCAATTTGTCCCATGAAAACCATGAGAGGAAAAGCTTCCAAAGAAGCAAATCTTACTTTGAGTGGTGTCTGTAACAGCTTAGCCAAATTTGTTAGCACCTGCTAGTAACCCTTCTGCAAGGGGTACACTAGCATCCTCACATTCAGTGCAAGTACCAATATGTTGGTAACAGCTGGGTGGAAGTCTGGAAATATTGCATCAGTTATTTTCCAGGACAGATCCACGAAGCTCACTGTCACCACAGAGTTGCTTGGAAGCCAAACTATCGTTCACAGAATGGTTTAGGTTGGAAGGGACCTTGAAAATCACGCAGTTCCAACCCCCCCCCCCCATGGTCAAGGAACATCTTCCATCGGATCAGGTTGCTCAAAGCCTCATCCAACCTGGCTTCGAACACCTCAAGAGATAAGGCATCCATGAATTCTCTGAGCAAGCTGTTCCCCTGCCTCGCCACCCTCACAGGAAAAAATTTCTTCCTAAGCTCTAATTTAAATCTCCCCTCTTTCAGTTGAAAACCATTCCCCCTTTGTCCTGTCACTGCACTCCCTGATAAAGATCCCCTCCCCAGCTTTCATATAGCCCCCCTTTAAGCACTGCAAGGCTCCCATAAGGTCTCTCTGGAGTCTTCTCTTCTCTAGGCTGAACAACTCCAACTCTCTCAGCCTGTCCTCGTACAGGAGGTGCTCCAGCCCTCGGATCATCTTTGTAGCCTCCTCTGGACTCACTCTAATAGATCCATTTCCTTCCTGTGCTGAAGACTACAGGGTTAAATGCTTAAAAAGAGACAAAAACCTGAAATGCTAAACTCTCTCACTTCAACAGCTTCTCAAGGTGCTTGAACATTAAAATAGGTTCTGTAAGGCTACACGTACTTCTGCACATAATTACTATTTTAGTATGTACAGTGTGCTTTGTGCTATCAGTTTGAGCTGAAACATGGCAGAAGCTGCCTGGCGGGGGCCCTGCGGAGGGGCCACCCGCACGGAGCCCCCGCCACACGCGCTGCCCCTCGCTCACCTCTTTTTCGAGTTTTAAAACGCTGCCCCGATAGCGTCGGCTTCTGCGCCTTTTGATTATTCATAAAAGACACCCTGCAAGGAAGCAGAAACGCACCTCAGAGCGCTGACCCCTCCTCCTGCCCTCCCCTCCCGCCGCGTCCTTCCCCCGGCCTCCATTTTCCAGCGGGGAGCGCCGGCCTTCGTGTATCCCGGGGCTCGGCGGGCACAAGCGGGGCGGAGCCCAGCCCTGTGCGGAGCTCAGCTCAGCTCAGCTCAGCCCAGCCCAGCCCAGGCCTGCGCGGAGGCGGCGGCTGCCACCGCTACCGCGTGAGAAGACGCAGAGCAGAGCCACGCTCCCCCGCTCGCGTGCCTGGCCTGGCGGCCCTACCGACACCCGCCCCCCCTTCTCCTCACCGACTTTAAGGCAGGGAGCAAACGCGGAAGGGCCCCGGGCGGCGTGCGGAGCGGCAGCACCTGCAGCGGCGGCGGCGGCGAGGGCTCTCCCAGCGGCACCAGCGCGACGGAACAGGGGAGGGGCCGCGCGCGCTCCGCCCGGCACGGACCATCCCGCCTCGCCAGGGGGGACTGAGCCAAACGGGACAAGGCACAGCGGCAGCGAGCGGCGCTTCTACCCAGGGCGCCCCCACCAGTGCCCCCCCGCCAGACTGCCCTCGCCATTTACAGTCACCCGCAAGGAGCAGCCCGGTGCCGCGCCCCGCCGCAGCGGCGTCGTTTGCGTGGATCGCTCTCCGTGGGGGAAGCGGCGGCTCTGGCCGCGCGGGGCGGCCCCTGAGTAGGACAGCGCCCTCTGGCGGTCCCGGGAGGCCCTGTGGCCTCCGGCGAGGAGACCGGAGCCGCTCCGTGGGGCCGGGACCGGGGAAAGACACGCGGAGAGGCTGTGCCTCTGTACCTGGCCGCACCTCGAATCCTGTGTTCAGCTTTGGGCCTCTCGCTACAAGAAGGACATTTAGGGGCTGGAGCACGTCCAGAGCAGGGGAACGAAGCATGTGAAGGGGCTGGAGAACAAGTCTTATGAGGAACGGCTGAGGGAACTGGGGTTGTTCAGCCTGGAGAAGAGGAGGCTGAGGGGAGACCTCATCACTGCCTACAACTGCCTTAAAGGAGGTTGTAGCGAGGTGGCTGCTGATCTCTTCTTTCAAAGGACAGAAGACAGGATGAGAGAGGAAATGGCCTCGAGTTGCTCCAGGGGAGCTTCAGATTAGACAGGAAAAATTTCTTCACAAAAGAGTTGTCAGGCTCTGGCAGAGGCTGCCCAGAGAGGGGGTGGAGTTGCCATCCCTGGAGATGTTTAATAGACGGGCGGATGAGGCGCTCAGGTTTATGGTTTAGTAGAGGACAGGTATGCTTGGACTCAGTGATCTGAAAGGTCTTTTCCTGCTAAACTATTCTATGATTCTAATTCTGTGATGTGGCTCACTGGTCTCAGCTGGACCCCACGTGGTTCCTTCCGCGGTTCCAGGTTCAGCCCTTCCTGGGATGCATCCCAGAAGCAGGTGAGTACAAACAGGATAACAGAGGCTGCTCTGGAAGAGGAAGTGGTTTCAGCAAACCTGTCCAAATGTTTATCACCGGAGCAGCTGCTCGCCCACAGAGAGGGGAGCAGCTCCTTGGGGATGCCTTCTCCCTCTGCCTGCTATCATAGAATCACTGAATGGTTTGGGTTGGAAGGGACCTTTAAGCCCATCCAGTTCCAACCTTCCTGCCATGAGCAGGGACGCCTCCCACCAGATCAGGCTGCTCAAGGTCCCATCCAACCTGGCTCGCAACACTTCCAGGAAAGGAGCAGCCACAGTTTCCCTGGGCACCCTGTGCCAGGGCCTCACGACTATCTTAATGAAGAATTTCTTCCTAATATCTAATCTAAATCTTCCCCCTTCCAGTTTAAAGCCATTGCCCCTCATCCTATCACTATTTGCCCTTGTAAAAACCCTTCCCAGCCTTCTGGTAGTGGAAGGCCACTTTTAAGGTCTCGCTGGAGCCTTCTCCAGGCTGAACAACCCCAACTCTCTCAGGCTGTCCTCATCGCAGAGATGCTCCAGTCCTTTAATCATCTTCATAGCCCTCCTCTGGACCCGGTCCAACAGTTGCATATCCTTCTTATGTTGGGGATTCCAGAACTGGACACAATACTCAATTTAGGTCTCGTGAGAGCAGAGTAGAGGAGGAGAATCATCTCCTTCAGCTGCTGGCCACACTTGTTTTGATACAGTCTAGGATAAAGTTGTCCTTCTGGGCTGTCACCGCACGTTGCCAGCTCATGTTGAGCTTCTCATCAAGCAGTCCCCCAAGTTCTTCTCTGCAGGGCTGCTCTCAATCGCATTGTCCCCCACCCTATATTGAAACCATGGATTGCCATGACCCAGGTGTGTTGCTCTTGGCTACGAGTAGTTACATAGTGAACTGATGTCCTGCCCAAGGGCCATTTTTGGCCCACAGAGCATGCCAAGGCAGGTGCTTGCCTGCATGGTGACAACTGTATTGCAGAAATTTGACTGCAATAATATGCATTTCCACTTCCCGAGCTGCTCAAAAATACACATAATCTGTTTTTTACTTTTCCAAGGTATTCATTCATTCCTTAGCATATTGATGGGATGTGTGAAAACGGGAAGCCTGTGTCATCAGACATACAATAGTGAGTAGAACAACTAGCAGGGCATTAGCATAGTAGATCAGTTCTTAAGAAAGGCAACCTTAGAAGTAGCCAAGGTGAAAACTGGGCCCCATCAACATCAAAGCGAGTTTTGCTATGGACTTCGATATATTAAGTTCTCACTCCTAATCTTAGAACTATTTATCAGAAACATGTCTTTTAAAGGGGAAAATGCCAATCAATATATTATATTTTTTCTCATTCATCAGATTATTTACCAAGAGCTGTAAAGCTTCCTGCCAAGGTAAATTGTTTGTTTTTAGAGGGGCTGATGTCATCGTCGGTTAAGCTTAGAAAAATCAGGCTCGTGAAACAGCTTTAGACAAGGCGTAGGACAAGTCATTTTTCTTGTTCATTTAAACATAGAGTAACTAAGGACAGTCAAAAACTGGGAGGGACCCTAAGCAGATATGGTGGCACGACAACAGTTTTAAAAGACCTTGACCACTGGGAGAAATGATCTAGAAAAAAATTTCCCTTTTTGCAAGGAAGCAGTTCACAAGGACAGAGGTACTTTTTAAGAAAAATATTTAACTTGGGATGCATAGGGTGAGGAAATCTTGGCTATACATAAGCTTGGGAAAATGGACATATCTGTCTGTCATCTGTATGTATCTAGGACAGTGAGTTCTAGTGAAACTGAAGCTGCCAATGAGGAAAAAAAAAGGCACAGTTGTCAAAAAATTGCAAAAGATGTAGTGGCCTGTATCAACAACTGTACCAAAGATGATGCAGATTACTTTTCCTGCACTCAGTTGTAGTCTTCACAAAAAAGGAAGCTTTAGATTCCTGCCCATCTTGATGTTCAGGGTTTTTTTCCTCTCTCAGATGAATGTCAACTGCCATCATTTCACCGTGGCTGCCCTTTCTTCTGCTGTGAAAGTACAGGACTGATGGAAAGAATCCATAGTTCACAAGTACAAGGTATGCCCATGATGCGAGTCTGCATTTTTCCTAAGGTACTTGTAGTATGGTCTTTAAAGTTAACCAATATTTTAATACAAATACCAAAATTATCTTATAGTTGTACTAGAAAAACCTTACTGAGGTACTAGCATCTGTCCTAAAAGCAATCAAGGTCAAAGAAGAGAAATGGACAAAACAGGACAAATCAGCATTGCTTACACATTTTCCAGGCTTGCCCAAGAAGCATTATCAGTCTTGTAACTGGTGATAGTGGGTCCTGATGTATTTTTGTTGAGTTATTAGTTCAATAATGTCCTTAACCTAGTGTGTCATTTTTTACTTCAGTTGGAAAGAGATTTTCAAGAATGGAAGTCTTTCAAAGAAGTTGTATTTTATGAACTTCCCATCAGAGCACATCTTCAGATATGACATACTTGGCAGTAGAAGTCAGCAGCACCAAGGCTTTTCACTGTCTTAAAAAAGAATCAATTAAAAAGTCAATTTCCTTCCAAAGACCCAAGCACAGCACATGCTCCAATAATTGACAGCATCACTGATCTCTGACTTCTCAGCTGTAACAGTGAAGATATCACAAAAACGTGTTCCTCTACATGCTTCTGTATAGCCAAAAGCTGGACTAGAGGTAATGGCCTCAATTTGCACCAGGGGAGGTTTAGACTGGATAATAGGAAAAATTTCTTCACTGAAAGAGTTGTCAAGCGTTGCAACAGGCTGCCCAGGGAAGTGGTTGAGTCACCATCCCTGGAGGTGTACATGTGGTGGAGTTGACAGGTAAGGGTTGGACTTGATGCTCTTAAAAGTCTTTTCCAACGTAAACAATTCTATGATTCTATTAGCAAATCTGCCAGTACTTTTTGGTAGCATTACATATTGCAGCACTGGGGATTTCATTTTTAAATTTTTTTTTTTTTAAAGTAAAACCAGATGGGGGATCTCTTATCTCACTGATTTTTCTATCATTAATGAAACTTCTAGAAAAAGTTAAAATCGTATAATTTACAAATTGACTTGCATTGTTTGAACTGTAACTGCCAAATAGGAAGGGTTGGATGCAGCAAGAGCTGGAGGGCTGCTCTCCCCACCCCCTTTTTTTTTTGAGCAAAGACCCCCCTTTTTGCGGCAGAGGGTGTGTGCTTGTTGTGTATCTTTTCTTGGGGCTGAATAAAAAGCAGATGGAGGGAGCCTGGGAGTAATGACATTCACGGGGAGGTGGGTGATGATGCAACGGAGGAGGTGAGTGGGAGATGGAGGGATCACGTGAGGGGCCCTCAAAAAAAATGGGTCACAACCCAAAAATGCATGAAAGTTCATGAGGCGGCTTAAAAAATCTGAAAAAACCTGCATATATGGTGAAAGACATTGAAGCAGAGAAAAAATCTCTCATTTATAAAGATATTGAAAAATACTATACATTTACATATAAAAATTGATTTAAAAATAAAACCCTATATCTACCATAACAGATTTTAGAACATTACAAAATTCTAAATAGATATATAGGGTTTTAAAATTAAAAAATAACTCATGTACATAAAAACTTTAAAAAGGACTTTAAAATGCCAAAAAAGAGATGATGCATATGAAGAAATTTAACAGAAAGAAGTCTGAATAAATAGAACTATCTACACTTACTGTGTGTTACTGTGTGTTACACAGTAAGTCTAAGTAAATATATGTAATCTAAATAGAGATTATGTATCTAAGTCTAAATTGGCCAATTCCCCCAAACAGAGACTTTCCCCTGCAAGGCTGTGTGTGCAGAGTGGGAGCCACCACCAATGCACAAAAATGCCTCAAACACCCTGCTTCTGGGTCTGCAATGGGGGATGGGAATGACTTGGGGGACAACATTCCAATATGGGGCTCCCAGAAAAGCCAAGTCTGCCTGGATTTGTGCAGCCAGAAAGAAAAAGAAAAAGAAAAATCAACCACAAAAGCAAAAGCCACCAATTTTTATGTTGTGGAAAAGCACCAAAAACCCCCAAAACTGAATATTTGGAAAAAAAACCAAAACTCCCCACTTTCTCCTTGAGTCCTGAAGGGGCAGCTGCAAGGATGTGGTGAAAATTCGTCACTTGCACTAAAAACTAGACCAAAGTAACATACTCCTGGGAACTGTCACTCTGCTGCTCCTCATGCCTGCTTGTCTCTCAGGGCTCACCTGTATCTCTGCTCTGATGTGGGAGACGAGGAAAGGTGCTGCCATCCACCCAGACCAGGTTCCTCAGCTCTGTCCTCTGACAGGAAGCATCATCATCTTTCCTGAAGCATCTTTTCAAGTATGGGGTTTCCTGGAAAGAAAAGGAAAGAGAAGAGAGGAGAAAGAGGAAAGGGAAAAGAGGAAAAGGAAAGGGGAAAGGAAAAAGGAAAAGCACAGTTAGAGCTGGGTTTCTTAGCATAAGAGCAGCAGGCAAGTGCAGTTAAAACTGGCTTTCTCAGAGAGGTACAGCAAAAGCAAAACTGACACAACACAAAGGTAAGATTAACCAAAGAATGTGGAGATTGCAGAAATAAGCAATTATTTGAAAAGGTTCAATGGGTAAATCATTGTTTGTCTGCGGGGCATCCTGGCAAGTGTGGTTCTGACCACAGGATGGCCTCTTTGGTCTCAGTCCCATTGGAATCATGGGGGCAACAAGTACAATAGATCTGTACTGCTGTATGGAACGTGACTGTAGAAAGTGCACATGAAGCACTAAAAGTTTCTTTGTTTAAACTGAGTTAAAGAAGGTGTACAGTTGCTTTGTAAACAACCTATACCCTAAAGATGCACACATCTAATTGCTAGCTGGATTAAATTTATCACGTTGCTATTTCTGCATTTTAAAAAACTGTAAGTACTTAAAACCAAAATGGAAAAATACAATCTAAATTGTGCAGTATGCTGGGGGTAGGAGGTTATGACAAAAACCTGTGTGAGACAATCACATACATGTAATGTTCAGTGTTCACCTAAACCCGAAAAATAAAATGCACACTTTAATGTTGCAAAATAGTATTGGCTGCCAGTGCACAGCCTGAATTGCAAGCTTCTGCTCCCTCTTCAGCCGAGTGTGGCTACCATCAGTTTGCACAGGCTGTGCCAGCTACAAGTCTCCACAACAGCTTACAACAAGGCCGGGAAACAAAACCAGCAAAATATGTAGTGACTTCCTGGTGCCTTTCTCTGTCCAGCATTCATTAAAACCAGACGAAAATCTTCTACTGCCTTTACTCTGACTGACTGTTATACAGAGCATTTGAGTGGACTTGCAGACACCCCATTCAGCAGTGTGCATCGCCATGCACTGCACTGTTCCTTTCCCTCAGCTGATGCAGCAGACATGACACCACACACAGAGAAACCAGTTTACCAGGGCTTACTGGGTTCTGCAAGTCTCATGCTGTCCTTGTTGCTGATTCAGGCATAGGCAAAGTCAGCTTCTTCACTGACCTTGGGCCATTGCAGCCAACGTGCCTGAGAGACAAACCTCCAGTGAGATGTAACTGGGAGGCTGAGACCTCATAAGTAGGGGAGAAAGCAAGCAACTGACATTGAAATGGTGCTCTTTGCCAGGCTATAGATTGTAAAGTTTACAAAGAAAAAAAAACAAACAACCCTGCCCTTTTAAAATGCCCTATTTTGAATTTGCTACATTTGATACAGGTTTTAAAGATTGCAGGGAGTCTCCTACAAGCCTCATACAAAGGCAAGTGAATACTTACTACTCTCAGAACAACTGGCTCCTTCAGGAGCCCAGGTGCCCATATTAGCTGGCATCTGGCACAGCACAGGCCAGGAGCTTTCAAAATAATTGTGATGTGAACTACAAACAAAAGTCAAGCAGCACCGCGTGCTTCTTCTGTGAGCTGCAGCACTGTGTGCTGTACCCTACACAAATAAAAGGCCAGCTCTGCCACTGCTTCCAGCCTGATGCACACCCTTATCAGTATAACCGTAAGAAAGCATCCCGCAGTGAATGTGATTGTGGCAGCTCAGTTTCTTGCACTGTCTTATGTTGTGCCCTTGGAGAGTCCCTTCTCTGAGCCCAGCGAGCCCTGGGGTCAGTGGGCCAAGGTGCCGTCCAACGCTGCATAGGAATGAAGGCCTGTAGGACAAAATCTGTTTATATTGTGCCCATACCCAGCAGCCAGCAACTGCATTATTTACGTATTCTGCAGCTTCTGCCAATGTGTTTTAATTTAGCTCATATTGAGGCAAATATCACTGAAAGGGCAGGGGACTGGCACACCGCAAGAGAAGGTTCTGGGTGTCTCCCACAGGACAGCTGGCTTTGCACAGGGTGAGAGCTGGAACAGCTCAACCATCATGTAAAGGCCATGCCTAGGAAAGTCTCCTTGGTCTGGGGGTTGAAAGGGGGGGCTGCACCCAGTGGCTGCGGTGGAAGTTGTAGAGCAAGTAGGAAAAAACATCAAAACGTTTTACAGCAGATAAGAAGCTTGACAGCAGGCAAACTGAATGCTGTAGAGACAAAAGCCAGCTATGGACTGTAAGAAAAGAGTCAGTCCCTTGGAAAGAGATTATTTCTTCAGATGGCCACAGGAGGCCTTTTGTGAGAAAATACATCACTTTTTCTTTCTGGCACAGCAAGGCACCACAGCAATAATCGACCAGAGCTTCTGAGTGCCTCTGAGGTGCAGCTAAATGGACAGTCTATGTTCTACACAAGGAAAATATCTTTTCCCCTAGAATGATATACAGGTAAGGTGGAGGCCAAGCCCAGATCCCTACAGGCTAAAATTCTCCGTCAGTTTAATACTGTGGTTTCTGATGCAGAAATAATAATCAATACTGTGGCTGGAGCTGTCATAATATATTAATTTTAGTATATTCTATGTAATTTCTTGGTCTTATCTCTAGGTTGAAAATATATACTTCAAATTTAACTTACTTCAAATTTAATAATACCAGAATTTATTTTATCATTTAATACTGTGCTGCTTTGTATTTTCCTGTTTTCTCCAGCTGTTGCTACTTGGATGTGGTGTAATCCTTCCATACCCCAGGTAGCACCAGATGACTGATCTTCACAAATCATCTTTTGATCTCATCACAGTTTTTTTATCTTCTTTATCACATGAGTGGTCAAAGAGTAGGAGAAAGCTCTTAATTTTACTTTCATTGCTTGGTATAGTGCAGAGCACAGGATTAAACACTGCTTAAGAATACCTTCCAGAGACAGGTTCATCCTAGTCAAAGCACACTGAACTCCATGTGAGTTTTCCCATTAAGTTCAGAGGCTTTTGGCTTGCTCCATGAGAAAAAGGAAGCTTGCAGGGCAAATTAACAACTTAGTGACTCCTCCAACTTTTGGGATAAAATTAATCTCCTATACATGTAGGTCAGCCACAGCAATTTGTCTGGCGTAGCAAGAGAAAATAATAACTCTTGTTTCTTGAATGTTTTTAACACAAAGATCTGTGCCAAAAGAATGTAAAGTAGCTTTACTACAAATCAGAGCATCATCTTTGATCAAAAAGGGACTGAATCCAACAAACAGGGTTCTGATTCTTCAGCAAAGATCTCTGCACTCACACTCCACTGCAAGACTCGATTCTAAACTAGAAAATTAGCTGAAGCCATGAAAAAATCATTTATCATATGAAGTTAAATATAGTAAGTCATCTAACATAACTTTATACTTCATCCTAACTTTTCTCTCCTGCAGTCCTTGAGCTGAGCTGTTCAGCAGATCTGGTTGAATATATATGCTTCAAATGCAGGAGATGCATTTCCAGCAATTAAATTCAGTAATTTAACGAAGTACTGTAATGAATATACTGGCTGGAGAACAAAGACAAGGATATAAGATGCAACCTGCCTATTTTTGGTAGGTGATTCTATTCTGAAAATGAGAATATACATTTTTCTGTGTGTTGATTAGTGGGTACTGGGGCAGTGAATCAGTTTTTCATTCCATTCAGGTCTTGAGCACTCTGGTTTGTCATTCACACAGGTATGGCCTGAGAAGTGGAGGAAGCAGATTCATCGTTCGTCATCTAAGAGAACAAGCAAGAAATTAAAAGAGTGAATTGTTAGCATTATTTGACTGGCAAGCTCCCAATATTGCCCTTATCAGTCACCTCCCAGTCACTCAGCAGGGTGTTCTTCAGGAGATAACTACAGAAGATGGCTGAGAGGAAGGTCAGTGATAACTGGGGTCAGGGCCAAACAGATGGAGAAGCATAGTCTCTGCACTGGTGGACCTCACCTCCTGGAAGCCCCTGTGATGACAGTAAGCCCACAAATATATGGATTTGGGGGCCAATGATGCCCCACCACAACCAGAGAAATACTATGGGAGTAATCTGTGAGTGAGGGCTCGAGCCTCCATGGCAAAGACTCAGAGGTTCAGGGCACAGTATGGATTTATATGGCAAGGACCTTGTTTCAAAGAAGTTATAAGCTAAGTAAAAACTTACGCAGAAAAAGAACTGTAACAGAAACATGACTAGAGCGAACAGCTGCACGAAACATAGAATATAAAGGACCAGCATTATAAGAAGCATATTGCCTCATTTTTCTTTTGCATCCTTTAGTTTGCCCTGAGTTAATTTGTTTTCTTCCGAAAAAATACTGGGCATAGCAAGGAGTACCAGAATGAGGTGACAGTGCCAGAGTGCAAGTCACTGGGCAAAAACACCTGGAAGGAGACTGAAGATGCTTGGAAGCTGATCCATTGTATGTCAGTAAGAGGAGGTATTTAATCCTCTGTGAAATCTGACATACAGAAGAAAGGAGGAGGCTTCAGGTAAAGAGTGGATGGTGAAAAATACGTAAATTTCAAAGAAAAAAATGACTATATGAAATCAGGGAAATTCCAATACAATGCTTCAATGGCATTTGTTGGAGTAACTTGTGTGAATGAGACCTGTTACCAGACATTTCAAATACCAGGAACTATACGATAGTGCTGTATACAATATAGGACCACTTGAAGACATCATTAGGCACCCCACCATTCAAGGATGCCAAAAGCAGTATCCACTTCTGCTCAGAGATATGTAAACAGACCCTTCCCCCACCTTTCAATTACCATCTCAGCAAAGTCATCTGCACAGCCTGCCTGTATTTGTTCAGCGGTCAGAGGGCTGTTCAGTGCAAAGGTCTTCTTCAGACCTCTTTCATTCCTCACCCTAGTTACTGCATCTCTCAAGGCAAAGAACACAGAGCATCCCAAGAAAAATCCTGCCTCTCCTATCCCCTGAAAAAGAAAAAAGTCAAATAGGTGTAGGTTTTGAACAAATGAGGAGTACACACCATAACAGAATCACCTAAATAGCTTAAAAGTCAGTGACTCGAGAAGTGTTTCATCCTTCAGTAAGGATGTTTATTTTAGATTTACGGGAAGCAAGCTTAGATCACACCAAGTCTTCTGATGGTAGCTGCTTCCAGGGAGCTAAAAAGTTGATTTCAAACATTGGCTATTGATTCTAGAATCTTTTTGGCTCATTGCTGAACTGAAATTTAGAATAACTAGCACATAAAATTAAAACAATCCAAACGCAAGTACCACATACTTACACATACCACAAACAAATAAAGCCTGAACTCATGATAATTCCTTGTGGACAAACACCACTGACCTCAGTGGACTTGGCATCCTCTCACTGGTTCAGATGCAAGATTCACATTTGTTCCTTTTCTCAAAGATTAGGTCAAATCCACCTTTATTCCACAGTCCTCTCAATGTTTTGGAATTAGATATTTTAATCTGGACTGGATAGGAACATTGCAACTGAATCTTATTTGTCTTCTTGCTAAAGTCTGAGAACCAGCTGTCTTCCCCAAACATGCTGCACGAAGACAGAGTCACACCTTCTTACAGTGATTTTTAAAGTTAATTATAGGAGACAATTCACAGAAAAGAAGCTCTGTTAGACAAGGGATATTAGCATCAGCTCTCTAGATCAACTCCAAAGAAACTATGTAACTATGTATTCTGGATGACTTTTTTTCAAACAAATACTTTTCTAATTATGTATTACTAAAACAGGTTTAAATAATTTTAAAGGACCTGCTTGTTCTTTAGTAATTTTTGCTGTAAAATATGCTTTTTCCTCATCATGCCGTTTTATTTTAGTGTATGCTAAAAGCACACCTAATATTTGAAACAGCTGGAAATTTGCAGAATTTCTTTTCATCTTGATTTACCATTACTATGTATATGCAACTGGCCTGAATATTTGCTGGTGTAAATTGAAGCAATGATTGTACCAACAGGACGCTTGTTCCAATCTCTCATATAAATATACACATACATTCCTATTTCTTACTGCATAACACACAGAAGTAAGCTGTACTCTCTCATTGTCGTACAATTTCTCCATGAATTTCTTTGGTATTTTTACTCTAAACCTTCAGTTTATCACCTCATTTTAAAAGTATCCTTTTAAATTCAGCTTGCAGCTTCTGTGTATGTTCTGTTAATGAAACCCTAAAACTGCTATTTGACAACCATGAAAGATATGCAGCAATATCCCACGTTGTATCTTTCCACATTAGCTTTCCTCATGTCACAAATAAAAGAGTTTTATGGAAACTTCTTTGAAATGCTAAAGAAGAGAAACTGAAACATTATGTAAGTTTTATATCAGAATAATGTCTCTGTTTGTCTTAGGATCGAAGAATTAGGCCCTGTAATGGTTTGCTTACCTTGGATGCATAGATGGCATAGGGATTTTGGGAAGATGACAGCAGAGAAACACTAAACTGGAATATCACAAAAAGCAGGGATCTTATACTGCTCTGGACCCCGAGTACAGAGGGCTCCATCTGGAGAGTACTTTAATTCCTCCGTTGTGTACAGTACAATGTCTTGAACAAAGGCACCTTCAATCTTTAAATAATAGAATTTACATTCTCCTGTTTAGAAAAATGGGTAAAACTATGGCAAGAACCGATATGAATCAGTAGCTGTTAGAAGGCCCTGTTTGCCAAATGGGATTCTTCAATGTTTTGGAGCTATCGTGATGGGAAAAGCTTTCACACACCTCTCTCATACCAGGCAAGAGAGAAATGCTCTCATGATGAAGCGATGAGATCTGTGGACCAGCCTGCAGTGAAGAAAGGTGTTCCTCTGCTATCAAGTGGGGAAGGCAGGTCAAACAACAGGACCATCTGGAGACCACAAATGCCATTTAAGTACAGGAAGAACAACAGGTCGACACCTTGGGTAAAATTCAGTAACATCTACAAAGTCCTGAAACTCACTCAAATGGGGCAAGTCTACAAGTAACCATCCTTCTAATATGATCTATGGCTTACAACATCATCTAGTAAGAAATTAACATTTTCTGAATTAATGAGGTAATCTTTACTTCAAATATGCTATCAGTGTAACAGAAATAGACAGGAAATTCTTGGCACATACTTGTCCTATATCCGCAGCTGGATTTATGCTGCATTCAATGTCCATAACAAAATCTGTTCTGAGGTTCTGTCAATAAAATTCAAATGCATATTATTGAGAGATGCATGGATTGGAGGCATTAGAACATAATGTTGGTTAGAGTTGGTACACAGAGAACTAATATATGCTAAGATAGAGGTCCCTCTTAGTATGCAATTTCAAAGTAATTTCCAATACCCCATCATAAGCAAAATGGGCTTGTCTTAACTTTAACAGTTTAGCCAGACAGCCCTGCCAGATTTTCCCATTGTTCAAGAAAATCCCCACATAAATAAGTACAGAGAGAGAGCATATGATCATCAGTCTAAAACATTTAGCTGTCAAGACAGTCAAAAGCCTACAAATAGAATATTTGCTGGCAAACAGGCAGAGAACAAGCAAAGAACAGATGTCAGATGTCTGCCATAACCCAAAAGGTTACACATCGACGCTGATGCAGATGTGCCAAAAGCTGGTTAACACTGCACAGCTTTCATTCTGCTCCACCTATAATTTGCATTTACACTGCTGATACATTTACTATCATGTGAAGACAGATAACTTATTAATGCAAAACCTGAATGGTTATTGGAGCATCCAACGGTACAAACAAACCTCAGAACTTCCATGACACTCAGTTATTACCTTGTGATCTCCTGTTAGACAGTTAATTTCAACCTCTGAACTAGCAGCTCCGTAAAGAAAATATGTGAATGGCTGTCCTTCCACCTTCTCCCAAGACATATTTTCAGTGTAACCTCTGATGGAAGAAACAAAATCCTCAAGAAAATTGATGCATGTTTGCATCATAACAAAGCAGATGAACACATGAAAGTTTGAAACTACTTCTAAGCGAAATCTTAAATAACAGGTCAACCCCAGCAGTTAAGTTCCATGAAATCCTACACAGCACTAGTAGTTTAGGTTTGATGGAGCTGGCATTGATACAAAATTTAGCAGACAAGCAAGCTATTTCAGTTCAGGAGTCTACAATAAGCATAATTCTAGAAATACACTAAAAAGGACAAGGTAATTAAGTACAGAATACAAATCTAAGGTAATGGTTGCTGAGATTACAGCACATAAGGGAATTCAGAAACAGAGAGAAAAACTGGTCAGGACCTATGAAAGAATAATTTACAAAAGATAAATGAAAGAGTTAAAATTACAGAAACTGGCTACAGAAAGAGTGAGAGAGTTAAAACAGGAATATTGAAATAAAGGTGTAATTACTTAGAAGACAGTGGGATTAACTGAGCATACTATCGTAGGCAGGACTGATGCAGTAAATTCAACAGACATAATAGGACAGTGAAATGCAGTATCATCTCTCAACCATGTCTGCTGTGTGACCAAGGCATATTTTCTGACCATATGTGACTGAAATGACTTTGCCAGGCATATTTTAAATTATACTCAATAAAAAAATTATAGTATAATGCCTTGAAAAAGGGATACACAAAATTCACATACTCAGCTCCTCACACCCTATCTACCTCGACTGGCTTTGAGACTCTTGGATGTGCATAATATGACTGGATAAGAACTAGATCAATACAGGATTTGAGGTTCAAGGAACTGCAGGTGGTTTTGGACACCATTAAATGTCAGTAGCAAAGCAGAGTAGTTGTTCATTGCTTTGGAGTTATCAACATTCCTAAAGGACTGTATAAGAAGAAAATATAATTGAACAGACTTAAAGGCAGGAAGGGACATTTTGTTTGGGCTTTTTTCGGTGTTTTAAATAAGAATCGTTTTCCGAAGTGCCTCTTCAACTTACTCTAAAATGCCTGAATACCTGGAAACTTGCTATTGATAAGTAGGTAAATACAGGTGGAGGGGGGTTAGCAGGCTAAAAGAGAAGCTTTGCTTTGAATTCTACCTGAGTTACAGCACAGGAATTTTTCCTTTCTGGTTCTCTATAAACACCATGAAAGAATTCAGTGAAAAAGGGCCATGAGACTACACTAAGAAAGCAGTGGGAATTGTGTTTAAAGATTACCGTGCCCTACCATAGCACGCTGTTGTGAATAAACCCACATCTAAGAGTATATGTGGTAGGGCTTTTCTGACACTTGGAAGCAAAGAGGTCAAAACAATGACTCCAAAACCAGGGTCAGTGAACAGCCCCATTTCTCATGTGAGCATTAAGACTCCACCTAGCTTTCAATTAGAGCCGAATCATGGCAGCTGACTCCTGAGTTAGTTTAAAAAAAAAAAATACCATGAGCTTTCTCTTAAATTCAACCAGACATTTTAAATTATCCTTCCTCTAAAGAGAAATAAACTTAAGGTTCAGATCTAGAATTAAATTTTCCACAAGTGGACCTTGTTGCTAATGACAGGTGTGTACTCAATAAACATTCTTATGCTGCCCCTTGTTTTTGCTGTCATGCAACTTGGTGAGATCACATTTGTTCATAAAAGTGTAAATAATTAGTAGTACAACAACATTTATAACTTGGAGCAATACAGCCTTCAGTAAATAAAGCATATCCCACTTTGCACACATACTGTTACAGGCAGCAGTCACTTTCTTGACGTTTTCTGGTTTGATAATAATGTACAAAATATTCTTTTAATGCTAGAGAATCCACCAAGGTCTAGGCATAAATCAGCTCTTGAACTTTATACTCCAAACCCCATACATCAAAGAACTACATAAAACATAGGTTGAGTCATTAAAAAGAACAATTGCACAGGCTCTTCTATTCACAGCATTGGTTACCTTCAGACATCAGTCCTGGTCTAACCTATGCATTTTTACAGGATAAAAATATATTACCTAAAGTAGCCAGTAGCTGAAAGACTCACACTCTGTTCAAAAGCTTCTTTAATCTGTAAAATATAGCAGTGTTGGTGGTAAACTGAGAAAGGAGTCACGAAGGAGCAAAGCATACATATATTTACTTATTTACATACGTTTACTTAAAACCCAAACTGTAACAAATTGTAAAGAAAAGAAGACCAGCTGAACTAAGCAAGTTTGGCTGCACATGGTGCCTAATACTGTAAAACTGAATCCCCTTTGAAAAACAATCTGAATTCTTTTTGCATACAAAAAGGAACAGATCTGTCAACAGCGGTGGTCTTGCAGAATCTTTATTACCAGTGATTTCATAGTCAGAAAGGGTCCTGCTCAATTTTTCTGCTAAATTTCAATAGAAACAGGTCCCTCTTTGTCAACTGAACAGATCTGGTTGATAAGTCCCTGAGATAAAAGATCTGCATGACCTATTTGCACAAAAATGATATTTGACAAAAGAAATGCTCTTTGCAGTGTTGTTCTGCCAGTGGTAAAAGTGACAGTATGAGGTCCCAAATCTACTCCCTTTCAACGATTCTTATGTTAGATTTACTAGTTTGCAAATAAAGATGTTTGGGTTTTTCAAAAAAATTTTAATGAATTGTAATTTACTGACTTTGAAAGATGTAAAATTATTTCTCTGCATGTATCAACGTTCTAACTCTTTTGAGTATGTCTGAATTATCCAAATTAATTTGGCACCTATTATAGGACAAGTGGATTTTATCTTTGCACACATAGCTGTCAGTAACCAAGCTACCACATGTATTTCAACATTATTAGCTATTGTTAGGAATTATTACTGCCAAGAAAGTGTTTATATTTTCGCAGTTGTTACAATATTTAATCACTTGAGAAGAAACACGGTATTGTACTGGATCTGTAAATGCCTCAAAGGCAGAGACTGTCCTTTTCATTAGGCCATACTGGATACAAAGACATAACAAACAGGATTTCTTTTAACATCTCAATACATAGGACTAGATTCTCAGCCGTATGTTCACTAAAATAGTTAGTAATAATAGTAAAAGCAAAAAGCTTTTATTTAAGAAAATTCATTTTCTAATGCTAAAATTATAATCCAATTTCAAGTGGGCACCAAGCTGAGGCCATTTCTGTAAATGGCTTTAGCACTACTGTTGTACTACTGTACTGCAAATATAACTAATACTAACAAATTACATATTAGAGCAGTGGGAGCAAGGATTCATGGTACCTTTTTTTGTAGTCGTGCAATATGGGACAGACATGGAAGGAAGCAGTTGAGATGGTCTCTCTTTATTAATTTGGTTAAAATAAAGAACAGCCATGTAGGAAGCTGACAATGTACACATATACCTTGACAATCTTTTGGCAACAGTTTTTTTGAGGGTAAGCTGGGGTGGGTCATATTATTGCACAAGTTGATATTTTTCGGGTATTAAAAACTTCTGTGCCTTCAAATGTGACTTCAGAGATAGTTTTCCCTCCTTTCTAACTAGATATGATCTGAGTTTCCCACATATCTAAACTGAGCACATGGACTCCATCTTTCTGTAAAATAAACTTTTTCTGCAGTTTTTAACTTCAGGAATATTAGCCTGAGCAGACTGATAGACTATAATACAGTTTCTGCAAGCACACAAACACATTTAGTAGGATTGACATGTCTTACCCAATCATTCCAGGTCCTTTTTGGGTTCTTGCGGATAATAGGCTGAAGGCATTTCAGAAGAGTTTGGCAAGCATCCTGCTGAGAAGTCAGGAGAATATAATACAAAATTAACACAGATACATCTGGCACTATTCAAGATACGTTGTAGTTAGTACTGAATTAGTATATGCTTTACTGTCATCTTGGTTTGATAAAGTATGGTAGGATTTATGGTAAAATGTCTGCGTTTTATCTGCACAGACAAAAACCTTATAAAGGGTTAAGCTACAAGAGCTGGAATCTGATTTAGAACAGGAATAGGATACAAGACTTTCATAGGACTAGTTAGCTTGTTACAGGAAACAAGGATCTTGTCAAACATAAGCCTTTTGGAGAAAGCTCAGATCATAGTCTGTAAACTCATAAGCACCATTACTAAGAAACTGTCAACAAGTCACATTTTGTCTTGGCAATCTCCAGTGGTATTGGTCATCTTAAACTTCATTTCAATCACTACTGCTTGAAGTTTGGCAAGCATTAAAAACCACAAGGGATAGGGTGTTAAACAAAATACTCCTCTTTACCTTCACAGCCATGCCATTGACATCTGTCCCTGCAGATCCTACTGAGGCAAACGCATTAGGAACAGTTGTTGCGCTCGTTTTACAGAAGTGAATATGTGACATGGGAATGTTCAGTTCCCAACTAGCAACCTGTTTCAGGAAGATCAATATATTCTTCTCTGTTTTAGAAATAATCTAAACACTAAAGAGTTCCCCAATACTCGCCAGAAATGAACAATACCAGGAAACATACAGTTATAGGAAGTCCCTTTCAACCTCCAGCTGAAATCCATCTGCCCAGTTTGCCAGTACAAAGAAACAGAAAAGAGCAGCAATGTGTGAGCTGTACTTAGACTCTGTATGGAGACTTTAGAGTCCAACATTCAGTTCCCAATTTTCCTGCTTATATCCTGTATGACTTAAAGGCAAATTATGCAGCCCCAGATCCCAAGCTTTCATTGACTTGATAAACATCTTTACAGATCTGCCCTTCAATTATCCATTAAACAAATATGATCATAAAAATATCACCTGGACTGTATACTAACCTGAACAATGACTGTCTTTGTTTATCATGGTTTTTTTTAGGATCAGCTCCAAAAAATCTTATTTTTAGTAAGCCTCTTTACATACATTCCATTAGGAAAATAAAAACCAAATAAACTGTTCTTCTTTGTGCTGCCCTAGTGACTCTTAGTGAAGGCATCTTTGCTTTCTGACTCTATCAATACAAAGAAGCAGTACTATGCTGATAAAGAAACTGTCCTGCTGATACACTAACTAACCAAGGAGAGAACCTTCACACTGTATTTCTGCATAACAGATAAAGCACAAGGTAATATTTGTTTGGATCATTTGTTACCTGGATCGTTTTTGTATGAATACCCTGCCCCATTTCAATTCCACCATGTGTTAGAAGCACAGACCCATCAGTATAAATATGAACCAGAGCAGCCTAAAAAATAAAAAACAAGTCAAGATTACAGTCCTGCGAAATGTGTTGCATATGGTGATGAACTGATGAATAGAGTTTTGAAGTGTATTGCAATTTATCTGTTTAATGTTTTTGAAAAAAATTGTAATACTAGTCCCTGCTCTTTGTCTATAATGAAGTTCAAAAGGAAAAGATACAAATCTTTTGAAGTCTGTATTTTTTCTGTTGCCAGATGCTGAAATAAATCTATACCTGGCAATACTATCTCAATGGTCCCGAAAAAAGCTGGAGGACTTCCCTCACTAATTTGCACTACATGCAAATTACTGCAAATTCCATTTTCTCTCTCACAGATGTCTGAGAGCCTTTGCACACAGGTTTTTCAGCTGCATGGGTTGGGCAGGCTACCAGCATTAGACACAGCAAGATGGTTCTGAATGAGATTTCCCTCCTGGACTCGGTTGAATGTAGCACTCGACTACAAAGACCCTTTGGCTATATTCTTGAACAGAGGCAGTTAGTTTGAGACAAGCCAGTCAATTAATTTTCAATTAATTTTCAATTGATAAAATGCTGTCTCTTCCAGAAGCACTGGACACCTACCTTACACAAAATACGAAGACCAAAAATACTGGTCCTCCTTTTTTCCCTTTAACTTTTCTTTTACAACATCAAAAGGTCAAGTCCTTAAGAACAGCATTCCATAGTACACCGTGGTCAGAAAGAGTAAGCTTAGAGCTATTTATAGAATGGATAACTTATGCAATGAACATTTTGCTATCAGTCTTCATAAATTTTTCATAAAAATGTTCAACTCGTCTATACCAATACAATTTCACAAGAGATGGGGCTGGTCGTTAAGCAGGCAGGGTCCAAGTTGCCCGAGTCCTGAAAACCAAACAACTTTGATCTCAGCTTGAAGAGTGCTAGAAGCTGGTGTAGCCTTCAGGGCACAACCACTAGCAGGACAATAGTTTCACAGAAGTTGAAAGAAAACACGTTTGTTTTGTATCTTAAGGCAGAGTAACTGTAATCTTCTATGGAGAAAGAGCTTAGCTCACTTATTCTTTAAACAAACTAACCTGAGAAAGATAACTTGAGCCCAGTCCAAATGTAAACTTCATTGGTACAATGGCAATCCCTCGCTTTTTCCAGTAATTTTGTTTGTTAAATTCATTGACAGCTGTTTTCCTACTGTAGTATGTAGATTTCTCCATACATTCATTCCAACATTGTATTAGGTTTTGTGGATCAAGCTTTTATTGAAGTGTGCCTGGTCATTCTCCTTGTACATATTTATTTCCCTAATCTGAAATTATAAAATTAACAGCTATCACATAATCCTGTGAAAGGCAGACTGACCATTTGGGGTAGACAACGAGAAGATAACTGTATGGCTTTTCAACAACTACCAGTTTGGTTCAATTTTAAGAGCGTGCTATTCATTCAACAAGACATTGACTTAAAAAGATATATTTTTAGCACAAAATATGCCTGACTTTGAAAAGATTTGTTCAAACAGTTCAGCTAATCTAAAAAGAGGTATTACTTTCAAACTGCATAGACTTCATTGTAGGAGAGAAGATGCCTTCATTTCATCACCTTTTCTGGTGGTAGACTGATTTTATCTGCAACTTCTGTCATCCAAGTTTCTGTCACCAGTGCTTACGGGGGGGGAAGCCAAACCTTCGGAACGCTGTGTTCAATGGCAAGTTTGTTTTGCAGGCATAAGCCCAGCATCTCAAGTTGGGAATCTTGTATGCATTGTCCATTTTTAATAAGGATACTTCTCCTACCTGAGGTAAGGGACAAACAATAGAGTTAAATGTCAAAACAGTGCTTCTTGCTCAGGCACACATACAGACTTTATTCACACATTTTTCATGCAGCACTTTAGTTATCAGTTCTTTAGTGATATTCACAGAACACAGATGATGTTACTAGTAGTTGATTGCTGATCAGTATTTAAAGATGCAACAGATACTTCATGGATTTTTGTTCCTCCTTTGATATCAGAAGCCACACAGAATGAAAAATAGGCAAGATTAGAATTAAAGCCATAGGAGCTATGAAAGGAACTGATGAAAGCATTCTGAATTAATCACATCACACTTAAGGTTTAGCTCCATCAGAAAGCTTATGTACTACAGTCTACAGTGTCTTCTGGTTCTTACATTTTTCTTTTAGAGATTTCACATGACAAACAAAAACACAAGCAAAAGAAAATCCCATATTATATAGCTCAAATTAGTCAGTAACAAAATGAATAAGCTAAAACATGCTTTGATGGCTCATGAAGTCGCCACTGGCTCACTTCAATGTTAAGTACATTTGTTAGAACTGCAAATTTTAGCCTGTATTCCTGCTGTTCCCACTAAGCATTAAACAAGGTACTTCAAAACATTTTTGCACAGAAGCAACTTGAGATAGTTTTGCTGTAATAACTATGTACATGAATAATGTAATATAATGCTACCTTTTCATTTAGGAAATATAAGTTGCAATGTTATTTGCAGAATGGAAAAATAGTGTAATATTTTGTTTGGTTTTTTTTTATTATTGTTATGACCACAACTTTTATGGATTTCAGAGGAAGTATGGGAATGAAGATGATCAGTCTTAAGAGGGTTATTGGTAAATCAGAGTGAATATAATGCATTGTTATAATACCACTCAGATATGTGAAAGTTTATCGTCTGTTCTAACAGTGACAGAGAGTTAAGACTTAGGGTTTTTTTCAGTCAACCATTAATAATAAGTTAAGAGCACAGGTTACTGGTATTCAACTCCCACACTGGAGGATCAGTATTCATTACAATGAGCACCAAACATCTCAGCTCTGGCTAGAGCTAGGCTCCCATAGAATAAGGTCCTCTCTCAAAAAAGAACAAATCCCAAAATACTGTCTTGGGAACACACAGGTAAGTCACACTGCTTCCCCCCCCCCCCCCCCCCAAAAAAAAAAAGGACTGTAAGTTCAGTAAAGCTTATAATTTTATTTCAAATAAACCTGTTTCTCCTTTTTAAAGATGTGTTGAATCATTAATACTATACTTATAGAATCAAATGGAATCCTATAGCTAGACCACTGATTATTGACCTAATTAATTAGGCAGTGATATTGGAGTGTTAGACTGTTACCATATGTGCTATTTCAGCTGCAACTACATTGGGTGGTAGGTTACTCTGTTGTCACCACTTCTAATTCTAGGTCCACCAGCTTCACTGTAACATTGTAGAACTTCTAACCCAGGTTATTTTTCAGAACCAGCTGAGGCAGCAATAGCACAGGCAGTTAAGCTGACAGACTTCAGAATGCTGAAAATATCCATAGGTGGGGCAATGACAAGCAGGTGAGGGTTAGTAACCTTAAAAAATGTTCCAGTTACAGCTAGAACAGCCTAAGAAAATACAAATAGCTACTGACTGATATTAAAGCAAGGAACATTTTATACTTTGCAGACCTATAAGCAAGGAACTGACGTTTATATCACAATAAATGCAGAACCAGTACAGAAATGCATAGATACAGTAACAGGACAACTAATCACCATGAATTTTCTGAAGACTAAGAAAGGTCTTTCCAGCCTTGTAGACATAAAGCTTTAGGCAGACACAAATGCAAGTACTGCATTTTAAAAGGAATACATTGTTAGTTGACGTGTTTATAATGTCAAAATAAGCCTGAGAAAATATACACCAAGTGAATGCATAGGAAAATGTCAAGAAGTAGTATAATGTTCCACTGAACTGAATAAGGAAAGGTTACCTAGTCGGTCTAGACCTTCCAACAGCCCACAGTCCCTATATCAAAAGGCTGTATGATTAGCAGTACACGTGCAAGGGAATTTTGCCTTCATCATTTTCCAGCTAATGACTGTTCCAAGTTCTAAGATTTGTCAGCTTATAAAACCCTTACCAGGACAGATTCAACAGGGGTGCATCCTCCATTAATGTAATATTTAGCATCCACAGCTTTGATCCTACCATCATTCATGAAGCCAACCTAGAAGGATCAACAACAACCTATTTAGATTTTGGCTGTCATTCATTTCTTCAGTGCTTGTATATTTTGTAACTGAATGTAAGCTACACAATTAGGGTCATACTGCACCATTAACTTCTGGGCAGCATTCACTGAAACTACAAAAGGGCAAGAGAGAAAGAAAGTATGCTCCCAAGATATCTGCTTTCCCACCTGGCATCTGTATAGGTACACAATATAAGAAGCAACATCAGCCCACTGGGAAAGGAAGAAGCTGGGAAGCCCAGCGGCTTCCTGTGTATTGCCTGAGATGGCTCTAAGTGTGTCATCCAGAAATGATCACTATAGACAAAGTCAAATACCACTCTGACTGTAAGAATAGTGTCTGGCAGATGGAGTATGACATCTGTTTTTCTTAATGAAAAAATGCTATCTTTACCTCACATCTCTCTCTCCATCTGTTGCCACAGTCCCTGAATTCTCAACATTAACTACTGCTCATTTTCAACTTCAGGGAAGTGTCTTATGAACTCCCTCTTACCTACGTAGTAAAGATGGATAAGAAGGCAGAAATTGTTCTAATGAACAGGTATGACCAAGAAAAGTGCTTGAACAGGGAAGAGATTAATTTCTTCCATAGGGTGAGTTTGCCTGTATGACACTTTCTGTGAAAAACTAGTTGCTCCTTTGTGTGAACATAACCATATGCATGGTTTAAAATAAACCTCTGCAGAACAAGTCTGAGCTGGTTTGCCTTCCTGTTTCCAGAAAGACAGACAAGGAAGAGCTGTAAAAGGAAAAGGACATGAAGGGACTAGGAAAAAAAAAAAAGAAAAAAAAAAACAAAATCCTGCAGAGACAGGAGCAGAGAAAGGACTGTACAGCAACTTTATTTCTTGGTTTCCTGGCTAGAATTTTGTTTTTAAATTGGATGTATTATACTAATTTTCATTAATAGAACAATCATTAACCAGTAAGATCAAAATACTTATTCACAGAATATGGGAAGGTATTTTTTTCACTGAATTCTTGCAGCACTCACTTTATATTTACCAACAAAAGGATGTCTGCCACCAGTGATTAACATATCATCCTCTCTGCTCAGAATAAGACGAACTGCTCTGCTGGTTCTAAATCAGCAAACGGAAAGTCGAATTTCAGTCACAATAAGAGATGCTATTAATAAGACGGCTACTCATCATGTATCCAGATCTAGCCATGCACATAAGTATGCATTTAAATTAAACTTAACTTTAACAGAGCATATATTTAAGCCTATGTCTAGAGTTGGGGGGGTTTTTTGCATTTATAATCACATCAGAACTTTCATTTCATCTCTTGAAAACCAACAAGATAACTCAGTGCAAACTTCTGAAGAAATTGTAATTTCAGTGTTAAGACAGAACTGCATTAAATGAGTTAACAGCAGTTAGCATTCAACCATAATCAAGAAATAGTCACCTCTTAGGTACTCAGAATCATACTGAAATAGGGTGCCTTGAAATAAAACCAAAGCATGGATAATAATAAAAATATGAAAATTTGTCTACAAATGCATATACCACTCAAAACAGTTACTTTTGAAAAAATGTACATAAAATGTAAAATAAGGTCCTAACAATAAGAAAAGATTTTTTTAAACGATATAAAAAGATTATTTTTAGCATGGCCTGGTTAATCCAAAACACAGATAACATGGCCAAAAATAAACAAGAGCAGTTTGTACAGTATTGACAAAAAGTAACAAGAGAAATGTATTGAGCTAACCACTCAGATTACACTCATTAGGGCAAAGATCAGATGTAGGCTGACATGTATTCTGCAGCAAATCAGTTATGCTTATAAAATAGGTTACCATCTCCTGACAGCTTAGTTGCCAACATTATACTGCCAAATTTGGAGAGTGTGGGATGGAGTATTGTGTTAAAGGTCCTAAAGTAATGCAAAATAGTATTACCAAAAACATAATACCTAACAGATTTAAGGTATTTGGCTGGAAGACGTTGGGAACTAAACTAGAACAACTTTTTCTTAAAAGCAGTTCCACTCATGAACTCTTCCTTCTGCATCCTGCTGCGACAGTCAGGTTCACACCTGGATGGTTGCTGTCATGTTTTCAATGTATATACAAAGTCTTAGTAGTAAGGGACCAGTCCTTTTGAAATACTCAATCATTTCCAGAATATTTCTAGCTTATACTAATGCCAATTTCTTCGTGTTCCACTGCTGTGATGCAACCCCAACTGGCAACTAAGCACCACACAGCTGCTTGCTCATCCCCATAGCGGGATGGGGAGGAGAATGAATAAAAGTAAAACTTGTTGATTGAGATAAAGACAGTTTAGCAGGACATCAAAAGGGAGAGATGATGATGATGATAATAATAATAGAACAATATACAAAACAAGTGATGCACAATACAATTGCTCACCACCCACTGACTGATGCCCAACCAGTCTGACCATGAGCAGTGATCACCTCACTCCCTGTGGCCAGCTCCCCAGTGTATATACTGAACATGAATTTGTATGGTATGGAGTATACATAGCAATAACTAAAAACATCAGTGTGTTATCAATATTGTTCTCACTCTAAATCCAAAGCATAGCACTGTAACAGAACTAGGACAAAAGCTGACTCTATCCCAGTCAAAATCAGGATGCTCATTCATTTAGTTGAGGCTACAGCTGCTTAACACAAGCAATCTAACAAAACAGAAAAAAAGAAATGCACCGAACAGTCTTACAAAATGTGAACAGGATTTTATGACTTTTTGCTAGCAATTTTGGGAAAGAAGAAAGCATTTTAGACAAGATACAAAACTTGTTCACCCCATTTTCTCTTTATATCCCAACATACACATAATAACCCACTTACTTGTTTGCTGCCACTGCAGCAACTGATGCCAGTAAGCCAGCTTTCAGGAGTTTCTCACCAAAAGCTCCACCAACTTGTCTAACATGGCACATGATCTTGTTGGCTGGAACACCTAAACTTGCAGCTACCATCTCCTGAAAAAACAGTTTTAACCTTTTATGCCAACTCAAACTAAGCTAGATTCTGAAATAAAAACCTCTTATAAAAAAAGTGTTTCACAGATTTTTTTTTATTCACATGAAAATAATTTTTCCTTTTTCCTAGCTTAAAAAGCAAGAAAAAGGTAACAAACACTCAGCAGTGTTCAAATTTAAAAATCTCTGCCATGGAGACTGTGAAATGGCCATGGACAGGAGTGAAGAATGCCACCCTTGGATTTTATTACCTGAACAGTAAGAAGATTCAGGTATAAGAGAAAGAGAGTAAAATACAGTTTTTATTATCTTTATTACTAAGATCATATATTTTATTTTGATTTTTAATTAAAATAAAGCCATTTGGTTTCCAATAATCTAAGATCTTGCTAATGTCAGGAATACTCTTGCTTTAAGTAATCTTCTCAAATAAGTTCTTTATGATTCTTGGCTATTGGCAATATAATAGTAACAGAAATGATAAAAGGAACTGAACTGGTCTTTGAACACAAAATATCAGTGTTGAGTCTGAAATACTACCAGTTTCACACACCATAGCTATTGCTATGCAGACCACACACTATACCAGCATTTGCTTTATTATCTACCACAACAAAAATGATCAGAGGGATGCAACACCTCTCCAATAAAGAAAGGCTTGAGAGAGTTGGAGTTATTCAGCCTGGAGAAGAGAAGGCTCCAAGGAGACATTATTGTGGTCTTTCAATATACGAAGGTGACTTAAAAGAACCAGAGAGACTTTATATGAAGGTGTTTACTGACAGGATAATTGTTTTAAACTAAAAGAGAGTAGGTATAGATTGCACATAAGGAAGAAACTTTTTACAATGAGGGTGATGAGGCATTGAAACAGATTGCCCAGAGAAGTTGTGGATGCCCCATCCTTGAAAACATTCAAGATCAGGTTGGACAGGGCTTTGAGAAACTTGATCTAGTTGAAGATGTCCCTGTCCACAGCAGGGGGTGTGGATTAGATGATCTTTAAAGGTTCCTATAAACACAAACCATTCTATGATTATGATTTTGGCTTGGAGCAGCAGTCTCACTCACAGCTATCAGAACTGATTAAACCCACAACAGAAAGACTGCAGGGTGCCAATTGCTCCTCACCTCAGTGGAAAACTGACAGGAATAGAGGAGCCTCAGCACTCCGCAGGGAGGTTTTCATAGCTACAGCAGTGGGGCATGAGGTACTTCATTCAAAGGGAAATAAGAGACTTTTACTTCCTCCTTCATCCTCAGAGTGTAGTGGTGTTTATCAGGATACAGCAGTACTGCAGATCAGCTGTTGTTGGATAATCCAAACGTACAATTTCATGTTCCTACTGCTTCTGAACCGTTATGATTGATTTCTAAACTAAATTTAAAAAGCTCTATTTTCATTCATTCAACCAGTTTCTCTATGAATGCTTTGTCTTACAGGAATCATTGCTGGATGCTGTGTTGACACATATACATCCATTTCTTTGTCCTCTCCTCTTGGAAGAGCAAACACACTCTGAGTCTCCAATTAGAAGTGTTCCTGTCCCCCAATGTGAATCTCCCCTGATCCAAAGAGAAAAACAGAAGTGTTACTGAAGGAAAAGGACAGAAGAAATTAACCAGGGAAGAATTAACCACAAGAAGCAAGTTCAAGTGGAATCTATTTATTAAGCATGGTTTGTTTTATTTCTAATAAGACTTTATTGGATTTTCAACTGTAATGAAACATTAGTAAAATTTGCCAGCCTTTAAAAAGACACTACTTCTATTTTTGTATTAATATCTCTGTTACAGCCCACATGCATTATGGAAACAAGCTGTAAAGTTACTACCAGAAATAATGCTGGTTCTCTGCAAATGTGTCCTTTGTTCCTTACTTCCACTCATCTTTTTAACCCAGCACAAGCCCATTTCCCCTATGACACCCACATCGCATTTCTAAAATGTTCTACATCCCTATCATCTTTTCCCTCTCATTCCCGTAAAACTTCCTATGTCTCCAGCCTAAATTTGCTGGTTTAGTAGCTGGACAACAGATAAAAATGTTACAGACAATCAGGAGCTGATTAATCAGCCAATATACACATACTGATTGAGCAGCTGGTACCTACGTAAAGAATTACCATTGCCTTTTCCTCACTGGAAACACTCTTCTGTTTATTATCATGAAACTTGTGGGATCTTAATACCTTTGAGACTGTTGCCTATCTATCACAAGTGGTTAAAATTAGCCAAAATGTTGAAAATTTATTTATAGGGAGACTGACAGGCTGGTTAGTTGGATGTTCATATTTCCCTAGTTTCCTTAGAAAATCATGTTTGAAAAAAGCAAGACTGTGAATTGCTGCTTCCATTAATTAAATAGATAAAACAATTAAAAAGCAAGAGAAAAGAAATAATGAACACCTCAATTGTTAAGATCACTGGTTCCAACACTTCATACTCTATCTTCACCTTTGCAGCTGCTTGCTTAGCATGAACACTTGTATCTGCAACCACAGCACAGATAATCTGGCCCACACAAATCACCAGTGAAATACACATCACTTAATAGAAAAGTGGATTCAAATGATTCCCAGATGTGCTGCTGAAATGCTTCTTTTGTGTAACCATTACTCATGTTCACTTTTTAGAATTTTATTTTGACTTAGGACTTTTTTATTTTTCAGATCATCCACAAAGCTAACAATTCATTAGAAAAAAAACAGTGTAACTGGGGAACCAAGAAAAATACAGCATTCAAAAACAGTAAAGTTCAGATGAAAAACTCTAGACAAAAGACAGGGACTTGCGAGAAAAATTTAAAGTGAAAAAACAGATTTTCAGGATTTCTAAATAATTTATGTTGCTTGGTGCCAATTGATAACGAGTAACAAGTTGTTCTCATTTCTGTTGTTCAGTCACTTTCTTGCAGCTGCGGAGGTTTTTTATCTTCTTCTAATTTTTTTCCAATTGGGTTGCACACTGCAATAAGCAAGTTTAAGTAGTCTGACCATGGAGTTTGTTCAGCATATTATCTTTTGAGAACTGTTTAGAAGAAGCGAGTATACCCATATGAGTCTACTTTTACAGAAAAGGTTTTTCCTAATTGAGACAAAATTAAAAGCACCCATGAAGAGCCTGTTGCCTTCAATCCTTTGGAAAAGTCCTACCTGAGCTTGAACCGTGACTTTTTACCAAGTCTTATAAAAGCACAGAACAATCTTAGAATAAAAGCACTTGCCTGGAATATTTGGATACTCTGTGGCATTTTGGTTTCAAAATCTTGTAGGAGACTCCTGTATTCCATTGGTATGCCAGGACTGCGGCAAGGATCCTGAAAAGGAAGTGAATTGCTTCTAAAATTCACATTCTGAGCATTCCAATTAATAAAAGCTAACAACCAAAACACCAAATACAAACTTTTTATACAGGAAACTCTTTCAAGACTCTCACAAGCTAAGAAGACTCTAAAGTAACAATTTTAAAACGATATGGAGTTTTAAGATGTCACTAAATGATATTTTAAATGCAATAAATATGCTTCTTCATGGTAAGTAACATGAAGCAGGGACAGTGAGAAGAGCTTTGTTCTGGGGTCTGATCAAAACCAGCACATCCTGGTTATAGTAAATTACCTAAGTAATGGTAATTCAGAGAAAAGAGCCCAAGGCAACACAGAAGAAAAAGGCAAAAGGAGAAATTCTTCTCCATAAGAACAGATTTAAGACAAAAAAAAAATTAAATTACATCTAGTATGTGAAATTTAGAGTCCTCCTCTACCAGTCAGCACCTCATATAAGTCAGAGGATTGGTTTAACACCTACAGGTACCTTCCAAAGTCTTTATTTCTATTCTGTCTATTTATGTTTTGAACTACAAACAGAAAAAATAAGACTTCATGTTTGTTTTCTTTGGGCCTGCGATCTCAATACTGATATATTTTGCATTAACACTGCTCATTTTTTTTTAAAGCCTAGCGTCCAAAGGTAAGGATATCTGAGCACCCAAGAGTTGAATAGGCATCTCTTCATCAACCTCTTTGGGAGTTAAGCATTCTACTTACACAGATATGAATGCCAAAGACAATATTTAGCATATTTTACAAATGCAAAGCGTCAACAGATAGAAAAAAAAACGTTTGCACAAAAGCAGACATGGAGAACTAATTTACCATTGTCTTCAATGACTGCAATACTTCCAAGAAAAATCTGTAGAAGAAACTGACTATCAAAGTTTTCTTGTAGTCGACTTTTTCACCACTGACTGAGCCTGGAAGAGCAATTTCTTTAAGAACTAGTCTGCAACCTTCATCCAACATTTGTTCATTCCAGTGTCTGTCAGGAAGAATAATAGACACAATCAGACCAAGACCCAAAAAAATAAATACAAATTGCAGTAATACATTTGTGCCATGGACCACAGGTATAATCCTGCTCACAACAGACACAAAATACTGACTCTAATAATGGCCTGCAAATTTGAAAACAGTGTATGTCGATGTTGCTCACAGAAGTCACATCCCCTAATTCAATGGAATTGAGTGTTATGCCAGCCTTTTTACAATAAATAAATTAATAAATAAACAGCTTTAAAGTTGTTTTAACCATCTTACAGATTATTACTATTCTGCAGATACTGTCCTATATTTAAAGAAAAGTGGATAATGATGCAAACTGTAGATGCTTTCAAGGAATCTGATTAGTGCTGGATAGTTGTTACAATTTCTGAAAAGGCTTGAAGTATCTCATCACCATTAATTCTGTATAGATACACACCTTTAAATATCAAAAAATACAAATCTGTTATAATAAATTTAACCATGTAAAGCAGCAAAAAATAATGAGTACTTCAAATAGTGAAACAGTTGCATATTGAATGGTAAAACAGTCTAGTAGGATTTCATTTAGATAAATGGTTTTATACTGCTGCTTGAGTTATTTGTAATTTTTTTTCCTCCAAACCTCAGAAAGATGCCGCAAGAGGGAGGGAATGTCAGGGATTAACTTCAGAGACTGTTAGGATCTTGTAGATGAAGAGATATTGAAAAGGTTAAGGCCTGATTTGTGCTCCTAAGTTTATCAGGCACATCTGAAGTTCTCAAACTTTGTTAGAGCCAAACAGAAAGACTCAAGAACACTGACACTTGGGGATTACCCCAACCTATGGGATACAGCATCATTTACCAGTGCTTGGGTTCAGGAGCATAACTGTCTGTGTACACCTCATCCACCCATCTCACAGCTCATCTCTCTGCACACTTCACACAAGAGTGGCACCCATGTGCAGTCTACAAAATGTAACAGTCCTGAAAAGTCATCATTAAGGTTTGACCGGATCATTCACTTGAACATACATGGCATCAGCCAAGCAAGTGAATCTGTACTTTCACATTCCAAGGAATTACACTCAAGCTCTCCAAGTCCCTTCATTCAGAAATACGGAGAAGACAGAGAAGGCAGAGAATCTGTACCTTCTGATACGTGTCTGACAGGTTTGCTTTGCATAGATTGTGGTCGAAACAGCACCTCCACAGAAAATGCTTAAATCCTTTATTATGTTTCTACCTTCTTCAAAAAGGACTCTCATCCCAGCATTGATTATTGGGAGAGTATTTTCCCATCTCGGTGCTTGTCAAAATGCAGACACATGCTTCCCCTGAGTAAAACCAGAAAGAGGTGGATAACTTGTAGACATGGAAGTATCTGAAAGTAAAACCTGTTATTGCACGTGAAATGAGATTTTTTTTTTAAAAAACAAAGAGCACAAATTCTAATTTCTGATCATTCAAGAATGCACACTTCCTTCTCTTGACCTTTCAGTAGCTTTACCATCTTTGATTTTCAAGTAGCTGATACCCACTCCTCCATCATCTCCACAGTTCAGACAACGTAGATTTCTTCCATGTTAGACAGCTGGAAGACTGGGATCTTGCCAAACGGAGTTGCATTTATAACAAGACCAAAAGCTTAAAGGCTTCCAAGTATTGCCAAACTTCAGATAACATGACCCATAATTCTCTTCTAAGATCCCATATTCACTCTTGCAAACACAGTACCAGTTAAAGACTATTAGTCAGTTCAGCAACATTTACAGAGTATCATGCACATGTTCGATTTTATCTCACTTGAGAAATCCTCAAGAGATGAGAGAGCTTTATCTGCTTAATGCCAATGATACCACAGGTGATCAGCCTGCTTTGGGGAGGACTATGGTATCTCGTCCAAGACCCTCTTCTGTAGGGTGTCTACACAATTGCTATTGCCCTCTTCATTTTAGGACAAACTTTTGCCCAAATATCAACAATTACCTGCTGAGCTGTGGTTTTTGGAAGAAACTGGGACATAATATGGCACTGACAGGATCAAATATAAGGAATTCGGAAAGTGAGCAGTGACAGTGTTACTTCAAACACAGGGATCATGTCCCCCTCCTGCTCTTTATTTAATAGTCTTTAATTCTGCTTAATGCAAGTGTAAGAAAACTAGTAGCTTACCTTCCTAGAATGGGGAATATGGACAGAGACTAAGATCTCTTCTGGCTTAATGGTACTGTTACCAACTCCATCTGCAAAAATATCACTCAAAGGAATCTGTCGCTTTCTTCCTGAAAAAAATTCCCAAATCAAGAAAATTCTGTACAATTGTGCAATTAACATACATCACTCCTATATTAATTGGCAAGAAATAACTACAGCCTTCCTAAGTAATAACTGCAGAGTTTAAATAACAAATTATCATTGCTATGCTTTATAAATACAAATGACTGCTCCATCTTCCATAGCATAACACTCGAGTCCCATTCTGTAATCTTCCCTTCTGATACTGCCATGATGATTCCATCCCCCTCCTGTCAGTCTGTTCCAAACCTCTGCAGCTGCTGTCATCACTAGCCTTCCTTCTAAAACAAAGAATGGGGAAAAAAACCTGAATGGGAGAGAACTGCTGTAAAAATTAAAACAAACAAACAAACATTATTTATTGTTTCACTTTGCTTTGTTCTGAGATTTTGAACACTTCTAGGAGTCCAGAATGGAATGACTGCTGTCGCCTTTTCTTTTACCTTTTTAGTATATTATTCTGACAATGACTATGTTTGTCATTCTATGATATGTACTACTAAAGAGGAGATTTTCAAAAGGGAAGAGGATAAAATTCTGCAAGGACCCTAAATCTTTAAGAGCCCTTTGAACACTTAAATTAATTTCACCTGTGCTACATGAGGTTTGCCAATATCAGTACACAGTTAAGCTATCAAGCCTTCTGGAAATGCAACATTTCAATATATATATTTGAATTTCAATACATATAATTGATTCTATTAATTAAACAAGCTCCATTGGTTCAAGAAGTTTTGTTGGTAGGACTGCAACTGTAGCAGTAACACAACTGTCAAGTAGCATCAACGTGCTGCAAGAACAGAGGGCCATACACGTTTACAGATGGAAATTCACAGTGATTCTCCAGCGTGGATTTAATCACGTGTTTTACAAATGAAATTAAAATATATTTTTAACTAGTCTTCTATGTCCTTTGCACTTTGCACATGCTACCTAAGGGGTTCAATGCATTTTAAAATAAATTATTTCTTATTAATAGACAATATTTCTCTTACAGCAGCCCTGATCTATTCCCAAGACTTTCTATAACCAGATAATTTTCTGTGTCACTTTTAAAAGATTCATATATTAAAATTCTTCCCCCATATTCAATGAACATGATACTTCAATACCGGCTGCTTTACAGCAAGACTATTTTCTTAATGTTTTTCATGTTATGTGTGAGGATGACACTGTAACCTGCTCATCCTCAATATAACTTAGCATTAAAATTGTATTCCTCAAATATAACTAGGGTGACAGTAAAACTTTGCTAGAGGAATTTCATTTTGCTGAAGCATGAATCTGAAAAACAACACTGTTAAGAATAGCAGCACTGGTGTTTCTGGATTTTTGCCTTTGCAATTCCATCCAGAATACACCTGGTTTACACACAAAGATTGTTGTCCAGTATCATCTATGAGCCTGCCAGGCTCTAGAAAAGTACATTTTCTTTTACACTGTGATCCAAGATAAATACTAAGAACTAATAGTGTTTTTGCAACCTCCTTTTCTTGAATAATCCACTTTTTCTAAGTTTCACTGACTACTGTTTGGCAGTAAATTTCTGCCAGGTTAACAGAAAGATATATCAAACAATGATCCAATTCATCACTCAAATAAGTCAGCATATCCTTAGAACTGTTGAGTTAAGAAGATGCAAACTTTTGTACTTTCACTCGTCAGAACAACATTCTGACAGGTATTTTTCCTCTCAGTGCCAGAGTATGCAGGAAGAAGTCAAGGAAATCGCACAACAGAAGTTTTCATGTATCTATTCCAAGAATTCCTGGCTCAGAAACAACCCCTTAAAGAACATGTGTTTCAGGATGTTGACTGGAGTATTAAATGGTCAGAAATGGCAATGTGCACTCTGTCTGGATCAAGGGCAAAAAGGACACAAACCATCTAGAAGGGAAAGCAGGTAATTCCAGGTCACCAGATAGCTCATGTTTACCAATAATTTCATCAACCTTCCAATGGTAAGGTAGTCAACAATAGAAGGAGCAGGTAGAGGAGAGTGATGGACGAAAACTGAGGAAATTGGCACGGGAAAAGGTGTTGGACTAGTGGGTCCCGTAACAAAAGTAACTGCGAGGAATGAGAAGCTGGAGTTCTTATCAGGGCCAGAGGGTGATTTTAAAACCATGCCAAAGCATCAATTACAGAAAAAAAAAACCAAACCAGTGAGATGAGGAGATAGCATACAGCCACTCAAACTGTGAGGTTCTATGAGTGCTTCTAGTAATTCACTGCCCACGGAAGTACATGGGATCTGGCTGGCCTGAATGCTTATCCTTGCCATGAGAATCTTTGACAAATTCCTCATTTACAAATTGCTTCTCTTGCAGATGTGATCTTGTATGAGAGTGGAAAAAAGCTGGTGAAAAAATACAGACCTGTTGTTATTTCCCCTCTCCCCATACTTAAGATCCTGTATTCCTGGGATTACTATAGAGGCAAGCTATCTCCACTTACCTCTTGAAGCCAGATTGAGCATACAGTTGCTGGCTGCCAGAACAGGATTCAAGTCTGAGGCTGATTTTCTACTCATGATGTTTCCACCTAAGGACTTAGGAAAAAAAAAAAATTACGTCACCTTTCTCATTTTTTTAAGTGACAATATAACATACAGACTATAACATAAATTTATCCATAACAAAAGCTCAAAAAAAGATATATTAATAGAAAACTGACTGCCAAAAAAAGAATTAAAATTTTACATGTGGTCAGGAGTAATTTCACATTTGTTACAATTGTTATTGCAAGCAGTGCACAACATACAGAAACGTTTCTTATCTGTTCTCCACCCAGAGTTCTTAATTGCCGCAAGACAGCACAGAAAACCTTTGTCTTCTCTTCAGGGAACTCTGAGATTGTGTTTGCCAAGATGTCTTTCACTAGAGAGAGGCTGCAGGCAGCTCCCAGAGTTATTCCTGTAACCAAAAGATTACGGAAGTGTAATGTGTACCTTGCTTTATTGCCTGGGTTTTAAGCTACATTCAGACTGTACATCTAAGACTGCTCATGTGGAATACAGGAGGATAAAAGGTGAGGTGCCTTTGCTTATTAAAGGGACTGTGATTTTTCATTTCAAGAGACTGAGGACAAAATTTCATGAAATGATTAAATTGACCTAATGGCTCACCACTTCTACTAAAAGCGAAATCCCTTCTCTGCTTTCAGTTGCCCATTCTAACCACTTCCCTTGCACCAACTCTGATTGATGTTTAGGTGATGTTTCACCCAAAGGTGTGTCAGCTTCAGAACGCTTTCAGCAGGCTCTTCCTATTTTTAAACATGATTTTCATCAGAACTTGCTTTACATTTGTACACTCTAGATATTCTCCTGAGTTATGGATAAGTAGTATTTGCAAAAAACCCAAACAGTCCTAACACTGAATATGGTAGTCTTTCTCCCACTAGAAAGACAACCTATAACTACACACATTTATTTGAGTAGTTACACATTTGGTGTTATTTTAAGATCACACTTCATAAAAAAAATCAATATTCCAAAAAGGTAAACAGTGCCTTTCAATTCAAAATTATCACTAGACTATGTAATGTATGAGTGTTCTGAATGAACAATTCATTCAATTTAAATAAAAAATATAAATAAAAGTCTAATTTTTAAAAGATATTATTATTATTAATTGAACACAGCAATACTAAATTTTGTGTATTTTAAAAAAAATCTAACCAAAATACGTTTTGCACTTAAATCTGACTGAAGAGACGAAATACTATTTCTGGCTGGCGAACTAAACAGCACACCTCTCATTTTAAGAACTACTAAGTCTCATTTTCTCATAACTAGATTTTATTCATAGTTAAAAGAACCAGTAAATATTCTCCCTGCTTCCTTCCAATTCCCAATGACTTTTCAATGACCAAGCACGCTTAGGAATGAGCTGCACAGCACTTGACACCTTCAGCACTACTGAATGGAGGAGCAGCACCCCTTACTGCAAAGGAATCTTCTATGTCTGAACAAAGTAAAGTCTACTGACCATCATCCATCCATTTCACCACATTTAGATCTGGGATCCTTGCAGGAGCAATAACAACTGGATGGAACACGCCTCTAAATTTCATCTCAGGTCCTACCAGATAGGAATAGAGTTAGACAAAAGATATTTTCCATAATGACAACCCCAACATAGAGGAGAACAAGCTTAAGGATGAAAATGCAAATAGAATGATAAAGGTAGCCCCACTCCTCTAGGGCACACTGGAACAACGGCAACTACTGGAGAGTGTCCAGAGGAGGCCACAAGGCTGGTGAAGCGTCTAGAGGGGATGTCATATGAGGAACGGCTGAAGTCACTTGGTCTGTTCAGCCTGGAGGAGACTGAGAGGGGATCTCATAGCTGTTTACTGCCTTCTCACAAGGGAGGGAGGTGAAACAGGTGTTGATCTCTTCTCTCTTGCAACCTATGACAGGATTACAGATAATGGCAGGAAGATGGGCCAGGGCAGGTTTAGACTGAATATTAGGAAAAGGTTCTTCACCCAGCGGGTGGTGGAGCACTGGAACAGCTGCCCAGGGAAGTAGTCACGGCACCGAGTCTGCCAGCATTCAAGAAGCATTTGGACAATGTCCTCAGTCACCCCCGTGTGAATGTTGGGAGTGTCCTGTGTAGGGATAGGAGTTGGACTTGATGATCCTTTTGGGTCCCTTCCAACTGGGTAATTCTATGATTCTATGATTCATTCTGACTGTATACATACCCACGCTGGTGTTCCCAATCACAAGAGGAGCTTTGGGGTTGGCAGTTTTCAGATCCAGTAATTCATCTAAGCTTACAGGAGAAATCCATGTCATTTGCTCCTCATGAAAAAACAGGGTTCTTTTTGGTTGATTTTCAGCCACTCACTGATGGAGAAATATGGCAGACTTATAGACAGACATATAGACAGGTGCAAGGTCTAACAGTCACTAGACTGAAAGTCAAATAAGTTCTTAAACCACAGCAGTTCTACTTAAGATTTCAAAACTGGACAGAAATGGGAATGTTGCGCAGGCTCTTTGCACAGTGGCGAATTTCTAGACTGCATGGGTGAAGCCTCTTCAATTAACTCCAATGGGCTAATAAACAAGATTGATAATAAATATCCCCCAAGCAAACAATGTAGGAATAGACCTTGTAGTTGCTGAAATTATTAGAAAAGTGATCAAAAATACTTAGGGAGGTGTTGGCACACTTAAGTTCCTTGGAGGTCACCAATGGTCACCAGCAGCATGCCTTTCTAGATTAAATATGCCTGTGGATGCCTCTGGCTGTTCTAGCACTGTTCACTGATCACCTGGAAATAGCTTGTGAACTAGTGGTTGTACAAATACATGGTCAAGAACCCCTGTCCCACGGTTATAAATCTTTCTGTACAAACAGCCAGCTAGTTACAGAGAATTCGGCATTGAATGTATAGATCAAAAAAATTGTAAAGTAAACAGTTTTGGTTTCTACAGAATTACTGTTGTCAACACCAAGGATGTCAGACACTTTCCATTCCAGTGCCCTTATTTCACCTCCTTTTATCTTTGTCATACTTCAGTCACTGGGACTAAACACTGTCCAGTCCAGGCTGGCTATCTGTGGCTGGCATTTTGACAGAAAAGACTAACAAAATTATTAGTCACAAAACGGGCCAAGTGCATTGTTTTGCCAGTGTTAAAAATCTGTTTGCAATTCAGTCTGCTGAAAAGCATTTGCATCTTCAGGTGCTGCACTGAAAACCTGAAAAAGTTCAGGATACTTTGTCTTCTCACCTAATACAAAAAAATAGTCATATTGGGAAGTTGCATAGTTAGGTATGTGAATATTCAATAATGTCACTGGAAAAAAAAAGGAATATAACTTTGAATTTATGTTAAAATGTTATGACACTTCTTCTGATGAATTACTGCTAAGTAGGACTTCAGAATGAGTTCCGAACCATGGATTACTAAGGAAAAGACAGAGCTAAAGAATAGCCTATAAGCAGCAAAACTTACCATTAGTTCTGGGGGAAATATAAGCTCCTGGGTAGGATCTAAGGGCTGGAATTCATCTGTTGAAACTAATCTGGTGGAAACCTTAAAAAGAAAGAACGCAAGTGAAGACCAAGAATTTTCTCTCATAATTCCATTAAAAAAAATACAAAACAAAAAAACAAACACCAAGGGTCCCAATAAAGTCAGTACAAAACTAGTAATTCCATTATTGTTTGGATTTGGTACTAAATTACCATGCATCATTTGGAGCTGCTGAGGTGAAGGAACTGTTCATAATAGTTTCTCAAAGGTCACTGCCAACACAAATGACAGCGCAGTGGCAAGCAACTGAAAGACTAACTACAGGCTTCCTACTGTAAGAAAGTAACTGTTTTCATGCCAACCCACAGGACTCGAAAAGCAAATAAGTAGATCAAATATTATTGTGAACAATATCAAATATTCATATAGATAAGAGGTTTCATTTAAAATTACAGTCATAACTCTGATTTTTAAGAGCTTATTGTTTTTTCAGACTCAGACAGCAGCTGGACTCTGAAGAGATTGGTGGCTACATTCAGATCATCACTGATCTTAGATTTAAGACAGTTCCACATATGTCCTGATTTCTTGCTCAATATGCTAATCACTGTATGAATACAGCTGAGACTATTAATGTTTCTGAACTTGAAGAACTGCTCAGATCTCAGCTCTGGATATCCAAAATATGTTATACCAAGTCTAAGTAAATATATCAACGAATTCTGCCTCATCTTTGCCACCTCCTACAAATATATACAAAGAATCCTTGATTTCTAGAAATATCTCCAAATTTCTTGCAAAGAATAATAAACCCCCTTATTTTACCAATAATATAAGATCAATAAGGTGGAAGATAAGAATGGCAGAATATACTGCATTTGCTTTAACTACAATAAAAAAGCCATGTAATATTCTTTAAGTTTTATACCTAAACAGAACAGGTAAAACACTTAAAACCCTTCTCTCCCTTGTCAAACAAATAATCTTCCCGATCCAAGCAACACTTTCCATTTACTTCCCTTTGACAACAAATGGATTCCTAAAGTAGGAATATTCCATTAGTGAAATATTGCCCAGAATGGCAATGAATTAAAGCCTGCTTAATCCAATAAAAGGGTCTCTTTATTCTTCAATAAAGTTCTAGATTATGTTTAGTAATAAGTTAGATTGGAAGGATTATGTGTTAAAGAAGTGATATTCAAAAATAACCTTAAAGCATCTGATGCTGAAGTCCTTAACGCAAAATAATTCATACTACGTAAAAATCAGTTGGCCTTGTGAGAACAAACATGCATGGTCTGTGTCTTTCACTGTCACTCACTGCTCACTCTTCCATTTAATTTACTGTAGGCTTCTGAAATAGTGCATTACGTGATAAATTGCTAAGAACATTGATCCAAATTCTGCTTGTATTTATGCCAGGACTGACCCACAGTAAAATGCACAGAGTTACTTCAGATTACTTTTCACAATCCAGGCTAGACAACAAGTGCATTTGTGTTTATCATTTTTTTAATGGTTTTGGCCACTAGACACCTTACTCAGACCTATACCTCTTAACAGAGGAAAGAAATGACCTCAATGAAAATCTCAATGGCTTGTATATATGTACAGACTAATGGGCATATCTAATATTCCTATCATCACTAATTCTTACCTTCCAGAATGTTTTACAGGCATCTAGGATTGGTCTATATCCAATACAGCAGCACAAGTTCCCTGAAAAAAAGGAAATACAGTAAGAAAAAGCTTTGTTCTAAAGCATGTGGCTATAAAACACCATGTCTTTATATGAGGTTTGCGTTTTTGAAGCTTAAGAACTGTTAGCTCTACAAAAGACAAAAAAAAAAGATCAATGTCACCAAACTTAGGACCCTGCAGCTCTGGAGGGTATTGTTTCAAGGGTAACATGAAACACTTTACAGCTGCTCTTGAGGGAATGATGACTATAGATTAGTCAGGAGAATAATACAGGTGCAGGAGAATAATATTCTCCTTCCACTCAAAATGCTTTACTCCTTCCCCTGCCTTATTTCTAACAGTGAAGGAGGTTAAGCATTACACCTCTGTCTAAGTGCCCCTCACAGTAAGAGGAAATGGCTTTGGCTCCATAGTGACTCTACAGCACAACAGAGGAGAGAAGGTTACTTTACCTGCAAAAAATCCTCACGCTTTCCCTTACTGAAGATGGTCTGCATCTCTCCATCTTATTTGTTTTATTCCTAATACAAAGCAGCTCTCCTGTGAGGCTTATGACATTTGCAACTTCAGTTGGAATGGGATCTGAGAGACCTTCAGATGCAGCTACTGCTCCAATATGACATAATTTCTGCACATCTGATTTAATGCACTTCAAAAGACACATATGGGGATTGTTTAAACTCCTGTCCCTAAAACAATCCACAGCTCAATGCTTTATTTTCTGAGAGAAAAGAGCAAGAGTACAAGGTCTGTAATCCAGTACCAATCCTACTGGGAAGCACAATTTGTAGAGAGTACATACATACATAGACGCACACACGTGTACTCACACAGACATGTGGTCACACAGACAAAGCATCTGAAGAAAATGTTTCAAGGACATATCTACAAATGAAAAAGTGGCAATATTTACCAGCCAGAGTTGCAATCATCTGCTCTGAGGTTGGTTCTGTGTGGTTTCTTAGCAAAGTGTATATGGACATCACCATTTCAGGGGTGCAGAAACCACACTGGGAACCATGACACTTGGCAAGTCTTTCCCGAAATGAAACACCACAATTAGCACTCCTTCCAGTGTACATCACCATTTTAATGCACTCTGTCTTAAGAGAGAGATGTTGTACTAAATGTTGTCTTCACAGTAAATCAGACTTTTAAAGTAAAATAGTTTAAGTGATCTCAAGTAAGAAAAATTATTTTGGTTGTGATGCCCAGGCACATCTTACAAAGAAAGTTAATTAACCCTCAGTGGACTTCTTTTTGTGCACTCTTACTAAAACACCAGCTAAAGGGGCATTGTTCCAGAAGCACTGTTAGCTGAAACAGAGCACAAGCCCACTCCAACAATTCTCACACACCAACAACTGGAGCAGGCTGTCAGCAAGATCCACTGTGAGCCATAACTCATCTGCCTTGACCAACAAACTGCCAGAAAATTCTGTTATTGTTTAGTAGGGAGAATAAGCATGTAAGAAATTCCCATGCCCTAAAAGCACTGCCGCACAAGCCAGAACATACAAAGGAAGAAATCGCTAATCCTCTTACAGTGATACTGTACTCTCACTTGAATTGGATGAATCCTGTTTTTTGTACTTCCAATACCTTCTACTGTGGTCACTGCCACACCATAGAAGGAGCAAATGGGAAGCAAACATGCATTTGCTGAATAATGTCTTTGGGACATAAAAGAGAAAAAAGAACAGGAATTTTATTTTATTATAATAAAGATGCATTAATATTATTTTGTGGTCAATCAAGACACAGTTTACACCTACAAAGCAGTCAATACCATCACTTGGAATGGGAAGAGAATAAGCTTTATAGAAGGCATCACTTACTAGCTGTGTCTCTTGACCTCAGTATAAAAATTGTATCTACAAGGATACTTCTGTAGAATTTATATCTTCCTTAATACTTGTCTTTTTTAATTGTCCTCTTGTCTCTCCTGCCCACAAGCAACCTGTCACGCATGTTTTGGAGGAGGAAGATGGGGAAGGGAGGGTTGGTGTAGTCTTTCACAGGAAGCAACGAATTAGTGCTGCAAATTTGTAATCAAATTTCTGACTCAAAAGAAATTCTGATGTAAAATAAACATCATTTTAAATAGGAACAACATACCAAAAGGAAAATTCTTCAAAGCTTTTCATCATTGGCAATGAAATGTTTTGGTTTACTATAGCTGAAATGTTTCTTTTCAAGTGTCATTCTGGCTGTTTTAATTTCCATTTTTGTGATAACTTCAAACATTTGCATTGCATTCCAGTGCAACGCAATTGCCAAAAAGAAACAACTGGAACATTTTGACTTTTCCCCACCTAAAGAAGTATTTAATTGATAATGATACATTACCATTTAAAAATATGACTGTAGTTTTATCAATATAAATACAATTTATTCCAGTTTTTAGCTTAACAAACTCTGGGTCTGAGTTTCAAAGTCCTTTTTGTGGGCGGAGTGTAGAGACGGAGTTCAGTATTAAAGTGCTGGTAAGACTCAAACTTCTGCCTGCTATCTTCCCATCAGTCATATGACAGAGCTCCAGGCTGGAGACACATTCCCGTGGTCAGTACAAAGGGTGTTAAACGTATGCCTCCTAAAGAGAAAACTCCTTGCAGAACCTGTCAGCTTTTATGAGTAAATTAAGCCTTTGAGCACGATATTTCAGCAAATTTACCACATAACTGAAGGCAGTGTTGTGTTTCGGATTAAACTGACCCTTCCTTTGGATTCTTTTACTATTCTGTAGAGAGTTTTACAACCTTGGGTTTAGAGTTTCATATCTGTAAATATAATACATATATATATATATAAAATACCTATACATATATAATAATACAGCCATAAAATTCTGTGTGGTTTTCACAATTTTCCGTTAAGGATACCGTATCTTCTTTAAAGCTGGCTCATAAGTTGATATCATCGCCGCGCAGGCACCACAACTATCTTCTCCACAGCCATACTTAGCTCCTGTAAGATGGACTGAAAATGCTGTCATTAGGGAAAAAAAAAAATCAGATTTCATTTTGGTCTTTATTCTGTTGAAAAGCTTGAGGCCTGAACTGCTAAGGAACATATAATTGGTTTGATATGATAGCATATGTATCAGACTCCTTTCTATGCTGGATTAAAATTGCCAGTGAAAATAAGATTGGAGCTAAGGAATGACATGACCAAAATCCTGCTTTCAAGAAAACAGAAATATTAATCCTAACTTCTTTCAGAAGATGAATAAGTTGAGACAGAAAAACGAAGCAAAAAATAATTTTCCAAGCGAAAATATGAAAGGCAGAAATGTATAATGGGCAAAATAGCTGAATTTCCAGTGGAACACTAAAACCAGTATCTCAGTTTTTCCCAAAAGGCCCATCTATAGTCAGGATATTAACCTCATATTTCATCTGAAAGATCACACTAATGAGAAACATACTCATGTCTATGAATCTGGAACAGTGGCCAATCTGAAGCTGTAAAGTAGATAATTTAATGTTACACAGCCACCAAAAGAAAGATGCCTTACTACCCATTTCTTCCTCCTCTTCTGTTCTCTCCACATTACCTGCTCCAAAACACAAGACTTCTTGCACTAAGTCTTTTACTAAACAGTCCCTTCCATGAGTTGACTGATGATGAGATGACTAATTAGCGACTGAACTCCTAACTCAACTGAAATCCTCTGTTTTTCCTGGGTTAGCTTTCTGTTGGCTTAATGAGTGTAATTAGCACATGGAGCGGTCTGAGGAACTCCACAGGTGGCACAAGATACAGGAAGACAACTGAAGTTGGCAAGGACAGAGGAGGAACAGCCCACCTTCTTTTCACACCACATCATCAAAATTAAAAAAGTGTTTGTCAACATGAGTTAGCACTCTTCACTTGCAGTAAAGCTTTGAGATGAATGTACCGCTTTAAGGTCTTATCTAGTCAAGCTCTACAACTTTTTCCAGTAGAAAGTGCTTTACAGAACCCTTTCAGAGACATTCTAACCTATCACATAAGGCAAATACATTTTAAGATACAGTTTCTTTCCTTCTCATGCTTCTGTTTACTTGTTAATTTACAATGGACCTTCCAGGTATTACCAGTGGCCTAATGTGCCAATTCCTATGGCATTTAGACTAAAAAAAAATGACAGGATGCTTAGACAGGTATTATACTGTACCTTGCAATTATAAAACATGTTACTGGAAGATGCTAAAGTTCCTCACACTGACTCAAGCAATCATGGCATGTTATAAAGAGTTTGGCAACATCAGTATAAGATATTCCTGGTCTATATTTTTGTTCCTTGCCATTGATTTTTGTCTCTTTACCAAAATCAGCTGTTCCCCTAGCTATGTCAACTCACTTATATGGGGAAGCTTGCTGTGAAAAGGATCAGATCCTCTACCTGGCTAACAGAGTGGTCTCAGACACAGCTGGGCAGATTCATCTCAGGAATGGCACACCCTCATACAGACCTAAGCAACTGAGGGCAGGAATACTAAAAGTTAACATCAAAACTGTATGGTGAAACCCACTAGCTCCTGAAAACAAATTAATCTTGTTCTTATCTTACAAGCAGGTTACAATGGTACTGAAGCATTACATAATTTTTTCAAGGTGTCAGAGCAATCCAGGATTACATAATCTCACACACCAGAGAGCTTTAGCCAATGAGGTACAACTCTTGTGACAGGGCTGGTACTGATTCACAGTCCGATGGTGTCTGAAGTTGTTCAAATTACTAGAAAATAACTGTGTAAGTACCATAACTACAGCAACCAGAATAGGTCCAGACTCCTCCTTGTGACTGACCAGTAACGAACATGTTTCAACTTAAATTTTTCTTTTGAGACAAATATAAAAGGCTCTCTCCCGTGTGAGTTCTATAGTACACAGTACATCACTTGCTGTGTGGTGGTATGTTTCATAAGACTGTCTAGAAAACTGCAAAAAGAAAAGACTCTGCTCTTCCCCACATTTGCTCCCTCCTCCTGGTTGTGAGACCCTACACACGTGTTCAGAATGTTAGCTTCATGAACATTGGAAATAAACTTGTGTCGCAGCAGATTTTGGAAAACTGCTGAGAACAGACACACAATCAGACCTCTGAAATGGTGAGCAGAAAGACAAAAAGATCACAACCAGTGCTGCACAATTTGTAGCAACCCAGGAAGCCCAGAAAGCTGTGAGCTGAAACTAAGACAGGAGAAAAAAAAGGAAAGAAAAAAATCTTGTCTGCAAAGAGAAAACTAGAAGTATGAGCTCTAGTTCTCCCAACTTATGTTTTGTCTCCTCTAAGTAATTTTTTTCCCATTACAAAAACATAGTTGTTCATATTTAGTTACTATTAAAACAGTTTGTTGAGTTTAGAAATCTGTTTGGAATTCTTATTGTATGAAAAAATAGATTACCTCAAAAACTCCATCAGACTCAGGGTCTCATCACAAGGTTTCCCCTTTTCTGGGGGAGAGACTTTTACAAAACTCCTATTTTATAAGTTTCATGAATCAAAAGCGTATTTATTTTTTATGGGGGGGGGGGAAGGAACACATACACATAATGCCTGACTGCATAACTCTTTCTTTATTTAGGAAACTAGGCTAAAAATATAGTAGCTCACTGAAGTGTATGTGGCGTAAGAAAGACACGTCACTTAATATGGCTGATTTATCTTAAGGGAATCACAACTTCTTTAAGCTGGTAAATCACCTTTTAATTATTTACGAGAATACTGCTCGAATAAGGCTTTCAACTGAGTGACTTAGGGGAACAGACAAGAAAAGGATACATCTTTTTTTGCAGATAAGACAACAGCATTCATTCAGGATCAGCATTTTTCTCTACTATCTGCAGTAAAAAAATTTTAAAAAAGGTTTAACTGAGAAACCAGGGCTTTTCAAAATTCACAGCACAGACTGCATTCCTACAAAGTCAGCAGAGAATCGGTCTCCGATTTCCTCTGACACAACTACACCAACTGCCAAAGACCATAGGAGAGCTTGGGCTCCTTCTGGAAATTCCTTCTCAGACAGATATGTTACCAGGAAAGAAGTGCCAGGGCATCCTGCAACTACTAAAAATAACTGCTGCTCAGCAAAAGGCCATCCTGAGGAAATTTACTTTTAGCCACGCTAAAAAAACAAAAATTCAGCAGGACTTTGCTACAATAGAGGAAGCAAAGCATAAAGAATTAATGATTTGCAGATCTTAGAGTCTCCCTGGCACTACTGGGATGAACACTAGAGGAAGACTACAAAGTTACCATCAGCAGTCACTTTCCTTCTGGCTTTATTTATGTAAACTTTCACTTGCCTTAATACAGCAACAATAGAAAGACCTACATTCTTGATCGATTAGATAATTTCTTACTCTGTTGCTTAGAATAGGCTAGTTCCTGCCAGTTGCACTGACTCAACAACCAGTTTAAGTTTGCTCTTGCAATATTATATTTATGTTGGCAAATAATCCATATTTTGGTACCCGACTCTTGCTGACTTTTCTGTTCTGCCTCTGAAAATCTCTCCTCTAATACTGTCAAAGCCAGGCATGTACAAATGGAACACTGGTTTGCTCACCAGCCAGATCTGATACCCAGCTGAATGTCCTTTTCACTTTAGTGCGTTTCCCCCCAGAAGAACCAGCAGAGATGCCCAGAATGGGAATTTGCAAGCACGTTTATCCTCAGCCCCATCTCCCAGCACTCGGTGTACACTGAAGAGAGCAACTAAATACTTGGAGGCAGCTTCGCTTTGTACTCAGCAAGGAGGACGTGGGCAGGAACGCTCCTGGAAGCTCGCGTGAGGATTCAGTTATACCCCCATGAGGAAGAAGTCTGAGGAAACCAAACCCGTGCCAAACCTTCGGGGTTACTTCTGGAACAGCGGCCCCTTTTCTCTACGCTTCCCGGGCAACATTTACCTTCCTCCCATTCACGTAGAAAACGAGATCATCGACCCTCGCATAGCCACCGCACGCACGCCCCGGGATGCAGCTGCAGCCGAGAGCCGGGGGCGGTGGCGCGGGGGGCGAGGCCGCCCCGCTCAAGTCGCGCAGCCGCGCCCGGAGCTGCTCGCGGCGGCCCGGCAGGGGCCCGGGGGCTCCAGCAGCGGGAGCGGTGCTGACCATAAAACCTGCACGGGCGAGTTCAGGTCAGCGAGAGTGGGCCCAATGGGAATTTTACGTCAATTTGCACTCACAAACCAATCGGCAGTAACTTCCAGGTATTTTAGGAGCATTTGTAAGGGCTACTTGTGCCAGCAAGTGTTTATAGAATCATATTTTTCTCTTCCTCTTTAATTACATACAGTTTGTAGAAAAATTAATTCTAAAACAGTCATAAAATCATAGAAAGGTTTGGGTTGGAAGGGACCTCAAAGCTCCTCCACTTCCAACCCCCCTGCCACAGGCAGGGACACCTCCCACCAGACCAGGCTACTCAAGGCCCCATACAACCTGGCCTTGAACACATCCAGGAAGGGGGCATCCACAGCTTCCCCGGGCAACCTGTGCCAGGGTCTCCCCACTCTCATCGTAAAGAATTTCTTGCATCGTAAAGAATGTCTAGTCTAAACCTTCCACTTCCAATTTAAAGCTGTTCCCCCTCATCCTGTCACTTGTAAAAAGCCCCTCCCCAGCTTTCTTGTAGGAAAAAATCAAAATCTTTATTAGTGGTCAACTAGAATATTAAATGTAAAAAAATAAATTGAATAAACATGAAGAAAAGCAACTTTGAAGCTATAAAAAGATTAAAATTACCTTATTCTCAGCAAAATAACCTCAATCCCTGTGGCAACTATCTCAAATAGCATGAGCTGGTTTTACAACTTTTTCCTGACAAGAGCTGCTAATAAACCAACTGATCTGGTAAAAGCAGCACATTTAGTTAAGATTCAACAGGCAATGTAACATTATTTATGCAGTACCTAAAGTAAGAGACCATTTCGCAGAACAGGTAGAAGAACTGCATCCCAGTCAATAGTAAAATAAATTTTCTCTGTGTATTGACTCCAGCAACAAGAACGCTAAGGATGGAAAAAAAGGCAGTAGCAACAGTAATATGATTTCAGAGTTATTTTAAGTAACTTCTGTGCATTTTCAGGTCATTTTCTTTACCCTTTGTTGCTTTGGAAGCTATCAATATTGAAAGGAATGGAAGAAACTGTGACATAAAACCCTAGACCTTACCCTTCTATTGAAAATTACATGCTTTTATATAGAACACTGTAGCAGCCCAGCTGATAAATACCCCAGGCTGTGTGGAACAACAGGACCTTCAGTGAAAATTAATTAGGACCATCTCCAAAAAGATTATTTTTTTCTGAGAAAATGAAGCATATGTTTCTAGCTTTCAGATCATGGGCATGTTGCAAAAGAGGGTACTGTTCTAAACATCGTGATAAGCAAACAACAGAACAGACTAACATTTGTTACTATTAAATCAAATGGCATAGCAAACTTCGTGCTAATTAAAAGAACAATGCACCCAGAGAATCTTATAAAGTTCATTCCTGATAAGGTATGTATGTCCTGCACATCTGGGGCTTGTACTAATTAGACAAGAAAGGACCCAGAAAATGTGATATAGAACATGCTGGACATCTGCATTGGGGAGAAGAACATTAATCAGGAACATAATACACAGCCCCAAGCAGATCTCTTACTCGCTGAGCACCTGTAACTTTTATGTAATCACTAACCAATCATTTGCAGAGGGAACTACTTGGCATGTATTCACTCCCTAACTTTTTTGTAATAAGTGCAGTGCAGAGGCTCCTGTCAGGTATGCTAAGATTTGTGGAAAATCCACCTAGCACCCAGAATTGGGGCTACAGACTGTCATAAAAAAACAACAACAGGAAAGTTGTGATATTACTGAAATATGCCTTTGTGCCTCTTACTGTTTAAGGTCATAGTTCAAGACTTACATGTAGAATGGACACATCTGAAAGCTATATCCAGAAGTACATTTTGATATGCATTAATCATTTTTTCTGTGCAGCTGAAATTCTGGCAACTCAGAGGAGGAGGAGGACGTAAGTTCATGAAATTCCTCTTGGCCCATTTCTCCAGTCTGTCTAGGTTCTTCGGAATAGCAGCATAAACATTGAGTGTTTTAGCCACTTCTCCCAGTTCCATATCAACTGCAAATCTGTGTAGGCTGCCCTCTTTCCTATCATACAGGTCATTAATGAAGATGTTAAATGGTACTGGCCCCAGTACGAAACCCTAGGGAGCTCTAGTGTTTGGCCTCAAACTGGACTGTAGCTGCTGATCTCAGCCCTATGGGACAGGTGGTTCAGCCAGTTTTCAGTGCACTGAATGCATATTTGTCAGCTCTTCTGTGGGATGTTACCAGAGTTAACATGAAAAGCCTTACTACAGTTGAGATATACAACATCTACTGCACTTCCCTCACTCACCAAACTAGTTGTCTCTTGTGGAAGGCTGTCATAATAGAGTTTGATTTCTCCCTTTGTAAATCAATGCAGACTGCTCATTCACCTTCTTGTGTTTAATGTGTGTAGAAACAGTTTCCAGGACCATTTTCTCCATCACTTTCTCAGGTTAGGATGGAAGCTACTTTGAAGTACACAGTACAGTTTGGTTTGGTATTCTTAAGAATACTTTATAGATTTAGGAATATCAGTTGGACCTCTTAAAAAGAGTTTCAGACCAAAGGTCTAGCTAACTGGTCTTTGAAGGTTTCAAGAGTGAATGCCCTGGGAAAAAGTATAAAAATGGTCAAATGTATAGTAAGGTTTTTCCAGAACACTCTTCCAGCCTTCAACAAATTGCAATTCAGGAACATTCTGTGCCAGAAATAGTATTTCTGGTAATTCCTCATAGATTTTTTTTAAATAATTTTTCTGATCTATTTTTAAGACCATGTAAGCCAATAACATCTACTGTAGTAAGGAATTCCTCAGCATAACTGCATACCATGTAAAGAACCATCTTCTATGCCCAAAAGAAGATAACTTATTTGTATCTCATTAAAAATGAGCTATGGCTATCTTGGTTGCAAAATGAACCTGAACCTTATCCAATGGAATCCATAAAAAGTTGTGTGGCAGCTGGCAGTATCTACAATTCAGATAATGCCAGAAAAGTAATTGTCAGCTGACACCGCATATGGAATGCACAAGTGATTGATGAGAACCTGGAGGGAAGCAGGACAAAGCCTTGACAGCTTAAGGGTATGATGTGGTTGTATTGGTTGTCACATTAGCATTCTCTCAACTGGGAACTCAAGGTGTTGTTTTGTCTGGATCCTACTTACTACTGAATTTCTATAGCAGTGATCTTTTCTGCCTGGCTGCCTCTGGCACATATTGTGAACACTAGACTTGTCTCTGTTATTCCTCAAAATGAGAATTCCTCATTCAAATTTCAGTATGAATCTGTCAACCCAAAAGTCAACTATCAAAAAAAAAATGTACTGTCTCCACCTGTTTTAGTAGATTTATTAAAATTTGGGATGCTTGTGTCTACTACTAGCACTAAGAAATGGTTCTACTGATGGCAAATATGAAACAACTCACATTAAAATTATCAAATGTTTTATTTTAAGTTCTTATTAAAACATACACTTTTCTTACAAATTAAGAAGTCCTGCAAACCCTTTGAACAGATTATAAATTTCTGACCAGAAAAGCAAAACACAAGAAAGGAGCCTAACCTGTATTCACATTCCTCAGTAAAGTATTCTGTGTCCCTTCTTCGGGGGCTCCTTTCCAGGAAATTCCACTTTGGAAGACCTTTACTAATCAACAAACAATAAGCACTCTATACTGTGAACATACATATATATATTTTAAATATTTTAGAAGTACTGTTCATATGGGCAATTCTCTTGTCCTCTTCAAATAAATGTTGATTTACTTTTAAAACTTCTTTTATTTTTTCCTTTATAGATTGGGGAATCCAGAAACTGTGTATCTGTAAACTGATCCCCACGCCTTAATTTGCTGTAAACAAAAGAAATAAAAGACATAATGTACGAATATCACCAAGTACCAATGTAACTATAATAATTATGTAATTATAATAAAGATTCCAAATGGTGAATATTCTCAATGAAAGCCTGATACCCTAAACAAAATAAATTTATGGAAAATAAATATGTATGAAATAACACGGCATAGATAACTGCTGTTTTCCCAAATAATGCTAAAATAGCCATCTTTTTATATGGCCATCCATTCAGGACAATGTACTTGAAAATAAAATATAAAGTAGGAGAAAGTAATCTAAAATCTTGAGTGGCAGCCACATTTTTTTTCCCTGCTATTAGTTCTGTTATGGCACATAGCTTGTAAAAAAAAAATGCAAAGGGATTAGAGCAGGGTGTCAAACTCGCAGCCCATGGGCCGAATCCGTCCCTCCACCTTGTTTTATCCGGCCCAGCACCTTGTTTCTTCCTGCTGGCAGCGCCGAGCTCCTTGTCCCTGTGCTCCTGCCAGCGCTGGGCACGTGTGCAGCGTGTGACGCATGTTACGCTGCGGGAGCAGAACGGCGGGAGCTGTGAGTTTGACACCCGTGCTCTAATCCCTTTGCATTTCCTCTACAAAGCTAGCTGGCATAAACGTTTCCGAAAAGGACAGTGGTGAAATGAAAAGACGCTTCCTACATCACTTTTGGCTCCTATTTGCCCTTAGTCTTACTGCTTCAACTAATTGCTTGCTTGCTTACACAGGTAAACAAAAATATATTTAGGGTGTATGAGAATATTGTGCTGTTTTTTCAGTTTGTGATTTTCTTATCCTCCCTCAGTTTTGCCCAAAAAGGAAGATACACTCCTACATCTTTGTCATAGAGTAAGCTGCTGTAATTCTTTCACTCTCAACATTATCACGGGAAACATTGATACTCTTTGCCTCATGAATATGCATTCTACTAATACAAACGCAACACCGTGTGATTTTTCCTTAAATTAGTAATATAGTTTAGGAAAAAAAAAACAACAAACAAATCCCAATGAACATTATGGCAAAAAACTCTCAGAATATTTTCAGAAGTAATCAAATTAAAGGTCCATTGGGAGTTAGATCTATTCATGTAAGTGCAAATAAGTTTTAAGACTTATTTCAGAATTTACATCTTGTCTTTTAACAATTTCAGAAAACCTGTGCCACTAAATTTGCTAAGAACACTGAGAGGCTAATAACTAATCATCAATTTAATATATCTTAAACTCAAATGATTTCTTATATTAGATACAGTCAGTATCAAAATGACTGAATTATATATCAGTGCATGAATTATCTTACCACTTGACAATATTACAGGAACATTATGGTATAAGTTTACAATTAAGTATAATATTTGCAACTGTCCACCTCCAAAGGGGTTTATACCATGATAAAACACTAAGATTTCACCTTTGTTCACTACAAGTATAAAATGTTACATTATATGCTATACTTAAGTTTTGAGACTTTTTTGAGACCACTGTTGGTGTCTTACTTTGGCACTTGGAAATGCTGCCATACTAACAGGAAATGTATCAACACTGAAGCATCTTTGCAAAAGAGATTTGTGAAAGAAGTAGCTCATGTGTTTATTTGGAAGTTTTAATACCAAATCTTTACTGGGAATAGTTATATAGTCAAAAAACAACCAAATAAAAGCCCTGATTTATATATACTTACCTCTGCAGACTGGGTTCTTTGTAGCAAATAGCAGCTCTTCCTCGTCTACATGGTGCTGCTGAGTTTTCCTCTGAAGTTTTGGGGGATTTAGGTAAGGAAGGATGAGAGTGTATACTAGTATTTGTCAGATCTTGCAAAGCCTTTTTCCCTGTGAATACATACAGTAGTTTATAGGCCTCATTTAAAATATTTTCTGAATCATTAAGTAAACTTTCAATTCATAGTTAATTTTTAATTATTATTTCTTAATTCAGGTACTTTGTTTACTGCTTCTACTTTAAAGATGCTCGGGAAAGAACAGGATAGATAATAAAAGATAATGCCACTACAGGAGCTTTCAAGCCTACCCAAATTTGGAGCTGTTTGGGGTCTGCCATGGCTCTTGGGACATGTTAATAAAGTAAGCTCCATGAGTGCTGTGATTTGCAGCTGGCTGCTCAAGACTCCCAAGAGTTTTTACAGTTAAAAAATAAAACCGCACACAGCTCATGGCCTTGAATGCAGGGGGAGAGCATACATGTATAATTTGAAGATTCAGCCTGTACAAGACTTCTCTAGGACTGCCTTTTCCAACTTTGTGCCTGCTTTTTGAGCATAAGTGCATCAAATGAGCACAGCAAGTTGAACCTCCTTCATCTTCAAAACTGTATACTACCAAACTATTCACAGTGATGAACACTGAACCTGTCCAACATGAATACTCCATAAAATAAGTAATCAGCCTTGGTAGAAGAAGTACTATTTGTATTAGCTTTCCATTCAGAATGCCAGACATTCAATATTTAATTTGGAGACAAATATTTTGATAACTTGGGAGAAATACTAAAATTATTATTCAGCCCAAATTGCCAAAAATTCTAAACCCTTTGTGGATCATAGTCTCTCTGAAAAGCACTAAGATTTAATGCAGACAGCAATCCATGATGAAATAAATCTGTATTCCTTAAAATGTCTTCTAAGAGTGCACATTGCACATTCCTCACTGATATAGGGTCAAGGTTTAGATTTACTACATCCAGATGAGAACATTTGGAGTGTTGTTTTTTTCAAAAGAACTGAATGTAAAACTCTTACCTTCACTTTTTGAGTTTGAATGCTTTACCTTAAATCATCTGTGGCAGCAAATGGATGCTATTAATCTCATAAAGGAAATTGATACAGATAAGGAATAAATGAATTTGTTGTTGTGCCTGTCTTGATACTAATAAATTATATCACTATATATTTAGATACCTCTCAAAAAGTGAACATTTTCTTTACTATAGCATCTGAATGCCTTGTACGGTCTAGCATACACACTCTTAACTGATGGCCAAGCTGGTAGTGCTGAATTAGTATTACCCTGTAGTAGAATTCTGTGCTGAGATCAAGTGAAATATCTCAGTTGGCAAGACCAACCATTTTATCAACAGTCGTCTGAAATATGTTAATCAGAGACAAAATCAAAGGTTCTTCACTGGATTTCTTTCTACTAACTTTATTTCTGAGAGACGCAGTAAAGTGTCTTTGGGTGGCTTGCAGCTTATGAAGGCAAAAGAAAAAGCATTGTCTTTTGAAGGAGTTAATTAAGGAAGAGCAGTACTCATTTTGTTTGAACGAGAGGGCTCTCCAGTCATGAAAAGCTACCAAGTCTGACTGCCTCTGAAACCAATCTTGATTTATACTAGTTTTTAAGTAACTAAAATAACTTTAAAGTGGAAATAAAGCGTTATTCTGAGTTTTTCTTAAAACTTACGGTTAGATATCAGACCAACTGCTTTTTAAGCAGCAAGTTTTGAGACATGTATAAGGGTGCATTATTTAGGAAAGCTGGATGCCTTTGAGGCTGAATATTTATGTTCACATAGACCTAACTATATAGAGACTTTCATTTCAAGGAGACTTTCAAGATATATTTCTAAGTACAGCTCAAGGCAGTGATCAGAAGAGCTAGTATCATCAGAAATGATGGCATTTCCTTGCTTTCTTTTAATTCAAGGAAGGATTTGGATGTAGGATGAGAAATGAACTAGTTTTTGAACTGTGCTTAAATGAATGAAGATGAAATTATTAGCTTGCTTTTTATGTTAGTAGTCTTTGATACTGCTGATCACAAAGGTTTATGAATCTATCATTAAAGCTAATAAAATGATATGCTTTTTCTACCTTCCAAAGATGGAATCGAAGGTGAAAAGATGCAATTGCAAATTACCAGGACTAATACCTCACACAATGGTCTAATTCTGCCAGTATTCCTATTCCATGTAAAACAGGAGATTTTTTGGCCATTGTATGCTAGCATTCAAATGAAGTCAAGGCAGTATTTGCTTGATACTTTGGGATTCAAACTATTCATCGAGCTTGTTGAGAACTTGTTGAGAATGTTTACAGATCCCTCATGCTAGGAAACTTGAAAGCTACATTTTAAATCATATTGAAACCCTAGCATAGAGGTGTTAGTCATATATTTCTTTAGCTCCATTACAGTACTTCTGTTGTATGATAGAAGAATCTAGACCTAAATTCCAGAGTACACTAAAGTTTGATTATATTCTTAACTTAATGTATCTTACTTAAAAAAGAGTTTGCCACATGAAGATATGCTCATGGGTAGATTCTAGAGAAAACATGTTCAAAGTACGTTTTAGATCCAGCATTCCTGTCAAATTGCAGTGTTTCTAAAGAAATGCAAATGAAATCCTAACATCCAGCTATGCCCACCATTTATGAAGGGAACTGTGTAGTACACTGTTATTTCCCTTGTATAAAACCTCAAGCTATTGAATCTTTTCTATCCCCAACTTTCTGAATTCCATCACATTCTTTGAAAAATTAATACAGGCTCCAACTACAACTGCTTCTCAAGAATGTAAACTACTTACAGCTGCCCAACTATATTTCACCTTGGAATACACTGAAAGATAACAAGGATTTTAGTTACCACAATTAAAAAATATATTTTGACTGATACATGATATAAACTATGAAATATGAATAATTTTAGTTATTTTCAATTCTTGTCTTTTTGCACTCCTTTTTTATTCATTCTAAGCAAGCAATAAGAGTAGCATAGTATTAAAACATCATACCTTACCAATATTTTGGGCACTACTCTAATTCAAAACCACCATTTTTTTCCACCCATACACTTACCAGAACAAGCTGTCAGAGACTTTTTATAAGTCTCTTTAGAAATAAGATCGAGTTTTTGTTTTGCTTTTCCAGCATCCACCGCTTTATTATGATCATTTTCCTTGCATATTTCAGTGTTTTTCAGTATACAGAAACTCACAGAACCACTGTGGTTATCAAGAGCTGGGAGCTCCACATTGGAAAGACCTTCCTGGGAAAAGCTACCTACATTTAATGGCATATTCTTAGAACATTCGACAGGTAAGAATTTTAAAAATTCTGATTTTTGAACCATAAGCTTTGACTTGCTCCTAGATGAATCTCTCTCATGAGGGACTTCCTGGTAATCCAAAATATTCTGTCCTCCCTGATCAATATGCCTGAAACAATTTTTTTCTGGTCTGGTCTCAGTAGTGTCAGAGCTAAAACTCTGTTTGAGCTTTACTTGATTATCAGAATTACTCACGTGACGGTTTTTATGTGCCACTGAAGAAGAACCTTTCTTTAATGTATCAGCATGCACTTGTTCTTTTGCTTGTGGTGTATTTATAACTACACCATTCTGAGTAACTAAAGCTACTTGCATTTGCTCATTTTCTGTTATTTTATTTCCACAAACAGCCTCTGCACACAATGCATCCTTATTTTTTGTTTCTTCATTTTTACAAAGTGAGAACTGTGTAAGATTTTCTCTTGGTATAACACATGCTCTCCGGCTAGCCTTTGCCAATGTACATTTTAATCTGCCTGGTGAAAAATGGCTACTCTTTTGGTCCACTTTCTGAGTAATTTTATGAATGCTGCCACTCTGAGTTTCCCTGCTTTGCCTGTAACTACTTTTTTTGTTGTGTTTTCTCTTCGTAACATTCTTCTGGTCTTGTTTTCCCTTGCTGTCATGTTGCTCTATCTCTGTTTGAAGCTTTTTTGAAATACATTCTTCATACTGCCCATTTTCCTCCCCACAATATTTTTCTGCGTTCATTTTAGAAGGGGTTTGAAAAGATCTCCTGTTTATTTTTGGTTTGTCACATTTATCATTTGTATGCAGAAAATCCTGCTGTAAAGGCAATACATTAGAACTGTTATCCTGGAATGGTAAATTTTCAGCACAACTAACTTCTGCAGGGATCTTGATCATAGATGTGTTTGAGTCTGCTTTTTGTATTTTGCTTTCCATGTCTTCAAATGTTTCTGAGGAGGTTTCTTTATTTGCCTCCTGTTTTCTTGGACTCACTGAGGTAACGTGGTATGTCCTCCTACTATCTTTAGCTTTACTTGGACAATTTTGTGCTTGAGATGCGCTGGTATTTAGCAAATTCTGTTGGCCTACAGGATTTCCTGTATGTAGCTCTTCTGTCTGACTTTGGAATAGCCAAGTTTGTGAGTCAGTAGTTTTTGAAACTTTACTACTGTCAGCCCTAATGTGCATTTCATCTGCATACAAATTTGAATTGACTTCAGTCTTGCTTTTAGTTTTCTCATTATCCTTCTTAGAATATTTTACTTTTCTGAAATTTTCTGATATTTTATCAGAATGGGCATTACTATTTTTATTTTGGTGTAATTTATCTTTGTGTTTCGCTGTAACTGTGAGAAGTTCACCTGTGTCACTGGCAGTCAACTCCATATCAGCATCATAAACAGTTTCTTCAGACTTCATCTTGTTAGCAAAAAGTATCTTCTTAAAATCTGTCTTACTTTCATTGCTAAATTCAAGAGGTAAAGGAATAATGCAAGACAAGTCAGTTTTCTGCAAATTCATGTCACTGGTGTTGCTGCCACTATTGATATCATGATGAGGCAGATTATTTGAGCTATGTGTTTTATCAAAATTCTCTATATTAGGACGAGCTTTTGACTTACAAAGTACTGCATGTTTCTTTCTTTCAGTCATATTTCCATGGAATGGCAGTGAATTATCATTATATTGTCTTGCAAGCACTTCAGACTGTCCTAAAGGTTGAGTGATTTTGAGATCAGTCAGGAAGGCACCGCTGCAGGTTGGTTCTGCGCATAATTGATTTTCTGCAAAGAGAAAAATTTCAGTAGCTTGTGGAAAGAATGGAGTATAGCTATCTGAATAAGACAGATTACTGAAGGTTGGACCAGAAGCATGGAAAATTACAAATCACTTGCCTCAAAAATTTACTTAACTACAACTAATTTCATATTTTACCAAAGTTGGACTTTTGAAATCAGGTACAAATAAAAATGTGCTTTTCTATAACTACTTCAGTTATTATTAAGTTATCTTAGTTTTATTCTGTTCACATTAATTTTGTTATATTTCAGCTGAACATTATTCCACATGTGATTGTCACAACATTTAAACTTATGGGTGAGCATTCTATTCTTAGTTAACTGAAGATTAGGAGTCTTAATATACCTTCTCTATTGCACATCAAGTAATGAATTTAAATAATAATTCTCAGGTACCTCTGAAAAATAAGTCACCTGTACAGAAATATATCATACCTTTTAAAAATACATCTTTGTCAATGTTTGTTTCCAATAGTTTTATTTCAATTAACTTTTCGTTATTTGTACCAGAATGGAATGATGATGCAAACTTGACTTGATCTGAAGGCATTTCCTTTGACAAAACAGTGGTACTTTGACAAGAATTTGGTATTTCGCACACAGAAGTGCTATCCTGCTGTTCTGTATTAGCAGTCGCAACTAAAGGAAGCTCCACTGGTAACTCTACTGGTCTAAAAAGAGGAAATTTTACTGTGAAGATTTTTATTACATTTTATGCCATAGTATTAAATTGTTTAAAACATTCTCTTAATGTATAAAAGTAGAAGACAAGAACTCAATTTTGAAATCTGTTTTTATCTTAGGGGCAAATGTATTTTTTATGATAGAGAACCATGCTTTGGGCTTGTGAGATCACATGAAGAAAGAAGCAAGTTACTCAAACACAAGTTTTGTCTACCGCTCTCTCTACATATAAATTTCAAGCTGCAAATAGGTGGTTTCCAAATTAGACAGGAAATTGTTTCTCATTACCTCAAAAACACCTAGGACAACATATAAAGTTGAGTTTTTAAAAAATCCACGGGCCCGTACCAACTTCCACATTTAAGGTAACCACCTACCTAGCAAGCTGACGTGTACTCTTGAACTCATCATCAGTAAGATTACTTGGACCAGCTGACAGAAGAAAGGAACACTGAAGATTGTTTTAAAAGAAAAGCAGTGGGGAATTAGAAACAGATGAATGTCTTATAAGTATCAGAAATATCCACAGGAAAAAAAAAATCATGAATGGGCAAAAATAGAAGTACTGATCAAAGGTGCATGATATTCAAACAAAGAATAATTTTAAAGAAAAATGTTTTGTAGCAAAACTTATAAAAATCTGTAACCTACTTGCATCCCAAAGCAATGTATACACTTTTTAAATGTAGCTCTAAACTAATGCAACATGCATTATACATACAGAAGCACAAAACAATGTGAAGCAACAGACAGTAAAAATAATTTGTTTAAAAAATTAACTGTAATTTTGCCATGACACAAGGACTAACATGGACTACGTTTCCTGGTAAAGTTCCGACATCCAAGTTATTTATTGCAGTACGAAGCAAGGAAGGCAAGGAACTTGCTCATTGGTTAAAAATATCACATACTGAAGTCCTATGCTTTCTTTTTTTTTAAACCACATGACTTCATCAGGGCTAACTGATACTTAACTTTTAGATGCTTTGTAAACAAGATTAAATCCTAAATTTTTAGTGCAAGGAACAGCAAAAATTCATTCCACTAGACTAGAGTTTTACCTTTATGCTTTGAAAATATTGTCCTAGAAAATGAGTTCAATATGGTAACAGTTCACAAAACATCTTACCTCGGAAATACTGCTTATTTTTATTGCAGTTAAGAGGTTGTAATTCAAAAATGCTTCTATATCTTTAAGAGTTTTATTCTGCGTGTAAAAGAAAAAGTAATTTAAAAAAATATTTTAAGTGGCTTCTAGCTTAAGAAAAGACAAGATTTAAAGCTAATTCTATGTTGTAGAGTTTTTTTAATATACTCGAGTAAGCACAAACTGACTTTTAATACCATCTCAATACCTATAAAGGTGAAGCTGATATTAAAAGAGGTCTGGATAGACATATACACTAAGAGACAGAGTAGTAAGTAGAAAAAAACCTATGAGAGAAAAATCAAATTTGAATACTACGCTATCAGATGATGTTACTTCGCAAATCTAAGGTGTACCTTATAAACTACCATTTTAAGAAACAATATGACGTTTCTAAAAAAGATAAAAGGTTGGTTTAGCTGATCGAAGTGTGATATTATTTGTAGCATACCAAATAGTTTAGTTTTTGACGAAACAATATATTATGAAGCTGCAGCTTGTCTACTTCTTTCTGAAGAAAAATCTTCTCATTCTTTAGCCTTCGAGAATTTTCTTTCTCCACACTCAAAGCCACAGCTAAGGCTTTATTATTTTGTTTTAAAGATACTTTAAACATAGATGAGTTATCTACATGAGAAAAAAAATCACATTATTTTCAATAGCTTCAATTTCAGGCCCTGTCTGTGTGAACTATCACAATATAAGAACATACGTAGGTTTTGGTGAAATAATAGCAAAGCCTGACACTTTCTAATATAAAACTGTTTCTATTGGCTGTCATTCTGATGACTACTCAGTCAGCATCAAGTTCATTTCACACACAGATTCTGCTCTAATCTGGATTTTTTTTAATAAAAAAGGTTATTTAAAAAAACGCATTTAAAAATGTATCATCACAGGCATAAAAATGCTTCCAAATTTCTAAAACCCAAACATGCATTTTACAAATTAAAAAGTTCACATTAATAATTTAAACAGGCAGCAATTCAGCAAATCACGTTGAGTACAATTGACTATTCCTTTTGAAGTCATACATTCTAACTACAGTAAGCGGCTTCACTATTATTTTAACAGGACTTACTGATTAATTTAGTTTTGATTTTAGACGCTAAAGCAGCATTCCATTTTGCAGCTTGGTATGTTCCATCCCTCTTCCTCATGTGTCCTTTAACACCATCCAAGCTGGAAATGGCAGATAATTTAGCAGCTGCTTGTTTATCCATCATCAAAATGAACTGGAATGCTGTTAAGAGGAATGCCCAAATAATACATTATATTTCTCACACTTTTAAAAATCAAGTTTCATTACCTCTTATCCGGATTTGTTATCTCTGAACTTGAGAAAATTGCTTTATTCAATTAAGTCAAACAGGTTAATGAATTGTTCTGTGAGACGTAAGTCACGTTATCACAGACTGGCAAAATATTTAACTAACAGGCACTGAAAGGATCACAGATTTTTGATCTTGTCCATTCCCTTAAGTTTATCTACTCAAGTTGACACTAAAAGGGGAAAAACCCCAAGGTTCTGTCGCTTCACAGTACCACCAGACCAGCTTTTTTCCTTTATCAGGACAAATTTTAAACCGAAGCGTTTAAATAAGCTCTACCGTAAACGTAGTAAATCCAAAGAAACGGCGAGAGAGCCCCCTCCCTGCCGCAGGTGGAAGAGGGAGCGGTATCCCAGCTAAAGCACTCCCAGGAGGCCGCTCCCGGCCCGGCCCCCCTCGTCCCCTCGCAGGCAACGGCCGCCGCGCGCGCGCGCGCACGCCCCCGCAACGGCCGCGGGGCCCCTGAAGCGTCCGCGCCTGACCCTCGGGGCTCAGCTCGGGTGCTGCGCTGGTAGCGCAGGAAAAGGCATCTCAGTACGTGAAAACCAGCCACGTTAAATGCACTCACCTGTGCTCTTACCTACGGGCACAGGCATTTGTCTTCAGAAACGGGGTGAGCGCAACTCATTAGCCTTTAATCTTTGGTTCCAGTTCCTAAGCGACGTTCCCGGGAGTTTTAAAAAGGAGAAGTGGGATGCGGGTAACCTTTCACCTGCGTGTCTTTGCAAAACCATTTTAAATACCAACGATTACTAATGCTAAAATTAAAAAAAAAGGAATTACATAAACGTGGGAAGCATGGAAAATTTCACAGAAGACTTAATCTTGCTGACACCGTGGTGTGTGAACCACCTGGACTCGTAATGAGAGCATGAAGAAAGAATGCATGGTCAAGAAAAGATGGCAGTGAAAAGATATTGTTTAACAAGCACAGAACTGAGATAAGGAAGTCAGCTTTTATTATGGTAACTGCAGCTAAATTAAGATAGAAACTGAAAAGAGGATTGTTGGAACTTTGTAGCAATCAATAGCTGATAGAGACTATAAAAGCCACTCTATTGTACTAATAAAATGATTCTGATTCTGTGAGATTCTGATGCTGTGGGATTCTTATTCTATGGAATTCTGGTTCTGTCATCTCGCGTATCAGGGTCTGTGCCTCAATTCCCACACATAAACACTCGGCATCAATCCTAATACATGGTGGTAAGGGAAGGATTAGGGAACTGCAGATATTCCACTTGGCTGTCAAGAGGTTTTCAGGAAGAGTTTGAGGTATTTGGCTTTCTGTTCTAAGAGTTCCTCTAGGTAATGCTTTTTCAGCAGACAGTTACATTTCTTTTGGGCTAATAGCCTTAGCAATTAGTAATACATGAAATAACAAGCAATTAATAGACAGTCATCAAGACAGTTCTTAAAAAAAAAAGTGATAAATTTAAAAAATAGATCATAGCAAGTACACATGTGAGGGAAGGAGCTTCCAGTGTCAGAAAGTGAGCAATCCCTCTTTTAGTTTGGTTTAGGTAATATTAGGACTGGGAATTGCAAGGAAGTATTTCAGTCTAACAAAATGCATTTTCCCCAAATCTGTTCTGAGCCCAAAAGCCCTTGCTCTTTAACACTCCCTTCACAAGCATTCTCTTTTCCTGGCTGTGTGTGCCCAGTCCTACCTTTAGTTCAGGTAGACGTTATTTCCTAAAATGGATCCAGGAATTAGGAAATTCATAGTAAACAGTATTGTGAAAATGTAATACTTTATTTGAAGATTTACAGAGATGAGGTATGTTGAAGTAAAAAACAGCATTTGGTTCTGTAATGCAGTAATTATCAAGAAAATCCTACCTTTCTGCATGCTAACATTACAATATGCTATAAAGTAAATCAAAGGAATCACACAATAATTGGCATTATTTGACAATGTATCTTCATGAAATTATTATTTTCATCATCTGCTGCAAACAGCATCTGGAGAGTCTCTTTTCTACCTTTTCTTAATTTGTATGTGATATACGGCACAGTTTCTCAGTGTGGCCCTAAACTTGGAAAACTATGCTTCTATGCGATCCCCTTAAAGCACAGGTTTGATCCAGCACACCTTGAATACCTTTGGCATATTTCCGCTTACAAGGCAGCTTGGAAGTGACTATAGCCACTGTAAAACTCTGGCCAAGTAAAAGAGCAAATAACCTTATGTAACTTCAGAAATAGAAAACCAATCAAATAAAACTTAACCTCCTTCTTTCCTGACAGCAGTGTTTTCCTCCAGATCCAATTATTGGGTTTCATTTCCTCCAGTTTTACAACACTCCTAGGTCTTTAAGGGGCAATCACCAGTTTGCTTCCATTTAATGTTTATGTCACTCCTGTGGGTAATAAATTTAAAACAAAGCATGAAGTACTGCATTTCCACCCATGATCAATAGTTCCCTTCATAGTCTGCTGGGGAACTCCCAGCAGTAACATTGCTGTAACATTTCACATGTAAAAAAAACTTCAGTTAATTGCCAGTTGCTCCAAGTGGAGAATAGCTTAAAGCACAGCCAAGTTTCTCAGCCTATATATCTTAAATATATATTAAGAGCAGAATTCTGGTGTTTGGTCATGTGGGATCCTATGACTGGTCTTTAAACTGAATGGAAGTGAGAGGGAGTGAGGTAAAAACAGAGACAGACCTGTTGTAAAAGCCCTACCCATGTGTGAAGTATCGTATTGAATTTGTATCTTACTGTACACCTGCAAATCCATCTCTGAGAGAATCTTGCTTGAGGAATTAATCCTTAATTACTAATAAAGTGTAAGCTACGACTAAAGCACTTCTGATAGGTAGATTATGTGGAAGAGCTTCTCCCTCTGTGGGTTTTCTAATGTCTAACAATACTTGAGCTCATGCTATAGTTTTCCCTGAAATTATGGTACTAAGAACACATCTTCTTCTAATCACACTCCTCCTTGCAAAAGCTTGGCATGCCATTTCCTCTCTTTGCTGCAACTGTTGCATGCTTAATTGCAAAGGAAAATGAAACAAGGTAAGTATTTGCTGTGGTTTTAATTTAAGTCATTCTATTGCAAATCAGCACTAAGATAAAAAGAAGTGAGTTCTAAGTAGTAAGTGATCACTCAGAATTACACAATTTGAAAGAGAATTTATTTTCCTACTAGGACAAGATGCAACATGATTTAGAAGGCTCTTTCCTTCCACGTCCTTCACTTGGCTGAACGGAAGTCTGAACTATAAGTCTATGGTTAAACTCCAAGATGATAAGATCAAAATCAATATGAAATGTAAATATAACTGAGTTAATTTGTTAAGGTAAACACAGAAAAAATATTTACATACAATATGGACATATTTTTTTAATGTGCTGTGTACAGTTAAATAACTGGATTTTTGCCAGACTTCAGACGGCAATTAAAATATATTGTTTCCTTTAGGGATTTAGTTATGTCTTACTATATTTTCTGAACATATAATTGGCTTATAACTTGAGAAAGTTAGCAGAAACCTACAGCCTGGTCCATTAACTTTTGCACACAACTACTAGTTATTTGGCAGCTGCATACATAGGGATAGGTTCTTACTGTATGTTATGGCGAAAAAAAAGAGAAACTCTTCTTCACTTGCTAAAGTTAAGGAACCAGACATATAAACTTTTTTTTTAAAATATGGCTACATATTAGAACCGTTTTTCATAATAAAGCTTAGAAAAAAGCATGAGAATCTAATTTTTTTCCTTTCTATTGTTTATGCATGCATTTTTGTAAACAGCTATATGTCAGGTATAAGCAACTGATGCTGAAAATGCCAGCAAAAAAAGTCTCTGAGACTTATTTTGGAGATTTAGAAAGCATCCTTTATTTCAGTGCTGGACGTATGAGGGAATGATTTCCATTAATCATGCATAATGAGACAAGAGCTGGAGACAGAATATATGTCCCACTTACATGCATATATATAAATTTTCCCAGAAATCTTATGCATATTCTGTTACTTTCCAAGACTAATAATCTTAATGTTACTATGAACTTCACAGTGGCCAGATCTCTGCTAATTGGAGCTTTGGAGCCAGCTCTCTGTCGGACCTTGTATTTTAGTTAGAGAAAGACTGCAAACAGAGGGAGAAAAAACTGCTCAGCAAATACCATACCTAGATGCGTCTTCTTGTATCATCACTTCTGTCCGCAGTAATAGAATACGCATAAGATTTCTGGGAAAATTTATACATACGCATACGCATTTAAGTGGGAAAGATATTCTGTGCCCAGCTCTTGTCTTGTTATGTATGATTGACTGAAATCATTCCAGCGCCGAAATAAAGGATGCTGCTTTCTAAAACGTCAAAACAAGCTCAAGGGTATTATCGGTATCGCCAGCAGCGGGCTGAAGGGGAGGCTCTAAGCGCGCCGTGCACTCACACCGGGGAGGTTTCTGCCTCACGGAGCAGCGCCGCGGAGAACGCAGACACCAGAGCCGCGCCAGAGGGACCCCCTCCGGCAGAGCGGGGGCGGCAGCGGAGCCACGGGAGCCCCTGTAGCGACAGGGGTAGGGGAGGGGGGCGGCTGGCTGTGCCCCCGAGCAGGGAGCTGCGCGCCGTCTGCCCTGCTCCGCTCCCGCCCGGCCACCATTTTGCGACACCGCGGCGGCCGCAGCGCCGGGAACGCGGGCTGACGGGCGGGAGCTCTGCCCACAGCAGAGCCACCTGCCCCGGCGAGCTGCGAGGCCGCTTTCCCCTTCCTTTTGGGAGGAAGTAGCCGCGCCCACGGCGGGCTGCGGGCTCAGCAGTCTGTGTGCGGGAAGCGAAAGCCAGTATCCGGCGGAAGCCGCGTAGTGGGAGTCGGTGCCTTCCGCAGGACGGCTCTGACAGAAAAGCGCTTTGAAGGTTCCCTTCTGCCGCCCCAGGCGTCTCTTTCTGCCCAGACGGGCGCCCCGGCAGGAGGGGCTGGCAGCCACAGGCGGGCCTTTACTGGCGATGTGGCGCGAGTGGCCTGGCGGCTTCAGCGACGAGGTAAAGCAGCCCTCGTTAGAGAACGGGTTTTAAAGAAGCCGAGGTGTTACTAGTACAGAATTACTGCATTTTTAGTGCTGTGAACTGTACTCAAAGCGAGGTGTCAGAGAACACCCTTCCGGTGCTGTGCCCCCACGAAACTGACTTCAAAATCCTGCTTACCCGTGTGTCTTGAGTTCCCCGTGTACTCCTAGCAGAGTAAGATGCCGCGGTTTTATAGTAAAGGAATAGATAAATAGTATGGCTGTTGGCACTAACAGGACTCCAGAACTGTTTTCAAAACTGATTTACCTGTGCAACAGACGTGAGAGCTGAGCTAACGCTTGGGTCTTGTATGTGATACGTTCAGTCTTACCTGGCATTAGATTTACTTTTGTTTGTGTCCGTTACAGGTTTGAATAGTTTGTAATTAATATAATCATTTGCAAATGCAATGGAAGAGGGCAAGATTGAAAACGTCCAGGGTATTTTACGACTTAACGTGCGAGGATGTTTATTCACAGCCACGCGTGAGTCTTTATGCCGTTTTAAGGATTCAATGCTGGTGTCTATGTTTAGTGGATGCTTTCCTCTGAAAGTGGGTGAATCAGGTAAATGTGTTCAAATTGTAAATATGACTTTCTGATCAGGGAGCTCTGTGGCAAATACAGGCTTATATATATATTTATACATTTTATAGTAGATTTCTTATCCCAATCTGCTGAACATCAGTTGGCTTCTTTAATTCTAGGACATGAAACCATGCATGACTTTATACTTAGGAGTAATTAACCTGAATTCCACAAGACTCCTCATGTTTGCAAACACACATTTGTACAGTGCATTGATCCATTCCAAACTTTGGAATGTACTTCTTCAGTATGAATATGAAAATAACATTGAAGTTGGCAGGGTGTTTGGCATTTAACTTGGACCCTGTTTATGACCCCCCTGTATTCTCTGGAGGTGACTCACTCTCTCTGTTAGTTACATAAGGAGATGTGTGTCTAATCTGTGTTTCAGAATACTTCCATTACCCAGTAAAGATTGCACTTTTCACCACCAGGACTTGATATGGAAGTTTGAATAAAACTATTCATGGGTCAAATTTCGCACTTGTTTGTGACTTGGAAATCCTGCCAAAGTTATGTCCAGTTTAAAGATATGATGAACAGTAATTCCTTGTTTTACCCTTCTGACTGTTTAAAATATCTGAAATGTTTACCATTTTTATGGGCAATATTTTGCTATCATATTTCTGTGGCAGTAAAGAGCCTGTTATATACAGCTGTGGATAGTTTGGTCAGTTTATGTAGTGGTCCTTGAGCCCAGGAGGCAAAGAAGAGAAAAACAAACAAAAAAACTGTAAAACTTGAACAATATTCAGGGAAGGTTAGACTAGGTGTATACTGGAGCTGATGCTACTTTTAACTCTTTTGAAGTGCCTAGATACAAAATGAAAAAAATCTTTGCAATAGCGAGAAAGGGTGTATCTGCAGTTAGAATTAGAAATGCATCTAGAATTATATTCTAGCATTTTAAGTGGAGCATTTTACAGCTGAGGGTGTATGTTGGCACAATCCTACACAGATCACTGATTTCATTGAAATTCCAAAGAAATGTTTACTGCAGTAAGAATTCTATCTCCAATACCAAGTACTCCAGGGAAACAAAATAGTAGTTTGGAAAAAATAAAGGAAGTATTGTTACTCCTCATGTACTAGTTTTTCTTAGACCTTTTAAATAAAGGCTTTACTTGATGATTTGATGGAATGTGACAGGTCTGTCCACTTTCTGGAAGCAATATTTTAAATAATTTATGTTTTCAGGAGCATGTCTAATTGATCGAGATGGAAGCCTGTTTAAATATCTTTTGGATTATCTTCATGGAGAAATTCAGATTCCTGAAGATGAACAAATTTGAATTGCACTGCAGGAGGAAGGAGATTATTTTGGCATCCCTTATCCATACAGTCTGTCTGACCATTTAGCTAATGAAATGGAGACGTATTCTTTAATGTCAAATATAGAGCTTTAAAAGGTCTTGACATTTCTGACATTTTAAAGGTGTTCTCTCCAATCCACACCATTCATTAGCATCAGATACTAAAACTACAGTGTATGCATGTTAGTACTTTTTAATCCCCACACATTAAATCACTGGTAAATTCAGGGTTTCAGTTTAAGAAATCCCAGAGTTGATAATGCAGTCACAGTAGTTAAGGACATCAGCTTTTCCCATCACAGCAATACAGCAGGAGTTAAAATTTTACTCTGTTTTACATGCATGTCTGCTGTAAAACTTGCATGGTAGGAATGACATTGTTCCATTACCTGTTTGGCTTCAAAGTTTACTTGAGATTAGATTTGTTTCCTTCAAGATGTTTGTTTTGGTTTTTTTTTAGTTTCACAAATTCATCCTAAAACTTGAAAGATAAAACTTTGCCATCTTTTAAGAACAAGAAAGGAGAAAAGAAAATTATATTATTTTAAATCCCAGGTTTGTCTGGTGTAGAGTACTGTAACTTAAAAGCTATTTCTAATTAACTGATGGGAAATTGACTCATATTACCAGTTATGGCTGTGTTAGTCCTGACAGTCATCTATATTCTCTTAGCAATTTATTGTTCCATGTATTCATGTTCTCCTTTATTCATTTCCTTTGGAAAAGCATAAAACATTTCCAGGCCTTTCAGTTTCTGTTCTTATTAGGGATTTGCCATGCCTTTCAGTATTTCTGTTGCTTTTCCATGAATTTCTCCTGTTTTTACAGTATTCTCTGTTAATATCAGATAAGAAAGAGTGCACACAATATTCTAGAAAAAATACATGCTTGACTTACTTAAAAGAGCTAACCAGGACTGGTAAGAAAACTTAAATATGGAAGCTTGTTCAACTAAAAATAATATGTTCTTATTCATAGAATCATAGAATGGTTTAGGTTGGAAAGGACCTTAAAGATCATTCAGTTCCAACCCCTCTCACCAGACCAGGCTGCTCAAGGCCCTATCCAGCCTGACCTTGAACACTTCCAGGGATGGGGCATCCACAGCTTCCCTGGGCAACCTGTGCCGGGGCCTCATCACCCTCGTCGTGAAGAATTTATTTCTAATGTCTAATCTAAATCTTTCCCCTTCCAATTTAAAGCCATTATTAATGTTTTGTGTTTTATGTTTTTTCCAGGCTTTGTTAGATTTCTGCGATTCTTATCATTTAGTTTGTACTAAGCCTATAGTCTGGGTCCTGCACTACCTCAACACTTGTGGAGCAAGCTGTGAAAGTAAAATTGTTGGTGTGTATGCCACAAGAGCTGATGGAACAGATGCAATTAATAAGGAACTAGGAATGAAAATTCATGGTAAAACATTTACAAAAGGTGAGGTGACTGTCAAACACACGAAAGCACTATGAAGTGAGAATGAACGCTCACATAGTATAATAATACCTAAATATTTTTATATGTAGCATTATTATACTATAATTCTGTGGAAGGAATCAGATTCTTTCGAGCTTCGAAACTAGCTGTCTGATAAAATGCTCATGTTACACAAACAAAAACTAAGCGTGGAGTACAAGAGTTCGTGAGAGTCCCCCAGAGGTAGCTAGCATGCAGTTACTGTGAGTTCTCATTAGGTTTTACCTCCTATTTCAGAATGTCTCAACCATTTAAAATTACGTCCTAATTTAGGGCGACACTCACACTAAATACAGTGGTTAAATCCCTGTCCAGAAATATTCACAAAGTTGGTTGTGATTAATAGAATTGTGTTTTACTGTCTTCTAAGACAAAGGAAATGGTTTTAATTCTTTAAAGGACATGTACACCTCTACTACACTCTTAGTATATTTTTATGACAACAATTGTAAGTTATTGGTAGTCCGGTACTTCTGAGTGTCTGGAAGCAATTTGTCTTTCTCTTAGTCCCACAGAGGAATGTCAGATGTGTACTTCACTGTCCCTTTGGAAACACGATAAGAGCTTTTGATATTTTATCATCTTTATAATTAAGATGCTTATTTTCCTAAATTTAGGCTAGGAACATTAATATTTATTCTAAGAGTGTTTGAACACATAGTGTTCCATACATGTTCTTGCTCCTACTACCAGGTTTTAGTTGTGTTACCCCCTGTAGGAGCCAGCAGTAGAGCCACAGTTTGACAGATTTTGTTTTGATATATTTTAAAATGCATTGTTAGTATTATCTGAGTTTAATTTGGTCTGTGTGCTCTTTTCTTTCTTCCTCATCTCTCCCAACACTGATATTGATTTGTATTTACTGATCATCCCTCTGACCTGGCCTGGTCTCACTTTTGGTTTGTTGGTTTTCTATTATCCTGTGCAACTGTTTTAGTGCGACCTGCATTTCTATGGCATCGTTTATTATTTCCTTGAGGAGATAAAATCTTCTAGGTGTCTGTCCATTTTTCTTTGCCAACACTGAGAAACAGCATTTGTGTAATAGTTTAAAAGGCTGTCTATATGTACCAATTGGAGTTGCTGTGGGACTCCATAGGCATTCTTACATAGGTTCTTTTTTTAAAAAAAAAAAAATTCTCTTGAAAGATTATCCATAATCATTTGTATCGAGAAGAAATGGGGAGGAAGAAAGAAGCAATATCTTTCTTCTTTTCTCAAATTACATAGTGTGGAACTCTACATTTTGTGTTAATGTGCAGTTGGGTCTTATATTTTTGTACATAACTTTAAACACATCTGACTAATATTTAGTGGATTTTTTTATCTGATGGAATCTGTAGCATTTTAATATTTGCTTTCTATAACTCCTCCAGCCTCTTCCCTCATTGATTTTAACTTAGCAGTTTATGTACCATATCTCTTACAATGTGTAAGATTCCATACATGAGTAGATGAGATTGATGGTCTCTCTGCAGAACCCTCCTGCCTTCCAGCAGGTCTACACTCCCTCCCAACTTGGTGTCATCCGCAAATTTACTTATGATGGACTCAACACATGCCTCACATTCTGTAGTGGCTCCTAAACGACACAACAGCGTGAGTTTGATGCTGCACCGAGTACCTTCTGGCTCTGTATCCACAACATGCACAGTGGTGCCCAGCAATTCCCCAGCACCCTGTGGAAGGCAGAGCGCTGACAATGGGACACCTTGTGCAAGGATGCTCCAGGTGGCAGCGTCTAGGAAGGGTGAAAGCAACCGTGTAGTAAAGCTGAAGCGAACTCCACTTTCTCTGGTGACACCATCTCAGCCATCTCCTTCTGTATCCAGTAAAACAAGTGAACAGGACACGGCTCCTGTTGAAATTCCTACTGCTTCTGTGGGACCAAACAAGAAAGAACAAGCTGTGTTAGCAGAGAGTATTAAGCTTAAGAATGATAAAGTGGATGGATAATGTTTGACTCAGCCTGGTAAATGGGATGGCTTTTCATCATCTGGTCAAAAAAGAGATCATCATTTCTTGTGGTTATTTATTCAAAGATTTGATAGAATATTATGATGAAAAATGTTCCTGAAAAGTATACAGACAAAGCAGCTTTAAGTGAGCACTGAAGTGTTCTTTTCTGCTTTACTTCTAAATATTTTTTAGATGTTGGGAAGGGAAGAAGAAAATGGATTTTAAAACCTCCTCAGGCACAGAGCATGTGGGGTTCAACATTCCAGGATCTCACTTTTATTTCTATCAGGTGTACTAGTGCAATAGATCTTTTTAAAGGGAGTACTTGCACAGCATAAAAGACGACCTCTTTATCAACTTTAACTACAGTTAACATTAACCACACTTAATTTCCTTAATTTTTATATTTAAAGTGGGAAAAAATAGGTAACAATAATTAGATAGAAGTTTGCCACAAGTGTGCAAAATACCTAATACTGTGAGGATTCCAGGCATTGAATGCACTTGACCAGTGTTTCTGCTGAGGGTAAATCACCACTTTGTTAGGAACAGCAATGAAATGGATGCCTTTGCATGTACACAGGGGTAAAATTCAGGAATACAGGAAAGAAGCAGCATGCCTGGGGAGTAGGAAGGTTTTTTTTTTCTATAGACCTGTGTTGTGTGTTTTACCATGCTAAATGTGGTGCGATCTGCCACTGGGGTGAGGCTGCACTGGGGCAGCTGGTGCAGCCTTGGCATTTTGTATTGCACTGCTGTGGGGGTGTTCCCTGCAGCTGCAGGGAACCTTCCGGGTCTGAGTTACAGCTGAGTTACATCTGGCCTTCCTGCATCCCCCTGAAGGTCCTTTGAAATGAGGAGGGGCATTCTCAACTTTTGTGCAGTGAAGCAGCATTAACAGAGGTGCCCTGGTTTGAAGAAAGATAAAAAGAACCTCTCCTTCCCCCAGGGCAGGAGAGAGGAGACCTTACACCAGGGTAAATTTTTGGGTAATGAAGTGAAGAGCTCCTGTATGTTTCTGTCAGCAGAGGAAAGCTGAACTTGGCTTACTGATTTTAAAAAGCCCTTACAGTTGTTTAAATCAGTGAGCGAAACCTGGCTTTGTTTGTTGTACATGTTTGCCTAGAGTTGGGTGATAGGTTTTCTGTTGGTTTTGGTACTGCTTTTGCTTTTCCAGTGGATTCAATACAGCCGGTCCTCAATGCTGAGAAGCCCTGTCACACTTGGAATTACAGAAGGGTTCCTTAAATGTTTCATTTTGTAGATCATTTATAAGCAATCACATTTTCAGGCTTTTCTCCTAACTACAAGGACTCGAAACAATATTTGCACAAATAAAAACGCCAAATGCTCATGTATTAAGGATACAGTATGCCAGGACCAGTAGTCACTGTAGCAGTATGCAGTACTGTAATTTTCTGCTGTTGGCATGTATTTTGCAGGCCAGCTTTCCTTTAGAATTTGTAAGCTAGTCGTTTTTCTTAAAAAATAAACCTAATAACAACAATCCCAATTAAAAAAGTTTCACTGAAGAGAAGACAAGACAAAAATTACGGAAAGATACAAACAGTGTAATCTCTTGTTCTTTGAGCATGCGACTCATCATTGACGCTGTTTCTGAAATCTGTTTTTCATAATAATCCGACTAAAAAGCAGTTTTTAATTCTGACCTTCTTTGACTTCTGCTTCACTATTTATTGAATAGCCAAGCACTTCAACATGCACCTTTACGTCTTTTTTTTCAAGACTTCCTAAAACAGTTTTCTTTCCTCTTCACCTTTTGATGAGTTGACAAGGCTTCTGTAAACAGAATCACTTAGGCTGGATCATCGAGTCCAACTGGGTTTAAAGCTCACAAAGATCATTAAGTCCAACATCACGCTAAAGCTCACAAAAAGTACAGAATTTTGCAGGTATACAAGAAAAAAGCTTTGAGAATAATCCTGCAGGACTTCCTGAGTTTGCCTTAGCTCAGTGCTTGTTTATTTTGGTAGCATGGTATTTTTCCAATAACATTTGTATCATTTGCATTACAGTGGCTTTAAGGAGTCTGCTATCTGTCCTAGACAGCTGGCTTGTGGTTAAAAGAAAAAAACCCAAAAGAACTCCCTTGAATTTCAATAGATGAAACAAGAAAGTAGCTGTGGTGGGGTGGTAGAGCAAGATTCATTATTTTTTGAGGGACTTGATTGCATTTATTTTTAATTGGATGAGGTGCAAACATGGCTTTCTACCTAAGTAGGCACTTTTGGCATGTTTTATGTAACTATGAACCTTGCTAGGTTTCTTTTAACAATGGACTGACATTAAAAAGTTTTATGATAGCTGAATAGCGTTAACCTTCATGGTGACTTTCACTATAAAAATAACTTTGCCCTTATCTACCCAAAGCCTTTCAAAACATGGAAGTAAAACAGAATTCCATCTTCTCCCTGAGTGGGCCAATAGCTGAACACAAATGAGACTTGCTAATCCAAGGACTGGTCATTCCTTAACCTGGCTAACAGACTGCTTTTTGAAATTCTGCAAGTTTGGGTTTCTTGCAGGTTGAAACTTTCTCCAAACTGTGTGTTCCCAAGTTTCTTGAAAGTCTGCAGCTTTCTTAACATTTTACTTGTTTAACTCAACTAACAGCTGGTACTGCATTTGCACACATAAACTGTGACCTGCTGTGTGTACGTACCGGACAGAGGGACTGGGGAAACTGATACAGGTGAGCTACGGTTTTATAGCTGGCATTAGATGTGTTGTCAAGTGCTGTGACAATGGTTTACTTTGAATCTTTGTAAAATTATCATTCTTTGTAGAAGGGATCGCGTTCAGAAAATACCAGGTTTAGATAGTTACTCCAGTTACTAATGATTGCTGGTATCCAGCAGCTGCACTCCACAGGCTGATGTAGGTACCACCAGCAGTGTTTGATGCAGTCATTTTTTTCTTACAAATGCTGCCAAGTTTCTAGTTGTTCAGTTCCCACTTTCACACCTTTCTAAACCAATGATAAGGCATCATATGGGTTAAGGAGATAATAAAAATATGATTCTGAGTTAAATTTCTAGGAAATTACTCCTCTGTGACTACACGTGGGCTTGTAATGCAGAGGGCCTATTATCACTAAGATGTGAGTCAAATAGAATTAAATCTATCTGCCTGCTTCCGAGTATGGAGAGCTCATTTGTACTTGGTATAAGCAGGCAGACGTTATTTCATGTGACAGGTACGTGTTACCAGTGATCCCCAGGGAGAGTTTTCATCAGGCTTGCTCTTAGCTGAAAAGCCATGGAAATGCTGAAAACTCTTTTTTTTCCTTTCAAACAGTTACAGTTATTTTCCTACCAAGTCTTAGCAGAGAAACCAGCTTACATTAAACTGCTTAGATAACAAACAAGCTCAAATCTTACTATGGCTAAAAAGAAATACTAACATTAGCCAGGAGTAAACAGATTTCTTAGTTCTTCCCAATTGATGAAGGACAAATTCTCATTGAATAAAAATGGGAGGTCAGTTGTGCCATCAAAAACTAGGGAGTGGAGCTGCCTGTCCCTCAGCTGCAGTTACAAAGCGTGGTTGTAAGTAAAACTGTAAATACTTCCTGGTAATAAAGCCCCACAAAAATCAGGATTAATTTTGGGCAACAGCTTTTAATAAAAGAAGTTGAGCAGTGGAAACAGGTAAGGCTGATGTTACAGACATTTGCTCACTTCTGAGCATTTGGGTATTTCTTCTTACAGAATTTTCTTCTTGCCAAAATAATCTGGCTTTTTATACCAGAACTGATCACTCTTGGCTGAAAATGACTTTGCCAATTCATGGGCTGACATGATCAGCTGTGTCACGTGCCCAGAGTTTGCGTTAAGGATTTGGCCCTTTTTAAAGCTGCCCCTTCCCTCTATAATAAATCTTTTCACTTAATTCTCCCTAGTGCAACATACACAAACGTTCTTGTAGTTTGTTTTAGGAGTCTGCCATAATGAAATAGCCGTATTGTCTCGAATTTCTGGCACATTTCTATTATATTCTCACATTGGACACTGGCAGCAGTACTGGAACTTCAGCCCTCTGGGTCTGTGCTGTGGTGCCTTTGCTGTAGCCACATGTGTATGAACAAGAAGGATGTGGCGGATGTATAAAATCTTGATACAGCCCAGTCCCTACATGGGGAGACAGATTCACAACAAGTACCCTTCATACAAGAAAAGTCTCTCTTTCAGGCTGTCATTTTCAAACACATTAAATGATTTTATTAAGTTTTGCAGATAGCTTGGCTGTGTTGTTACCTTCTCTTTTTAGTTTTCCATCTACATGTTTGGCTTTTTATTTTGCTGAGTTCTGCCCTTACTCTGAGTTTAATCCAACCTTCTTTAAAATACTGCCCTTTAAGGTGTGTTTCCACTTTGGAGTGTACAAAATACAGCAGGAATTCCAAGTTTGTGTCAGAGTGATGCCAAACAGCTGTGTTTGCTTTGCAAATTGAGGGTGCTTTTTTAAAAAAGACGGCTGGCCTAGTAGTCAAGCCTTGCCCTTCCCTGACTCCCCTCACTGACCCCTGTAGCTCCCTTACACCACAAGGTGTATCACTCTCTAGTTAAAAAATAAATAGGAGTTCTGTTGAAGATGGCCCAAAGGGCATCTCATTACTTCTAAGAGTTGTGAACAATAAAACACTCCTAGAAACGGGCAGATATCATAGCAAGCACAGAGACACCAGAAACAAAAGATAACGAGATACTGTTCCGACACAGCCATGTAATGCAGTAAAACGTGTACTGCCACACTAAGCCACACTTGGTGTGCTAACACTGCAGCATTCCCACACCCAGCCCACTCCTTGGCCCAACCAAATCCACACTTGTACCTCTCGTCAAAGCAAATGTGTTTGCATCAGTCTGCACAGAAATGCTGTCCTGTCTCTCACCTGTCAGTCCTGTGCCTGTCTCGTACTGAGCCATCAACCGTCACATGGTACTGAAGAGCACAAGGTGGTCCCATTGTACTGAGTTATAATTTATTTTACAGATGTTATATATTTGCAAACACCTGCTTGTGAGAAGCTGACTTACAGAATAACTTTCAATAATCCTGTCAAGTGGAGGAGCTATAAAGAAGTAAAAGTCATAAGTTCGATTTTATTTTTCTCAGAAGGGTTTAGAAGAAACAACATAAGTAGGTTTCACAAATTAGGTAAGGACAATATAAGATTCCTGTGCAATATCTGCGTGGAAATATCTGCATGGAAATTACATTGCTTACAGTGAGGTTACAGGTCAAACTGTAAGGCAGCAGATGAAATTTGAAAAGCTACCAAGCTGATGGGAGTGCATAACACAGATTCTGGAATTGCAGTTCCATGTACTCAAAAATAATCAGCTTAAAAGCTTGACAGGTAATTATCCAGGAGAGAAGCAGTGCTTGCACTGCTCAGAAAGCCAGTGTCTACCTGTGCGTATTTATTTTTCTTTCCCCACTCTTCCAGATGAAGATATGTTATTTGCCTTTTAGAATCAGGTATTACCCATATTCACATGTGGAAAACTCTGTACAGGTATCCAGAGAAATAAAACTAATCAAAATCACCCATAAGGAACACACCTCACTGTACACTTTGAGATTATCTTTCAAGGCCCACAGAGGAAAAGTAAACCACTCAGCACCAAGGAAGCGTGCAGGCACCTAACAGAAATCAGGCAGACAAAACTGGTAAAAAGCCATCACAAACAATGGCCCAGGAATGAACTTCTAGAGATACTCCAGTGTGCGGCTCTTACGTCAGCAGGAGGTCAGTCTTACTGACCTTCTACACCCTCCTGTCCCTGGCACTGAGTTCAGTCAATGCCAGGTCTGAATTCTGATCCCTCACCGTGTTCAATAATAACTTACATTCAAAGTGTGTCCAGGATGGAGGTGGCTCTCATTGGAAGGTTCTGTTCCAAGTGCTTGCGGCATTAGAATCCAGCTGAAAGCAAAAGCCTATCCCAATCCAAACTTGGCTGAAAGCCTCCCACTGGTACAAGCTGGATTAAGCAAATACAATTTGAATAAGATCACAAAGGTTAGGGACAGCAAAGCAGTGAACACCAGGATATTTTAGAAAGAAGTTTTTAATGTTCTGGAAGAAACAGGTTTTCTGAAATACAGAACATTAAGACTAAGTAGGATCTTAATTTTAACAGAAAACTCAGAAGGATGTAGTATCTGCTCAAATATGTAACTCTACATTCTGCTGCCTGTTACTGTAACAAATTCATTAGTCATCGCTCTCGTTATGGACAGATGGTTCCTACAGCAAAAATATAGAAAAATAATTTGGATTCAAGTCTAGAACACCTGAAACTTTTCATATGCAAAAAAATAAATCCAACTAGTCATAGAAAAGTGGCTGATAAGGATGGAGAATAGGGCTGTGCACCTGAATAGCCATGAGTTATCTACAGTTGAAACTTAAGAAATGAGCATTTTTCCTCAGCCTCATAAAAACAGTTTGTCGATGAAAAATACCAATATGTAATACATTTAATACAATTCATACTTGAATTTAAAGATCTTAGATTATGGAATAATAAGCTAAAATCAAACGTACTGCTTTTTCAAATGTTCTTGTATATAACAATACTCTCTGTGCATACAGTGTGCATGCATGTACATGAATACATGCACAGAAAGGTGTATAGAGATTTGCTGAAAAAGTCTAAGAGATTATTTGATTTCATTGCAGATCACAGCATACAGACTTCCTGGGATCCTTCTAACACAGGCTGCTCTGAAAAACAATAAGGTTGACTGGTATAACCACATATCTACAACAGCTTTTTGCTATTATGAATTTAATTATTTTTTTCTTCCAATCTAGATTTCATTCTTCTAAGAAGTAAATGCTGCTTTGGTAATATTCTGTACTGTTGTGACAAAATAACTGTGAACATATTGGGCGAAACCTTGAAAGTACAAATTAATTTTGATAATTAGTAAGTAATAAAGATACCAATAAGTTTTAAACAGCAACAGATTTAAAAGGACTATACTTTGCCTTATTTTCTTCACTAACAAGCATCTTGAGCAAGAAACTAAAGTGAAGAGATTAAATTTCTCTGCCTGCTGTCACCATGACATTTTAAGCCACCAAAGTCACAGCTGGCACTGAAAGAACAGTGGGATCAGCAGAGGCCTCCATTCTTGCAGGACACAAATTGCATTGTGACACCCTGCCAACACTGCCTTGGAAAGGCCTGGGATCTGCGGCGTCCGGTGTATGATGCTTTCTGCGGGTCTTTTCTGAATGTGTCAGATTCTCTGTGATCCTGGTAGTTGTGCACTGCTCTTGATTTTTCACAGCTCCTTTGTTCTTAGATCTGAAGTTATTATGCTGCTGTCTTCTGTGTTCAGACCTGGAACCACTCCTTATGTTATTCTGATCTGCCTCATTACTGGCACCTTGTGACTTAGGAGATCCATTGAGCCGGATGTTTTGGTGCTGTGGGTTGAATCTTCGTCTCTGGCTAGAAGGCCCATTCTATCCAGAAAGAAATTGGATAACTGTTAGGGTACCTGAATCCTTCAAACAGGACAAGAAATACAGCAATTGGAATTAACCAAAATTGCAGAATAAAATTTTCAGTGTCCCTAGGAGAGGGAAATACTGTACAGTTTTGATTGTTGCCAGAGCTCTCTGTTCACAGCACTTGAAAACTGACCTACAAGTAACATGGAGTGGCCTGGCAGGTTCACCACTGATGCTAAATTAAAACCTGCCACGACTCAAGAGAATACACAAAAGGGGATGAAATACTAGACATCTCAACAGCAGCAGTTAATAATCACTGAAGACCTTGATATCTATTTATGTTTTCTAAAATCACAAAAATACCTTTCCTAGTAAAGTGTTGTGTAAATACCACAGTGAGCTTGCAGGAAGAACAGAAATTCACATGCAAATTAAAGTGGTGGGAGAGGTGTCCTTTGTGATAATCTCACTCAGAGGAAGCTGATACCATAGTGCACTGTCATGCTCCCACACTTCCCTTCGGGCACCTCTTGAGCCTGACATCCCTACTGGGACAAAATACAGATCAACTTCAACAGTAGCTTTACCCAAGCACAACGGTACAAGGACATTCTAAGGTGCTCTTATAATGAAACAGCAGCCAATACAGCACAATGCTATAAGCTGTATTATACAGCTTCTGAAATAACGTGCTTCTAAACCTGGCAGGATTCCACTTTCAAAGTCTACCTAATAATGATGCTTCAACATTACATCAACTGATCATTTGTCAAGTATCAGGAATAAATGATTCTCCATCGTAGCATGTAGGGCAATTACAGAATCACAGAATTGTTTATATTGGAAAAGACCTTTTAAGATCACCAAGTCCAACACTTAACTTAGCACTAAACCATATCCCTAAGCACCACATATCTACACACCTGACTCAGCCGCTTCCCTGGGCAGCCTGTTCCAATGCCTGACAGCCCTTTCAGTGAAGTAATTTTTCCTAATATCCCATCTAATCCTCTCCTAGTGCAACTTGAGGCCATTTCCTCTCGTCCTGTCACTCATTATTTGGGAGAAGAGACCAACACCCACCTCACTACAACCCCCTTTCCGGAGGGTCGCCTTCCCTAGTTGGCTCCCTCACTAGCTGGGTCAAGAGGTTATCTGCCACATACTCCATCCACACACATTCTAGACCGTTTCCTCTCCGCTGCATTGTATGGCCAGCAGACACCTGGTGGGTTAAAAGTCCCCCATGAGGACAAGAGTTAGCAATCATGAAGCTTCTCCCAGCTGCTTACAGAATAATTCTTCTGCCTCCTCATCCTGGTTGAGTGGGCTGTAACAGACTCCCACCATGATATCTACCTTGTTGGCCTTCCCTCTGATTCTTACCTGTACACACTCAACCCTATCCTCACCATCATTAAGCTTTAGACAATCCAAACACTCCCTAACACATAGGGCTACCCACTGCCTCTCCTTCCTTGCCTGTCCCTTCTGAAGAGTCTGCAGCCATCCATTGCAGCCCTTCAGCTGTGCAAGTCATCCTACTGTTTCTGTGATGGTAACTACATCATAGTTTTCCTGCTGCACAAGAGCTTCCAGCTTCTCCTGCTTGTTGCCCATGCTGTGTGCACTGCTATAGAGGCACTTCAGCTGGGCTGTTGCCACGTCACCTTCTTAGCTATTACAAAGGGCTTTCCTTTTTCAGTCTGTTAACTCCCTAGACACTTCTGAACAGCAGACAGTGGTCTTTGCTGGTATGGCATTTCTGGTATTTCCACCTTGCATGTTCACACTGCCTTGAAAATGAGTCTGATATACAGACTGCAAACCAGCATTTGATTTTGTATTTACAACTTCCAATGTTGCGTATTTTTTGGAAATTTTTGAAGCAATTTAGTTTAGTTCGTAACTGGTTTCTTACCTGCTTATTTGCCGTGATTCCTTGGGAAGAAGATTCTGTAGAATTAAAAGAAAGATGACTTTGTCCTTTAGTGCTGGATGTTTTATTATCAAAGTTCTTGGTGTAACTAGAGGACTTCTGGGTGTGTGTACTTTGCTTGCCAGTTGTTGCATGTGAGGTCACTGAAGACAGCACGGAGCTACATGATGATCTTGAGGAATAGTTGTTCTTTGGGTGAGAAACTATAAGAAAAGTATTCCGTGTTATCCATTAAATGATCAACATCTAAACATAAAACTATATTCTTACTCTGCTTACAGTTAATTTTGGTAGCATCATTCCAACCTTCCTTGAAAAAATGAAGTAAGCTAAGCTAGATAACTAGGGCTGGAATTAGGGCGTAGCGTTTTACTTCTGTGAAATTGCCCTATTGTGAAGCACTCCGGGAGACAAAAGAACCAATGCAGTGGAACCGTGCTAAAACTGGACAGAGCCTGGCAGAAGGCTCTGGTCATCCAAGAAAACACTTCAAAATTTGTGGCACCTATTAGTCTGCTTGTAAAGTTTTAACCAGTTGAGCTGAACACATGTGCTATCAGCACTGCCGCACTGCCCCATGCGCTGCTGCCTTACCAACAACACTCCTAATGGGAGCCTTCAGGCAATAAAAGAGACATGGGAAGGAGGACACTAACTCTGTCGGCTGTTTGTGGTCAGAGAAAGTTGTCCCTGCAGACACCAGAGCTGAAATTTTATTGCAAATTATTCTCTTATCATGGAAGACTGAAGAGGCTGACATTTGCTGTCTATATCTCTACTAGCTACAACACAGGTAACAGTTATGAGAGCTTCCTTAGCACATCAAAATATATTTTAAGAAGGAGGAAAATGAAGAGTTTAGTTCCTGTTGTTCATTCCTCTCTACGGAAATGGGTAACCAATGCTCTTCTGTGCCATGAATATAAAAACTGAAACTGAATATAATGCACTAATCCACTTCATGTATATCACAGCAGTCATCACCATCAGGAACCACTACTGCTTGCCTCAGTATGTTCCTGCTTCCTACTTCCTTCTTAGTATTTTGAGACCACTTGATTTCTTAGGAACCTCTGTGTCTGGATGTGAAACGCGTCAAACAAATTCTTGATTCCTACCACTCTGCATTTCCACAAACGATTCAAGCTACCTGCTTCTGTGCAATGGCACCTAAGTAGTCTCAAAGAGGACTCTGAGCCTATTGAAGTTCTTGATCTTAGTTTGGTATTTCAATTTTGACGATTGTGGAATTTTCCTATTTCCTTCTGCTACAGATGATAAAGAAAAGGCTCACTTCAGTGAGACACCTGTTGTTTTATATAAGAGGTACTTCTATTTTTCCACTTTTAGTACAGAGAAAGAAGATGCGGAATAATTTTAGCAGCTGAGCATCATCTGTTAGGTTTTCTAAGGCTCTTATTCACTTACACCAACATCAGCTATTTCTCCCACTAGGTGTCCTCTTAAAACAGTGCAAAGATCAGCACAACAAACAATCTTCTGCTGACAGTCACTGAATGCTACGTCTCCCTCTTGTCTAAAATAGACTACTGCATAGGGAAGCCCATATAAAAATCCAAGTGCTTGTCACAAAAATGTATTTTTAACAAAATGATGTAGAAGGAAGGGGTACAACCCACCACTGGACATTCTGGGTATGTGTCAGTCCCATTATTTTTGTTTTGCCTGTCCTTCACTGTGAGCATATGCTGCCCACCTTCTTACGCCAAAACATGCCTTCCTTTGCACAAGCTCTGTGGGTTTGGTTATTGCTGTTGTTAAAGCCCTCAGTGGTGGCCGTTCTTAGCTATAGGCCTTGTATAATCTCTGTTCGAAGGGTATTTGCAGCTCCTAGCAGGGTATGGGCCTCACTGTGAGATGCTCCAAACAGAAACATCTTTTGGACTGCAGAGCTCTTATCAAAGACATGCCAACAACACAAGCTACTCACCTAAGGCCGCTGAGGGGAGATCAAAGCTGAGTTCTTCAGATGGCTAGTACCTATCAGTCATTTCTAGCATGACACTGCTTCCCTGCTAACAGCTGTTCTTTTGACTTCACTGACCTGATTTCAACAGGTCTGCGTCAAACTATGCTTCAGTAATGCTTTACTGAAATGAGGTATAAAAAATTAACTTGCAGAATTAACTGCAGCTGGAAATTATTTAGGAAAGTGGTTCAATGAGTTTATAAAAACTACGTCTATGGTTGTACGAAGAGCACCTGTGGTTACAGCAGTCAGGATAATATTCACAGAATTCTCAATCTCTTAACCTTCAGGGTATGAGATAGGGTCTCTGAGGGGACTGTGAACAATTAGATGCCTTACTGGGATGCTTATACCTTCCTTCCAAACATCCTGCGTCAGCTTCAATGAGAGAGAGGATGCAGGGTTAGATGGATCTTCAAAGTGTTCCGCAAAAGCGATTCTCATGGTCTCATGAATTCAACTGGTTACGCCCCGAAGGAGTCAGTGCTTTGGCTGTGCAGTCAGCAGATTGTATTGGCAGACTGAGTGATTTTTTTTTCTATTTCTAGTAACTCCTTGAAAACATGAATTATTTTTCTTCCCAAAATTGTTTTCCTAGTTCAGTATTGATGTACTAGTTCAGTATTGTGTTAACAGTATTTTTCCTGAGTGATGGTACTGATGGAATGTCATGGGTCAGTGTAACATTTGGGGTGAGAACATTAGAGCACGTACTTTTTTGGAGGGCAAAAAAGCACAACAAAGATCAGAAACAGGCTAGCTCATATTTTGCAAGAGGGACATGGTACTTTGAGCACAAAATGAACTTGAATTTCCAAGCATAAGGGCAGATGATTTAGGAACAGGAGCATTTGGGAATACCTTTAGCTCCTAGAAAAGCCAGTGTTATAAAACTGGGGAGTTACTTCTTGTGGGAGAGATCTGAATTGGTCTCATAACACTTATGTTCACACAGAGAAGCTTCTGATTTACTAGTTATTTATAAAGTACTGAATCTGAGTGTTCCCCAGAGCTGACTTTTATTTCCACTTGGAAACCTTGTTTAGATGGAAAATTCCAACTGATCTGAGCAATACCTGGAAAACTCTGACAAAGAGGGCACTTTGCAAATTCAGACGGACTGTGCAGCACATGTACAGTGAGTCTAACTTGCTGCATCCTGTAAAGCTGACGCTGCATCCAGCTAAACCATTTGTGTCAGGCTTGCTGCGCACACATAGGCAGTACACATGCCATTATTTCTGCCAGCATGTTCTGTGGGACACTATGTTCCAAGAACTTTGCTGTGAGAAATCATCAGCACTTACTTTCTCCGCAGAGCTGAATTTGGGTCTTCAGCTGTTCTGTATCACAGGAAAATCGGGCAGACCTGCCCAGCTCTTCATCATATTTTCGTTCACTCACAAAGTGCTGCAAAAATACAGACAAGTTAACAGTAACTTGCATTCTGAGAAAAAGACTATATGGATACTTTATGTCTCAATAGTTATCATAAGTCCACTTTGAGGCTTAGCAAAGTCTTGACCCTGTCCTGTACACAGGAACTCTACACAGAACCAAGAATTTTCCCACCCTTACCAAATTAAATATTTCTCAGCCCAGTAATGGGTGCATCACTCCCGTGATGTGGGTCATTTCATCAGAGCAGATGTGTTAATCACTGAACATGGAGCTATGAGGTTTACTTTTTAACTGGATCAAACAGCAAAACTCCCCACTGCTCTGCTTATGAGGGGGTAGCTTACATTTCTCTGATAGCATCCGTACACTGCTGAGAGGTGCCATAATGCTTTAAGAAGGTATGCTTTCCCCATGGAAAACTAGTCACCCTTTGGCCCATAGCAAAAAGGAACAGCCTGGACATGGTAACGTGACAGCTCTTTCTTGGCATTTATGCAAACAGCTAAAATAGCCAATTAGAAGTAAATGCCTGACCTTAATTTCAGCCCTGAGTTCAGACAGTTGTGCTTCAGCCATCTGACTGGCGAGGTCTGTCAGTCTCTTCAGCTCCTCAGCTTTCTTCTGCCGAGCAGTCAGGATTTCCACTGCCAAATACCAATAGTCAATGGTTAATGCTAGGGAGGTAAACTGCTCTGTAATTCACTACTCTGTCTCACATGTGATGTACAGTGTTAATGCCCAAACACACTCATCTTAGACCTCCGACTTCAGCTGGACTTCCAATACGCAGCTTGCACAGATGCAGTTAATCAGCCTATTGAGCTGAACTGCCTGATGTTGGAAAAGATCTGGAAACGGAATAGCTGTCAGAAAATCAAAGTAAAACCAATTCCTCAACTTTTAGTCCAAAAGGGGCAGAGACATGCTTTTTCGAGTTTTCCAGTGCTTTATTTTTAAGCCAACATCAGGGAACCTTCCATGGAGACACAGAAAGGAGTGTTACATTGAGTCAACAGCCTGTTTCTGAATACGTACTGTATTTTAATTAAACAGAGGAATTTTAGTTTCATCTGAAAAAATGTTTATATATAATTTATGTTAAAATCACAGGCACTGCAATTTGGCTTTCAAGCACAGAATGTACTCAGTTGCCATTTCTACAGCAAAGCAGTACTACAGAGGCCAGCAGTCTTTATTAAAAATTACTAAATATTCACTACTGCCTGTCTTGTACATTTTATATAAGGAAGGGTGACTATTTACGTTCTTACAGGAAAAGATTAACCATGAACCACAAAGCAACTGGTCCACTTACATGCAGGATTATATGACATGACAATTTTGGCAGAAAATGAAACATACGCAAACTCTATTACCTACACAATGACTCAACGTACAAGCAACAACTGATTAATTGGCTGCACTTATGGCAGAGAGGAAAGATAGTATCCAAATGTAAACTAATAACATTCATAGTCTTTTGTCTAGAGCTTGAGTCTAACAGGCATGGTGAGTGGTAGTCATAAAGTATCCTAAGGACACAGTTTCTATTAAAGCTGTGGAGACTTTGGCTTCTTTGCCTTCTTTTGCCAACAATTTCCAGAGCAGACTTGGCAAGTCACCTAACCAGCTCATAATTTGTAATGTTATTTTTTAGGTGAGAATCAATTATATTTCACAGTGAATTTGTTTCTCAACCCACTATAATTTATTTAATCAACTGGCACCTTCTTTTGAAGATATCATAGAACGGTTTGGGTTGGATTCGACCTTTAAAGGTCACCTGGTCCAAACCCCCTGCAATGAGCAGGGGACATCTTCACCCAGACCAGGTTGCTCAAAGCCCCGACCACCCTGACCTTGAATGTTTCCAGGGATGGAGATTCTACCACCACTCTGGGCAACCTGTGCCAGTGTTTCACCAAGTTCAGCATGGTCCATCAGGCACAGGGAGACAGAGCTGGAGCTGTACAGGTGCAAGGGAGAAACAAAACCACATGACAGAGGAGGGTGTGTCACACAGGGCAGGGAAGGCAGAGGGTGGCTACAGTACCTTTGGCCCTGTTGGTATAGCTGTGCCTATGTTAGTACTTAGGCTAAGAACAGCTGTGTATCTATCTCTCTTCTGATCTTTTAATTTCCTTTCTGTGGAAAACAGTCTGTAAGTCTGAGAAACTTTTATCAGATTAAATGAACAGTTTACTAGCTGTTTTTCTTTGTCCAATAGTTCTGCTTTATTGCTTATTCTAGGTAATGCTAATACTGTTTCTTCCTAAGGTCACCATCCCTTCTGCTGAAGTGACTGCCCAAACCACATGATCTTATCTCATACTGGCACTATCTCAGCATGAGATGCCAGTCAAGTACCCATTTAAAAAACCCCTGAAATTATCATATTGGGAAATTTTCCCAGTAAGAGTAAGATTACCCACTGTAAAAATAGTCCTCCAGTGCAGCAGAGAGATGTGAAAATAAATAATAATGTAAATCTTGGTTAGCATGTTACAGTCATAACAACTTTCTGCCTAAACTTCTGAAGGCACTTTCCAAAACTGTAACAGCCTTGAGAGACAGCAGAAACCATATGTGGAGTTGGCATAAAGCAGGGAAATAGAACCTGCCATGTGCAAATGCAGCACTTTGCATGCTTGTTGATAACAAGCAGGCTTACTTTCCACAAAAATTACTGTTATACCTGGCCAAGATTAATGAAGGGGTCCTATGAAACCACCAGCCCTGGCCAGTGGATTTTCAGAACGTGCTTTTTGTTCATGCCATTAGTGTTTAGATCCGTGTCTGCTAATACCAATGGGAATTTTACCATTGGCTTTCCTGGGAGTGAGTGCATGCCCTGTAGCTGATTATGGCTACCTGGTCTCTGCAGGTAACCAAAAATCTCCTGATATGCTTCCATCCACAACTCCTCCCCAAATAGCACAGAGCTCCAAATTCACATCTATTTCTTATTAGTACTAGAAAAGCTGGTACACAGAATTCCAAACACAAAATAATGCCAATCTTTGCTGTAACAACTCATATCTTTTAGTTTCCACACATATACACCTGCAAGAGACTTAGCTAGCAACAGAGGATTTAGATTATATTTTTAAATAAAAATGTAATTCTCACTTTGTGAACTAAGTGAGAGTTCCAAATGTGAATGAAGCATTCAGGAATGTTAGATATTTTCTGACCCTCCTTGGAAGGATCTTAAATTTACAAGTCAATAAAAAGATTGGATGCATACATAGCCCTGATATTTTCATCTGCCAGGTAAAGTATCATTCTAACAATATTTCACTTATTCTTCAATTTCTTGATTAGTGCTAGCTGTTGAAACTCATCAGTTTGATTACTACTGGGCCATGAATACCATATTTCAGATAAGGTATAAAACAGATATTGCGGAATCCTAGGACATGTCTCACGTTGACATTTATTCCCCACATCAGAATATATACACCTTACCTATGCAAAAACCAGAGCTGACATGAAAGCCTGGTATCAGATCAACTCCCACAGGTTACGAAGAAAATAAGATTCTAGTAAACAGCTCTCTTTTGACTTTTTAAATTGGTTTAATTCATAAGCTTGATCACTATCTCTTAAAGCTATGCAAGGCCACACAACAACCTACTCCTCAAGTAATTTCCACTATTTTAACTCATACATATAAGCAAGCAAACAGTGATTAAGAAATGGAAATGAAGTAATCGACAAAGCACAGAAATAAGAAAAAAAAGTGGTCATAAAGCTCTGATAAGTAAGCAGAATGCATAAATCATTGAATCCAATTTCTTGTGAACTTTTGATTTACCTTAATTTCAAAATATTGAAATTTTGATGCAATTACAGATAAAAACTATACAGAAACTATCCTGGAACACCAAAGACTCACTTGATTGTACATGTATACAATGAAAGATGCTGGAATGCTGCTGACCATGTATGTATGTACTGTGCAATTTTCTGCCAAACAAAACAGATGTTTCCATAACTATTCCAACAGTTCCCTGCATATTTTACTTACTGGCTTCTTCTTTAACTTCATCAATTTCTGCCATTAATGACTCTTCTTTGTCTACGATGCTAAAAAAGGAAAAAAAGAAAGGAAAACCCCACAATTTAATCCATGCTAAAACTCCATCAAAATTCAAAGCTGTAACTACACAAAGACTTCAGACCTTAGTTATGGGAAGTTTTGAAATTAATAAGACTTAAAAAAATGGAAGCTGAAGAAATAACTAGAAAAACTGACTACAAAAAAATAGTGATAATCAGTGCATGCTGACTTACACAGACATCTCACTGGCCTGTGCATGTGCCTGCACAGATGTGGAAGTCACTCTGACTTACCTCTCCAGCACTGCCTGGGCACAGCAGAGACTAAACAGTCTCTTCTCTAATTAAGCCAGATATATCATTGCTGCTATCGAGGCCAATACAGCTTAGGTCTCAGTGCAATATTAGGAATAAAATAGAATGAAAGCCTGGGGAAAGAGGCCCTTCTCTACTTGAAACAGAGATATTACTGCAAAATACGTCAGGTCAGGGTAAACAAAGAAATGGTCTGTGATGTAAATAAGCACTAACATGTCTCCAGAGCAGAGGTGAGCTTCCTTGCCACCAGTTCTCTCCAGGGCTGGGAAGCCTTTTACCTGGCCTTCCTAAAGGTCTTGTGTGCCCCTCCTTTCACAACTCTGGTGCGCAATCCTGACAGTGCTCTCACCTGCCAAAGTGCAAACTGATCAGGTGGGTCTACCAAGAGCAAATAGTGGGACTGGTAAATTGTTCACATCATCAACCCAGTGATGTTCAGTGAAGTAACTCCACTGCAGAATGCTCTCCAGTTGATAGTGCTCTAGTGTGTCACTCCCATCTTCCCCTCACTAGACTGTTCTTACTCATGTACGTGTTTAATAAACACCATCAATGGTAATGTTTATGTTTGCATAAGTGACTAAACACAAGCAGCTGGGGGAAATCTCAAAAACTAGGCCAAATATGAGGAGTAAATCCAGACATGCACTCAAGGGAAGACTAAGCTTTCAGTAAAATCATCCTTAAATGTAAGCTTTTGTACCAAGGGAAGACAGCGAGTTATATGTGAACTAGGGCCCATCAGAAGGAAGACATTATAGAAAAGTGAAGAACAAAACATTTGTCTAGAACGCCCTTAGCAAGAAAGGAAAGATCCTATGGAGTTCAGTGGGCAGCAATCAAAGACAGAAGACCTACAGAAGGGCTGAGAGGTTAACTAAACCAGGGAAAGTTTAGGGAGCAGGCAGCGGGGGAAACATGGAGCAGACTTACAGATGACTCTGTCAGGTATTTACCAGCTAGCACATGTTCAAGTGCCATGCAGCCTCCCTTGAAATCCTCTCATAAATTAACCAAGTTCATAAAGAAGGTTTGCAACAGAAGCTCAGTCAGCAGAGTCCTGTGCTTGCGTTTTACCAGTCACCCGTGGCACCTTTAAAGGAGGAGAGGCTACTGCCTTCACACTGCCTCCCTACAGCCAGCAAGCAAGACAGAAGCAGGCTGGCTGATGGCAAAGGATGCAACAAGACAATAAAATTGCAACATAACACATTTTTTCTGTTTCATACATGTAAATAAGACAAAATATGGTTTTGGCCTGCCAGATCTGTTTAGTATGAGTAACACACCAAAGGAAATAAACCAGCAGGGTGTTTTACCATACAGCAAGTTAAGTTAGGAGATATATTCTTACAATGAAAGGATACACTTGTTCCAGTTGGCCCTCAATATTCTCCAGGCATAAGCATTAAGCTTGGACTTCAAATAGGCTGATGACGGTTCAAGCTTGCTAATCTAAATAGCAATAGCTCTTCAAAAGTAATCTATTTTCATTTAGCTTTTGTAACTGCATGGTATCATAAACTTCCTCAGCTTTCACAGCAGGTGGCTGAAATGAATCTTGTAAGGTCTCACCTGTCACTACCCTCCATAAAAAAGGAGATTTTAATGGTCTTTAGTATTTTCCCCTATATTTAAAAATCTGCACATTTTTGCTTTTGCCATCTGTGTTACAAAAGTTCCTCTCTAGTGTACTACATAGGTTATATAAATATAAACTTTTGGCTGGAAAAAATATCCAAGCAATAAGCACACAGCAACTGAGCTCATCACAAGTGTGTGTTGGCCCCCTTTGTTCCATGACTGTCCTCTCCCCACTCCAACAACAGATCCTTGCTAAACTGCTTGGCCTCTAACATTTTATTTTGATGCCAAATAGAAACACTTTTAATACCAGAATAAGAACAAGGCCATAGCACTCCTATATATCTCATCTGGTACTAGACAGCTTTCCACTCCTATTGTTTCAGCAGGGTCTGTGATGAACATTTCAGGTAAGTGTTTGGGTGATGTAGTAGTAGAGACCAAGACCCTGGTAAATTTGATGGAGAACAACCACTTGAGTACTGCCATTGTAGCTACAAGCTAACATTAGGGAAACTAAAGAATAAAACAAGAGAAAAAGTGTTTGGTGCCTTTGTCAATATAAGACTAATTAGTGTGATTATGTTTCTTTAATAGGCAGATCTTCATGGGGTTGTCCTTCCCTGAAGACAATGCAGCTGTACTAACTTATACCAGCTGAGGACACGGATGGATTCTTTCTTGACATAGGAAAGGAACGTACTAATTCTCATCTGGAAGTGTACATCCAAGTTATGCAGCTTGGAAATCATGAACTACCATATGTCATGGAATAATTGGGGAAGTTAATGTTTCTTTATGACTGTCACAGGCCAACCAGCACTAGGAAATGCTGTGTTTCTTCTTAGTCCATGTAAGGGTTAATTATTAAGGAAACATACTAAGAATCAACTTGATTCTATTCTAGTCACATAGAGCACTTCAGTGCAAAACTGAGGAATTCCTCCGTCAAGAATCTGGAAAAACCATAAACAAACAAAAATGACAAGAGAGAAAGTTGGAAATCTGGGTTGAAATAAAAAGATGAAAGACAGAACAAATACAAAAGGAAAACTAAATGCTAACAGGTATAGAGGGAGAAAGGACAAAAACATCATGGCAAAAAATCAATGGATCAAATCCTGTCTCTTGTTCCTGCTAAGATCCCAGTGTTTTCACATGAAGCCCAAAGAGCCACTTAAACTGAACAACTTCTTAACTCATGAGTTTATCTGATTTTAATGTATGTTCTGGAACAATGCCCTACTCAGCCTCAACAGGATGATCATGATCAGACCACAGTGCCTTACTGAGAAGCGCTCAAAGTTCAGCTCAGCAATGCCTTCGAGAAACGCATTTTGTTTCATTGCTTCTTAGTGTCCATTTGATAGCAAGATGTTATACCGAGCTGGTACACTCCAGTGTACAACCTGAAACCACTGGTGTGCTGTGGACTCAGCACTGTTTGATTTTAATACCCGGATGAAATTTTGAGGTGGAGTTCAGGAAGGAGACAATTCCGTTGAAGGAACACAGCAAAGCAGATGCTTAATGGAGAGGACACGCAAATGGGGCCATGACACAGCCAGTGCTTGTGCTGCAGAGATAAGAGATACAGCAGGAGAGAGCAACTCTCTAGGATTCACTTTGCCAAAGTGATTCTAAAGGCAAGAGTAGAAGTGTCCTCTTCCTGGTCAAATGGACAGTACTCGTGCCTTCTACTTAAGCAGACTGGCAGAATTCACACTAGCATACATGGGAAAAGAGCTGCTAATACCAAACTGCAATGAGCTGCCAGCACAGCAATGATCGGGTTAAATTATGCCGACAGCTGCCTCATTTCACAGTGCCATACTCCAGAATTTGTTCTGACATTAGTGGAAACAAATTAATCTTCCTCTAGTTTACTGCATGAAATTTAGTGCTTGCACAGTGAAAAAAGAAAAGATACATTCAGTCAGCTGCAATACCTTAAAATCCCACTCAAATGATTAAAGTTATTAGTGCCTTTACAGAAAAGCTGCTTCAGATTGCCAGGCTGGCTGATATATAGCTTTAGTGATGAGAATCAGAAAGGTTCCAGACGACCAGAGTCTTCTCTCTACTTCTGCCTCTTCTAAGCATTATGATAAACCTATTGTGCCTGAAGAGACGGGGAAATAAAAAGACCAAGCTGACATGAAGGCAAACATGCTGACACAACTCGGAAAGATAAGCCACAGCTGCATGGCACAGAGGTTACTGTTAAGAATGTAATTCAAATGAGTCCTTTCAAAACCCCGTCAAACCCCCCCAAAATGCCAATTTTCTCCTTGATGTATTTAATAAGCTTCACTCTCCCCTAAAGCAGCTTTGAGCAGTTTGAGAATAAATGTTGTTTCAGAGACTGAGGAAGACACAGTCAGCTGTGTCATTCTGAATGACTGCAGGAGGGCTCTTCATCAGGAACAGGGAAAGAGCTGTTTTTTCAAGGGCACCCTGTGAGGTCTGGTTCAGCAGGTGAAATGCTGGAACACTGAGATACTATTTGAGTCCTTTTTTTCATGATGAAGGGAGTTAGTTAGTTGTGGGATAGTGCAGGAGCTTGACAGCTTAGGCTTCAAAAACATACAACAGACCATTCTTTAGTGACTTTGCTGTGTCGGCAGGCTTTGGAACAGACACCAGCAGCTCCATAAAGTTGTGCTGGTTAATAATCTAACAAACTCAAGCAAGTTTGAGGGACATAATGCTGTCACCGTCTCTGCTTTATCTGAGCTGAGACGACATGCAAATTCATGGGACAGTCTTGATAAGCTCAGCCTTGGTCTTGAAGCATTCTGCCTTATTTCATGTACACATTTCCCTGCTGGCATGAACACACTTGACCCACAGGTGGGATGAAAATACAACTGGTGAGAACGTCTAAGCCAATTGTGAATTTCACAAAAGAATCTCCCGCTTCAATCCAAAAACCAGAACCATCCCCGTCAAACTTTCAGCACAAGGAACTAGAGTGACGTGATTAGAATGTAAATATAAAGCCCAGTCACCTGTAATATGTGATGACAAGCTGTACAGGGTAACTGGATAGCCAGACTATTCTGTAATTGGAGAAATACTTCAGGTTTTCTTTATATTAATAAATCTGTTACATTACATTATTTCACAATGTCTCAGTAAATTATATTCTTCAGAACTAGCTCAATGGTATTTAAATGTTCATGGTGCTTGCAAGCTGTTATTTGATCACTGTACTAGCACATGCACAGCATTTACAAAGCAAATCAAATTACAAGAATTTTCATTCTGACCACAAAGTCTGACAATAAGCAGATAAACAAAAGACAGAATAGATAAGCTTCACTGAAATCCTTCCCTCTGCAACGTACCATCTAGTAAAAATGCCTGAAAATTTTTCGTTACTCAGGTTTATTCTGTGTTAGTCTTTATATACCTTCACAAATACTATTCTCTTTAGCAGCCATCTTGCACGGTATGGCCTGGTTAAACCATCGTAATGACACATCTAATTGCGTTTTTCTTTTAAGATCTCTTTACAAACAACTCAAAATGTATTGCCTCATCATAAAAACTTGTTTAAGCTGAAAACTGACATGGAAAAAACCTTTTTCCTGGAAAACCACGTCCAAATTTTATGTACTCAGAAATGAAGGCATCACCTCAGGATTCGGTGGAGTTTTAACAACTGTGAGGATGAGTTGTACCATGGCTTGTTAGCATCCTGTATGTTTTTACATAAATTTGTAAATTATTTCTTTCCCATTTGAGTCTCAGTTCTGATCCAGTTACGGAGGTTATCTAAGTATCTTACTGGATTTTAGCCTAAACACCCTCTGGCAAGGCTGAAGACTGTGATCCCTATTGTGAGGTTCCTGCTATAAAGGAGAGGTAACTTTCCCAACAGCATCCCGGAAAGCAGCCACAAAGAAAGAAGTGTCAGGCTCTTTGGTCTAATACTTGTTGATTTTTTTTGATATAATTAATACTGTATGTGTTTAGTAAGTTAGATTTCTCCTTAGTCTGACAGCAATGAGATCAGAAAGGATATATTCACTTTCCATCCACAATGACATGCACAAAAGTCACAATCTACCTGCATTGCCCCAAAGAGCATATATGCTTGTGTTTTACTGAGGGTGACAAACTCTTAATGACTGGGAGGAAAGAGAGGAGACACAGGGCGATAAAGCATGAATGACAGGCTAATTGACAGTGTAATCCACCTTTGGATTTCACCTCTATAATCCCATCTTTGCAAGCTTTGTAAAAAATATGGGGACGAAGTAAGTATCTGTAAAAGACAAAGGGACCAGAATGGGGATGTTATTTATCTGATCAGAATCAAAGCCTGCATTTTCATGAGCTCCACCTGTTGTCTCTGCTAATACACAGCAAGGGTAATTCCAAACTGCTGGAGGCTGGGAGAAGAAAGCCCCTCTCCTGGTGCTGCAGCTCTGCAGGCAGGTATCCAGCCTGAGGCCAGAGTTGTTGGATTGTGTCCTCCCACACCCCTCAGGCAGCAGAGGCAGGGCTCAGGGGCCTCTGTAAAAGCACTGGTCTTTGAAGGTACCTGGATACTCAGCTGGGCCCAAGGAAACCTAAATGCTTGGGAAGATCATTTTTACCTTCTCAGCACTGGCAAGGTTATAGGCTGGGTCGTGTGGTTGATGGGGAAACAAATATGAGAACAAACTGCAAGAGGATTTGAAAATCTGTACTTCAGAGGCGTAAGAACTACCAAAGGTCAACTGGTGGACAGGCACAGACAGAAAGCTAATGAGGACTGCCTGGAAATGCAGAGAGAAACAGCACAGAAACTCTGTTCAGTGTAAAGCAACACCAGTCCTGGCCTTCCCAGCCATCTGTCCACGCTCCAAACTACCACACTGCTAACACAGACAGGCAGCTTTTCATCTGGTGCCACTGACTCTGGGCTACGGGAAACAGAAACCCATCATCTTCACAGCTTGCCAAGCTGGGGTCCCAGAAAGAGAATGACTGTGTTCACTGACTGCTCTCCAACTGAGAGCACTGGCAGTGCTGCTCATAATCCAGTACTGAGTTTGTACTGACACAACTATATTTGTTTAAATGGCTTCTTCCCCCATTCAGCCACTCCTCTGCTTTGACTTTAACTTAGAAAATAATAGAAAAATTGCTTTCTCTTCCCCAAATATGCAGTACATTCTTCCTAGTTGTTCCCTGAATGTATTTTAATATATTTTTAAATAGTTAGTATTGCCAAACTCCATTTTTCCAGAATTATGTCAGAGTAAATTTTTTATCCAGTCTACAGTGAAGATTTCAAGTGCTTTCCGTTCACTCAAAAAATCATCAAATGTGTTGGTTTTCATGCTCTTTATAAAGCACTGGCGATACCAATGTGTTTAAGATGCAAAGAGTAGAGGAGGTTTGTCTTTGTTTTGTTTAGTTCTGAGCACAATGTAATTAAACCTGGCCCTTACTATTTTCTACAGACTATTTTCCATCCATGGTTGGAAGCAGACCACACAGGCAAGTAGCAGATGTTTCCTTTTAGTTCTCCATATGACTGCGCAGATGCCCAATATGTGAAAATGATTTTCTGGCACGAGGTGTTATGAGGAATTGTGGTTCTTTTTGTGCTCTACACATTTCACTCAGATTCCCTGGGGTTCTTTTTTTACACCCAAGATTATTATTCAGTCTCCTGGTGGAAAAGCTAGAACTTGATTAGAGCATATGGGTTTTAACCTTGGCAACAACTGTCCCAAGTGCACTCTAGTGAGCGGGGAGTTCATCTAGCTTTTCCTGACCTGCCTCTGCAACTTAAGCACTATTGGTGTTCCTTCTTTTCCCTGCCCTACACTACTGTGAGACATGGCTATGCTCTGACATGTTATATGTACAAGCAATAAGTTCTTACTCACACAAACTATTCCTGACAAACCACTCACCAAAGCTGGATGCAATGAGAAGAAATATTGGCTTGGGGGTACTGTTAGAAGGATCTTTCTCATAACTTTCAAGTGTACATATCAGTCCAAGAAACAGTGCCCTTCAGCTTGCTCTGCCCAGTGCTTTCATAGCCTTGGGGAAAGCAATGTCACAGACAGCCACTCAAAAGCAGGGGTGATAACAGTGCTAGGTCACAGCAGGAGTACAATCCACATGAAACCGCAAAACTTCTCACAAAGTAGGGCAAAATGTCCTGCCTGGTTCAGCCCTCAGCCTGTAAAATGCTCTGGTGTCTTTTGGCATGAAAACAAAGCACTTTGTAAAAGCAAGTCATTATCACTTGCTCTGAGCATGCAAAGAATTACTCCAGCTGGCAGGAACTCCTGGGAGGCTCATTAGGAAAGTGAGCCCACTGCAGTGTTTTTAAATAAACATCTTTCTGGGATTGTCTTGTGGCCCCATTTCATTAAAAAGTGAAATCCAGAAGCAAGCACTGAATTTTTCCCCAAGCATATACCTGTGTTCACAGCACACCTGCTCCATACCACTCCTTTTTTAGATTCTTAGGAGGGCAGTACGCAGTGTTTTGTCAGACAGGTGATTTTTTAAATAGCAGCATAGCACTGACTGAGCATGTTCAGGAGTAACTTCCCTTCATCAGTTAGGTCAAGCTTTGAAACACTGAGCGAGACAGACATGGACTTCCACTGGCAAATATCACTCAACAGTTTCTGCTGCTAAAGGAGTTGTTCTTGTGAATCTTCCTGCTGAAGGTTTCAGGACATACTAGGTCATATGTGCTATTCGTTTATCTCCATAATAAAAGTTTTGTATACTATCTGGAGGTAGCAGAAAGAGATACAATGTTATCTTTGCACTACTTCAACCTTTCTGCAATTGATAAAATCATGAAAAGATGAAAAAAAAGATTATTAGAAATAACAAAAGGTTATTGACTCCTGAAATGCAGTTTTGATTCTGATATTGACAGTAAATGCAAAAAAGGATGACACAAAAAGGGACTGTTGTGAAAGGAAGGAAAATCAAATCCAAAGGAGATAATAGAAAGCAGCGTTTCAGCATTCAGCTGCAATGCAAAATTAAAGCTTCTGACTTCATCACACTTCACTAAAACCCCTTGGGTGGTGACAGCTACATGTGTAACAGGAACCAGTTAGAACCACCTAGGTTAGTATTCCCTGCAGTTGTGACCACAGGCAGCACTTAGTTGTATGATTATCTGTTGTACATCTCAGCCAGCCCCAGCCCACACTCCAGCAGCAACCGGGAGAACTTGCAAAAAAGCTCTGGAATCACTGTTACAAAGAAGACCAGATATCACTGCCATGCCCTTGGCTTTTGGTTACTCCATACCATTCTGGGAGCAACAGTTCAGTCAAATTGCTTCATTTTCCCTTAACAGACAAGTTGACTGCACCACAGTGAAATTCCCACGCCCAAGAAGGTGATAAATATGCAGGAGTCTGAGAGCTCACTTTATTACCTTATCCTCCTTATACCTCTAGTGATGCTTTCTTCAAATTTGAAGCAAGGAAACAGTCATGTAAATAACACAAACTAAACTATTCAACCCCATATGTTGATTCTATGTGGCCTGAAGCTGAATGTATCACTGGTTCTTGCAATTCCTACTCAGATCTAGTGAATGTACCGCAGTTGGCAGTAAGTTCTTTGTAAATGAGGCACTAAAGACAGCTCTTCCCATCTTTTCAGAGTTTAAGCTACTGGGTCTTATGAAATATCCCCAAACTGTTTTTAATTTTAGCAAAGAAGGTGTTAAGCCACACATTTTACTGTTTAAACCAGATTTTCCCTTCATTCATTTGAAGAAAAAAATAAATATTAGGCTTATAAGCTGCCAAAAGCAATGTAGCCTGCATGGAGATGTCCATAAACATGTCCTGACATTATACTGTCCTTGCTGCGGTGTTATGCTACATGCATGAAATTGCTTTTTGAGGCCTGAATATTCAGAGCACAGATCTGTTAGATTCTGGAGCTTCTGGCAGACTCCACTCCAATAACTTCGGCAATGAAGCTGGTAGGAGGTAAAAGTAAATGAAGACTATTCGAAGGCTAATTTTTTCTAGGCTATCTTTTATCATTTTAAATCTACTTGGATTTCCATACTCTTTTGGAGTCCTTTTGTCTTTTCTCCTATTAAGGTCACCTATTAAGTAACACATGTTAGCATTAGGAAATTAATGTTTTTCAAGCTAAAATATGAAAACACGAAAAATGAAGAATTTCAGTTCTGACTTTACTAACATAGACCTTCCCCTTGCATTCTTAGATCCATGCTAGATTTCTAAGCCTGTTCCATGACTAGAGTGACTATCATTTAAAGACTGAATTGATTGTGACTGCCTGCAAACAAGATTAGATGTGTGACAAACATTTTTAACACTGTAAAAAAAAAAATGAGTGAGAACTACATGGCAAATGAGACCCAAGTATGAGTTTACTCAGACTCTTCTGAGCAGAAAACATAAAGATTTTATAAGTTTTCCAAAATCATATGAAAACACCTCTGAGAACTACTGAAAAAAGGTGCAAGAGGTTGATGAACTTTACTTAATTTTTCTACACCAACAATATAATTACTGCATTTTAGTTTATAAGCAAACATCACTATACTGGCTTCAGAGCACTCTAGACAAGAACACTCAGCGCAACTGGTGATCACAGCCCATGGCACTGGAGTACTGAGACAGAAACAAAGTTATCCCTGCTGACAATAAGGTACAGCAGCAGCTCAAGGCAACAGAATCTTCCACAAAACCAGCTCAGGAGCACTTGGACTTCCTACCCACACAGAAGCAGAGCCCCAGTGGCACTGAAGTCCCTTTAGATGCATCACTGGAGACAAATACACCAGTCATGTCCAGAGTTAACGAACTTCTGCCAATACTACAGGACTTTCATAAGATAAGCTCATAAAAATACTCACAAATATTGCAGATGAATTAAGGGTGAAAGGTTTTTGTATTCTTCTGTGATTTGTAACCAAACCTCGTAAATGTTAATATATATTTTTCTCTTTATTGCAACACTGTATAATACACAGGTTTTATATGGCATCTGTGCTTAACAAAAGGCTGAGTAAAACTCAGATCATAAAGTATTTTCTATGACAAGTATACACAAAATATGCAACTTGCTACTAGAGCAATTATTTCTGCTACAGATTTTCAAAGGGGGTAGATATATATGCTGTGTAGCAGGAATAAATGGAATTATAGTGGAAAAAATAGAAAAAAGAGAGATAAAAAAAGAGGAAAAACCAAACTAGACATGAGAACTGGAAATGTGATGGATGGGATAGTTAGAAGAAACTATGAGGGAAAGAAAGAAAAGAATGGTGGGATAAGAAGCAAGATGATGGGAAATGAAGAGACAGTAAAAGACTGGCTGCCAAAAAAAATAAGATCAAAGGAGAAGTATAGAAAGAAGAGATCTAAAGAAGGTAAAAGAGACTTCAGAAAACCCCACAGACGAGGTTTTTGGAAAAGCTTTTATTTGCTCAGATATGCTGCCCCTGAACTTCATACAAAAGAATTAAATCAAGATGGATCACTTAGAAAAAAAAAAGATACTTTTTTCAAAGAACTGTAGTTTTCCCCCCTTAATGTATGTATGTAAATATATACTTAGGCATATATTACTTTCTAGTTGGTAATGAGTTACTTAAAGGCACACTGTGGGTTTTTTTTTGATGAAATCAAATGCTGCAAAGAAACAGGGTATAAGTGTCCCTTCCCCACCAATGCCAGTGGCCTTATTAGCCCCTCTTTTCTCAGGTGGTGCTGATGGATCTCTCAAGCTGATCTACCTACCAGCTGTGTAATTCTGCAAAAGTAGCTTTGATCTTCTTCACTGAATTATCCACTTCCTCTTTGACCATCATACGGTATCTGGTTAGAGAAACAGTGCAACGCTGCAAGTCTTTTACCAATTTTTCAATATTCGGCCCTAAATACAAAAAAAAAAGAATTACACAGAAGTCAGTAGGCTGGTTTTGGCTTTTCTGAATAAGGTAGCAGGAATATTTCAACGTGTTATTTGCCCAGATTAGGATGAAGTGGTTTTCCTACTGAAATCCATAAATTAAACTTTTCCATAGTCCTTCTGTGGTGCTCTTCAGTTTCTAAATATGTTTGCTCAAATTCATTCCCCAAATCAACGTTAATAAAGCACTATTAATTCAAATTACTTATTATAAATTTCATATAATGTAACATTAAATAGACCATAGATTGTTCTACTAATTTTTGTTACGCTGAACATGATTCTGCTATCACTTCCCAACACATCTCTTCTTCACCTATGTTCTGCTGTCTGATCACCTCAGCACCAGCAATCTGGGATCCAATTTACCTCTTTTGTTGACTGAATCATCTGTCTTTGCTTCAAGTTGAGTGACAACATTGGATGATCTAACTGAAGAAGATTTTGACTTTGGCCTGCCTAGGTTACGCTGGAGTTGAACTGATGAACAAAGAGGCTCATGCTGTTCTACTCCATTCATTGTCTTTGGGTTTAATTCCACAGATAGTCTCTGGTGTTCTCGTTCTTTGCCTGCAAGAAAATATAAAGGCAGAAAACAGGGAGTTATAAAATTAAGAATGATATGAAGCCTTATTGTTGAGTCTGAATGACTTTATGTTTATACACTGAAAAAACAAAGCTTTTCTTTCAATGGCACACATTCTACAAAACTTGGAAAGCAATGAGAGAACAAAACTAAAATTATTTTGGTTATTAAACACTAACTTGAACACATCTATGTTTCAATGGTCTAAAAAGAAAAATCCATTAAAAATAAGTTTTTCCATGTTGATATGAAAAAATACCTTATAACACAGAAAGCATACTACAAACTGTAATCTTTGCACAAATATCGGACAACAGAACTAGAGGAGAAGTCTGCTACCAAATGCATGAGACACACATAAAAAATACGTTCACCATTTATTCAGCATTTTAAAAGCACTGTTTAAACATTCCTACCTGAAATATTTACCTTGCCTGACTACAGATTTCTATCAAAAGTAGCTGCTAAGAGGGACCAAGCGGGAAATGAAACCATTTCAAAGGTTAGGCTCCTGAGTTCAGTAGCTTCAGAGTGATAAAGTAACAATGCCTGAGCCTGAGTAGCTGCCACAAGATTACCTTGTTTACTCTTCCCAAGACTCCAAAGGGATTCAAGGTACCAGCATCATGACAGAGGGAGAAGCATCCAAAGAATGGCTATGAAAACTGACAGGTAAGACCAGCTATTACTACCACTGTGAATTCTGGGTAAGGAAACACGCATAGAAAATGATTTGTCCTGTTAATTCATTTTTCTAATCTTTGCACTCACTTTGATGAATGAATGACAGTTTGTTCTGAAGATGCTCTTTATGGATCACTTTATTCGGCTGATGTTGTGTGGTATCTGGAGAAAAGGGGCTTGTCAGATTAACAACTGGATTACAGTCCAAGGAGTGGGATTAACACAGCTAGGACTGAGAGATACCACCTGGACAGTTCCAGGATACCAACTAGTGGCTTCTTTGTGCCCTGGTTGGGCATTAGGATGGGTGTAGAGTACATCTTGGTATGTCAGCATGTCAATCCCACAATGCCAGAGGAACATCAGTACCTACATGTTTAAAACAGCTTTTGTTTATGGCTTTAAAATGGAAAAGAACCATTAAACATCCTTTCAGTGCATTCATGCCCCTCTTTACAAGGGCATGCACAGAAAGGGTCGCTGTGAGCCCTTCAGATTCTGTATCGCCAAGGTGTCTACAAAGGAAAGTTGGAGGGTTTGTACTCATCATCATTTTGAAGTAATTTATTTTATTGGAGGCCCTTTCCCCTTCAAGATATTGAGGGAGAGCCCCTGAACTGACTTGTAATTAAGTGAAACGCTCCCTAAGACCCTCCATGATGAAGCAATTTGGCTTTACAGGGCCTTGACTTCTATGCTTCATTTTCTCTAGAAGGTCTTGATTCCCTGTGAGAAACCATCTCACAAAACAAGCAACTAAATACTTCTCAGAAAGATGGAATAATGGCAAGAAATACTCAGACCTGAACTAAAAAGTAAGAGGCACATGTTCTCCCCTACCATTTTCTAGCACCGGACACATAATGGAGAAACACCGGCTATGCTGCCTCCTCCCCCTTCATCCCTGAAGTCCCTTCCAGGCAACCAGGATTTTATGTCTCTGAAAGACAATCTCACAGACTGTGAGATAGTATGAGGAAAACTTCAGCCTCGTGTTCCTCATGAGGAGGAACGCATAGGGACTGTCAGAAGACACCTGACTATGATCCTCCTAAGCTGTGAGCTGTCTGAAGGTGACATGAAATGACTACAGTAACACTAATTTCATAGGGAAGGAACCAAAACAAACAAGCTGGACAAGGACAAAACAAAGCAGATTACAAGACAGGAGGGAGCAATATGAAAAAGGTGCTCTTTGGACTCAGTTCAGCATTTCAGACTGCTCTAGAACAGTCTGCGTGACTTGCTCAGGAACAAGCGTGCAGCTGCCAGCCCCTGAGGGATCCTGATCACCCTTCTCTTCTATTTAGTTCCATGCACTTCAGCACAAATTTAACAATATGTACACAGGTGGCTTTTGACCTTCAGGAAGTGGCTGTTATACTGGCTCCAAAGACAAGGATTTTAGTGCAACTGAAAGCGAAGAAGAAACTCTTCCCTTCTCTGTACTAAACAAATAGCCAGGAACTTATTTTACCATGCAAGGAAAACTTCCATGCTAAAGTTTCATGTTTTACTTTCCTTTCTCTTCTGCCTTTTTCTTTTCTTTCATCCTTCTCACCTCCTGTTTTCAAAACAAGAGATATGTCAAAGTGTATTAAAACTTTAAAGGTATGGCAATATCTCATTTGTCACTTGCAAAAGCAAGAAAAATTCTGAGTTACTTTCTGCCCTTGGTATGTTTAACTCCACACTGTAACATATCAAAGGAAAAAAAAAGGCTTCATCCTATGGCTGCAGAAAAAGATCACTAAGAGAATGCTACTCTTCTTGCATTCAAGTCTGTTACCTCCTAGAAAACACTCCCCACGCATGGACAATTCAGTCTACGTACCTTTATTCATGGATGTATCATTTCAAAAGAAGCAACTCTAACAAGATTGACTTGGGAGCTTGACATATATTACTACCACAAATCTTTACAGCTTGCAGAGTAAGTGGCAATACTACTTTTAGCATTTTGGAAATGCAGAATTTTCTGGCTTATGGCATATTGCATCCGAGTGGGAGTCTTTAGCAAAAGCAGGAAGAGTATTTCTGATCCTTTGCGAAGCACGAAATTCTTAAGATAAAATGTCTTGATAAGCAGTTTGTCTATTTGGCTGCTATAGGTTGCAGAGTTTTCATGTAATTGACCAGAGGCTGCACCACCAAAGTAATTCCAAGATAATTATCCATTTGGCACATTACTGTAAAATGAGGTTTGTGAGGTATTTGCAACCATGGAAAAAGGGATTTCAAGGAAAGTTCTTTTAATGTAGTCTTACACACCACTTCAGACACATGAAGAAAATACTAACAGCAGCAACAATCTAGGGCTGTAAGAAGTCTGAAATATGAAGAGCTGAAAAAACATTACCGGTACTAGCAGCAATTAAATGACTTTATGAAAGGACACTTGAAAGCTTTCACAGAGCTTCTCACTCAGAGAATAGGGTTGGCTTTCATTGATGTTGCTATAATCATAACTCTGTACCTACTACAACCCAGAGGGGAAGAGCTTTCTGTGTTACTGCGTTCCAGAGTTTCAGAATTGGTATATAGACCCTAGCAGAAATATGTGTGTACTAAGAGGCTACCAGACTGCCTTCCCTAGGCTAGGCAATAAAGAAGTGTTGCAATACGCCACAAGCTCATGCTGCTCAGATGACTTTGCTCCAGACGAAGGACTTTAATGCTTCTGTCACCATTTTACACTCATACCATTTTCTAACCCTGCATTCTTCTGTATTTACATCTGTAATATTCTGTATTAGCTGGGCCTCTAACTACAGTTAGATCCTTTAGTCTCTAGAAAAGAAGACACTTTACAAGGAAATATATTGCAAGGGGAATTGTGCCCAGATATAGATCTGCTTGCATGATTTCAATAGCTGGGTGCATTATTTTGCACAAACACCTCTCCACCTTCTTTTTATTACATTCTGCTTCATGGCAATAAAAATACTACAATCTTAATGTAAATGGGGGCTTGGCTATTGCCAGTTAAAAACACGTCTTGCGCCAGATGAACTGACCTGTGATTTCTGGACAGACTGTTGCTGACTGTAAAAATCCTGAGCCTTTGTTCCCAAGAGAAGTGGCTTCCAGTTTCTGATTGGCAGAACCACTGCAAGACTTGTCCTTAGAGCACCCATTCAGATGGCAGTCATATATTCCCTGGGGCTCTTGAGATGCCTTCTCAGGTCCACCATTCTTGGTTTTGGGTTCTATGGTGCCTTGATGCTGTTTATATTTGCTTCTTTTTCTCCTGTTTTTCTAAATGGAAAAATGTAAGAACAGAGACATCATTCAGTGTAACTCATATAAACTCAAAATATAATCAGTCAATTATCTATGCTTTTAAGACGACACACAAGTGACGTCAGCATAATCAATTTACAGGCTGTGCTATACAACACATTGCAACTGTTCAGATGAGCATATAAAATATTTCAAATAAACCCTAAAGGCCCAAACTGGTTTTCCTCTTCCTTCCACACAAAATACTTGCATTGCAAAATGGTAACAGAGCCTCTGCTGCTCAAAATGTTTGCGGTTACTTAGGACAAAGAGTTCCTAACCATCCAGGGGACATCCACACAGTAACATGGACAAAACATTAAGGCATCACTCTGATCAGGTAGAAAGTAATCAGAGGAGGACATTGGTTGGCCACTGCTACTGTTGCTCTCCCAACCATAAAGAGGAGCCTCCATGACAGGAACTCCTGGTACAGCTCTGGTTTGGGAGATACATAAACACGAAGATCATATCCTAGACATGTATTTGAGTATCTGACTTGATAGTGTCACTAAAGCATGACTGCTATCCATAAATTAGTTTTACAAGTGGCAGCAAAAGCTCTAGCACTATAAGTGGTTCTGACTACCCAGGTCACAGGTCCTTACTAAAAGCGTTTCTGCACAGGGGCTGTTTTGGGATTCATTCTGCACTTGTCCAGCGTCTGGTTCCCACACATATATACACATATATGATGCCAGAGAAATTCTCCCAGAACACTGGGAAAGAGAGAGAGCAACAGATGAAGAGGATTAAAAATAATAGACATATTTGCTTTCAAGTATTCTGACTACAGGTGTGAATTAAGTCACCTATGTTAGCAAAGGCGAAGTATGTATGGGCCAGAATAAAAGTAATACATTCAACTGCACACAGCTGATAAATGGTCTGGATGCTTTGATTCTCAAAAGCAAGTTCTTACCTTCTTTTTCCTTGTCATATTCCATTCCTTTAGAACCTCAGTTGCGCTGCCTAGAGAACGGAAAGATAAAACATTTCAAAAAAAAATCAGCTATGAAAAGGAACAAGTGTGTTCAAGAACAGCTTCTAGTCTTCTAGCTGGGCAGCATTTCCATTTGTTGTTGTGAATTCTTTTACATGGGGAGAACAAAACAGGTACTGCCTTCTTTCTCCATTTTAGTTACCGATTTTATTTGGCCACACCATATACATGGATGGGCTACTGGGCACTACTGGTCTCTATGGCCATCACCCCACAAAATAATTAAGTGGGTGCCTAACGTAAAGCACATAAGCCTCAGAAAAAATCAACACTCAAATCTCTTGCCTGAAAAGGGAAGCATCTCAGCACCATAGTATAAACACTGGGTATACAAGGTAGTCCACCCTGACTCCAGAGCTTCAGAAAGTTTTAAGATCTTTTGGTGTTTTCATCATAAACTTCCTACGTGTTGTCTGTCATACTCAGAAGACGTAAGAACATAAAAATGAATACTTAATTAGCTTTCAAAAGACCAATCTTGTGGACTCCTACAGAAATTCTGATCACACAAACACAGTAAACGTGGGCCTGCCAGGAAAAAAATGGTTAAAATTTATATTGAAAAATTGCTACAGTTTTGTATACTAGAAACTTTGTCTGCCAGCCCTAATAAGTTGATTAAATAAATTTATGGAACAAAGCAAGCAGAGCCTTCATCAGAACAGCACCAGCTGCTATGCTGGAAGAAAATTCTTCTGTGTCTAGTTAATATCATTATTTTGTTCTCCTGGACCCTAAAGCTAAAAATAGGTGCTCACAGTAAGCATGCAGTCTGGACTGTCATCCAAAATACTATGGCAGTATCTACCACAACAATCCTTTCAGTCGCAATCAAGTTAAAGGTCTGCTTGAATTTAGGAATCATTTCACTGTCACTACATTATTCTACTAAATATTCATTTATTACCCTTTCCAAATGGGTTTCACAGCCATTCCTGTCACTCATTTTTGTGAACTCTTGATTATATTACTATCAAGAAGTAATGCTCCTTTTAGACCACCATGAGTCGTCAGCTTATATTCATCTGAAAACGTGTGAAGTTTCTAAATATAACAAAACTATTTTTCCATCACAATAACCCAGATCCAAGATTATCTGGTGAGTCTACCATGCACATTAAAAGAGATTATGTGTCTTGCTAGCAGTGCTGAGTCTAATTTGTTAATTGTGAAAAATGTGTATGGAATCCATCAAAGACATATTTTGTTTCCTAGATGACATGACAACGTAGACAGAAGGCTAAGAAAACTTCTATTATGTGTACACCTATACACATAACTATATTTAGTTACACACATACATGCTCATGTACATATAAATACAATCCCTCTCCTAAAGATATGCTATCTTTTGACATACCCCATGTTCTCAGTATGAAGAAACAAACCCAGACATTTGCTGCCTGGTTTACTCTGTGCTACTGAAATATATGCAGTTTTGTATGCCAGATTTGTTAACTGTTTTCACAGTATCATCCAACACTCTTTTTGTGTTGGCTGGTGTTATCTTACCTTTGCTCCCCTTGTATTCTCTGTGAACACTATGCATGGTGAAGGTTATTTTAGGGATTCGCCCAACTAGCCCCAGTTTCCTCCAGCTGGAAATGCATTAACTGTGCAACTCTCAAAGCCCTCATCTGAACTCACCAGTATACTTTCTTGAACATGTTTAAAAAGTAGCTGAACAGACCTTCTGATTATGCTCAGTTAGGTAAACATTAACAATAAACCATCTGAACTGCTATTACATATAACTCAAATTTCACATATAAGAAGTAAATTCATAAAGGAGACACCACCTACAGGCCACTCCAGATACAAAGCAAAACAGGAGCTGATCACAGGAAACTAAATTTGAACATTTCTTGATTCAGCATGCAGCTCCCCCGAGAGAAATACTGAATGGAGGTGCTCAGCCTTTTCACTCAGCGTGGCTGTCACCATATTTTTCTCTGCACACGCAATGTGTTCTCTGCGACTGTGATATTTCAAGCTTAGCATTTTTTGTTATTCACATAAAAAGGCAGTCGAAGTGCTGGATTCATTCTATCCACAGTGGCAGCTGAATGGACGTATGTCTTTTCTCACACTGTTTCCAGATAGTAACAAATATTGGCTGTTTTCAAAAGCTCCTTTGCAAAGACTTCTGAACTCAAGGCACAGTGAACATCAATTAGTGAAGTTCAAACAAAGATCATCTGAACTCAGATTACAGCAGCCTGTTTTGCTTCAAGACTTTGCTGTGCTTTTGCAAGGCTTGTTTTTGCCCCGTTTCTTCCTCATAGCAGATGATGACACAGGTACAAAAGCATGTCCCTTTTGGAGGAGCCACTGGAAACAACTCATAGACCACACGCGTGCAATGGTAACTTAAGACAAAATAAACTGAATGGAAGAAACTTCCTGAATAATCACGGAGCAACCCTCCACTATTTTCCCCCAGGACATATATTACAGGAGAACAAAATTATTGTTAATTAGATGTATCACATTTTCCTTTCTCTGTATACGTGCACAAAATCCAATTTCCATACATCTATCAGATTCTGGCTGCCTATGCAGATGCATAGGCACTGTACAGATCTTATGAAGAATTCTGATGCATTTATAAATCGTTCATTTTGCTTGTATCTGCTTTTTGCATATTGATAAGTAATTCCTAATACATCATGATGCTTTTTGGCTGATACATTTTAGTATATTAATACAAACCAAACCCGAAACTTTTTTGAAGTAAAATAGATATGAAAGAAGCAATGTGGTAAGATGGCAAATCAATATTATGAGGCATTTTTAAGATATACAGGACTTTTGAGACAACTGAATCTTTTAAGCAGCCCCAAGCTACAAAGATTTTGAGAGGATTTGCTCATGGTATGCTATTATTCCTGCAAGGGGTTTCTTACAGACTTTGGTGAAAGTTCAAAATACTTGCCATAATATATTTATCAGAAAAGTATTATTTAAATACAAGTGACCTTTCATTAGAGATAGTCTCATGATACAAAAATACAAACTCAGATGCTGATTTAGAATTAGCTCAAACTTTCAATGGAGTCTTGGTTCAGCCATTATAAATGTCAAGGCTATTTGCAAACTTCAGATCGAGGTTTGAATGTCAATGTATGCATCAAGTTCAGGGGTTTAGGGGCCTGGTTATCTGCTTCAGAACAATGCCAAATTCTTTTTAGTTGCTGTTTCTTCAATAGCGAATCATATTGTGACATATTACCTTACAGAGCATTAACTTTCATGCACAGTAAAGAAGGTCTGCAAAAAATGGCAAAGTCAGGTAGAACTGATAAGCAGCCACATCAGACTCATACTGTGCAGAAGCAGAGACACAGACAGAAGGATCAATTATAAAAAAATTAACCTTCCAATCACAATCATCTAAATTTCAGCAGAACAAGAGAATATATTTTTGAGCCACCAAAGACAATGAATACTTTAGCATACCATTGAACCCCTCATGCCTTAGTGAGAAAGGTACAGTGTACTTACCATCCACGAAAGCTTCAACAGCCTTGTCTACGTTGTAAGCAAACTGCTGCAACACCAGCATTATCTCGTTATTGCTTTCATTTGGAACAATTGATCGGATGGCATTGATCTGGAAGGAAAAAAAAAGGAGGAAAATAACATATGGGTTTAGGATGCTCCTTTAGATAACAAGGTACCTCTGTGCCAATGCGTGTTTATACAGATGTGTTTTATACATGATGTGCCTAGAATTATACAACGGTGTATCTGCATGAAGCAATACCCATCCTCTCCTTCCCTGGCCCATGCAAGTAATGAAAATGATTTCTTCAAAAGACCAAATCATAGAAATGTTAGCCAGTAAGCTTGGAACCAAATCTTACCCTCAGTCACAGCAGGAGAAATAGTTTAACTAAACTGACAGAATCTGGCCTTACACTTGTTTCCTGAATGTTCTATTTCCTGTCATGTGACTTGACAAGGCACATCAATTACAGAGTACACAACCACTCCAACAAGGCTGTTACACAGCTTTGCTACATCAGAGTTAAAATCGGTGCTTTCTTGATGTCTGGAAAACAGTCATATGCATGAAAATAGTCACTGGCTAAAAGAAAACCATTTTTAAAAGCTTTAGTGGCTGCTCAGCATAATTTCAGTTTGTGTTCCATATATATATGATCAGGAAGCTTGTGTAACAAAATCCTGAACAAAGGACATGGAAAGCCAAATGCGTCCTCCAGTAAGCTTTGCTGATGGATGAGGTATTACACCCACAGATGGTTCTGGCATGCCATGCTTCTTTTTCACAGCACTTGCTTTTGCTATATTGTCTTCAGTATCCATTTATACCAAATGGTCAACCCACTATGTTTTAAATAAAATATTCCTACTGGAATCATACTGATTATTTACTTTCTCATGCCCATAACATAGGCGAAAGTAAATAGTTACACAAAACTTAATTACTATATTGTTTTAATGCTAAAGACCACTTTCCAACTTCTAGTTAGTACTATTCACTCTGCTCCCGTCCATCATCCTAACACAGACTTCCTTGCAGCTTCACATTTGCCCACAGCATATTTCAAGTAGCAAGTCTACCACTGGGCGACTCAGGCCACAGCCATAATTTAGAAGGCAGTGGAGTCAAATTGCGAGTCTGCTTCCCAAGAACCCTTTCCAAAGGCCTATCTAATAATTTGTCTCATGTTGCCACGCTAAGACTGGCCAAGGCTTGCCCACCAGCTAGCTCCCAACCCAGCAGCTAGCTTCTCTGGAGCATCTAGAAAACACAGGCAACTTTATGTTGGAAGTTCAGACAGCCTAGGCTGTAAACTGGACTGCTTGAACCAGAAGCTGTTGCTGCCAAAAACTATCCAGAAAATCTCTATCTGCTCAAGCTTATCTCCTCAGCTGATGTGTACGTGTGGGGAGGGAAGTAGTAAGCATAGGTCTCTATGCACTGCAGTAATTTGAGTGATAACCACCCCAAATCAACAGGATGTGCAGAGAAAACCCTGGAAGATGTTTTATTCAAAGTATGAACCGATCTGGCTCCATAACAGTAAAAGCTGGCAAAGGCACTAGGGTAGAGCAGGTCACAAGCTGCAGTCCATTTTATGTTCGAGCTGGTAGTTGCCAAACATTTCCACCATGTGGACTGCATCTTCACATTCTTACAAAAACCTCCTCTCTTCTTTCACAATCACATGGATCATCTCCCTGCCTACTCAGAATTGTGTAATCTTCTTGTGGCAACTGGTTACAGGAAAAACAGTAAAGGGAAATATCTAGTGTATTCTAACCACCTTTAAATATATGCATGGGAATTTTATATGACTTCTAGGTCCTTCTTTGCTATGAAAGGTCTAGAATTCTCAAGAAGCATCTCGAAACAACAAAGTGAGGCCAAGACCACAGGAGGGATCAGGCAACTCACCACACACTGCAGTTTGGAAATTCTTAAAGACATTAAGAACATCATCTGTGGGGTGGAGAACACTGACACACAAGAACTCGACCAGGCAGACTACGCCCTAAGACTACAAAATCTGCTGAAGACATTATTTGCACTGTATAGTTTTTGCTACAAAATTTTTGATTAATAGGAAAACCAGAATTAAAAGCTAAACTGTGCTTCATCTGACTACTGCTATAATTAAATACAAAAACCTTATGGAAACATTCTAGTTGTGGAGGTAACCCAAAAAAAGCAAGATGATGATCTTCGGAAGAATACTTGCCAATACAGAGAAAAGAAATTAAGCATATGACCACCACTGCGGACATATTCCTGTTTTAATTGGACTATATAAAAATTCAGTTTAGGGAACATTAACGTACTGCAGAGCTCAACAGTTCTACTGCCAAAAAACAACAATATCCTTTGTTGGCAGTTGTATAAAAATACACATTTGTTTATATTTCCTTTTAGAAAATAAAAAGAAGCTTCATGAAAAAAAAATCCTCAGTGAAAGAACCTCAGACTGCAAAGTCAGGCATCCAGGATTTGAGAAATTCCAAATCAGAAGCTGCTTACACTTCCTTAATCTGCTTCCCTTATGTATGTATGCTATGACACTTGGGATACCTACAAGTTGTTAGTGTTTCTTCTTTCCAGATTTCTGCAATGACGTATGTGGGATAAGACAGATGAAAACTAAAATTTGCAACCAGTAGGGTATGTCCATATTAAGGGAAGAATCCCCCAAACATACATCTATCCATATACATGCACTGCTCTGTTCACAAAAAAAAACATTTTGCGGCAGAATTTTTAAGGTTTTGGAAACTCCTACACAAACGTATTTCATAAACAGAGTTCAACTTTGTTGCATTAAGAGCCTATTTCCTAGATCGGAGACATTTTTCCAGAAGCTTTACTAACTGAATTTATCATCTCAACACACTGAACAAGTGTTGTTAACACTCCCTTTGAGCTAATTAACAGCTTTGATGAGGTCTGCACCTCTCTTTCCACTACATGACCTGTTTATCACACCAATACCTTCAGATCATTTATTCCCAATAAGCACAAAACAAATTCTACTTGCTGCAGGAAACTATTTTAGGCATTCACCAGAGATGTGTTATGTTGTCCCTGTCTCTCAGATTTTTAAACTAATAAAACAGAAAAAACAGACATTTCAGGAATTCCGAAAGAACATATTACAAAGTTTGGCTCGGGAAGAACTGTTCCGCTTGAATAATGACTGCACTTTTTGGAGACCTGAATCTATAATATCCTTAACTGAAGTTAAATGGCTCTTCAAGTGACAAAAGTGCATTTTGATCAACTTTGCTGGTCTTTGGACCAAGTTCATCTACTTCAACACATGGGCAATGAACAGCTACAAAGGTCAACTTTAAGGAGATCCAGTGAAATCATATGTTGGAAACTATCTGCTTTTGTAATGTATGATTTTAAATTTATATATTACTTCCTTACACTATGAATCCTTCTCTCTTTCCCTGCATGCTGACTATCGCTTATGAAAAGCACAGTTACGATATAACATAAACAAAACTGTAAACCCCTTGAAAAACCCATCTGAGTAAAATTTCCTTCTTGCAGTTTATGGCACAAACCTGCCCATCTGTTCCTACAGCTTTGATACTTGAAATGGCAAGCGAAAAAGCAAGCCTTTCAGGAGAACTTCCGCAAAACTTCACTACTAACAGAAACCTAAGAGGAGAATTTTCATCTGAATGAGCATTTTGCTAATCCCAGCTGACACCAGATCTCACTTGTTCAAACACGTTTAGACACACACACACACAAAAAAGACAGGCCCAACAGCGTGTCCTGGGGTTTGAACAATTTTTGATACTTCTTTGAATCAAACCCAAAATCAAGCACCAGAGCTGAATGGCTGTCTCCTAGGGACCGCCCAATATTCACTCTCCTCTTGTTAAATTAAGAGGGTCTCATTGTTGCAGGAGACAATACATGGCTTGTATTCCTCACTCCAATTGCTGCTTCTTTGGAGGCCTTTTAATTCAGAACCTCGGCACTTTTTCTGGTGATGTATCAGGTTAATGCTCGAATACCTCCATTAATTTTATAGAATTATTTTGGATTTAAGCCAGTGACTTTGGCCCATTTTATACCTCAGTCCAGTTAACTTGCGTGCACATGAGATCTGAACTATGTGTAACTCCAAGACTCTGAAAATCCTGGTAATATAGCAAGTCCTCAGTTATACAGCATTTTCAGGCACAGAGATGAGTATGATCAGAGGCAAGAGGGAGAGTGGAATACTGAAGGAAGACTATAGTAAGGGTCAGGGCAGAGGGAATTATTCTGAGACAGATTCCAATAGTAAACTTCTCCTTGTAGTAGTTATGCAGGCACATAACAAACCTTTTGGCTGCTGAAATGCAGAAACTCTGTCACTGCAGAAAACCTGGGGGTTATATGTATGAAAATATGGTGGTAATCAGAACTGTCCTGGCTCCCCACAAAACTATCACAGCTGCAGGAGCCTCTGCCAACTACAGAAATTTCCATTAGCCTTCCTGACATTGCAGGCCAACACTTATGTAAATCTCTCAAGAGGAAGTATAAAATAATAATAAAAAAGATACAAAATAGAATGCTTAACCTATTGACTTTATGAACTCTTTCAGCTGAAGTGCCAAGAATGAGTTATACAAGTGTCAGTACTACAGTAGCATCCTCTTTTGGCTCAGATTAGGGGTAGGAGCTTATAGAGCCTGTGGGTGCACAGAACGCCCAGAATATCTGCCTCAATCTCACCTTTCCAACAGTGGCAGAGGTCTTATCTCCTTGAAGCTGATCACGGAGAGAACGTGGGGAAAGGCCACCATTATAAAAAAAAAACAACAATAAAATAACAAAACCAAACCAAACATTATGCTAAAACTTCATTGGCTCTGTACTATATTTTTGTCACAGGGAAAAAATGTTGAAGTAAAGGAGAAACTTTCTATTTTATTTTTGCAGAAACTTAAAAAGAATAAGCATTTGTGTGCAGATGTACGGCTCCTTTGGCTTCATTCGAGTCTTACCAGGATCAAAGTCTTAAATATATGATGCAAGCACTGAGGTAGAAGAAAGGGAGAACTGGGAAGGAAATATATTTCATTCTGTTCTTTTTATCAAAGCCTGCTTATATCGGTGTTGAGGGCAATGGATCTGTGAAGCTCAGTAAAACTAATAAAGTTTAGGAATCTTGGTTCTGTTTCCCAGAAGTACTCCCCCAAAAAGGTGGATAAAGTAAACATTAACCCCACGTCTTGCTCTGAAAGTTTTTTAAGTCAGAAAGGGATTTGACTGGGATTCTCTTACCAGGACTCCGTAAATTACGTCTGCTTTTTAAACATGCAAATGAAGTCCTTATGTTTAGCACGGTCTGTGCAAATACAATTAAAGCCAACTCACCAGGACATCTCTGTTGAACCTTTTCTTCTTATTTCTAGTGCATAACTCAGAGGGTTCTAAAGCTATAGTTGTTTTACAATTACTCAGTTTTGCCCCCATACTGTAAACCAAATGTGAGACGTCATATAGAGGTTCCATGCCATGGCAATTTCATTTTAAAACAATACAGACTTGTCCACATGCAATGGCAAACTGAGCAAGCTAATTCCTCAGCGGATGTATGCAGAGTTCATGAGGTTTATGCTGTTCAGTCACTAAGCCTTTATTTAGTAGGTTATCAGTCTATATTTTACAGAATAAATCCCAGTGATTTTGCAATAAAATGTTAATTGCTGTTAACCGAGGTTTTTGCTTTGGCAGAGGGATTTAGTGGCACTAAACACTGATGAAAGATATAGGAATAAAGAGAGGAGCTATTTGTAATAGAGTGTATTGATCCAATTATTTTCCTGCCTTAAAATGTATGTGCTTATAAACATTTGATTTTATACACTCCCAGGAGATATCAGATTTGGAACAGCAGATATCTAGTGTAATTAACAGTCCTGTTGCAGTTCTTCACTCTTATGCAAGCAAAAGACAACAGATGATTTGTGAAATCCTGCACTCATATAAACTGACTATATTAATTAAAAAATCCAAGCTACAGAGCAAATAGGCAGAACTTCAATTGATTTACTGAGTTGAATTTTGAGAGTTACTATAATTTACCTTCCAGAACTTTGGCATCAGAGGACAGGATTTGATGACACTACTTTCTGTTGCAAAATCCATCATACTACTCAATATATTTAAAACTCGTGCTGTTATTAAGGACTACAGAATATACTCATCACAGAGATTCATGTCGACATGCAAGTCCTCGAGCACAATGAGTGACTCAGGAGGTAACAACAAATATGAGGAGAAACTACCCAAAAAAGCAGGCAGCCAGACAGCACAAGGTAAGGAATTGTTTCCCATCAGGGGATACAAAGCAAAAAGGTTCTGCATCTTTCTGAAAGCAAATAAAGGGGGTAAGCAGCAAAAGATGGACACAACAGTCTGAACAGGAACTCATTCCTATCTGAACTACTTGGTATAAATCATCACTTGCTACATTATTTCCTCAGCATTTACATCCACATATTGGTGGGCAGGTAATAGTTTGTAACTGTTGTTTTAGGAAACATCATTAGCAATCTGAAACTTGAAGAAACCTGTTTTAAGGCTCAGTAGTTCTCACAGTTTATCAAGTCTTTACAAACCAAATGCTATGTCTAAGCCATTAACCACTAAGTCAGGATCAGTCCTGAGAAGTACATTACCTGACCGAGAAGTTCATTAAATGGGAACTCAGAAGCAAAATACCAAGTTAAATCAAAATCTGACTACTGATTTCTAGTTCAAGGCTGTTTCTCTTCTCTGTCATGCTGCAGTGGTATTACATCTTAATTCTCTATTACTTCTTGGGACTTTTCTGTATTGAAAAGCCACATTTACAGTATCTTGCACACATTTCTCGTGCCAAATGATTTTTCCCTTGTTATCAGTCCACCTAATTGCAAAACTGAAGTTAGGCAGATCTTATTCTGCTGAATATTTTTTCCATCAGCTCAAGAAAAGAGTTAATCCAAGGAATCATACACAACATCTCTTATTTTCCTTTCCACTGATAAACTTAAAGAGAAGAGAATACCTCACGTGCCTGCTGCCCTGCAGGATGTGTAGTGTGCCACAGGCAGATCTTATAATACAGTGGAAGATCACTACATTTCTCAATTTCACATTGCCCTCACCATTCTGTATTTCCTTGATATTTAATCAGTCTTGATCCTTTCTTCTTCTGCATCTTTCATGAAGTGAATGGGCATAATCTACTTTTCACTGATACCTGGACAAACCTAGGCTCACTGACAGAACTGGATTCTGGCCTTTAGCATTTATCACACTGCCTTAAAAATGTATCAGAGCCACATTTGGCTTAATAAAGCTGTAAATCAAGGAAGCCATTAGCCTTTTCCGAATTTCCTAAATGCAAAGCTTCATCTCTTTTTCCAAACATGAAGTAGACCAAAACCTGATTTTATAAAAGAGATGGTTCAGGGGAATACTCAATATCTTGGTTTCTTTTAAAACACAACCCTATCATGTTATAATCTTATAGTCTCCCTACTTCTCTCTCTCTCTCCTTTTTTTCCTGTTCTTTGTCAAATGCCTTGGGTTCCTATTTATATTGACGGGCAGTATCGATGGGTTAGATTGTCTCTTCACAACTGCACTGCTGGAAGTCACAACAGATCTCCTACCTACATTGTATTTGTATACTAACCAACTTTAGGTCCTTTTCTGCTCTTGAAAGGGTGGCGAGGCTCTAGCACCAGCCAGGATATGGAGAGGAGGTACCGAAGCACACAAAACACAATTAAAAGCAGAGCTATTTACATAGGAGGAAAAAATCTACTTTTTTGAGGCCCTGCAGCTTTAGGAATCACCTTTAAGTATTAGAGATATGACATTTCTGATCAGGAAAGTTTTTTTCTAAAGGGTGTGTTTCTTCAAAGGTTGTACTTTGTACAGCAGCAACCATCACAAAGTGCTATTCTCCACAGCAGCAGCATACACAGGAATCACAAAAGAATAATAGAAGTCTACCTCACAAAACATTGTCACTTTGCAAAAAGTAAAACTATTACTCACCAACCAAGACAAATATACTAATCCTATCTCTATCTGCCTGTGTACTTAACTTTATGCACAGAGTGAATGCATATTAAAGTATGTGAACAGTATTTGAAGAGCAGGGATGAAATATGTATGCAAATATCATTTTGGTTTGCACTGTACTTGAACCTACCTTTTCCTTGATATTTACAGGACAATTGACTTCTGCCATCTCTCTTCAGGTGAGAATACTGTCTGTGAAAGGGGAAAAAAAAAACAAAAATAAAGAGACTAATTTGGAAGTTTTAATCCCACCCTGTCAAAGCTACACCTATAAAGACTAATTGCATGTGCTGACCTACAAGCAAGAGAGAAACATGAGAACACTTTATGTCCTGCACAGCAGCACTTAATCTTGCCAAAAAAAGCAAAGCTAGTCCAAATTTTGTACTTTCCCCAGACTAGTTCTGCAAAAACATTTCAAAATTCCTCATAGCTATGAATCTGGGTAGAAGGGGTATCACTTGTCTCCCAGCCATATCTCTTGAACCCTACTTATTATTAATTTGATACCTTTGAGGCTTTTAAGTGGAGGAGTACCTCAGATGAACTCAAAGAGTTCCAGTTTTTGCATTCACCAGCAACCTCAATTTTTGCCAGAAAATTTGCCTGAAGAACCTGTCTTAAAAAGCAGCTCACTGTGCCACGAGGTTCACACGACAAGTGCTGTGTGGCTGTTTTTTTTTCAAAATTAATTCAGAGGATTTAGCCACACAGCTCCTACTGAAACTAACAGAGTCCGTACAGTTAAATCTCCAAGTCTGCTCTGAAAACCTGGGCACATGAATGGAATTTGCATGTGATTAAGAAACCCTGTAATATGCTTTCTGTTTCCACTTAGGTGGCTGGGTACGCAAGAGACACTGTACCACATGATGAAGAATTACTCTAAGAAAGGGAGTCCAGTTGCCCAATCCTGCTTCCATCAAAACCAACTGCCTCAGATTTCAGTAAGGAACAGCCTTCATTTTTTACATTTTAAGTCACTCACAAAGAATGACAGTAAAGACTAAGTCAAAAAGGAATAAACCTTGATTTGGTCAGCAAATTTAACTCTGTTATACACTGATAAGAAGGTATAGATGTACATAAATGAGAATGAAATCTTAGTTCTTTCCCAGTTTTTAAGTTGAAACACTTCCTCCTCTCCATTTGTGCCCTTTGCTATGTGGACTGATATAGGAGTTCCCATAATTCTTCTAAATCTCTTTTAATGCACTTAAACAATCCTCCCTTAACTCCTGCTTTGAAACACAGCACTTAAGTGTAGTTCAAACTCCAGAAACCAAGCACTTCCATTACAGTATTCACTGACAGCACTTAAATCTTGTTATTAATTTTTGTATGCATCCATTCTGATCAAGGAGATGAGATTCAAAGAAGCACATTTTAAAACATAACGTGACTTTGTGGTAATTGGGAAAAAGATGATAAGAGGAAGAAAACAGAACGAATTTTTGACTTTTGGTCTGATGAAGAGCAGACACTGAATTATGGAAACACCTGAAAATAAGATGCCAGAAGAAAAACACAGCACATTCCATTGCTCGTTGTTAAAAAACCAAATGCTCGAAAAGAGTAAGGTTCCTCCTCACATCTCTATTTTACTATACTGCAAACGGATACTGTATATCAAAACTCCCACACCTTATATTTGTCTTCAGCCAGTGGATCAACTGCTTTGCCAATAGACTGAGCTAGAGTCTCACTACGTGAGATAAGACTTCTTCCTGGTAACTGGGCCACTCTGGCACTCTGAACACCCTACAGTCTGTTGGTAACTTGGATCAGAAGGTTCCCCCTGCCCACACCCATCCTTAAATCAAAGATGAAAGAGTTGAAAGTAGTTTCTTTGTCAAACCTACCCAATGTCTGGACAAAGCAAGCAGGAAGATCACACAGAACACAAGCTTGGGGTAATTCCACTTCCAGTATGTGGTGTGTTCCAACTAGTAAAGCATTGAGAAATAATTGTAGTCTATAGTCCCTATATAACATTTTTTTCAATGTACTTGTCTTTTGCTGTCAGCTGCTTCTCACGTCAAATGGGCACAGAACATAAGATATAGGTCATCAAATTTCCCACTCAGACTGGAAAACTTATCTCTCTTACTGTTTTTCAGAAAAGCATGCCTTCTACCGAGTGACATCTAAACCACGCTGGACTGATATTACTGTCTGTTTAATAGATACTTCTATGTAAATGAATAGTTATTTGACTAGTTCACCTTTATACCTACTATCAAGCAGCTTTTATAATGTTACAGACAACTGACATAAGCCTGCTGTCTTGCATGCCACTTTAAATATACATAATCTGATCCAACACCTTAGAACATTAACAAAAAATCAGAAAAAAACCTGTTCTTGAGGAACCAACACATGGCAGCACAACAACAAGTACAATAAGAAGTACAGCTAACAAACCCTTCTGGCCTTAAAAGCTCAGTAAACTATAAAAAACAATAAATAATGGGAAAACATCTTTGTCACCTGAAATCTTCAGGTTCTGCTTTTTCAGCATATATTTTACTATTTTTGTACTAAAACTGTATATTTTAAAACTTCATCTTGTATGAAGCAAATTAATCCCAGTGGTTGTACTTTGTGAAAGCCCCACACCTCTCAAATTACGTTGCTTCAAAGACACTAGTGAAAAAATTCTTCAAATTAAATTCAATTTACTGATTAAACCCTACTACAGCACTTTGCCAAATTTACTCTTTGTAGCAATGCTCAGACACAGTTAAAACCAACCATAAAAAATTCATAGAACACTTTGCCAAATTTGACTTGCCTCTTCTCTGCCGTATGCTCCAGGTATTACTATGATCAGAGTCTCCGACTGATGAATGTGGTGCTGATTCAGTTAGCTTGCAACTGCAAGCTGTTTCAAGAAACCTTGGCAAGGCAAACAAAACATACCCTTGGCTTCTCTCTTCTTCTCTTTTTTTTCCTCTCTCCTTTTAAGATCAAGAGCTAAGAGGACACCATCTTTTACAAATGGACTTATTCCTCTACACTTCAGACTCTTCCTTAATATGTATATCACAACTGTCAAAATGAAGATGCTAAAACTGAGTCGGAGTTATTTCTCATTTACCTTCTCCAAGGACAGATAATTGAAGTAACCTGCACAAAACACTTGCTCATTTATATAACTCACTCCAGCACTGCTTGTTACATAAAACACAAACGATACATTAAAAGGAAAATGTCAGTGATTTTTAAAATATCCTTTATGGCTATACTTAACTAATCAGTTTAATTTTCTCATTGCAGCACAAACTGATTTATTGAAATAACTGGTATATTTCTTCTGATGACATTTTAATCTCTGTATTGAACAATTACTACATTTCTAGTCCTGTGACAAAAGATTACAGCATGTGAATAATTTTACAAACAAAATAGTCACACTGAAGTTTTGAAGCTTAACTCCAGGCTTGGATCTAAATTTGAGCTACTACATTCTCCTACTGAACTCTTCAGGGAAGCTTCTTTCTGTGTGAGCTGTGGAACATCAGAATACAGCCCTCAACTAAGCCCTAAAGCCAGAGGAGAACAGTGCTTTGCATGTCACTAACAGCGCACACACAAAAAAAAGCATGTTTGGAGAAAGATCTTTTATAGAAAATTTCGGCAGTGGCTAGTTAGGATGAAATGAACACAAGCACTAAATCTATAAAGCACAAACATACTGTATATGACAGTTTCTCAGCTTGAATGTCAGCTTACTTGCTTTGTCTTTCTCCACATCTCTTTGCTCATATTTTTGCTCCTGAAATGTCACTGCTTGTCACATCAACAGGACTTCTATGAAAAATGGATGAAAGAAAAAATACTACAGGGTCCCTTACGTAAACGGATCATTAATTTCTGATACCAATTTCCAAAACCATCACCTGGAACAGGAGGTTACTCTCAGTTGCTTGACACATCCTGACCTCAAATCCTCATGGAAAGGTGTTATTTCTATACCTATTACACACATCCAAATGAGACATTTCACTTGCCCTGTTAAATGAAGTGCTTCAATGCAACAAAAAGAGAAAATGTAGCAGAGGCACTTCAAGAGAATGCTGCAGAGAAGACTGGATTAAGTCTGGCAGTGTCTTACTTCCCTCCCATCCCAAATGAAACAATTAACACTATGCTACACAGGTTTAAGCTAACATGAAACTGAAGCGGATCAGCTAAGTTGATGTCATGCCCTCTGTCCTGCTGACCTTACTGCAATTAGCAAAGTCCAGCAGGGCAGAGAGTCAGGAACAGCCTTTAACTACTGCAGCAAAATATGCCAGAGATCACCTGTCACAGCCTTAAGAACGTGGCTGCTTGCTCAGCTTTTACAGAAGCTTCCTTTCTGTCTTCAAGTAGCTCTGAAATCCCCCTACTGCTGTGTTCAACCTCCAAAGAGCACCTGGCCACCTTTTCACTAGTATTACAGATACCTTCCAGCTAGACAGGCCTTGCGGTAAAGCTGACAAAACACTCCACATTGCATGGGTGGGATTGCCTGCATCTCCAGCATCAGAGAATCATGAAACCAAGTCTGTGCCCTGACCCTATCGCAAATCCTAGCAATTACCACCTGGCACACTTCTATTTCAGACTTGAAAACAAAACCAGAAAAAGAATAAACATGCTCCCCTGCACAAAAAAAAAAAAAAGAGGATCTCCTTGCAAATACACTGGGGGAGAATTTATGAAAACATAACGGTTACCAGAGATGTATGATTTGTGAAACCACCCCGCCAATAAGCTCTATCAGAGCAGAGGAGATTGTGTGCATCACCCATTCCACCATTTCCGACATTTAGAGATGTAACTTATCTCTGGCAATTGGGAACAGAAAATTTCCCACAAACCAGCATAGAATGATCCAGTGTTGGAAGGGTTTCACATCTGTAAGTTTATGGATGAATAATACCTAAAAGTACCCCCAAAATGACATATTTCCTCATCCGCTCACTGCAAGTTTTTCCTTCTATAATACTCACCCCTGCCACAGCACAACAGGAATCCTTGGTCTAACTGACCTGATCCTTGCTAACCCAGTCCTTTCTTTCACTGGACTAATTTCTCTCCATTGTCCCATGACTAACCTTTTCAAGGTTCACACAGCAGCCCCAAAGTGCCCTCTGCCAGGCTATTTTGCACCGCCCTCCTCTTCCCTTTTACAAGTCAGGTGATCCCATGACTACAGAGCTGGCAACCAGGGCACAGCACATCAGTTTGCACAGAAAGGCACGTAGGAAGGGCGCTTGACCAGGGAGCAATGCTATCCATCCAGCAGGAAGCCACGGCCTCTCTAAGCTCTGCACCCTCCATGACTGAAGCAGCTTCCCAGACAGAGCTCCGGTGGTATCGCGCTGCCATCCAGGCAGCAGGGTGTGCCCGGCACTTATGCCAGCATTGGACAGTGAGCACACCTATCGGAAGTGCACCCAGGTAGATGAACTCCTCTGCTTAATGACAGAGCTCTGTGAGGAGGTGAGTCGGCTGAGGAACAGCAGGGAGTCCAAGAGGCACAGACTACTGGTATCGCGCTCTGCCTTCTTTGGGACAGGCCCAACAGGCAGACAGGTCGCGTAACATGGAGGATTCCCCATCCTCCCTCCACCTGGCAGAACACAGTGACTTAAGAGACAAGGACAATGACAACAATGCCCTGCCTGCTGTAGCAGGTGGGTCTCCTCTGTGACTACCCCACCTTCCCAGGTGCCCTTGCCTAACAGGTATGAGGCTGTGCAAGTGGAACCGAACAACGAGGACGATGGCTCATCTAGCTTGGAGGTATCACCAAGGGTGTCAGTCAACTCCCTGCATCAAAACTGCTTCCGTAAAGAAAAAGTGATGGGTCATTGTCATAGGAGACTGTCTTCTGAAGAGAACAGAAGGCCCAATATGTACACTGGATCCACTTCTTAGGGAAGTCTGCTGCCTCCCTGGGGCCCGGGTTAAGGATGCAAATCAAAAACTTGCCATCCTGGTGCAGTCCTCGGATTATTATCCATTATTGATGTCTCAAAGGGGGTAAAAGATCTTTGCACAGAAGTTGTCAGGGCTCACTGGAAGAATTTTCGACTAGATTTGAAGGGGGAAAAGGATAAAACCAGGCTTTCTGGAAATAAGCTTGAGGGTGGCATGCCAGTATTTGAAGGATGGTTCTTCAGTCTGCCCTTTCTGTGGAGGTAGGGGATGGAAATCCATGCAGTAGCAAAGACGCAAGGATTATTGATGTGTTAGAAATTGAGTGCCTGAGAATGGCCATGTAAGTACTAGGGCTTCTTCCCCTAAAAAGGCAGCAGGATCATTAGCCCAGCTGAAGTGCACCTACACCCGTGCACACAGCATGAGCAACAACCAGGAGGAGCTGGGAGCCATCATGCAGCAGGACAGCTGTAACTTAGTTATCATCACAGAAACAGTGGGATGACTTGCACAGCTGAAGGGCTGCAATGGATGGCTGCAGACTCTTCAGAAGGGACAGGCAAGGAAGGAGAGGCAGTGGGTAGCCCTATGTGTTAGGGAGTGTTTGGATCGTCTAGAGCTTAATGATGGTGAGGATAGGGTTGAGTGTGTACAGGTAAGAATCAGAGGGAAGGCCAACAAGGTAGATATCATGGTGGGAGTCTGTTACAGCCCACTCAACCAGGATGAGGAGGCAGATGAATTATTCTGTAAGCAGCTGGGAGAAGCTTCATGATTGCTAACCCTTGTCCTCATGGGGGACTTTTAACCCACCAGGTGTCTGCTGGCAGCGGACAATGCAGCGGAGAGGAAACGGTCTAGAATGTGTGTGGATGGAGTGTGTGGCAGATAACCTCTTGACCCAGCTAGTGAGGGAGCCAACTAGGGAAGGCGACCCTCCGGAAAGGGTGTTGGTCTCTTCTCCCAAATAATGAGTGACAGGACGAGAGGAAATGGCCTCAAGTTGCACTAGGAGAGGATTAGATGGGATATTAGGAAAAATTACTTCACTGAAAGGGCTGTCAAGGCATTGGAACAGGCTGCCCAGGGAAGTGGCTGAGTCACCATCCCTGGAGGTGTTTAAAAGATATGTAAGATGTGGTGCTTAGGGACATCGTTTAGCGATAGCTTCGCAGTGCTAAGTCAAGGGTTGAACATGATGATCTTAAAGGTCTTCTCCAATATAAACGATTCTATGACTACAGATACTTTGGGTTACAGTACAACAAGGCAGGAGATAAATAGATACATGGTCCTACTGCTGGTTAACTCGTTATGAGGTCTACTAAGCAAGACTATGCAAGCTCAGTCACTGAATAAGCTTGAACTTAATAGAGTAACTAAATAGTACAATTTTGTCACTCAAGTATGTTCATAAAGTAGATCAATGCTAGAATATGGATTTTTTTTTTTCTAATTAAGGCTCATTTACTCATTTCCAAATGGTTCAGTCAAAACCCCGCAGCTACAAAAACCTAATATGCAAGGTATGGGTGGAACAAAGCAATAACAATCTTGGAGCCAAATGCAAAAAACAGGATGTAAATACAAAGTATCTAATGAAACCATAGCAGCCTGCATCTTCTTAGCTTTCATCTTCTGTGCTTCCTCTACAGAATTACATCTGATTTTTAAATGAGACTCCTATATCCATATGTATTATATTACACTGTCTTGACTGCAGACTTCCACTTGCCCTAGGTAAAGACAAAAATCAGTGGAATCTGAGACACATGGTCTCCACTCCACTTTTCACTTGGACTTTTATTATGAAGAGATGCTACCAAAGAATTGCAGATGAAGGCTGGGATAAACACCTTTTCTGATATGGCTTTAAGTTAACACTTTTGAATCAGGAAGACTGACAAAACTGCAGGAGTGTGATTCCAAAATTAAAGTATTTCAGAAAGGAATTCTGGTCTTCACTCAGATTTTCTTTAAACAGCAGAAGAAAAAGTTACCTTATTAAGTCAAAGGCCAAACACTAGGTGCGTATGACTGTTAGTTGCAAAAATTAGTATCTTCGGTTGTGCACACAGTCCTGTCACTGTGGCTGCAAAGCTGCTAGAAACAGCATGAGGTTTAGACACTTCACCATTTTAAGATTAGCAACAGGTATGATTTGCTGTAGTCTGGTGTCTAAAGGTAAATATAATAATTTAAAAAGTAAATGCATAAACAAAACCAGCAACAAGAGCATTTAGGACGTATTAACAAGTGTGCTCCTAGCTGTCCTTTTAGCTTTCTGTGTCATTACAAAGAAACACACTTAGTAAAAACAACGTGAAATGTAATTAATACACAACTGCTATTTTTACGGTAGTGTTTTTATGCCTTTCCAAAGACTGTATACAGAAATGATAATTTTGTATCTCCTGGTTTTCAGAAATCTGAAATTATCCACTTCAGGTTGGTGAAGTGCTTCTGGATGATTTAGTTTTATTTAAATGCATGGATAAACATATGTATATGCTATGCTTTTCTTTAACACAAGTTTCAGTGTGGCTTCCCCAAAAGATGAGTGAGTGTCACCGAACCAGCTGTGGTTTATTTGTGCCAAGTGAGTGACGCCATGTAGCAGTTACCAGAGTCACCACCCCAGAGATGTGCCAGTATAAGAACCTGCTAACATTGTAGAATATATATTGGGCTAAGAAAGATCCAAACAAGTTGCCTATATTTAGGTCACTAACACCATTCCATATCTGACCAACGGAGATAAATTTTTAAAAAACTAAACACTCCTAAGTATAGATTTTGGTACCTTCAGAATCAGCCTTTACACAGGAAATCCTGTTCAAACTTAAATACAGTGTAAGTGGCATTACACTGCAGTAAAATATATCAAAGTGATTCTCATAGCCTCTGGCTCACAAAGGCAGAAAATTCAGAACAGCCAATCCCAGATAGCTGCAGAATATAAGCCCACATTTGCAATAATGATAGGAAAGATAGTAAGTGGTAACATATTCCTGATCTTTTCTTGCGCTTCTAAGCAATTCATTCCTAATGTGCTCAAGAACTACTTTTCTTCTTAACTAATGCTCCCAGCTGAATTCTAAAGCCACCTCAGCTTCCATTCTTGCATTTTCCCATTGCAAAATGTGATCCCTGCTCTTATATTTGTAATGAAACAACGAAGAACTCCACATGAGACACTTGAATACAACACAGACAAAAGGCCAGCTCTGCATTAACTAAAGCAAATTATTGGAACGAAGAATCAGACCACAGAACGGGACACATCCAAGTCCTGTGTAGGAGAAGGTACTTACGTTTCAACAGACAGGTACCAGCACAAAGTAGATGTTCTGTAACTGCTGATACATATATATACACACACAGAGGCAGGCACACACCCAGAAATGATACTTCCACTATGTTGTTCTATGACAACCCGCGAGCCAAGGTATATAAGGTATATGTGGGTACCCATTTTTTACTGACTGCCAAAGAATCATCACAGCATTATTAAGTTTCACTACAAAACACATTAACTTCCCTTGTCTAGCAACCCTGTTACTGGAATGAAGTTGTTTTTCTTCTAACGATACATACACATATTTCATAGCAATACATACACATACTTACACCAGCAGTCACCTTCTGTACTTAACACAGGAAGCAAACAATGACTTATTTCTATACGATTTGAACACTACTCCTTCCTTTGATGGCTATTTGGCTTCCATCCATAAAAAGATCTTTGATTCATTACCTTATAGTCTGCATCTGTGCATTAAAAACACACGAAATCCAAACAGGCTAATTTTGTGCAGGCTATTATGCTCTATTTACTGAGTCTAGAGGATGGCAGTCAACTAGGGTGAGTAACCCCGATCTCTTTGCATGGTGAGCAAGTAATTACAAGTCCAGAGACCTGTGAAGTTCTCATTGCCATTCACTTTCTCTTCTCTGGTGTTTGACAAATTTGCATTAAATTACATTTAAATTCAGTCATGGTATTTCTAATGATATAATGAATTAAAACCAAAGGATTATGTCATACTACTAGCAAAAACAAAGACAAAGCTAAAAGGCAGATCAATCTCCCACCCTCCATCTTTGTTCAGAAGAGACAGAAAGGATGAAGTGTTCAAACTCTATGAAATAATGAAATAACATACTATAGAAAAGGTAAGAAAATCCTGCTAAACACTGAACAACAAAGGTTTATAAATGAGAGTGTTCTAAGAACACACTCTAGTTGGTTCTGTAGTAGGTCAGTGGGTGGAAACGATAATAAAATATATTACGAAACTTGAAGTAAAATAAATTTGAAAATAAAATTATTTATATTTATACAAATAAAATTATTAAGCATAATTATTTCAAAAAGTAAGCAGCATTCTAACCACTGAAAACCATCCCCAAAACACATGTACAGTATATTTAACAAAACCTAGGAACTCAGATTTTAAAAATACCACATTTCTGGAAGCGAGTTTTGTTGCACAGTACCAGGCCTTTCCATGAAAGGGTATTTACATTATAGAAGAGTTGTTTCCTAGCGAACTTAGGCACAACCTCTGAAACTTCCTCCCATCATCTATACCATACTGATTAGTACTCAAACGTTTCTTTTCAAGTCAGACTTTCTCTAAAACTGCACAACTGTTACCGTTTGAAGCAGAGCGCCACTAACCTGAATCCAACAGTTTTCCACCTCAACTGCTATGCACATCACCACGTGTTTGAACTCCCTAACCATTTGGGTTTGTGTCCCTGATCTGACTTGCCCTGAACAACTATGAAGTATATTGCTGAAAGGATGTGAGTGGTCAAACACACACTTAATTCAAAACTGAGGTCACAGTGCTTCCCATTGCTCTTCTTTTTGACCCATACAATTTATACCACCCTTTCACCTTTAGATGGAAACTCTCACCATTGGCACTGAAACTTTACTCCACTTTAACGAGCTATACTGAACTAAAAAAAACCCTAAAATGCTGAAATATGATAAGCCAGGAAGTCTCACAACAATTTTTCATTTATGAGTAGGAAATTAATTCATTAAAATCAGAGCTTCTAAAAGAATGAGGAGTCCTGTTCTATAAATCCATCTGATAAATGTTTATTTAAATGAAATGAAACAATTCAAATGGAAGAGACTGAAAAACCTCATTCCAACAGCCCAGTGACAAGGGAATGTCTCCAGCCTACAGACACTGAAGATCTACTGACTGTTCCAAATCAGACTCCTGCTACACTGGAAGTGTGCTTTAACCCTTGGGCCATTCTTAACAGAAGGGGAATTTCTCTAAACATTTTTCATCTTCCCCTCAAACACACCTATTAATTTCCTACAACCAGTTAGGAGCCAGCAAGACATTTCCCCACTCCAAAGTCCAAAGGCAAGAATCCCAGCACCACTTTATCAACGGCAACTGCCTGTGGCTGCTCAGGATAAAGCAGTAACTTGCTTGGCTCCCAATGTTCTCCACTGGGACTGTACCCAAGGATTCTATTCTGTCTCCACTCTGCAACAGTCACTGCTCAGAGCCTAGAGCCTATGTTCTGCTGGCTAGCATCCTAGAGGAGCATCTGAACAGCAGCACTCTAGTTCAGCATAAACTGACGATGTCCAGAATTCCTGCGTTTACTACATAACTCTCTCTAGTAGAACTGAATCCAGTTTAGAATAGCTGGATTCAGTTACACAGCCAGTAAAACGGTCCTCTCTGATATGCAAGAAGAAGGGATGTGGGATCTGGAAGAAGGTTTCAGACTATGAAAACTCATTTGCCCCAACAATGCTTGCCAAAATAAACATTACTGTCTTGCTCTTTCTCAAGAGCCTGAAGGAGTCTTGCCAAACATACTGATAAAGAGTAGTGAAGTGGTAAAATATGATCTATTCAAATTCTATATTTGCATGAACCCCTTGCAAAATTAAAAAGAAACAAGAAGTTAACTGCTAGGTTTTATCTTCCAAGTCATTCTTGCCAGGGGCTTGAGTCATTAAAAGTCACTTACTCCTATTTCAGCTCAGAATTGCACACCAAGAGATGGTGTCAGTTAATTTGCCTCTGCGGTTTCCCAAATGTGGGCTGCTGGAAGAGTAGAGCAGAGGAATGCTAACAGCAAAGCACGCAACATAGTATCCCTTGCTTCAATCATAAGGGTTTCTCTGAACAGTAAAAGCAGAGAGACAGAAGTGAATGTCAAGAAGGGTTCAAAGTCACACTTGTTTTAGATGTTAGAAGTAAAATTATCACAAGGAATCAAACTTCCACCAGTCTCATACAGTGTAATTCTTACAATAAATTTCATACATTGGTATAAATCTCAAGTTCAAAGACAGTTCCAGAGCTATTCACATTTCAGCTTTCTTTCTATTAAGTGTTTCAAGTCCACATTATCTTTCTTTCTCTCCAGCTCAGACATCTTTGAAGAGCCAGTTTACCATTGCTAGACATGCAGGTTGGATTCTCAGTAAATACAGGCTGGAGCAACTCCTTTGAATCCAAGGAGCTACATGGACTTTCATCAACTGCTTGCTGGGAACCCCGGACAGGACAGGACAGGACAGCAGAGCCTCTGCAGCTGCAGACACAGGGAAGGAGCCTCTGGACAGCATCATCTCAAACACTGTGGCAGGAATTGTCCTGGCTGAGCATGCAGGTAAGTGTCACCCTCCTGATGATGGGTCAGAGAGTTTACGGTGAGCTTGGGGAAGGGAAGAACTTTACCAGAGCTCTGAGAGCGCTCCCTAAAGTGCATTCCTTTTGATGAATACTGATAAAACTGGATACTCAACTGGGCCTCAGGTGACTAATGTATGTTCAAAGCATACATAAACACACTGTGAGTCAGTGAGTTTATGCATATGCTTGAAGGTAAATACTTGATTTAAATGTGCCATGGCAGTGTAAACCTTCCAAAACTGAACACTGAAATTAAATGCAGCCTTTCATTTTCTAAGACAAAGTCACCCCATACAGTTCCTTTGAAGAAGATGCAGGTTTTTCCTTGAACAGCATTTTAAATACTTTTATACATATGCACACACTCAAAATGTATGTACATAAAAATGCTAAAATTGCTTACAAGTTCCACTATTAATATGACCTTATACCCACAAAAAATGATACCAGCCCAGCAGCATTCCTATGTTAACAGTACCCACACAGTCACACACTACACTGGAAGCAATACCATTGACATTTTGGTATCCCCAGATTTACAACAAACGTCACCCTTCTCCTCCTCTCCTACCTTTCTACCTCAAAGCAAAACATTGATTTCCTATGTTAACAAAAGGTATTCCTGGAAACAACAACAGCAAATGCATTAAATAACCTTTAACTACTTATTGTTCATACAGTCCTTCAATCTAATTGCTATTACAAATTAAAATAAGTGGTTATTACAATATTAACTGGACTCTGAACTGCACTTCTTTAGAGGGAAAAAAACAACAAGCCAAGAAACCAATTATTCTTTTCAGTTGAAACCCACACAACCCAGGTACATCAAAATTAATTGAAAAGGACAGTCAATCAATGCAAACTGCATACTACCAAAAATATGCAAAGGCACCTTAACCAGACTCCCCTCCCACCCCCACCTGAATAGTCAGGAGACAAAGCCAGAAAACTTTTCTGCTTCTGAAGGTCAATAGCATATGAAGTGTTGCCTGACACGCACGAACTGAGGCCCTTTTTTAGCCAGGCATATAATGGGCTTTAAAAAACTAAATTACAGATTTCTTAATTTGGCAAGGACAATCCTGATAAAGCAAGCTGTTTGACCAGCCATGAAAATGAACAACATGTGAACAGCAAATACAGAAATTTTATAAACAAAATAAAAAGAAGGTATTTTGTTCATCTACTGAGGAATATTTTAAAGAAAATAAATGTGTCTTATTTTGAGAGTTCTTTCCTCAAAGACAGGTAAAACCAGTTACACTGTACAGCACAGATACTCTAGAGCTTTTCTTAACTCATCTAGTTTTGTTCATTCATGGAGCTAATCTTTGACATGTCATAATACCTGAACTGATAAAAGCTGTGGCACATTAGACAGACCTTTACTTTTCATCTGTTCGGAATTTCTGCAAATGAATATTAAACATAGCTTTGTAGGATAAAGTAACATATTATTTTCTCCACAGAATCTAGTGCTCGGAAGCACCAAATTAAGCTCTCATTCACATTTACCAGGAATTCCCTACCTGTTAAAACTGTCAGTGTGCTAAAGGATGTCATGCCCACTCTCCTTGGGCAAACATAGATAGTAGAATATTTCAGGTGAGTGCACAGAAAAGAATGTTTTGTATGGGAACTTCAAATCTGCCATAACTGCTACATCTCTCTTCTCACTGCTATTAATTAGCAACTTTACAATACCACTTACAAGCACTTAAATGCTGGCACCAATAAAGGAACAGTGCCTGTTAACAGTTACCACACTAACCAAGCCAGATTCTCAGTATCTCAACCTGCTCTAGCCACCTTGTAAAAGCAGTAAAAACTGGCAGATAATAAATTGGACTGGCTAGTAGTTTTTCAATTAAACAAGGGTTTTGTTGGGATGGGTAGAGTTACTTCATCATACCTGAAACATTTCTCAAACATCTCCTGAACTAGGCTTCTCCAAAAAACTAACCTAATTCCCTATGAGCCACTTATCCTTCCCTTGAGAGCCCAAATCACAGCAAAAGTTGGGATATGTTTAGTTCAACTTATCAAAGCACGAAGTTACTGTGGCTTGTGCAGTCAGTGACCACAGTGTTTACTGTCAAGTACAGAATGCCTTTCCTTCACTCCTCTAAAACCATCCCAAGTAAAGGCAAAGGTGATGTCTTAACAGCTAGTCTTGGACTTGATCTTGGAGGACTTTTCCAACCTTAATAATTCTATGACTCTATTCTATGAAGCCAAGCACCAAGTTACCATCTTCATTCACACAGAACAGTTCTAGCAGTCACTCATATGGATTTCTTAGTGTAGACGCAACTGTGCAGTCAGAACTGCCACAATTTGCATCCAATTCAGCCACATATAACAAAATGTGCAGGGCTGGCTCTGCAGGCAGCAAACGTGAGCTCCAACTAGATTCCGTGGTTAACAGAGCTCTATCACTGGCATCCACAGACCCAAGGATTTTGACTGGAGAGAGCTGTCTCTGTAGCTGCTCAATATTTGGACTCTCTTCTCCAACAATGAAAAAAACCCCAACAAACCAATAAATGATGTATGAGAAGTAATTTACACAGGATGAGATTAGACTCCACTGGCTGCCTTCCTTAAATATGCAGAGTTCCTAATAATATTGACACAGGAAGAGTTGTTCCAAGAGCTGAACTTTATGCACTCATTATTCAATGGACAAATGAGCAGGGGCTCATTAACCGGGACCAGACAGTCTGACCACCTTGTTCACAATCAGAGCATAGCAAACAAGAAATTCTTTGGCTCTTTTTAAACTGCCTGAACAGTGCAGTTGGAGGGAAAATACAAGAACTCTTTCACCACTTTTTCTCCTTGTACACCTTGCTTTTGGAAAGGGCACAAATTACTGCCTTGGTCCTCCATTCTAGCAGAACGCATACTCCATCCTACTGCCCTTGGAGGAGGTGTTTGTTCCTCTGCTGACGAAGACAGATATCCACAATTCTTCCTACCCACTCTGAATGCATGCTCCACAGAGAGAACAAAAATGCAAGCTATTACCAGTGAAGAAAATCTACTTGGCTCTGAACATCCGGGGGCGGTGTGTAATTCTCTCATTCTGCCTTCACTGTAGGCTGCTTTTTCTATGAATACGTTTACTCTTCCTCATCACTCAAAGAAACCTTCATTTGAATCAGTGCTTCAGCACTGAAGAGCCATGAGAAATTGCACGATACCTCTTATGAAGACACTGAGGTTTCAGTTTCACTGGGCTTACTCCATGATCAACCAAATCTCATAATATCGTCTCTCTCCCAGAACTAGATATCATCGAAAACCAGTAAGATATCCGAAGACAGCAACCTTGAACTCTTACATTAAGACTGGTCACTCTGCTGTACATTCACCAAAGTCTTTGTGATGCTTTTCACCACCAGGAACAAGTGTTTATCCATCTTAATATCAACAGAAGCGGAATGAAGAAGGGCTAGTAGTAAAAACAGAGCAGTCCAAACACCCTAAAAACAAAGAATCTCTTCAAGAACTTCAGTATCCTTTAGCCTTGATGATTTCCTCACAGAATTCTGTTAAAGCTCAACCTACTTCCAGTTTCAGACTTTGATATTGATCAAAGTGATCAGTGAAATCTAATCTGAATTATTTCTTGAGCTCTTTGCATCACACAGCTGCCAGTTATTTCCAATGACAGCAGCATACGTGATCAAAACTGAAGTGTTGCAGAGAACTCAGGGACACTGCCAGTAAAGGGATTCACTTTTTTTTTTTCAGAAGTAAACTAAGATTAAATTCCTACTTCAGCTATTTTTTTTTTATTTTTCAATTTCCTAGCATTATCATAATTTTAATTCTTAACATTTTGATGTTGAAAGCATTTTATCTGTCCTTGGAAAACTTGTAGAGTTGATTATGTTAAGACACAACACTATATATTTATACAGTTACGAGATGCCTCTATAGGTAATTACAGAACTACTGATTTCTGAGATAATTTGCACAGTGTGAACATAGACTTTTCTCCAGAATAGTGCTCTCAGCTCAGCAGGACAGAGTCAGCTTAAACATGCAGCTCCTATTCAGAAAAATACTTAAGTGCTACTGAATTCCATGAAACTTATCCAAATGTTTTGAGACATTTTTCAGAGAAAAACGAACTTCAACACATATCTAGGGTCTTTCTGAACTGTTTCATAAGTGCCTATGATCCTAATAAAAACGTCACATCTGTAACACGCAAGAAAACACTTTTAATCAAGAAAACTCTGTTCTTAAGATTTTTTAACACATTTTTGTTCTTCCAATAACTCTTTCTGTACTACTACAATAAGTAAGTATATTGAGTCTGTCTGGGACGAAGTTAACTTTCTTCATAACACAGTGCTGTGTTTCAGATCTGTGGCTACAACCCTGCTGATAACGCGCCCTGTTTTGCCCATTGCCAAGCTCTGCTTGCACTGCATCAAGGCCGCCTCTGCTTCCCTTTTACTTGCTTCTGCAAGTACACTGCAGAACCTTGAAGGCACCCTCACAGCCAGCAGGGCAGGGAGGGGACACAGCTGGGACAGCTGACCCAGGCTGGCCAAAGGGATATTCCATACCATCTATGTTCATGCTCAGCAATAAAAACTGGGCTAGAGGAAGAAAAGGATGGGAATTTTTGTTTCCAATGTGGCTGTTGTTCAGGGACCAGTGAGGTACTGGTCTGCCTATGGGAGGTGGTGACCACCTCCTTTGCTTTGCTTGTTTTTTCCCCCTGCCCCTGTCTTTTCTTCACCTATTAAACTGTTTTTATCTCAGCTCAAGAGTTGTCTTGATTTTGTTCTTAGTGTTTTCTCCCCCGTCCCATTGTGGAGAGCTGATGAAGGGAGTGAGCAAGCAGCTGTGCGAGTGCTTGGCTGTTGGCTGGAGTAAAACCACCACAGTGAGTCATACAGAAAACCTATTCCACATCGCTGCACTATGCTCTTCTTGGATTCCAATGTAGAACTTATCCCAGCATTTAGTGTCTACAATGTTCTGTTAGTTCTGTAGATATCTGTTTGGCACTTTACATCCAAAAAGCTGATTTGAGTATAATCCTCAGTACAGTTCCACAGTCTGGACAAGAATTTATTTTACAGATGGGTCCAGAGATGGAGAGAGACTACAGGAAAAGCTTTTCAGAGGTTCATTAATAATTTTGACCTAATTTCCACAAAGAACATTTACACACACCAACCACCTTTTAACAGCAACCTGAAGGTTTTTCAGAGTTGGAAAACCAACCCTTCCCATCTCTCAGAGCTTTACTGACCTCCTGACTACTGGACCTTTACGAACAAGCCAGCAACACTTTCCCTATTTTCAGAGCCACAAAACATTATTCTGATGTGGAAGACCAAGAACAGCTGAAAATCTCCTATCTTTCCACTGAAATATTTGAACGCCAGCACTGCTCTTCTAAGAAATCCCTGTGCTGTGCAACATTGCTGATGAGAGTGGAGAAGCTTCCAAGGTATCTCGCTCTCTAGGCAAGCCATCTGTTTATGACAGCTCAAGGTCTGGTCAGGAACTGACCCGATGATTCACTTAGTTGTAGTAAATACAGCTCACAGCCAAATAATATTTCATCATGTACTTGGCCACACTTGGGATCAGCAGATGTGTAAGAACTGTTTTGGACATCCATGTCTTTTTTTTCTTCTTTTCTTCAAGAAAGTCACACAGCTCACCACTGCTGAGTTCAGCATGTCAAACTACTAATAACAGATTGTCTCTATTCAGCCACTCCCTGTAAACCTTCCACCACCACCATAATCTCAGTGTAAAAATAGCTCCAAGCCAAAGAGAAATTCTTAACAAACAGTTTAAATGCCCTCCACCAAAAAAATCCAGGGTGTTTGTAGTGAGTAACATGTGCAAATGACTCCTCCTTCTGCTGATTTATTACGTCTGAGCATCTCACAAACTTCAATACATAACCTATTTATCATCCTGACACTCATGCTCAAGTGCAGCAGTATTGTTATCTCATTTTACAGATATAAAATTGAGGCATTAAGTGATTCACTGAAGATTTCCCAGGAAGTTATTCATAGGACACAATGCAAATGTCTGAAACTGCAAGTAAACTGCAGAACCTTGAAGACATTTGAAAAAACTGTCATAGCCATTAGAATTACACAGAATGATGAGGTCATTAGCTCACTTGTTACACTCAGGTTTGGAGTAGACTGAGCTTATGCTTTTTTAACATGCTGGACAGAGAGAAACTGCCTACTTTCAGACACAACTGCAAAAGGAATCAATTATTTTCTTCAAAACCAGTGACAAAAAGCATTGTGTTCAAACAATCTCTGAGCAAAGGCCATTGTAGAGACCACATCTGTCAGTTTTGTAGTCTATAAGTTTACCTAATCAATTTTTTTACTTACTGGGAAGCTGCCCTTTCCCACCATCCTCTGAACATTGCCATTAACTATAGAGTGAAATGATTTCAGAATACCAGTTCAGCAGAACCTTCAGTTGCAAACTATGATACGACCATGATATGTCCTCATAGCGGTTTAAACAATTGAAAAAAGGTTGAGACGCAATAGGGCAATACAGTATGAGCTGACCAACTCAATGACATAGAGAAAGATTAAGGAAAGAAATTTTTCTAGAGTGATGAAAGATAAACTCTGCAGACAAAACAGGAACCAAACCAGTTTCCACTGGTCCTGGTGAAAGAAGCCCCCAAGGATCCTGGCTTCTCATTCCTGCACCGATAGACTTATGAATAAAGTACCCTCCTGTTTATTATCTGCCACACAAACACAATGTGAAAGCAGGCACATGTACCCACTAATCTATGTCTTTCTAAGAAGTCAAAGCTACATAGTAAGAAGTTTAGAAAGCACTATTTCACTAATCGTAGCATTTGTCTTTTTTTTCCAGCAGTAGCACAATAGCTTAAGAAACCTGATGGACTCAGTTATAACACATAGAGTGAAAGTGCGACTTACGAGTTTTTGAACTTACCCAGTGTGCATGCCAGTCACAATGATTATCAAAGAGATATAAAAGGTATCTTACCAGTATGAAGGACTTCTGTTCCTGTTCTTATTTTTCTATCTTCTCCAGTAGACTGTATCTCCTGCAAAAACAGCTGGAAGTTAAAAAGAAAGTAATTAGTTAATTTACTCTTGATTTACTTTACTGTTCTCTCCTTATAGGAGACTTTTGAGAAAAAAACATCCCTCATCTCCTTACTGCTCTAGCTGACACGTGAGGGTGCAGACAGATGCCCTTACAAGTTTTCACAAACCTTATACTCACCACCATGCGAGCTTAGGCAATTACCCAAGCCTTGTTGTTAGCCCCATTCCTGATCACACCTACAATCTCCCAGCTAAAACAAACCTATTTGTAAAACTAACACTTATTTTAAACTCAAACCAGCCAGCACGCTGGGATGTACAGAGAGATAAACCTGAAGTGACAGAAACCCTTATAGTCATTAACGCAGGAGGGCCATGGATGCAAGTTATGGTAACTCACCAGCTACTAATCCAATCCTTCTGAGTAGCATCAGCACAGTTTCAGTGTGGTCCTTTTCCAGTAAGAGACATTATTATCTCAAGAATACTAACTCAGCTGAAACAAAAGGAAGTCCAAAAAGCGACAGCAGCACTTTGTCTTTACTGGTTTGTGTATATGTTTCAGAGTTAAAGTTCCAAAGTTAAAGACATACAACTGCATGGGTATCTGAGTGCCTGTATATCTACACGCAGATGAATGGAAACCCACTTCCTCACTCCATTATCAGGAGGAGAAAAAAAAAAGAAAAGTAATATGTAAGTTTTGTCTCTCTTCTGCTGTTGTAAGGAGAAGGACAAGGATTTAACAATGCATGCCAGACAGGAATTCTTCCTATCTAGTTGCTATCTAAGTGTGTTGCGCATTGGTCCTTGTTTGCTTTGGAATAAGATCTTTTCAGCAGCCCTTCAGCTAACCTTGGAAGTATGACATGACATTTCTGAACATCCTGACTGTTGAAACCAGCCTCTCCTAAGTCACTATGACTGGTTTGTTTTTGCAGACTTATTTTTCCTTCTGTATTACAAAAAAATTCTCTCTGTGCAACAGACTAGAACTGTGCGACTGCTGTCCTATTTAATCCATTTTTTTTCTTATTAAAACTACATATTTTGCCAAAACAAAGTTTTAGAGTGCAAAAGACCTGCCAGAGTTACAGGTTTTCTTTCAATTCAGGGCAGAAAGTTCTTAATGGCTTCTGCATCTGAAACAGCCAGGTGTTTCCTGAAGCACTGCACCTAGCAAAGGCTCCCATAACAAAGGCTCTCACAGATTAGGTCTCAAAGTCCATTGCAATCTAAACACACATTTCTGCGTGGCTTTCTGAGTCACGGTTATGTTCAAAATCAAAGGAAAGAATGAAGCGATTTAGAACGTGATGCTTTGATGAAGAAATAGAAGCACTCATGCATGTCACAATGTTAAGGAGCACTTCTGGGTACTGGGATCTACAAAACAGGCACAGATCAACAAGATGAATAGAGGGGCTGGAAACCCGGTGAGGGAATCCTACCCATTTCCATGCCTTTGGGCAGAATACCCTAACCAAGAGCTCCAGAAGAGGCCTATGCTATGGCCCTGCCAGTACTTTGGTGCAAGCAAGGGCAAGACTTGGGTATTTATTCACTTTACATGGACATGACGAAGTGTTGAGAATGAGTGCCTCTCTTTTTTCCAGTGGGCACCTGAACTGAGACTGAGAAAGACAGCAACATTCCCAATAGCTACTGCATTTCTTATGACAACATATGGACATCTAACTCCTTCCAGTCTGTAGTCTGCAGGTGGGATTTTTAGGATTTAAACAAAACAAATCAGATCATGCATATTGTTGTACTAAAGCACTCTCTGCTTCTTTCCTGCCCAACACATAACCTATTAAACCACAGTTTTGGTCCTCTTCAACACAAGTAGTGGGAGAGATTCCTCTCCAAAGTCAGTGGAAAATCAAATTTTAAAAAATGCTGTAACTAGTCTTTTTTCCCTGCTCAGTGAACTCCTTTGACAATTTTTGTCCTCTCGAACTTCATGAAATATTGAAGACGAAAGTGACAGTTAACCTCAGAACCCCATTCCTCGATGAGGTCACCGGTATGAAATTATTCAAGTTAGAATTGTAATTCTTGTACCTTGAGAGCTGCTACTATTAAAGCCTATTTTAAAAGACATAAGAACACAACCAAAAAAACTGAAATAAAAAGGTTTTTTTTTTTTGCATCACTGTAAAGTAAAAAAGCAGATAACCAAACCACCTATACGCCATATATATAATTCAAAATAAAAGTTTTATTGAATGTTTTAATGTTTTTTCTTTCCAAACAATACCACATCTGTCAAGTTTGACCAAATGAAATGTAATACTTATAAAAAAGAAATGAATTCTTAGAGGACATGTCTCCACAATGTGATTACCTTCCTAACTCACCATTTTGTGCTTACTCAATGTTCCATGGCATATTACCAAAGAAAACATTATGCAGGAAATAATGACTCAAGGGAGGAGAAAGGAAATCAAGAGTAAAGGTAAAACACTTAAAAGGAAACTTATTTAACTTCTGTATTATCAAAGATAATACTGTTGCTTTACGTCTGCAAATGTTTAAGGCAATTTCTCATAATGAAAAGTCAACTCTTAAAATTATTTTTATTTTCAAACAAAAAAGACTCTGAAATAGGAAAGTATGCTGTGACTTTGCAGATGAGAATACAGACCTTACAAACAGCAGCCCATACCCCTTTGCAGCAGATCTATGGCCGATGAAGGCCATGTGTGTGGAGATGACATGAAACTCCCTCTCAGAGCCTTCAACCCACTGTCCTCTATTGCAGGGTATGAACAGAAAAGAAGCAGAGCTTCGGTTACCAAATCCCTAAACCTCACACTGATCAGAGCTCAGCAACAAACAACTAACTGCACCAAAATTATCACAGGCCAAAAAAAAGCAACAGCTATCAGCATTCATCACAACTCTACAGCAATGGAGAACATACAAATAACCAAGCACTTCCCACCTCCCCATCTTGAACTTCAACATTTTAATAGTTCTCTAATCTCAGTACTAGCGTGACACACGACACACACAAGGACCAGAACCAGACACTAAGATTAAATCTAGATCACAACAGCTAATCATAGAGATGCGTGCCTTAATGAATCTGAAGAGCAGAATCAAAGCATACTGTGAGCTACATCACACTCTGCACAGGAGTCCTCATCCTATATGAATCTCCTTTACTTTTCAGAAGAGTAAATCAAGCTCTTTGACCACTTCTTTTCTGATGCCTAGCACTGACCCCAACCTTAACCTAAGGTTTTGCAATACACCTGTCACACAGCACAGATCAAAAAACTAAAAGCTGCACTGTGCTAATTCCACTGTAGACCTATGAGCCTACTAGATCCTAACAGTAAATTTCTGAGTACATATCCTAGAAACACAGTCCAAAATAGTGTTAAGTATAGCCCAGAGAAAAAGAGTAGCACTGAAATTAACTGAAAGTTATTTGACTGTGTCTAAATTAGCTCTTACCTTTGTGGGAATCAGTAGTAAAATAAAGTCTTCCAGGCTCAAACCCCAACTTAAAACATACCTGTCATCCAACACAACTCCAAATTTAAGCAGAAGCCGTAAGATCCTGCCTTCAGTAGCCTGCATACAAGCAGAGACACGTCAGGGCTGAACATTAAACTGAATTCAACACGACACATTCACAAACTCAACAAAAGACTTCCATAAGAGGAAAGACTTCTGTTCTGGTAACTCACAGGGCCCAACACATTTAATTCTAATGTCTCTAGCTGTCACTTCTATATTCAATGTTAAGAATAGTTTGGGTTTGGATTTGGGGGTTTAGTGGAGGGGTTCTGGATTTTTTTGCTTGTTTTGTTTGTTTCAAAAATTTAAAACCAAGGTTTATTGCTGGCATCAAAGGCAGGTTGAGTTGGTATGAATGGTGGTAACACAGGGATACAATGGACTACAGCTAGTTTTTATTCCAGGATATTTCTCTGGTGAGGCCACTAATGGAACATCTAGTTTGAGAAGCAAGTCAGCAAAAGGTAGAGATTCTTCTATCAAATGCTGACATGAATGAGGCTACTTGGAGTCTACTGGTACACACAAAATAGTGAGGTTCAGCTGAGGGTATTGGCACTTGGCTTATTTGGACCTTTTTCGTTTTGTTTCTATTTATTTATTTTATTTTGGCCTAGCTAGTGAGTCAATCATACTTCCCTAATTGCCAAAGCAGTTATTTAGCACATGGAAAGCAAACCTCCATGTCTTTGACACTTGGTCAAACCTTAAGACATTTAGTCTCAACCTTACACCTAACACAGACTGTAAGCCCTGATGAAGTCAGAGTAAGGAGTACTTGTCTGCCACTGCTACACTTCAACATAGTTAAAAGATTCCCGTTTTGCCTCTCAGTATTCAGTCAATGAGTAACAACCTCCTCCAAAGCTGAACTTTGCATCCCTTTACAACTAACACACAAAGTTCCATTTTTGCACTGCTGTTTCTAACTCCAGACATGAAATTCAACGTTAAGGATACTCAGCAGGATCCAACCTTCAGAGGACTATGCATATTGATGCTTACAATGCACATTTCTTATTACAACAAAAGATGTATATGATTATAAATCAGTATAAGCTCCCTGACTTAAACCCATCCTCATTTGATATTTGCCGAAGATTTTATAGCAAAAGAATCTGTTGACTTTAGAATTGGGAAACAACCAAATAAAAGTTTCAGGATTGGACCAGCTCTCATCATACACCAGAGTTCTGTCCAGTGACACCAAGTGGGATAACAATACCACAAGCAGGGCAAGGGAGAGGATCCATGTTCAACACTGCTCCAGGAGGAAATAACAGTAAATGTAGAACAGCATCAATGAGGAAGTAAACTTGTAAATGCTGTTCTCGAAGGCTCTTGCAGCAGAAAGCCAGCAATGCAATCACACATACAACTGGCACTACTTCAATTCCAGCCAGCATGAAATAGCATGGTTTAAAAAACAAACTAACTCTGGTGATTAATATAATCTATGTGTCTTAAAGGACTTGATTATCCAGTCCTCCTAGCCTACGAAACTGTTCCTGGTGGTGTGAGAACTTTGGTGTCAGCCTGAGCATCAAGATTGGTCTCAGACTCTTTACAGATACATGCTTTGAAACAAATTCACACATGGAGTCTGTAATCACCTTTGTTCTCCTCTCCTCTCAATATTTCAGTCTGTTATTCCTCCTAACTTAATGCCAGTTGACATTTTCCTCCCAAAGCATTAAGGGCCTAGTTCAGTTCCTAATGCCAAACCTGGAGCTGGAATGGACCTATAACAGATACTCGTAAACAATATGATGGTGGAAATTCAACACCACACAAGTAAACACCAAGTGTCTCACTAGATAAGAAATCTCTCCTAAAAGTCCACTGTCAGAAGAACTGGACTCGCTGCAAACCTACAATGGTTAGAAGACCGAGCTCTGCGGCCCACTAATGCACTAGCTCTCAGACAATGAGTGTAAGGCAACACTTCAAAGTTATATTTACTACAAGAATTGCTGTCTGCTTCCTGTACTTTCCATACTTCCAATAGATGGGGATAGCTTTTTCCAGAGCTGGGAATGTTTTACTTGAACGTGTTTATTTTTCCTCTATCTCTGGCTGACTCACAGACATCTCCATTTATTTTAGTTTTCTCCACTCTCAGAACCATTAAGAGGATTTCTGTAACCAACTCTAGGTACACTGTTAATGACACTAGTGGATCTATGGAAAACTCGCATACACATATACATAGAGAAGCCTTATTTTGTGAATTAACTTGATTAAAAGAAACATATTCATTTGTAGCATATCAATAGAACGGCTGTCTCAGAACTACATTCCGGACACATTCGGAAGTATTCACAAAATGATATGAGATCTTCAGCCAAATGGTTATGACGGCTCATTATTATTACTAAAGAAAAAAATTCCCTAACGCATTCAGAGCTAATATTTGCCCTTCTCCCTGCCCTGAAATGAGGATGCACATAAGGTATATCATAGAATCTTCCAGTTGGAAAAGACCTTTGAGATCGAGTCCAACTGCACCCCTCATCTGCTAAACCCTCAAAAACTGATCTACCCATTTTTTAAACACCTCCAGGGATGGTGACTCAACCACCTCCCCGGGCAGCTGTGCCAGTGCCTGACCACCCTTTTCGTAAAGAAGTTCTTCCTAATATCCAGTCTGAACCTCCCCTGGCGCAACTTATGGCCATTTACCCTTGTCCTATCACCTGTCACTTGAGAGAAGAGATCAACACTCGCTCTGACACAGCCTCCTTTAGGCAGCCGTAGACAGCGATGAGGTCTCCCCTCAGCCTCCTCCAAGCTAAACAACCCCAGTTCCCTCAGCCGTTCCTCATAGGATTTGTTCTCCAGCCCCTTCACCAGCTTCGTTGCCCTTCTCTGGACATGCTCCAGCACCTCAATGCCCTTCTTATACTGAGGGGCCCAGAACTGAACACAGCACTCGAGGTGTGGCCTCACCAATGCCAAGTACAGGGGGACAATCACCTCTCTTGTCCTGTTGGCCACGCGGTTTCTGATACAGGCCAAGATGCCATTGGCCTTCTTGGCCACCTGGGCACACTGTTGGCTTGTATTCAGTCGGTTGTCAATCAACACCTTCAGGTCCTTCTCCACCAGGCAGCTCTCCAGTCAGTCTTCCCCAGGCCTGTAATGCCGCATGGGGTTTGTTGTGTCCCAGGTGCAGGATTCGGCATTTAGTCTGCATCTGAAAAAGTAGTATCCCAGCTGGGGTTGGCAAGATCTCCTGATGACACAAGCCATTATTTATTACTCCTTGCTTCCAGTTAGGATTCCAGCTTCTGAACTTAACGAATTTGAATAAAATCCTAAAAGCAGTCCAGTATATTGAAAAAACATATTTAAAATAGAAATCCTTTATGAGTAGCCAAGTGGAATACTTGGAGGAAAAAAATATCATTAAACAAGCTGTAGAGGATTTACAAGTTTGTTTTGTTTGGATCTGTACAGTAGCCTAGCCCATAAATAGAAATGGTTTTTTTTACATTTGCTTTGCTTTGGGAGTTGCAGGAATGATGGTAACCAAGCAACACCACAAAGCTGGAAAGCCCTGATTAAGACAATTGCTGATACCCTGATGAGCCAGGATATCTGGGATGTCTGGTTTTGTACACTTCAGGGGCTACAAGATCCTAAGAAGAATAAGAAAGATTCTGTACAATCTGTGGACTCTTCATGCCTCTGGATGAAAACTGCCTGTGACCTGAATTCTGCTACCACGTGGAATCCACTATGAGTTTTATCCACCATTTTTGCACCATGAAAGGTCAATCTGCCAGGAAAGCTTCCTTTTATGGAGGCTGGGAGACTCAAAACCACTGTGCCTCAGACAGCTTAAGTGTTAACAAGCTAAATATAACCTCCAGAGATCTAACAGAAAATATGGTGTGGACCCATGTCAATTGGAGAGTGTTAGTTTACACAGAGCATAAACTTATACTTAATTCCAAAAGATGATCGTAAGAAGTGTAACTCAGTTTCAAAAAGAAAAAAAATCCACCATGTCATTTTCTGGGTAAAAACTATCCTCCCATTCATCTCTAGCAAATCAGTACAACTAAGCATTTTACAGCTTCTACAATTGATGACAGTTGAAGCACCTCATCTTCAATTAAAGTACAATCAGCACTATTTTAAACTGGCACATCCTCCATGTTATCTGTCTTTAGTCTCCCAACAGAGAGACAGACGCTTCTGAAGGAAGTAGTACTTCATATTTTGCACACTTAAGCCAAACCAGTTTTGTCCTTTCTCTGACAAATGTTTTTTATTCAGCTCTTCTTCTAAAGAAATATTTTTAACTGCTCCAAAACCAAACCAGACTTTTTCTCAATAACAAAGCCAATGTATATATTTTTGTATACACATTGTATACAATATATAATTGTATTCTGAGAAAGAAAAGTATAAAAATAATGCTTTTTTTAAAAGTTAAAGTTTCCTTATCCAAATAAACAGTAGGCAGAACAAATAGCAAATACATCTAAGTGCACGTGCTTTCAGCAAAATGAAGGATTATTTTAGAAGACAAAGGGTATCTACTGAACACAGTGTGGTGGATAATGCATTAAGGCTGTGGATACTGAGTTTATGCTGCAATTTAGTAGGGAGTGTTACATTGTCTTAATATCACAGGTAAGGCAGGGAGCTCAATACCAAATGAACACAGTACAGCTATAGCAGGTACAAGCTTAACACACAGACTATGCAGATATTATGAAAGCTACAGGGTACATGAAAAAGCTAAATTCTGAGGATCGGGTTTACAGCTTTTCCTGATACTGATATCCAGTCGATACTGGATTTTACTGTGTACTACCCAATACAGACTACAATAAACAAGAACTAAAATCACCAAAAAGCCCCGTATAGAGAACATATCTAAAGATGTCCCCTCCAAGTTACACTGGGACACGGAGAGAAGGGGGCTTCAAGAGCCTTGGTCTACAGCCAACCTCACTTGTGAAAAAAACAACACACTATGAATGAGAAAAGCAGAACTTTTAATCAACACCAAGCCCATGTCATAACAACAGTGTTGATTCTGCCTTTATGACATTGTAAGTGGACACTGAGTCCAAAAAAGGAGACTCCATCACCTGGGAATCCTTACTGGAAGGTAGCCCAACTGAGGGATGCATGCTCTGCATCACCCATTGGAGCAGGTACTGCATCCTGCTCAGAGAGCACCCAGTTCACACAGGGTCCAGCACTGCAGCAGCAACACGATCCTCAAGTAGTCTGATTCCACCTCACTCCATCCTAGGTGACCTGATCTCTGAAAAGGAGGAGGACTGAACTCCCAGCCACCTCTCATCTAAGCAATTTCGCACTCTTCTTCCTGGCACTCCTACTAGAGCTGAACACAACCATGAAGAATGTTTTATAGTATAGAGCTCCTGGGATTAGATCTATTCCTTCTTATATAATACTCCAATCCTTATTTCAATCCATTCAGAATGGGGAATTACACTATTTTCTTAATCATAGAATTCTTGTTGCATAAGAATTCTAAGAATGGGATCATAATGAGCAAAAAGTGAATAAGGAAATCAATTTACAAATGTAAATAACTCCAGCCTCTTTTGAAGTTTTAATAGGAAGAAGGAGCAAAATTACCCAGGGGATCTTGGTCAGACTCAGCCACAGGTGTAAATGAGATGTCATTCCCATGCAGTATTTCACATCACAAAGGGAAGCATGCAGAGCTCTCACAGCCCTGAGAAAGAAGGTTCCATCAAACACTAATTTGTACGTCAAAGCAGTCTCTTCATGGGAATGACATACAAATAACAAAATAACCCCCAGAGTTTTGAAGCAAACTTCTTACCTTGGAACTTAGTCTTTCCTTGATGATTTAGAACACTTTGGCCTGGGCTTCAGCTGAAACACTTGTGTCAGACTGTTATTTATGAATTAGTATGGCTAAAATTAAGCAAAAATATAGCTTGGGTTTCTTTTCTGCTAATGAGTTTGGTATAAGTGAGTGAGTGCTGTTGCAAATCTGGAACGTCTTCAGTTAACTGAGATACACTCTAAACTAAAAGAAATCAGAGTTTCCCTCAGTTTATTGGATTTGCAACTTCTGCATGGTTCATTTATCCAGAGCTCCTGTCTGTATTTACTCTCCTAGGAACAAACAAGTATTTACTGCTGACACTGAGCCCCAAGAACTGACTTATGAGTTGGCACCTCTGCTCCAAGTGCTTTGAAGACACCAAGAGTAAAGTTTGTTCCAGTAATAACCACTCACCCACAAGACATAGTCTGCACATTTCACGGTACACTAAAAAAAGTAACATGTCACATTTAATGACAGAAAGTTGCATGGAAAACATTACGTGCATGCAACGTAGCCAAGCTACCATCCCTAACCCAAACTTTGCTTTGCAAATTATCAGAGATCTGTTTGTTTTATCTTTGCAAACTAGCAGTACATAGATATTATTTTTCCATTTTATTTCCTAAAATTTTTGCTGCTTAAGTAGAAGCAGGGAGAGACACAATAAAAATAATTATGGCTACAACCCACCTTTCTTTTTCCCGAGGTCTCCCAACTTTCACAGATGGACCTGCATGGAATAGGCTCTGCTCACATCACCCATGAAGTCAACTTAAGGTCATCCTCTTAACTCTAGCTTCCAGTACAAACAACTTCATGCATTTGCTTCTGCATATCAGCAAAATACCTTTACATCTATCCCTCTAGATTTCCACCTTGTATTCACCTTGATCACCTATATGTTAAAAACGAAAATTTCTTACCGACCTCAGTACACAAGTACACCTCTGCTCAATGAACTTGAGAGGCCACACGAGCAACTCCTGATGTATGTTTAGGACCACGACACATTGTAAAAGCCAGCCATTAAAAGCAGAATTATCAAATTACAAAATAAGAGTAAAATGATTACACCTTTTCACATCCTGTATGTAATGAAATGCCTCATTTAAAACAAATCATACTAACTGTGAACTATCAGTATTCAAGCCAGCCCTGAAGCACAGCTAAAAATCTACTGCTCACTCTTCATGGTTATTTCCTGCCAGCAGAACCTGATTAGGAAGTGCACTAAAGGACTATAAGACTTACTAGGTCAGAAATCGTGTGTTAGATGCATGCTACTATGTATGCAGAATTGATGGGAGGCATGGCATGATTTCCAGGAATGAGCTTAGAAGGAAGGAAGAACAAAAAAAATGAAAGAAAAAATGCAAACTTTAAAAATTTTAATTTCAATTTCTTTAGATCAGAAGAATTTCAGAACATTATATACTTTAATTACTCTTCTAATTACATATTCTCTAAAGAGAAAGTAAAGGTCGATGAGAAGAAACATGATTTTTTCTGAGAATATTTAAAGGCAATACAAATACTTCTCATACGTGGGGTGGTAAGTGGGAAAAATTATTTTAATCTCTCATATTTTAAAAAGGGCAGCGTATAAAAACAAAACAACCACTCTTCATTGTATTAAGATGCCAATTTTTTACCCAGTTTCCTCTGATCGTTGTCAGAACTCCCAGCATAAGGGAAGGAACAAATAAAAAAACTCAGTGCACAATCGGTCTGTCCATTCCCACCCCCAAAAACAATCACGCTGCAAATGCAAAGAAGAAATGTGAACTATCATAGAACACAGTACATAACATTAGCCCACTAAGGAGTAAACATGAAATCCTACAACTGTCTTCCCACCAACTGTTAAGAAAAAAAGATCACAAAAATTTAAGGAAAACCTTGAAACTTTAAGTATGTCTTATATTTAGTTGTTTTATATTTTTATTATATAAAATTAAAAAAAATTAAGTAATTTACAAGCCTGAAGACAGAACTGGAATATAAAGCCTGGCACTAGAATACAAAGTCCAACAGTTTACCAGAAATACCATCAGCTGGTCCCTCTCATGTGCTTAGCATTTAAGTAAGAGAAGCCTATCCTTAGGATACTACTTTGATCTAAATTTGAGTACTACAAGTAAGAGACAGAGCCACTGGGAAAAAAAACCAAACAAATCCAATGATGAATCAAATAATTCAGAACTTGACAAAGGTAAAGCCCCAGCAAGGGAGCCGGGATGAGGGAGATAATTTAGCCAGGGCTGGGCAGGACCTGTGGTCTGGGTTGCTTAATAAACATTAGTTAAAACAACAGAAGAGAGTACTGTTCAGTCATGTGTTTTTTCACATTTTATGTAACAGAAAAACTTAGAAACTGGCAAATCAATTCCTATACAAGGAGAATGGGAATTCCAAAGAACTAATTCCACAAGAGAAACTAACACTTATTAAGATCACAGACAAGCTTCCAAAGATGGAAGTGTTGCTCTGGCCCTACTTTTTACATACATACTGCATGTGAAATGGAATTGTAGAGCCATTTCTGCAACACTTCTGAAAACTGCACTCTCTGTATGTGTTTTTCTTCCAAAGGCCTGTACTTTAGCGATGAGAAGTTCAATACACTTAAGCTCTTCATGTTCCTCACAGAGGAATGCTCACATCTCTCAGTAACTACACGAACATTATCATATGGCTGATAGCATGTCATGGTTAGGACCTTATTAGCAGTTCTCTTCTTGGCTTCTCCTTTCAAGGAGTTATAAGAACTCTTTCACTTCACACAATTTGTATAACAGATTTGGCCTGAAGTTATCAGCCTGGATTTTTTAGCCACTTTGAGGCAAAAATTAATGACATTTTTCATATTTTGTTCCAAAAACAAAACCAAAAAAATCCTAAATTCGAATCAAAAGCAAATAAAGTCCTGGATGGTTCCAAATGTTCCAAATTTCAGCCTATATACTGAGTATGGAAATAGCATTTCAAACAATCTGTGGAGACAGGCAAAAGTCGGGTCCCATTCCTCCTCCTAGGCTGATCCTGGGTGCAGAATCAAGCTGTGGGCAGGTAAATCCAGTAGACTCTCTCAAGGAAGAGGCTACATGAAAATTTAAAACTGTCGCGTAAAAAACCATACAGTCAGACCAGAGTAAATCATACTATGTTTGCATGTATAAAAAGACAGATCAATACGTACATTTCTTAAGACTTCCTTGTATCGTGTGTGCCAAGTGTCTCATGTAGCAGAGTTCAGAAAGTGCTGAATATGAATGGCTGATACATACCTATCCCATCACTGCCATCTGACCACTCTTTGGATGTCTCCTTTAACCATACACAGTTTATTTGTATACTTCTGTGCATGTGTAGTTTTTTGCTTGTTTTTTTTTTTGGGGGGGGGAGGTGGAGGTTCGTTGTGGGTTTTGTTGATTTACTTTGTTTGGGTCAGGTTTTTTGTTGGTGTTTTTTTTTTTTAATATACTTTAATCCACAAACAGGTACCTTTCTGCATTCGTATTAACAGAGAGGGTTAATAATTTATGGCCTGTTTCTTAAGGAGTCCATCTGCTGTTTAAGAGCCTATATAGTGTATCCCTGTGTTTTCCATTTGAATTACCAACACGCTCCTTCCCACAGGTCTTTTCAGAAGCCAAAACTGCAATCCAAAAACGTAGTGCATAACTGAGGCCCCTCTCAGAAAAATCCTAAACTAACAAACGGCAAAGACTTTTATGGAGTCTGGTACCAAATTTGTTTAAAGACAAAATCCAACAAAACCAGCACACTCAGCAACAGTCATCCCAAATCACCCCAGCAGCCAGCTGGCATGAGCTCCAGTGGTTCCCCATGCCTGCCACAGGGCCTGCATGAAGAATGCAGCTCTGCAACGGCCTCACTCCCATACACGTGTGCCAAAGCACCTTCCTCACACACCTACCTTACAGCCCAAGATTTCAAAATTAGTTGTCCCTGCCCAGGTCTTCTGACACTGCAGAAAACAGCCCCTGATATAACGCTGTTTGACCATTTCTCCCTATTAAATCACTTCTGAAGAGCTCATCTCAAGGAGGATGCAGAGCCTGGCAGGCTGAGTTCAACCCAGAATAAGCACTATACCATGACACAAAATGTCTATTTTTTGCCATAATTAACAATAATCTTGATTTTTACCCTTTTTTTAATTTTCAGAAAAGGAATCTTTAATATCAGGCTGAGCCGCTCTCTAAAAGGAAGAAGAAACAATCCACTTAAAATAGTGAGTAATAATTTAAATGTGTTCTATACAGTTTAATTAATTATTACATTTACATTGTTTCATTTCTTTAATCTGATGCAACAATGGTAACAACTAACTTATTTTGCTGTCTAACTGACCTCGCAACTGGAAGACAATCCCTCTTCTATTTAAGAAGCCTCTTGTCATAAGTTAATAAATCTGATTTTGTTTTTTGGCAATTCTCATTAAAATGCATTGGAAGGTATCATCATGTACAGTCTGATTTTCAGAGGGCCTGATTGCACACAATTCAAATTAAAACTTTCTGCACTCAACATCTCTGAAAATCCAACCGCAGCAAGGCAATTAGAAGTTTCCAACCTTTCCTCATCTATAGGGTAAATGAACAAAATAAACAAGGTCAGATGCAGACTAACTTAGGAGAAGTAAATCCTGTTAAAATGCTAACATCTGAACTTCAAGTCATCCTGGTAGCACGGAGAATGGTAACCCATCATTCTTCGTCAAGCAATGGCAGCACAATGGATGAATTTACGTACACGGCCATCTGTTGCCAGATTAGGCAACTGCAGAGTGATCTTCCAGACTGCCAAATGCCAGCTCTTGTTCAGAACAACTTCCTTGCTTCTGCAGGCTTACTCTCTTTACTACAAAATAAAATACAACACTTCACATTATAGAGCACTCTTCATCATAGAATACTCTCTGAACTGTGAACCCTCTCACAGAGCCGCCAGAAGCTTGAGGACTGAACACTACATGAACACTAGCAAAGTGAAAGGCAGCACTGCAGCAGTCTGCTTGACATCTGTCTCTCTGATGCTGTATTCCTGGTTAAGGACATCAAGCCAAACTCCTACTCACATCAAAAGTGGTGCAAAACTTCTAATACATCTAAGAGTTCTGACAGGACCTTAGTTTGAAATATCCCTTCCCCAGAAACTAAGCTGCAGAGGACCCAGACTGCACCTATTTCTGGCTTCTGTCTCTCAAGGCAGGAAAAAACTGTGCGGTTACAGGCCATGCTGTGATTCAAACACAATACTACACCACTAGAAATGTCTTCTATCAAGAAGCCCAGTAAACTTAATGTAAAAAATAACTATCTGACAGAAAAAGGAGAATTTAATATAAATATTAAAAAGATCATAAGGCAAGTTACTGTTTGTACAAAAGTATATCAAAAGTGCAGCTCCAATGCTGAGGATTTCCTGTCTTCAGCATGTGCCAGAAAAAATTATGATATTTTCCACACTTCAATAAACACTAGAGTCAGAACTCTTCTGATGCAAAGCTGATTGTCTGCTCAGCTCAAAGTTTCCCCAGCATATCACTGCTCGGATATTTATTTTACTTCTTTTAGGATAAAATAATTACCACACTAAAAAAAGTCAGTGCAGTTATCACAATCAACTCTATGCCAACCATGTTCCCTAGCCTTCTGCAAAACCTTTCTAACCCAGCAGCAATTAGGCAAAGAATCAATATATATAAGCGGAGGAGGCACAAGGGCAGGGATATTAAAGACAGGTGTGGGGTTTTAGAAACAGATAATAAAGGGAGAATTCTTTTCATTGAGTGACAAGAAAGCAATGAAAATGGGCCAAACTCTGTACTTCTGGATTTCAGTGAGTGTAAGCCCCAAGAGAATCTTGCTATAAATCAACAACATATGAACTGCTGCAAGCCCATCATTTCCATCAGATCCTTAACCAAATGGCCACACCTGGGGGAAGCCTGATTTGTTATTACTATCACATGGAAAAGACATTCCCTGTAATTCCCCCCTTTTTACCCTCACATCACAAGCTTCCATTTCCACTTGAGAATCTAAAAAGACATGGTCAAAAAACCCAGTGCCCTATGATTGCCAGAGCTCCTTCCACCTCCTGGGATATTCCCATACCTTCTTCCCTCTCTCAGGCTCCTTCCAAGCACCATCATCTTCTCTCCTCACTACAAGCCCCCAAGTGCTCCTCCTATACAGCCACAACAGCAGCTCTAGTTCATCTGAATTTGCCTGATACTGCAGACCTCTTCGGGACACCATTGGCAGATACACCTCTTGCCAGGTGCATCCAATTGTACACTTGATGTTTTTACTCCTTTCTGCTATTCTTCCCTTATGTTTCACACCTGGCTGCCTCTGTTGGCCAGATGAATCATCCAGTCCTTTCTGGCTTCCCCTGTGTTTGTATACGACACAATTTGGCTATTGTGGAGGAATAAATCCTCAAGGTCTTTGAGGATTTTAATGAAAATTAGGCGTCCTTCTTTCACTCTTGTGGGTGAACTACATGGGGAAACCTCAGAATCTTCACGAACAGGTGAGGAAGCCTCTCTCCACCCAAGTGCTGTGCAAGCAGTCTACTGCCAGACCATCGCCCTCCTCATCAACTCCAGAGCAAGGAGCACAAGCTCTGATCATAACACCAAAGCACAACTACATGCCAGCAGCTTAATAAACCAGCCAACTCAAACCAATCTCTAGCCAGCACTTGGAAAATTAAACTACAAAAGGTAGCAATGTGTCATTAAGACTGAGTCCAAAAAATCACTAAATCAAATGCTGTACAGGCTAGTACTACTGTACAAGATTCCCTCCATCAACACAGAAAGGAGAAGTCCCACAGTGATGACATTTTTTGGACTTGCAGGGTTTTTTCCACTGCTACCATAAACCACGGTCTCCTAACACATTCCCACTCAGAAGTACACCACACCAGACTGTACAGTGCAGGGCTTGTATTGCACTTAATTTTACACAGAGAACCATACACAGCACTGTAATCTAAATACTAAAATGGGACAGTTTAAGTGTAGTACCAAAATGGAAGCCACAAACTGGATGTGTGCAGGGCAGCATATATTGAAAGCTGGTTTTACTAAGAAGTAATCCAGTCTGAAACGACCGTTTTAAGTACATGCTTGAGCTTGGAGTCATCCAAAGTCCAAACACACTTTTCTGGCAGTTGTACCTAAACCAAAAAGACAGCCTCGAGTCCTGGTCTGCCAGCTGTCAGCATGCATCAGTCTTCAGCAGCAATAAGAGCCATGTGCTGTGCAGAGCACTCAGGCGGGCACCACGGCACTCAACCTTCAGGGCAAGCTCTGGACAGGTTTCTAAAAATCTACCAGGAACCTGAAGAGTTACCATCATTTAGAAATGTTTCATAGCACAAACACCATCTGTTGGTGTTGCTCCAGGTAAGATTCAACCAAACACCACCAATTCTTACATGGATTTTGCATAAGGTTGAGACAACAAACACCAGACTACCTGCTCTGAATGTGGGATGTTTACTTTGAAATGCTGCCAGGTATTTTGGCCTTACCAGCTGAGAAGAATAACAACTCAGCAAGACTGAGCTGTCAATATAACAGTGGTAGCAGTTTCTTTAATGCTAATTCAAAACATGCCCGCAACTTTCGAGGACAGTCTCCACCCAAGAAATCATACTCACAGTTCCTTTGGCCATGCACAGCACAAATAGACAACATTGCTCATTGCCACCCAGAACGTAAACCAGGGTCAGCCCTCTTAGAAGCACAGTTCATGGAAATGTGAGATTTAAGTTGCCACTTTTCAAAAAAAAGAAATAGAACAGACCTTCAGTCAATAAACACCAAACAAAACTGCATCAGTTGACACAAGCCAAAATTTGTCCCCAGCTCTCAGCAGCAGCAAGCTGGTATTAAACAGGTGAAGCTTCTTTGCCACTTGAACTCTCACCTTTTCAACACTTGGGAGATCAGATTCATCAGTAATTTAAACACTGGACATAGGACATAGCCATAGGCTTTTTTTTTTCAGTCAGCAAACCACTAGAGAGATTACTGAAAGACCTACTATGAAGACAAATCACTATCCTTTTCTTGAATGACCACAGAAAAATCAGTGACTGTTCCACAATGGATTGAAAGGGCCTTTTGTCTGAAGGAAAAGGACAAGGAGTCAAAGTATGGCACATTCATTTGTAACTCATGTTTGAGGAAACTGTATAGGTTCAGCTAAGAGCAAACCAAGAAAAGAACAGGCTTTGAAAACATTACGCTACAACCATTTCCCACTCTGTATATCAGAGAGTATTTTTACATTAATCTCTTTGCCATTAGAAAAAGATGGGCAGACATTCTATATTACTGTTTTACAAGAAAAGTTTAACACTCACACACACAGTTTTGACTTTATTCCAAAACCCTAATTAGGGTCTGTGGCACTATTTGCCTTCTCTAAATAGAAAATCATTAGAAGCTTTTCCCGTACAAGATCTAGTAGAAGTACAATTACACTGGGATAAGCAAAAGCATAGTCACTGTTCCTTAATAACCACTTCAGTAATTGAGCAAATTTGCCATCACCCATAAAGTATATGGTGGCCTATTCAACAAAAAGACATTTTTCACATTGAGAAGCCAGCAATTCACTCTTTAATGTTGAAGTCTGTTTCTGAAGTCTCTCACAAAAAAAGGGTTGGTTACCTCTGCTGACAACTTATTGGAAGCAAGAAATGTTTTACTTCTCCACCTGCCCAAATCACATTGTCAGTTCTCAGGTTTTACAAATGCACACACACCCAATATGGGATTTGCAAACAATTTCATTACAGAGTTCCCAAAGAAGCTTCAGACAAACTTTCAGCAGGAAAGACAACTGGAGCTAACAAGAAAAAACATATTTATTCTAATCCATATTCCAAACTAGGGAATTATTACACTTCCATTCAGAAACAAAAGTCACAGCTGTCAGACTTGCCCTCTTCAACCATCTGTTCCACTCATGTACTGTGAAACAAAACAGCTAAAAAACGTCAGTTTTCACTCTCCAGTTTCTTGATGCATCCCAGAATCTACAATTCTTGTGCTCCCATAATCCCTTCTGAAATCCATCAATATATTTTGCACACACCATTGGACAAGGTGTCAGCTGAATCCAGCTCATCTCACTGCCCTATAAGATTCACCAGGCAAGGACCTGGTCTTTGATATGTTACAATACACTACTACCACAACCAAAATACGTGCTGGGATATTAGCACTTACAAATGCTACTTTCAGGTATATACCAGAAGTCCTGACATACCAAATACACCCCCAAGATAACTACACACCCCGTCATCCACATTCTGTAAAACACAAACTTACAGACCTTGGAACTGTAAAGAGAATCCTGCAAATGCAAAGTAGAGGCAAAACAATCCTGCACCGTCATCTTGAAGATCAAGGTGCTCAGAAACAAACAGGGGAAAGAGTTCTGAACTGCACAGCCCCTTGCTAATCTCTGTGAAGGTCAGAGTTAAATTCTTTGATATAATAATGCTACAGCATTGCTTTCCAACAGCTATTAGCAGTGGAAGGCACCCAACCTAAAACAAAGGCACTTTACTGTAGAAGTTAACTATTTCACTACTGCTCACTTTTGTTCATGAAGGAGACAAGAGAAAGCTCGTGAAGCATTGGAGGAGGGAAGAAAAGGCAGAAGAAAGGAGAAACTGAAGGACTGGGACACGGAAGACAGAGGGATCAACAACCACAGGTATGGGGTCATACTTCCTGAGAGCAACATGAACAATAAAAACCTTAGTATTAATTCCAAGTTAACTACAATTAACAGTTAACTATAAATTATTTTTCTCCCTCTTGATCTTTGTGAAAAGCCTCACGACCCCTGGGTCTTCTACTACAAATCATTACCCAGCTTTACTTTTATCCTGCACTGCACAGTGAAAAGTGGAATTTAACCTTTCCTTTGGATGTGTAAAGCACTGCACCAGACTGTTTTGAGAAAAAGATTTGAGGATTTTTTTTTAATTCTACATGACTAGCATTACTTGAGCATCCAAAGACCTCTAAGACAGAGGCCCCGAAAACATAGTAGGAAACACAGTCCCTAGAATGACAACAAAAAACAACATGCGTAGGTGAAAAGCAACAAAACTATAACAGTCGGGGAAAATTAATACCAAATAAAGGTTGCCTGCAATTGCTGAGAGGCACGGCTTTAGTACTTCCATCATTACTAGCAGAAAATACAAAACACACTGCAGGCCATTGGAATCCTGTTGTGCTTTCTCTTAAAAACAGGCCCAAACTGATTTCAATTGTGGATAGGTATTTCCTTAAAATTGGGAAAACAACAGGAAGGTGTCCCAACATAGCCACATTTCCATTTCTTTGAGCAAGAAAGACTAGATACAAAAAAAATGATCTAGAATCAGCACCACACCTCCCACAACACAGAGAGTACTCAGAGATGTCAGTGTTCAATTTTTGGGCTTGTTACTATTGTCACATTCAGCCAAAACTCTCAAGCACATGTTCTTACTCAGGCATCTGCCTGGGCATAAGGACTATGGGAACAGACCCTTCATGTAAGGATAACCCTGAGAAAATTTTGAAGGGTGCTTAATTTACTTCATCTTTATCATAATACTTCCTTACACAGTAGATTTCCTGGAGTTGTGACCTTACCTCCTTGCATTTATACAGCACCTGACAGAGTACAAACCTTATCTTGATTAGTGTCTCATTACATTTAACAGATCCTGCTGTTCTCATAAATGGCCAAACTCCTTCAGCTCCCATAACACAATTAGTGGGAGAGCAGTCACAGCCTGGCTCCGGCACTCAGCTCCAGCAGACTGTGATGGAGCCTCACAAAATTCATCAATCTGTTCTGACCTGAAAATCCTTCGGCACTTACACAGCTTAACTGCGTTTACAGAAACAACTGTGGCAAGGGCGCAGTGTCCTGCTCACAGCAGCTTAAAGATCTAGTTAGTGGCACTCAACAGGTTACTACCCAGGATTTCTTTCACAGTCATTGCAAATATGTTCCTGGTTAACCTTGACATTCTGCACGCAGCAGTCTTTTCCATTTCCTACTTACAAAATTTTTAGTTTACCTTCCCTGAAATATCACATTTTGAAAAACATTTTACGACCGCATCAGGAGCTCGAAGACACAGAATGAAGCTGCTTCACGCATACATCGTTACTTCAAATTCAAAAGTTAACAGAAAAGAATTGCGTGGAAGATCATTAGTTGCCTTGAGATATATAAAGCATTTGCACATTTTCAAGCTGGAATCAATCAAATCATTCAAACGGAATGAGATCTGGGACGAAACAAATGGATTTGCCGTGCTGCCTCTTACCTCTCCTAAAGAAAATTAGTCTGGTAGTACAACTGATTCGCATCTCAGGATGGTGAGGGCGGGGAAGCAGCTCGGAGTATTCATTTACAGCTCAACAAAGGAAGCATTGCATTCTGACAGAGAATAAAAGAGCATTGCCAGCTGCTACCACTTATCAACGAATTCCACACCTAATTAAATTTTCCACGCACACTCCTGCCCGGCAGCGAACGTTTAAAACGCCAACCCCACCACCTCACCGCCGCACTTGGGTGCGGGCAGACACGAGCATCAGCCGGGGCACGGCCGCCCCGCTCCCTGCCTGCGCTCTGCGGGCGCTCGCGGAACCGTTCGGAAGCAAATGCACCGCGAAGGCAGAGGGTGTCCAAGGCGGCGCTTCCGGGCAACCATCCACACGCTGCTACCGAGCAAGCCCGGGGACTGCCGAGGCTACGGTCCCGGTGCCGCCCGCACCGATGAGGTCAGAGTGGTGGGCGCGGCGCCGTCCTTTCCCCTTCGTCTCCTCCCGGGCACCCCCGTGCAGACAGCTCCCACGGGTTCCCCAGCCCCTCACCTGGCGCCGCCACGACGGTGTCCGCGCAGAGCCGCCCGTTGCAGAGCCACCGGTTCCGGCCACTGCAGCGCCGCGCGCGCGGACACGCCCCGCGCCCCGCCCCGGCCGCAGGGCAGCGCAGAGCCACAGCGCGTGTGAGCGCGTCCCGGGTGGGCAGAGCTCGGAGGGACGGAGAGCAGCACCCTCCTCTCGCGCCGCGTGCGGTGCTTTTACTGCTGCGCTGGGTTCGTTTCCACACCCCTCTCGCCAGGGGCGACTAAACGGCGAGAGGCGCGGTGGCACCGCTGCTCCTCAGGTCCTGCCCGAGAACTTAGAATTACAGTCTGGATTGGGTTGGAAGGGACATTAAAGCCCATCCAGTTCCAACCCCCCTGCCATGGGGAGGGACTCCTCCCAGCAGACCAAGCTGCTCAAGGTCACATCCAGCCTAGCCTTAAACGCTTCCAGGGAGGGGGCAGCCACAGCTTCCCTGGGCAACCTGTGCCAGGACCTCACCACGCTCATCGTGAAAAATTTCTTCCTGATGTCCAATCTAAATCTTTCCCCTTCCAATTTAAAGCCGTGCTCTCTCATCATATCACTACGTGCCCTTATAAAAAGTCCCTCTCCAGCATTCTTTTAGGTCCCCTGTGGGTACTGGAAGGCCACTAGGAAAAATGAAATGGGCAACATAAATCAACCCTGGTGTACAAACCTTCCCATCTGCTCTTGGCAAACAAGCAAAACATAAAAACTTTCCACCAGTTTTTCAGTAATCAATGTTTTAAAATACTGCCTGAAAGCCTCAAAGAAAGTACACAGCCAGGGCTGTTAACTCAAAGCTAAAGGAGCAATAAATAATTATCCACTTACATTTAAACTCTAGACTGTGGAGGTACAACCACACACTCAGAATTAAAAAGATCAGAGCACATTTCCCATAAACAACTGTAATCTGGATTTTACTATCAGTACCAGTGTCTTACACTGTCACCGGCATTTCCCTTAACCCAAACACAGCCCAGTTTTCATTTGCATTAGCAATGTGAGCCACAAGCACTGGAAAATCACAGCATTTCCTCTCAGCATCTCTCCATACCCCATACAAAGGAGACTCTTGGGGTCATAGTGCACCTCTGCCTGAACTCCCTACCCTCAGCCAAAACCTCGACTGCTTATACCTTCAAACACAGTTTGGAGGCAGCACTTCGTCCTTATTGTTTTCCACCACCGATTCCCAAACTGCAACATGGAAAATAATTCAAGGTGAGATTTATTATCTGACCCACCCTCCAAGCCAGGCAGAGCTGGCAGCTTTATCTCAAGGCAGGCAGGGAGAGAACCACCTCGGTGTGACAGCATGCTGTTCTCTGCAAAGACAGTACCCAGGCAAACTTCACTCGGCAGTTTCTACTCTATTCAGTTGCAGTGGCTTCATGGCATGAGCATCTGTTGAATGGACTCATCCACCTCCTGCAGAAAGCTGGGCATGAGTTTTTGATATTCAACATTATGGCGAGGCCACAGGTTCAAAATTAAAATTTAATTTGGAGTCGTGTCTTCAAAACTATTCAGATCTTCAGTTAATATGGGTTTATTTTAAACAACGTAACTTTGAATGTCCAGGCTTATGTTTGTGTTCTGGGAGTGCTCTTTATAGTATTGCTGACATTTATCACTCTGCACTGTATAAATTTTGCCTGGAGTTTTGGAAATTATTCTGAAGTTCAAGAGAACAGTGCATTATATTCATAAAACAAGGGTGCCGCTGACCTTTCAGCACAAGAGAATAGATGTGAATCATGGACCTGAGACTCATCTAAAGGAACACAGTGGAAACACATAGGATAAAAGGTCTAAAGGCTTTACAAATTATATTTGGGTGGGAGAGAGCATGGAGAAAGAGAATGTGGGAAAAAGAAGAATGAAAAAGGATCCTGCTGCTTAGCTCATGCATAAACTGTATGTGCTCAGCCAAAGGTCACTCCTTTTATTTTCTCATTAATTTCAATGACAGTAGACAGTATATGAAGAACAATCTAAAAATAAGAATAGCCAGAAATAGCTTAAGTTTTTCTGTGACAGGGTAGTGGGAAGGAAAACCTGAGCTGCAGCTTCATTCCGTATCTTTACTTTTGATTTTTTAAAATGTAGTGGCTTAAAGGAAGGTAATTATTTAAAATTAACTGCAAATTAAAAAATAATTTTAAAATTTATAAAAATTACGTAGTCTACTTTTTGTGTATTTTCCAATAATGTTTTTGTAGCCTGTGTATGCTGAAATTAATTCCTGGTGGTTTTTTATATCCACAACTGTTGCTGAGAAATAGTGTATTTGGACAGCTTTGAGGGCAAGTTGTCTGGGTACTAAACAGAAGTGCGGAAAACATTAAGTAGTAGGCTGAGTTGCAAACAAATAGAGAAGGAATAACAGCTTTGGGAAGCCTGCAGGTGCATGCAAAACCTGGCACAAAGCAATTGCCATCCACAGCAACTGAAAGTAGAGGCCGGAATGGGAACATAGAAGGGATCATGAATACTCTGCAGTGAGGATCATGAATGCCTGCCTCAAACTAATCTTCAGGAACCAGAAGCCTGTCATACAGAGGCTGATGCAACATCTGCCAACTTTTTTCTAGGGAGTAAAAAGGCTAACCTGTGGAGGCTGATCTCCAGACGAGGTGCTACAGATTCTACGTCAGTGTTGAAGAAGTTTTAGCAGTACTCCACCAGATTTTAATTTTTTCAGCAAATGTATTGACTGGAAGTACAGTTGACTGTAGTTGAGGCTACATTTTCAAAAAAAGGACACCAGCTGCCCAGAGTTTAGTTCTCATCTCCTGTTTACACCAAATAGCAGTATGAACCTTATGGTCAACACATGTTGCAGTGTTTGCTTCCTCTGTATAGGTTATTCATTGGTAAAGGTAAAATGATAATTAACAGAGATTAAACATGCCAGTTGGAACCTTTGGGCTATATTAGAAGTGAAACGGCCTGGCCAGAGCTCTGACTTTGGATTTTGCATTTCACAGTATTTCCTGTACAATCGTGGTCCTGTTTCTGATGTGACCAGAAGAAACGCTTTTAATTTCTCTGGGCCTCAGAATCCCATCTGCAAAAAAAAGAAAGGAATTTCTAAACCTCAGTGTAGACCACAAAGATTACAAGATACTCCAGGTGTAAATGTGCAATGTAATGACTTTGGCAGTAAAGGTGCCTTAATGATTTCTTGCTGTCTTGCAACCTCCCTGACTCCACCTGGGCCCTGTAATCTGTTGTGAAACTTCCCTACAGACCAGACTGCTGAAATGATCTGGGCTAAAAATAACTGAGATCCAGTTGATATTGAAGGTCAGCAGCTGGTGACCTGTCATGAAAAGACCTTGAAAACTGATGTATCATATTCTAGCATCAGTTACCAAGCTGCAGTAATCTAGAGGGATGTCACAACACAATATTTGTAAATACATTGTTTCTGAAGGGGAAGAACACACAGTTGCATGTGATATTGGTTTGTATCTTGTGTCCCCTGAGTACTACTGCTTTCCTTAGGGAAACTGATGGGACAGGAACCAGCTGAATGCAAAGGTAATAAAATAGATCACTATGTAATTGTTCTATCTCCTTGCTTCTTCAAACACCTGCTGCCCCCAGATGACTGACACACTTGAAAGCTCCAGTTGCATCAGCAATTGTCTTCTTGGACTGTTTCTCAACCATCAGTTTCACAATACTACAGGTTATTGCTGGTTTTCCTGGCTTATGGATAAGAGACAGCAGCACAGAAAGAAATGGTGCAGAGAACTTCCCAGCTGCAGAAATGAGACACAGGTCCTGCCCAATGCACTAACTACAAAGCCCTCACCGCCTGCTATTTGCTGAAGCCTATTGCTTCACCAAAGGGACTGTGTGCCATGTGCAGCGACAAGACTGGAGACCACAGAGCAGGGAGGAGAGGTGTCTGGAGGGGAGCTGAGGTGTATCTCTCCAAGTATGTGTTTGGTTGTTGGTTTCAATACCAGAATCAGTGATTAAAAGTTTATTACCTAGCAACAAATCAAATCAGCTGAAATTCCCCTGGCACAAACTGTTTCTGGCTCACAACAGGGGGAAATTGATTCAACACAGAAATTTGGAAATAAACTGGTACAGTCACAGTGATCTGGCAACAGATCTGAGGGTGAAGATAGGGAAAACAGCAAATCACATAGCTCATGCTGTACAGCAGCTGCTAATCTGGGGCATAAAAGTAACATCACTCTTTTAAGCCAGGAGAAGGGCTGATAACATTTTAATCCTGGCTTTTGTTAACTGCAGTTAAAAGCTGCAACGCTAACTGAAAGAAATTCAAAGAGAGGCACCACAAGCGATTAACAGGGATGTCTTCAGGAGATAGATGTTTACATGCTAGGCTTATGAGAGAGCTGCCAAGCAAAGAAAAGAAAGACGGTCCTTTCAAAGGACCTGTGTGAGGCCATAAGAAGCATTATATGGAGTATCAACTTGGAAAGAAGATTCATGATAACTACAGAAAATTGACAGTCCCAATGAACCACAAAACTAGAGAGACTGGTGTTCCACGTGTTATCAGCAAAATTGTATTCAACATTTAAATTTTTTATAGAACTATAAAAGCTCCTATGTATGCATGTGTGATCCCAAGCAAAAAAAAAAAAAAATAAGGAAAATAGCCTTTTTAGCTCTCAAAGCTATAGGTCAAATTTGGAAAGGATAATTCACAGTCCACACATAAGTTAATGGCCATTATATTTGCTCAGACAAGGCCTGAATTTGATTAAATGGTTATGAGCATGCAGACTATATACTATATAAACAAAAATTTGGTTTGCAATGAGATTATTTATATCAAAGATAATTTCAACTTCTGCTCTGAGATCTCACATTTGGTTAGAAATACAATGTCCTCAAATGACTGTGACAGTCAAAGTACAATATTCTAAGGATGATTTTTCTTTTTCTTTTTTTTTTAGGATTGGCAGACAGGCTGGTTAAAACCTTCTCAAACACGCAGCTGAAATAAAAAGAACCTCAGCATTTTCTGATTCCAGAAGCAATGCAGCAATATCTTACGGTGTCTAATGTTTCAGAGTGAGTGGACTTGAGCAGGGTGGTAAACACTTGAGAATGACTGAAGTTTGAAAACAAACAAAAAGAAGCCTTGAGCTCACTCTTGTAGTAAGTGGGAAAGAAGTGAGGGAAAGCTTGGCAAAAATCAGCATAATAGTAGGCTTATTGTTGAATCTGAAAGCTTCATTTTCCAACAGTGTCCCTTTTCTGGGAAGCTGCACAACCACTCTGAAAGCACTTTCTATAGAGATGATAAATCTATGGTGGAGATTTATGCACATTCAGATTAAGTCAGGAAATCAGTCCTGAAAAGGATAATTAAAGAAAGAGACAAAAAACCTAGAAGAAAAATTACTAAAAGCCCCCAAAACAAACACAGCTAACAATATACCATGATATATCAGATCCTGGGATTCTGACTCTGACTTTGGCACCTATTCTTGCTCAAGCAATGTACAGAGCGAGTAAGCTCATCCTCTTCCTCATTGTGGTTCCCAGGACTCCAGAGAGGGGTTACTCTGCACAGCAGCAGAGTCTGAGCTGTAGCAGCGTGTGTGAACAGAGAAGGCCTGACATCTTTGGAACCATTTTAGGTGTTTCTTATAGCACAAGCACTTAATTCATCAGTAGGTAGAAATGCATATTAAGAAAATATATTCCATATCTATACATGGGACTGTCTGAGACCACAGCCTTCCTGCTCCTGCAGGGGCATTCCCAGGGAGGGGAAAGATACAGAGATGGCTCCCGGTGGCACCAGCCAATGCAAAAAAAAGACTGTGGTTAGCTAGGAGAATTTCTGATAATGGCTTTCAGCTCCAGGATGTTGAAGCTATGTTAATGCTCATCTTTTGATGACTTCCACCATATATCTAATGCTAAGCACATACCAGCCCCCTAACAGAGCAGGTGAAGAGGTACCTCCTTTAGTTAACAGCAGTAGTAGACTTTTGCTCTGTGATTGGACTAGACCTTGGCATAAAAAGGATAGTCTCACTGTTTAGCTTTAGGCATCCAACTTCGGTGCCTATGTTACCAGGGAAGCATAGCTGCCCCACTGGCTCTACAGGAGTTTTCAGCCCCATAACCACCAGAATTAGGGGCCTGAAGTTAGGCTGTGAAAAACCCCAGTGCAGGGATGGCCTGAAGAGTCACAGTGTGACTTGCATTACTTTCCTGCGGCCCTTGCCTGTAAGGAAAACTATCTTCAGTAACCCAAAGGCACTCTGCCACTGTCTGACTCCAGCACCTACTGCTTTATGTTCTGAAAGGGCTTGGTCCACTATCAAAACTCCAGCAACGATAGAACAGAGATCACCTATTAGCTGGTAGCACTAGCAGATTGCTGTCCTTTGTCCAGACTTGATGCTGTGAGCAAGAAATCTGAGGTTTCATGAGCAAGATGAGAACTTCTGAACGTTGCAGTCTCCATTTTATAATGGAGTCTTTCCAGGCACAAATAAGTCAGGTGCTGTGAGAGCTGGCTCTTTTGACACAGAGGTCACTTCTCCCCCTTCACCTTTACAAGATGTGCAGTTGAATCAGTATTGATGGTACAGCAAACACACTGACTGAACAAAATTTAGTGAAAAAGCCCTTTTCTTTTGCATCACTACAACTCTAAAACATGCAACTCAGTACTGTGTCATAGTTCAGTGAGCAAACTACTCCAGCTTGGAAGATATGGTATGCAAATTCTGAGAATCATTAATTTGTGCACCATGACTTTTTAATTAATTCATTTATTTATTAAATCTTGTCCAACTTCTCCAAAGTAAATTCAGTCCTAGTGCCTGATTAATCTCATGTGGGAGCTAAGGACAGATGCAGATTAAAAACTTGAGATATAAAAGATGCAGGTCTGCTTCCAAGACTTGCAGTATAAGATGATGTGCAAGCAGATGCGCAAGTGGAAGTAGAAACTATTTACAATCCTCTCTCCCATGCCACTAGACAAAAAGTTCCACAAAAAGTGTGGCAGTTCCACTTTCTGCATAAGAATTCTGTCCTAGATGATGTACAAGATGGTACTTCTTTCTGCTGAAAAGAATAATTTATGACAGTTTGAAGGTTTTTTCACAGCAGCCGGGTGAATTTATAGATGGCAGTTTACTTTCTGTACTAGTAGGCCAGGCTGAATTCAGTAAAAAGCACTGTATCATTTTCCAATCACACAAACCAAGACAACTTCCCCCAAACAGTGAATCTGATCGTAAACTGTCCCATTGCCATCTTGGAGACATATGGGAGTTTGACACTTACACTGGTGTAATGAATTAATGTGTGTAACAGGGAAACATGCAGAGTAGGGACTCCACTTGAGGGCTGGCTTTGCATGTGGGCTTTACTCTGGTCTCCTTCACATCAAGAGAAGTCATCTGCATAAGATATTCCTAGTCAGAAGGAAAAAGGGAAGAGCAGATATATTCACTGCTTTGGAGTGTGGTTTCAAAATCTGGAATTCAAAATAAAACTTATCTGGGAATTAATATAAATAACAGAAGTGGCAAATTTAAATTCCAACTTAACTACTTGAGTCAGGACTTTGGTAGTTGAGGTTATTGATATTGATACAGTGACATGTCTGTCAGTATTTGTAAAAACAGCCAGCTGGCGGAAACATGATCAAATTGGAAAAAAACCCCAATAAATGCAAGGATTACATCTTTAGTGTTGTAACATAAGGAATTAAAGGTAATGAGAGAGTGAAAGTAGGAGTTAAAGTGGTAAAAAATAGATAATAATGACAGAAAAAACCTAAAAGGTATGAAAACCCCCAAGGGATAATAAGGTTTGATCAAGTACAATGATCATAACAGAAAATATGCCAACAGTATGATTCAGAAATTACCAAGATAATTTGCGATTTAATTTGGAATGATGCTGAACACAGATTTAGTTTGTCTTGGAAAAGACTGAAAGTAAGATCAACACGGTAGAATCCAGATTCTCAAAAGGAAAGTGTCCCCATACCACTATGCGCCTCTCTTTAACAGGGAGTCAGTCCCAGGTCAGAAAGTGCCTCACCCACGGCTGCACAGCAAATCTGTGTGAGAACTGAGGACAGAATGCAGCCCTCCAGTAGGACCCACCCTTATAGCAGCTGTTGAAAGTTGCCCTAAAATTAAATCTGCTTAAAACAGCACTCTGGCTAAAACAAGAACAATATCTGTCTAGGTGCAACTATTTGATTTAATGCACAAATGCAGCTTTCTACTTTCAGAGACCAGAAAGGACAGTTTTTGGGCCAAGAGAAGACAGAGCTGATATTAAAAGAATGGAAGATAAAACTGAAAAAGGGACACACTATTAAAAAAAAAACCCACCACAATCCCAAACAACTTTGAGGTCATCCTTCCCACGAGTGTCCTACTGCACATAACAGAATTCAGCCAATAGTTCTCAGATCTTCTAGAACATAATGAACATGTTCCGTTTGTGACCCATTTCATTATACAAGAACATAATTTTTTGTTAGTTAAAAACCTTAGGCTGGCTTCAGACTTTTATGAGAAAGGTATCATTATTATATGCCACAGCACTTCTCCCTGAAGGATGTGTAAGGAGTTAACACACAGATGTGTATTGTTACTTGTCAGCACTTCACTGCCATTACCATGACAGCAAGGCAAAGACCATTTTGTTCTGCCCCATTGTCCCTCAGCAGAACTGCCAGTTGACTTCCAAATTCAGAGTCTTAACAGAAAGTAATGTTTGAGGCCAGATTTTGCATTGTGTCCTAAAAGCTCTATCTGATATGAAATTTAATGAAAAGGAAAGGTGGAACAAAAGACAGTCCTTTCATAAGACTAGCTGAACATTAAGAGGCTAATTATGCTGTTTGCAGTACAGCAGGCATAAAAAGAATCAAACTAAACTCAGAACAAGCATCTGCTCAGATAAAATCTGCCAAAAAACTACCTACATTTTTTGTTGTTCACAGACAAGTGCAGGGATCAGCATACTGCTGCTGCCTGCAGGACACCTATAGCTGACAAGAAAGAGCACTGTACAGTGAAATGACAGTAGGTTCATGAGGAAACAGTGTAAAACAGTCAGTGGAGTGCACCAAAGGCTTAGTCAAGAATATGTAACACACCAGCCATCATTATATTTCTAAGCTGCATATCCAAGATATTGTAACATAACTATTGGTGCAGGGGGAGGCTGCTAAGACATCAGAATTGCATTTTCTGATTTATTCTGATGCTTTGCACACTGTTGATGTGTAAAGAATAAAAAACAGAGGAAAAGAATGCTACAGAAAAATAACTTTTGTGACCATTTCCTAGCTGGTCCAGGCTCTAAAATGGCTCTACACAGGTCAAATAATTCAGAAGTCCCTCTCACATTAAATAATTCTTCCACCAATCCCATTCATCAAAGCTCTATGAGTAAAACTACTGATACAAGTAGTATCAAGGAGGAGGTAGAGAAGTCAGGAGAACAAGGCTCAGTGAAATCGGACTCTGGCACAAACAGACAGGAAAACAACTGGGAAGTAAGAATGAGAAGACATAGAGAATGCAGGAGAAGCAAAATGCAGCAGGTCTTACTCTCCTGGAGAACAGGTTCAGTATCTGTTTGTAAACGTTGTGAAAGATGCAGATGATCTTCTCCACTCTGCAGTGTGTTTTGCTCATGTAGGACTTGGAGGACACAGTTACCTGAACAACCTGTTCCCTCTTGTAAAACTTGTCATGTCATCTTAGCTTACCTTGCTGAGTTGACCCCTCATTATATCACAAACGCTATATAAGCTATATTTTGTCTACAGCAAAGTAAGAGTTAATTTTCCCACAGGAACAGAGGCAGACACAGAAAAACTGAGAAAGAATGCAAGAAGGAAACAGAGAAGAGCTGCAGGCTGCAACAGTTATACCACTTGATTCCCAGCTTTAAATAAACCCTTTGAAGTGAAACAGGGTTTTTATGTTAAAATAAGCAGCTTTTCAGTATGCATCATTGTTTATGGTTGCAAGAATCACTCCACTTGAACTCGAAACTGGATACTAGGTGTTGAAAACAATAGTAGAAAATTTATGTGCAGACCCTCCTGCTCCATTCCCACAGTTCCCATGCTGCATCCAACACTTATTAGCAGCAGCAGTAATAAGCATTACAGTAACAGCTGACACTGATTTGCAGGCATAGTTGAGAAACTTTACCTTGATCCCTGCAAACCACAAGCTGGAGGGTATAGATCCACAATTAAAAAGTCTAATATAACTACAGAAAAAAAGAATGTACCATCTTTGTGAACTTCACTTGTCAAAAATATCTTCCAAGAGCCACAGAAAATATTCCATGTGGACAAATAAATGGTGATGCTGCTGAGCTGGGTTTCAAAGCACTCTCCTCTTTCCTGTCTCCTGCACCTTGTGAAATTAGACTATAAATATCAAGTGGAAGTGCAAATAACTTCCTAAATGGAGAGTAAGTTTGCACTTACCTGAGGAAGTCTGGCAGGTTTGCCAATCAAATCCATGTTCTTTTTTTTCTTAAAAATCAGAAAATTGAAGAAGAGGAGGCACGAGTAACGGCACTCTGAAAATGATGAATGTCCACATAGAATTGGGAGAATTCATTAATATTTTCTACTGTATATAACTTGCCTCAGTATTCAAAGGGTTCACCATTGTCACCCATGAGATCTCCAGGGTTTTGTAGATTTATCTCCCCCATGAGAAATAAAAGATCTGTGTCCACTGTATAGATCAATGTATAATGAAGAGGACCTCACCAAATGCCTGCTGTGTATTTGTTTCTGTAACAGATTGCAAACTTGACTACGTGCAATATTAAACCTAATGTCCCAGAAGTATTGATATTTAACGAAACAGGATAGGAAACAGTTGTTAATTTTAACTAAATTAAAGGAACATCTGCATTTCCAAGAGTGAAGCCCCAAACAACAAAAGGTATTGAAGAAAAGAGAGGCCTATATATATTTCTTCCAAAATGGCTTTATAAAAGGAGAAAACACCAGATTTGGAATGAAATCTAAGGTAGGACTTAAAGGTGCAGTAAAATGCAGTTCTAGTGCTTGTTCCTGGGATAGCAACAATTGGTTACAATCCCCTTATCAAAGCGTTGTGATTAACAAGATAGAAAGCTACACAGTGGTCAAGTAAGATGAAATCGTGGCAGTTTGCCAGTGTGGGTTAAGGAAGATATAATTTGTCATGCTCAGCATTCATTGCTATTGCAAAGCTGCTCTGAGATCAAAAACCTCATTGTAATCCATCAAACCAATAACCACATCAAGCTGAACGGCTGGGTGATTGTGATGACACAGCTGGCTGCAGGGACGGTGCTAGGAATTAATATGTGAAGCTGCTATCAGCATGTAGAAAGCTTTGGATGAAAGGAAAAGCAGCATGGTTATCGATAATAACCACAACACAGGAATGACATCAAAAGGGTCATTAAAAACAAACCAAATCATGTCACGCTGATTTTGAAGGAGAAATATTTAGGCCTGCCGCTCACCATTTAAATAAAGCTATGTCTACATATCTCTTCACCTGGTATGGGCACAAAAACTCAATTCTCTCTCCAATCAGCATCAGCCTAGGTCCATACTGAGCAAGGCAAGGGATTTCCCCATCACTGCCCCATCCCTAGTGCCTTCACAGGAACTTGTCTCCAGCAGCCTACAGTCACAGGCTGTGCTCAGGGTGGGAGTGTCAGGAGAAAGAATCAGCATGCTGGACAATTTTAGCTGGTAACAGCCTTTGTAGGTGGGCAGTAAGAACACCACTGTCACATCAAATTGATTTTGCTTGGGACCACTGTGAGCACTTTGGCTCTATCTTGCCTACTAGATGGGGTGTGAGAGAACTACAGGGATTGGCTGCGCAAAAACAATCTGGCAATTTTGCCTCCCTGAAAGCAGGATGAATCAGACATTCAGCAAGACTCAGCTTGCACTGGTAAGTCACCTCAGAGAAGCCTTCAGTATGACTGAAGTCCAGCAGCAGTATTCCTCCCCTTTGGTTTCTGCTTCCTATTGCCTTTGTCACTTTGACCCTTCATCTCCCATCCGTGGGATTCTTGGCTTTACTGTACACTTTTTTTATCTAACTATAACAGCTCTTCAGCTTTTTTGTCCCTCTATTACAATCTTGGCTCCCTTTAATGAATTTGGCATGAAATTAGGCCTAGTTTGCATTCTAATCAACTTTGGCGACTTATGTTTTTAATTAGTCCTTAATATTCCTCTGGTCTGCATGGATGGTGCATTATAAAGAACCCTTTCTATGTGCCATTGTGGTTTCAACTTCAGTTGAAAAAAGATTTCAAAAATGGTATGGATACAAGAAATATAAGTAATTTATCACAAAGTATTATGTTTTCATTCTCTTCAGCTGGAGCAGCAGTTGTGAATATTTTTTTTCAATTGAAAAACTGCCATGTGATTTATTTTTCCATGAGGAGCAGGGGTCCAACAAGACTCCTAATTGAATACAACCTCTATGGAATTCTCAACATATCATAAAGTGCTGGATCTGAGTAACCCCTCTCTAAAACCACAGTGGGCCTCTGCCTGCCTTGCACGCAAAGATTTAACAGGTTAATTGACCAAATCATGCTCACATCAATAGCTCCTTTGTGTTCAAGATTTGACCCACAGAAGAGCTCTGAAAGTTTAGAGAACAACATAAGTGTAAGTATTACTGGGTCACATTTGGAGGTTCAGAATCGGTTGTTACCTAATCTTTATTCAGGCAAACTTCCATTGAAAGAGAGCACTGAATCAAAAAGTCAGTACAGGCCTCTCAATTTCTCCCATTATTAATCTGACATCTTTTACTCTTTCCTGATTAAATATAATTCCAAACAGAAGATATTGAACTGTCACTTAAAAACTGGGATATATTGCTAGCCAATCTGCTCATCTGATAGTTGAACGAACCAAGAACTTTCTGTGAGTTTTCCAGAAACAATCTTTCATTATAGTTATACTTATTGCCAGTTTCTGACTGTATTTAACAATAATTAGAATGATCACTCCAGAAATGAGGTCTGGAAAAACACATATCCTAAGAACATTAACTTTACAACAGCAAGATCTTTTCCCATCATATCAGATGTATGGTACTGACACTAAATATATGCACAAGTGTTTCAGAGTAGTGAGAGATTTCTTTCATTGATGAGTTCTAGTATTTCACATCTACAAAATACGTTTTATTGAAGTATCTGTTTGCCACTTGTTAATTGGAATAGAAGAGTTAAGAACAGCAGTAAAATTTTGAACCTACCTTCTAAAACACTTGGTCCCATGAAAATAATACAGAAAAACTAATGGCCCCACTGCCATTAGTGCCACCAGGATTCCAGCTTCCGTGCCCTGGCAACCTGGCACTTAGCATCGCCATGAATAAAGGCACATTAGTTTTCAGATGTTATTTGCTTGGTAAAACAAAGCATGCTCATTCCTAGATTTTAAAGATGGAGAGACTCTCTTCCTGCTAGCTGAGGATGTGACCTTTTGGCCAGAAAAGCACACTTGAACCTCTTAACATCAGTGGTACAGGGTCAGATCACAGGTCTGACCTTGTATCTCCTCTCTCATTCACAGTCAGTAACTGATGCTTACAAAAAAAAAAAAAGAGCATGAAGAGGGAAAACACAGAGCCTGGCGTTTCCACTGAACTTTCACAGTTTCCAGAAACATGCAGCCTAGAGACCTTCCTTCTGGCACGGTGGAAATTATCAGAATCAAGACCTTAATCTTTCAGGGTTTGAACAAGAGAAATGCCAACAGCACCTAAGTACGTCACTTTATATGGGTGACAACTCCCAAAGTCCAAATAGTTGCCTGGATCAAGCCCAGGCTCCTAAGCCTCTTGCAGAAGTTAAGCACTGAAGTTTGAGAGACACTGAGAGGGAGGAAGAGGAAATTTTCTTAGTTTTGGCTGAGTTTGCTTCGAGGCTGCCAGAGTATGAAAGAAGGCAAGCCTGAAGTGTGTTATGCTCTCAGTATTTACAAAAGGCATCTTTACTCAAAGGTATATTCTGGAGAAACACTGGGCCAGACTCTGGAGATCTTATTCATTCTACTTCTGCAGACTTCAAAAGAACTTTAACAAGGTTTTAGACAAGCATTATAATATTTCAGACTAAGGTTAATGAAGCTCGCAAGGAAAACTAACTTTCTGTTCTATCCTAGGAAAGGAAGCTTCTTGGATTGAATCTAACCCCTTTGAAGGTAACTGACTTTATTAAGGGGGAATTTTATCTCCAACTCCTGAACACACTACATATATAATAATTGTTGTATAATGAATCAGAAAAATAGTCCTGAGTGTGAGAAAAATGAAAGAGAAATAATTCTCCGTACTTTTCTATATTAACACAAAATATGCACACAAGAATTTAGGGAAAAAGGAAATTATTACATACTCAAATTCCAAAGAAAGAGCCAAATATATCAGATTTGGTTTTTCCTCATATGGAGGGCAGAAATGTTTCATAATAAGTTGCAATACATACAAGAGATATGTTGTTTTCACATTTTTCTCCCCTCTAAAATGTAACCTTAATATAGCAGAGGTGGTTCTAATCCAGTGCTGCTATTTATCCATGGAGAAAGCTCTTCAGAGAGGCAGTATGCTGCAAAGAAATAATACAACTTAAAAAGCAAAATTATGTAAATAAAATACAGAGTTGCTCTCAGCAAGCTCACTGCTACACAGAGATGTCAATGAAAGCAACTTATATCAGTATGAAGTTCTCTGCATTTGCACAGTCCTTGTCCTGACAATCTTTTCTTTTGCTTTAATAAAAGCTGGCACTTCTGCCATTTGCACAAAGTGGAGACATTTCCTGTTGGCTGCATATGAACTGAAGCAAGAAATAATGTAAGTGCCAGTCAGCCCTCCTGTCTGAAACTCTGGGAAACTATGTTAAAATAACTTAGCACAACCTAGATAGGCTCAGCACTGCCTACCTCAAAAATTGTGACGCAGGCATACCCAAAAGCATGACATGGTCTTGAACTGCAATATCTTTCAAAAATAATTTGTTTACCTTTTAGTTTGTTTGAGTCTTTGCTGTGATTCAAACACTCCCGTGATGAATAAGTTTTTTTACTACTTTATAAAAATCATTTCACCTGATCATCTGCTGTCCAGGAGCTAGAACTTGAAGAAAAATATAATGTATTGCAAAATTCAAAATAAAATTGTGAGAATTAACAGTAACACTCATTTCAGGACAAACTCAACTGAAGGGGAAGGAGGGAGGAAGTGTCCCTAAGCTAAACTTCAAACAAATTAGAAAAAAAATTACAAAAATTAGAAAACCAGAAGTTTTATACCATTGTCCCTACTCAAAAATCAACAATATTAAGAATCAGCTTTCCATGAGAGCAAAAATGGGAATAATCTTGCCTGTAGTGTAGCATTACTAGTCACGTTAGGATGCGTAAAGAGACTGGAGACAGTATGGACTCCCAGAACAGACCTAGTCTATCCTGGCAGGTGTCTGTTCAACATCAATGAGGGAAGTTCATCAGCCTTTTTGAATAATCCAGCATTTCAAAGCCTGTATAGTCAGAAAAAACTTTCCTCATATTAAACTTCTGGTTTTCTTGCTGTAAATTAAACTAATTTCCCCCTTGTCCAATGGAAGGACAACTTATCCTTATGCTTCTTAGAACAACACTCATATTTTCATTTTTATCTTCACTTAGCTTTTCCTTTTTTAGACTAAAAAGTCCCTTCTCCTCACTTTATCTCATAAGCTGAATTTTCTTAGCTTTCATTATTATCTCAGCTTCCCCAGGCTCAGGTTCTTTGTATAGTTCCCACAAAACTGGTGACCTACTTTATATATGAATATTAAAAAAGCACATGTATAAACAGCACCACAACATTAAATCAATCAAAAAAGAATATATAATATTTTAATATATTTATATTAACTTCTCAGTCAACAGTTCCATCACTTCCAAGATCCATGATCCCTTCACAATGACCTTTGTCTTGTCCTGTGGTATTTTCCAATTAATTTGGTGTTAGGAACTTTATTGATGTCTATTCTGTAAAGTACCTTCCACATTTAAGACAATATGCAAAGCCCATGCATAATATCACTCGCAGTTTTGAATTTTAAACATTTTAAAGTTACTGGAATATTTACTTTCTCATACAGGTGATGAAATTCAGAACAAATATAAATGTTTCTCCTCAGAGAGAATTCTGAGGAGTAGCTCAAAAGTCTCGAGTCACAGATTCAAGAAAGGAAAAGAGATCAAAAGATTTCCTTCCCACAGATCCCACAAGTATTTGTAACATCTTTCAGGTAATGCAGGTGGAGGGGACAAACTCTTTGCCTAATTTCACTCTGTGTGAAACCGGAACATAGTAAATGTTTTTTAACCTAAAGATATGAAAAGAAAGGCAGAAAAGCTGCAGGGGAGATTGTAACTGACCTGAGAAGAAGTAATCAGCCATCTATTTCAGGGCCACAAGGAACATCTGAAGCTGGGCAAGGAGACCTTGACAGAGTAATAGGTACGAGTGGGTCACTGGAAGGCTGGGGTTGTTACCGCAGACAAACACGGGTTACAAAGGCTCCTTAGCACTGTGAATTAGAGAGTGTAATTGGCATCCAGCTGCTCAAACCAGTAACCCGAAAGAATTGCTGTACAAAGATGACAATGGATGCAGGCTGTCGATTTTAATAAAGACATTGAGAAACTGAAGGAATTAAGTGGGTTCCAGTCATGGGGAAATATGACAGTAAAGGCAAAAGTTGCTCACAAACACCCCAGGAAAAATACAGAGGATATGCAAACACGCAGCGACAAAAAGTCTGGAGCTAGACGTTATACACAGCAATGTGATTAAAGAACAGACACACCTTGTCTGGTAGTAAACTGTAATGGGGGTGCAGCATTGCCCCAGCATCTCATAATAATGATTTTGACAACTGGCATAGAGTGAGAATGCTCTCTGTGCCTGCAAATCCATGATGTGCCAAGACAAGGACAGATGTCTCTCCTAACAGAGATCATTTGGAGATACTGGATAGATAAGCAATCAAAAGAGAGAGATTTAAAAGACATTTAGGGACTGAATAAAGAAGACTAGTAACTTTTTCTACTGATCCTAAATAAATAGTTTTGAAGAACCTGTGAAGAGCTACCACAGGTACCAAGAAGAAAGCCAGGCTAAGCAAAACAGATTTTGCTGGTAACGTAAAAAAAATATGGATTTCAGCCTGCAAGGGGAAAACAGTACAGAAATAACAACGTGACAAGTGAATAGGCCAAGGAGCCGCAGCAGTAGTGATGTGTGGTAATAACCTGAGGAAAACTGCATATTCAATATCTTTTCTTTGAGAAAATGCTCCCAAGGAAGACTGGGAAATCAGAATTCATAAACTAGGATATGCAAAGATAAACTGAAAAAAATCCAGTAGTACGATTTGGGGTTGTGCTGGGTCTGGCTGGGATGGAGGTAACTTTCTTCGTAGCAGCCCACATGGTGCTGTGTTTCAGATCTGTGGCTACAACCCTGCTGATAATGCACCCCTGTTTTGCCCATTGCCAAGCTCTGCTTACACTGCATCAAGGCCACCTCTGCTTCCCACTACACCCCCACAGCCAGCAGGGCAGGGAGGGGACACAGCTGGGACATCTGACCCAGACTGGCCAAAAGGATATTCCATACTATGTATGTTCATGGCCAGAAATAAAAACTGGGGTAGAGGAAAGAAAAAGATATGGTTTTTGCTTTCAAAGTGTCTGTTTAGAGACTGGCTGGGCATCAGCCTGCCTGTGGGAGGGAGGTGGTGACCATCTTCTTTGCTTTGCTTGCTTTTTCCCCCTGCCCCTGTCTTTTCTTCACCTATTAAACTGTTTTTTATCAAAACTCAAGAGTTTTCTTGATTTTATTTTTCCTATTTTCTCCCCACTGCGAGGAGCTGGTGAGGGCAGTGAGTGAGCAGCTTTGTGGGTGCTTGGCTGCTGGCTGGGGTAAGATGCTGGTTAGAAGATCAGGCACTTAAACTCATGCTATGACTTAACAGAGCTTACCTGGCAACAAAGGAAAAAAAAGGAAAAAAAAAATCTAACTGCAGTGTTTGCATTAACTCCAGCTCCCCAGACTTGAAACCACTACCACAGGCAGAACAGAACCTGCCTGGATTTTCTCCATCCATTTCAGTTATATGTTAAAGAATCCTTCAACATCCAATACTGCACAGTGTTAGGAGCACTCTACCTACATATATGATTATCATAAAACCTAACACACAAATTAACAAACCCAATTATTTTCCAGTTATTATTTCATTCTCCAGAAAAGCAATGAACACATCACCCATGCAGGAAGAAGTTACAAATACAGGAAGTCTAATAAAATGTCTTGTCAACCAAGCTCATGTCCTTGAAATGCGAGCAATAAAAGTTCTTTACCGTGACCTAATCGGAGGAATAACATTTACAGCATTATATGATCCAGGGTCATCAAAGATGCTTTATTTAGTGCTGAGAAGAAACACAGTATTTATACTTTAAACAGATAAAATGTTTGGCGACAAAGAAGGGCAAGAAAGCAAGCCAGAGTGGAAAATTCAAAGGAGGGATAAAGGTACCACAAACTAATAAACGCTTTAAATGATAGGAGTCTGAGACGTAATATATCTGTTTCACCATTTTTCAGTATATAATAATTTCAAAGAAATCCAAGTGAAAAGACGCAGCAGCAGAGACTTCATTTCAATGAACGCCTTCAAGTCATTAATGTAGGGCGCATGCACTGGGCAGCCTGGGCCAGCCTGGCTGAATGCAGCAAACGCAGGCTGGTGCTCAGTTCTGCAGCACATTAGAGAGCCTATTTCACATTCAGATTGTACAAGGCCAACTCCTGAAGAGCAAATCAAGTTCCTCCATTCCTAGTCTGGTTAGCTGAGCAGGTGGCTTCACTGAAGATCTCATAAAAGTAAGATTTCTTCTCATCTTCTCCAGCTGGAGGGTTCGGGAGTAGTAACCTAAACTGAAAAAGCTTATGGAACAGTTGATTTTCCCATCTACATTTTAATGATTTTTAAATCCTGTTAATCTCTGGGACTTAAACTGATGGAACTCACTGCCAAAAGGCGCTACATATTATGCAAAAGTATATTTATTTTAACTGGATTAAAATACCTGTATTTCAGTCTCATCAGAAAAACTATAGTTCTGTTCTTTTAGTTTAGAGGATAGGTAAATCTAAAAAATAATAATATTGAAAATCTAATATTATGCAGAATTTCTTGGCACAGGAAAAAAATCCCAATTATTATGCTAGAGACTGTCCAGCAAAACAGGTACACATTTGCATTTGCAACCCCATGCTCTCTTCTAGCACACTGGATCTCAATTTCATTTCCCAGGCAGTTAAACTGCAGAACTGACAGGCTGTGTGTGCCTGAGTCTTACCCTGACTTACCCTTTTTAAGCCATTCATTATTTCTGCAGAATAGCAAAGGCAAATATGCACGTGAAGTCTAATCCATCTATTCCTCAAACACCAATTTTAATGCAACAGAAGTTCTAATTGAATCAGTGACTGCTTTCCAAGTAGCCTAATGGGCACAAGTTAGAAATAATTCATACCTATGTTAAATAAAATGGAGCTTCTGGGTTAATATTGATGTACTTTCCAGGGAAACAGGTTTATTTGGTTTGTGATTTCTGACATAGAACAGGCACTATGTTGTCCATTTTTGACACAATGGTATAACTTTTACTAATTCCCTTTACTTTCAAAGGTTCTTCTCTCACCTGGCTTGTCTGGCAAGGTTCTAGAGGTTTTCTTTTTCAGTTCTGTTGAATTATCAGTCGAAATGCAGAACCATTTTTCTAAAACAAAGCCCTACTACAAGTTAGCTTCTCTAGCAAAACTATTTTCTGCTTATATCACTTTCCTGTATATCTCTACATAAACGTTACACAAACACAATTATTGCCCAAATGTTTCTTGTGATTCAAAAAACATAGTGAAGAACAGGACATGGCTATCCTCACTTTCTGTCATAATTATGCATTTTTAGATAGGTAGCCTGTCTTTTCACTCAAATGTATATGTGATATATAGAAAACTAGGGTATATATATAATAGTTAATAATGGATTGTCTAAGAGGGTTTTGGGTTTTTTTAATATATGGAAGTGATAACAGATTTGATTAGCAAAGAATGCTGGAGATAACAGGTTTTTGGTTGCTGGTTGGGTCAATATACCACAGGAGAATGTGTGCTTATTTTTCCACCGTGTGCAATGAAAAGGGTCACAGGCAAAAGATTTAACCATATTTTCTCCCAGAGATCCTCCATTAGTCGTGATTATCAATTCATGAGTTCATGATAAGACTAGTTTTGTTCAATCTGATTTTTTCTCCTCCTTGTTTAGAAGTTGAATTAAAGCATCATTACTTGCATTATGCCAGTATGAGCTGATTAGCTTGTAAAGCACTGATTAGTTTCAGGCTATTTTAGTAGACAACTATGAATTATAATGGAATATGCAGATAAGCCTGCAGAGGCACTTCTTATATGAACCAAATGAATTTTATATAAAAATATAATTCAAAGTTATAATATTTCATAATTGCAATCTGTTATAGATGGAAAAGATGACACTATATGACTGATTATGTTAATCTCATATCCAAACAACTCACATTATTTCATAACCGTACACCTTTCTATTTTCTGGTACAGCATGTTCGTGTCACAAAGGGTCCCTTCCTTCCTCCTCCCACATGTTCCAGCCCCTAGCGATGGATTCGCCGCTGATACCTGGCTGATGGCAGAACACCATCATGTTTGTAAACACTCTGGCAGACCTGCTTGCCACTGGGTTACTTTATGGCACACACATCCTGCATGTCAACATAGATCAAAGTCAAACCAGAAAATTTTGCATTTCATAGCTGACAGCTCTGCTCACTGAACCACTGGTGCTCTCAGGACAGGGCACAACAGGTAGGGTAACCATAGCTCAGTGGGATATTCTCATCAAGTCCTATTGGGTAATGAGATTTTGGAACAGAAAACAGTCTTAATGTTTTTAGTGTTTTTTCAACAAGGTTTTTACTGTATTGCAGTTACTTCAATTTACATTCGTGGGAAGTTGGTTCTGCCTCTGCTGCACTACAGCATGTAATGTGCAGGTGGAAAAAAGTACCAATGTACTTTCAGCCCAACACCACAAAGTCACTCTAGATTACTTTTAAGTGTTGAAACAAAAATTAGTAATATAAAATATTCCTTGGGCAAGAGGAAACCCCACTGAAATTTGCCCATGAAAAACCACAATGAAAGAATCAGCTATGGAAGAAATCATAGGACTCTTCATCTGGCTGAGGTTTACTGTTGGAAGGCCAAATATCACTGCTACTCCACTACAGTGAAGAGTACAGAATACCTTTCAAAAGGATTCAGGCCTGCTTATACAAAACTTCTTCCTTTGAAGACAGAATCAGGAGTGCTTTTCTTTCAATGCTGAACAAACTATCCATTGCTCACTGTTTCACAAACCCCCACCATGTTCTTGCTTTAGATGTAAGACTTGGGTTCATAGGCTGCAATTTACAGTAGCATAAGATATTTGTTATTTCTTGTAGAATTACATGGTATTTCACATGAATGTGAAATGACTTTACATCATGACTAATGCTGGTACAACAAGAATAAAGAATATCTGAATGACTTGCTGCTCAATGATTCCCACAGCACAGATTGACGCTATTCACAGTGTAATACCAGGGCATTAAAACTGCTGAGAGGGAGGGGGGTTAGGACGCCACACACATACAAGTAAAAGCAAAGTCTCTTCAATCAGCAAAATATATTTTCTTATTCTTGACATGAATAAAATTTGTATCACACTAGAGTTCAAATGGCTATGTAAAACATCACCAAACTGTAGCTCTGATGCTACTGGGCAGACGCTACACTGCATTGATGGATTCCATTAGTATGGAAAAACATATACAAAAGCATATGACATCTCTCTAGTGTAAACAGATGAATAGTGCAAGACTCCTACACAGCCAAAGGAGGTGCCAGGAAATGTACCACTGACCTCCAGCTGACAAATGGAGGCCAGCGCAGCATCATGTACATTCTGGACAATCTACCTCTGTTTCCATGGACTGAAATCCATACAGAGTCTTTACTCCCATCACCTCTTTTTATACAGGCCTCAAGTCGGAGCAAGTGGAAATGTAAAGGAGTTGTCCTGTGACGTGAGGAGAGGGAACTAAACTGAACTTAAGGAGTGACACTAAGAGGCCCCTAGTCTTGCTTTTTTTGAAACTTAAGCACTTATTTTTCTGCATGGCCTGGCAGATTAGTATGCAGAATATGTAGAAAACCCACTAATATGAGAGGAAGAATTCAATTCCCAGCACCTTCATTTGCCGAGTTGCCCAAATACAAATATCATAATCTATTGCTAAGTATCCTTTTTAATAAACAATGATCTATTTTTTCCCCAGTTAAACTGAAATTAATTTTACAGGATGTGATGCAACAGTTTTTTTCATGAGCCTACTTCACTTAATAAATTGATTTACATGCTTTTGCTATTAAAATTAGGTTAAGAGAACACAATATCCTCTGAGAGAGAGCATCAGCTTATGCAAAAGAATGCAGATGCACTGATGTTTTTGGAATGTGGTAGATTTACAGCAGCTGAACAATTGACCGTCCTCCAGCAAAGCTGTTGCAAAGGTCACAGATACACATCCCCAAATCAGTATCAAACAACACTTGCACTTCTATATTAAGCTAGGTTCCTCACAGTAGCTAAACTCACAGTAATCCACATTGTATTATATAGCACAGATTACTATGGATCTCGTGACTATGCACACACATATGGTGTAACCTTGGTTCCGTTACTACTAGATCAGTCTTTTAACTGGGTCTAAGGATAGATTACAAGCTGCAGTTGAAAAATGTGACATGAGATGGCTGGTTTACACTTACAGAAATCAGATTTGTTTTAACAGCCTTTTCCAACTATAGCTCATGAGGTGGAATAGGAATGTTACCCTTCTGAAGTGTTCTTCATCCAGTATTTATTCTTTTTCACTAACAACATTTGTGGATTTCTTCTTTGAATTTGACAGCAGATAAATTATCTTTAAAATTGCCTTACTTTCTAAGCACGTGAATAGCACTTTTCCTATGGAAGATGTTTGGTAATTTCAGATGACTGCGTAGCATAAGGCATACAAAAATCAATGTGTAACTGAGGTTCTTCCTCCCCCCTTGTGAGTGAAACAATGAAGTCCATTTTCAACTTTATTGAAGAAATCTACTACTCTATTACAAAGTCAGTAAAAAAATCAACATGTTGTTCCTCTATAAATTTAAGTTAATTACTTTGGGCCTGATACAAATCACACTATCAAATTCAGTGGACTTTGGATGACACTGCAAGCTTTGTTTAGTTTTCTACTGACTTAAAGTTATTCTCTATTTCACACAAAATCTTTTGGATTTTTAATGCCATTAAGAACACTACATACCAAAAATAAAGAATTGATTTTGCAGCATCAGATTGCATACAGTTGTGAAGGAAATTTTATAGAGTAATATAATCACATGATAACTAGTTGGGTATAAAAAGTCAGCCTCCCTCTGTCAGCACAATTACTCCCATTTCAAAGCAGAAATTCCTTCTATATTCTTATAAGCTCAAAAGGATTCCTGCTAAATGCCTTCCTTCTTTACTTCCCTAAATGGGCACATATTTTCCTTGCTACGCTCACTGTCATAATATTCATAGCAGAGTGAATTGAAAGCATTTTGCATGTGTGGTGGTGTTTGTTGTTTTGGTTTTGGTTTTTTTTTAAAAAGTATTTGGTTTGAAATCCTCCTTGAAATCCCTTAAAAAACAGCAAAGCAACACTTCTCCTAAACACAGCACCCAGAGGACAAGAAAAGTCTTGGGGTCAGAGAAAGAATGGTTCAGGCTTGATGGGCCTAATTTTTCAATGAACCCCTGTTTCGGCCAGAGAGATAGCCAAGAGCTCTGAATGAGCCTATTTTACTTAGTCACAAGGAATTCTATGTGATGGACAACTTAAAATAAACACAGCAGAGGAAGGCACAGAGCATGAATCAGAAGGAAAAGGACAAAATAACCAAATAATTTACAGAGTCCTACAGCACAAACCTGCAGTAGTGCTCTCCTTGGAATGCAATACTTTGGACCTTGGTATGTAAGAGAGCCCTTTGTCCTTCAGCAAGTTTTGAGGGTTATCTGAAGGACACGTTCTTCTCTGCTGTTTTTAAGAATCCTATGCCTCTTACAGGGCTGGCTGTCAGGCTTTCAGAAGAAGCAAAGATAGTGTTAGTTCAGTCCGTTCAAAGCAGCTCCACAGAGGAAAGATGGGGCATATGACTTGGCAACCTTCCTTGGATAGTTTCCAGTCCAACAATGGACTCCTCTGTGCTTACCATTAAATGGACATTGTCAATCAAATCCAGCATTCTTAAGCCTTATCAGTTACTCCAACTGGATTTTAACTGATCATCCTTTGTCCTTATGCATTATTTCACTATCAACAGTACAGCCCTTCAATCCAGAGGAAGATGAGTACACAGAGGACATCAATGTGTCAGTTTCTCTTTAGTGCATTTCATTAATAAGCTAGTTTGCCTGTCAACCACATAATACTTGGTCAGGGAAACAACAGCAAAGGCATCCCCATGGCTTTAAAATACACACATCTAAGTAAATACAGATACAATAAGATAAACAGTTAGCAAGAAATGTAAATTACTGTCAGGGAACATGGTCCTATTGGAAGTGCATTCTTAACTGATTATAAGTAATTTTTTGCACACAGTTGCAACAACATCCATGTACTTTGCTTATATCCACACATGCATATCTTTTATAAGCCTCAGAAAAACAGAAATAGAGAATTAATTACTGACCTATACTAGGTCACCTATTTTCTCCTGTAATGCTCATTCCTTAATCTTAAAGACGAAATCATGTACTTTTGCTAGCAAACCAAGAAGACCTCACACAACAATACTATGATGTAAGCAGTAAGTTCTGCATGTGCAGACCATTTGTGAATTACCAGGAGAGGAACTAGACATTTCAGAAGCTTTCACAAGAACCACATGTTTCTTCCCATGTTACTTTCCATGCTTAATCCATGTTTCATCCCATGTTTAATTAATCCTTTGCAACATTTCCTGGCTTACTTTCCTCCACAGCTCTGTTCAGCGTCTTACACATAACCTGATGTTTTTCTGCACTGTCCCTCTCATGTCCCGCAATTTAAACTGAAAGCTGCAGCAATCGCTCCAGTAAATTTTTACAGAAAAGAACCTTCTGCCAGGACCCTGGAATCACACTAGTCAAATTACTGGACAGTCCTGGAATGAGAGCTGGATAGCTGGAAATGTCATGTGCTCCTCAGCCTTTGGAACACAGTTGTCATACCTGGACCTCAGAAATCCCTTACTGGTGTGATTCACAGTAATTCAAAAGCCATGCCTCCCCTTGTGGCAAGATACACTGTTCATTCAGCTTAAGTACTGAAGTTATCTGAAGGTGGTGAAGACTTCTTAACAGGAATACCATCAAAAGCCTCTGACCTATTTTCTTCAAAAATCACCAACTAAGCAGGATTTTACAAAGAAATTCCTGCCCTGGTCAGCAACAGTAGTACTGGATATGCTTCAGTAACACTGTACCAGGGGATCTCATGCCAGTATAACTGTCTTTCCAAATGTTTACAACAGGGTTTCAGTTTTATAAGTTAGCCAAGTCCTGACTAAGCAGAAACTTCAAATAAGCTACCCATTTATTTGCTTTACAGTATCCACAACACTTGGTAAAAGATACAAAAAACACTCATCTTTTTACTTCCTTTTTCCTTGTACACTCAAGTTCTGAAGCTATGTGTGCTGGTCTGTTTTCAGTTATTTTTAAAAAAAGCACTGTACATAGTACAACATTGGACTAGTTATGGTTTATATATGTGCACATATGTGACTACATTCTTTCTCCTTAAGTAAACAGTGAGCAGCAATATAGTTCGTGACCTTTCGGGAGGGAAAAAAAAAGTCATCATTGGAAAATATTAGTACACAGCTTTATGCAATCGTGGCTACAATTCATTATGTCAAAAACGGAAAATAAAGAAAAGAGCACAGCAATCTATTAGATCCTGCTGAGGCAAACACATGAGAATTATCACACATACATATAATGTACACTCCTAAAATAATCTCAGAGCCTAGCTTCTGGGTGTAGACGTGGTAAATTCAAATTAAGGCTGAATCCCTGGACAAAGTCCATCTCTGATGTAACTCATTGGAGGCCACTGAAACAGTCAGAGCTAAACAAGCAGAGCAGTCTGACAGCACAGGTGGAAGATGCGTTTCTGCAGGCAGGTGCAGACAGTGCTGGGCAATGCCACCCCTGCCTCGGGCTGGGAGAATGCCTGTACTGAAATAAAGACAGGCTTTTCAGTACCTGCATATTGAAAAAAAAATGTAGCTTCCTTGCAGTCTCTGCAAGATATCAGAGCACCGAATAAGCAGAATAAGCAATAGGTGCAGACAGTGCCTTGCAGCCTCAAATCCAAATTTCTTTTTGCAACAAGATTTAAATCAGAAGGGGAGTTCTTTTCTTAGTTAAGTCTGTGATAGATCTGCCTTGCCTGGAGTTACAATTTAACCCATTAAGACAAAAAAGACATTTATAAAATGTTAATTCCACCATTTTGTCTCAATGCTCCCCAAAAGAAAGGAGCATTATGAAATACTTCCATTATTTTTTCACAGAGGCTTCTAGCATACCATTGTTGCCATATACTCCATTGCAATGTCAAACACGTGGTAGTATAGGTAATAGAGAGATTATCCAGGCATACATTCAGTAACGTCTTTGCATCTAGGAGATCTTTGTAACACCTTTTATACACAAGAGCTAAGATGTCAAAAAGCATGTGAATAAAAGGTTAAGCCTGAAGACAGTTTAACTAGCATGGGAAGGCTAAAGAGAGTTATCAGAATCCAGGATGCTGGCCAAAGTATTTGCTATTGTAGAACTTTCCAGATCACTGAAATTTACTTCTCTGAGCAGACAACGCATGTTAAAAAAACAAAGCTGCCACTGCCCAACAGGAATGGGTAAGGAATGGCAGATGTTACACAGATTAAACACTGTCATCAGGACTACTAACAATGGGAGCCTCAACTATGCCTCTTGGTTTCCATTGTGTTAGGTGCTGCACTTTCAAAGGCTCAATAGAAAAGGACAAAAATGCATGAGAAGAAAACATGAGACCCAAGGTGATTTGCCTTGAGTTAAGCATCAAGTTACAGATATGCGGCTAGGACCTATGTCTCTGGCCTGCCAGAACACTGTCCACTCCAGTATGCCTTTCTGTTTTTTTCAAGTAGGCTCTTGAACTTTTCTTCCCCCTTATTACATATATTTCTAAAATGGAATGAAACCAAAAAGAGTCAACAAGTTCAACATTCTCAAGACTCCTGAAGTGAAGGACACCAAGTTCTTGCCAAGGATCTTGCTGCCTACACAAGGAAGTTGCACATAAATTGAGAACAAATTATCAAGTTTCCTTTGAAACTACAAAGTAGTAAGCTCTGTCCCATCCTGTCCCATCCCCACCCCCACGGAGCACACAAAGTATATGCCCTGTTGGGGAAACAGCACGTTGAAAATCCACGCTTCACCTTGATTGCTCATCTCCCTGCACTGAAAAATCAGGAGACAAATTAAGCGGACAGTCACAAAAAAATCTGTTGGAAATTTCACCAGGATGTGTAAGCTAGGTAATACCATCTCCAAAGGTTCTCATATTTTATTGGTGATAAAAGTAACATCCCTGCCCCCACCCTGGAAAGTCAAATGGTTGGAGGCAGTTTTCAGCCAGCTGACACTCTCATCCAAGGAAAATGCTTTGATAGGGAAAACAGCTGCTAACATGCATTTCTGCAGTGTTCATTGGTCCAAGAACAGGGTCAACAGCCATGAATGAAAAGAACTATCTTGGCAGCAAAATTACACAGCTCTTCCTTTTTCCCTTCATGCTTTCCTTGCAAATGTGGAGAATCAGCAAAGAAACTCACAGTTCTGGCAATTGCAGAGTGGACACCAGCTCCCAGGACGGCTCCAGAGCACCGAGCCGCTGTGGCCCAGTGGCGTGCTTATCATGCAAGTACTTTTTCTTCTCTTCGGGGGGGGGGGGGGGGGGGGGGGGGAACAGTTTTCCCATTGCCTTGCTAGGGCCCTGACTTCTTGTCTGACAGATACTTTGTTTTTAGAGGGATGTTAACTTTATCAGCAGGCTCTGCAAAGAAGGACACTAGCCCAGAAGGACACTAGACCAGTTACTCGGCCTACCACCTGAATTGTTTAATAATATTTCACTTTGTAAACAAGATCTACAGTAGCAATAAACATACACAGAATTTTCCTTGTCATACATAATCTCAGCCAGATGGCTCAATGTTGCCATTTTAAATATTCTGCATCTCGCATGGGAAAATTTGAAGGACTAACATACCAAAAAAAAGGTGAAAATGAAACCTATAAACATTCCAGAAAACAAGTAAATAAACAGAATGACATCTGCTAACAATTGTCACTCACAATGGCTAATTTTGAATTTGGCAGAAATTCCATTTCCAACACTTTTTTTTGTATTCATACAGTCTTACTTATCTCTGCAGCCAAAGAACTCTCTCATTTCAGTCAGCAGTGTTGCAGGATGTGGGGCTCGCTGGCTGTGGCACATTTTTTAAAGTTTTGTACCAGGTTTCTGCCTTCTGGCTTGCCCACAGCATAAGTCCCCAGACGCTCCCACTCTGCTCACAGCTGTCTCATGCATCACTGGCTCACTTCTTGCCCAGTGCCACATATAAGTTTATAAATGAGCAGCTCTGCTCCAGACAATCCTTGTGACCACAGTCTTCCCAGCACCACCTGGCAGGTCAGCCTTTGCTTTAGGGGCAGTTCCCACAGACAGTTCTGGTCCTTGGCAGTCTCTAGCAGACTCTGGGTACACTTCACCTTGAAGCTTGCTCCAGTCATCCTCCATAGCCCAGCCGTACCAGAGCGCTGCTGCTACTCAGCCATCCACTGAGGCCCAGAAAGAAAGCCAACAAAAGATTTTGCTCTTAATGAACACATGTATCCCTGGCTTCTCGAAGAGATGAAGGGTCTGTTAAGAAGACTACTGGATTCCATTGAGAGCTAACTGCAAGGACAATAGTTTTGGTTTAGGAAATCCCTGAGCTGCACACTGCTGGAGGATGGAAAAATATCTGGGGAAGCAGTGTTTCCTTGCCTTGCTCACCTTATTCTCCTACCATACTCTATTGTGATGGATCACTGAGGGATTTTGGTGCAGAGGGAAGACAGAGCAAGCCCACAGGCTGTAGCCCAGCTCCACAGAGCTTTTTAATAACAACCCTCACAGAAAAGACCAATCAGACATTAAATAGACATGAACAGACAAACGAGCCAAAAGGCCAAGAATAACAAGAGGCTAGATGGACATTTGGTAAGACCGATCACAGACACAAAACCTCTTCTGTTTTGCTCCAAGGCCTCTTGACCTTCCCTGTTAGAAAGACTACCAGGAGATGAGGTGATGTCTTCCTCTCTGTTTGCAGTATTTGTGGCTTTCTGTTTCCTGCTGAAGCTTTGCTGCCTCAAAGCAGTTCTGGGTCTGGAACTGCAGCAAGCAAACTTCATCCAAAGGGCTGAAAACCATCTGAGCTCTTTTGCCGAGCAGCTAGTGTCAGCTGCAGTTGTCCATCCTGCCTTGGCTGCCTACTCCTGCAGAACAAGACAAACAGCCACGCCTCATGCTTCTTGCCAGCACTCGAACAAATTATTCTGTAACTTTTATAAATCACTGAAGTCCATCTTAGTTTTACTGGATGATTCTTGTGATCTGTCAGTTTCTTCACTGCCAACACTTCATGGGGTAAAATTCACCCTGCATTTCTAGTTATTTACTTGACCTTTAAAAAAGAAACACTTTTAACATGTGCAAGTCAGCTGATACTCTTTCTGAAAACCACTAACCTCTCAGTCTAGGGAGACATCCGATATCTCCATTCATACAGATTTTTTATAAACAGTGAATAGGGAGTGAGGCATTTGAGTCTCTGCGTCGTTTCCTTTTCAGTTATGATATAGATTGCTTTTGGCAGAATCCCTCAGTAATGAGAACATGTCAGGTATTAAAAGCTACAATAAAAGTCAGTGAAGCCCTCAAACAAATTACAAGCCCATTAAATACCATGCTGTCAGCTCTAAAGGTCAGACTTGGGCTTTGTGAAAATCTGCTCCATGCAATAGGAACTGCATGTGTAAACACTGTTTTCTGTTGTATGCCTTTAACTTACAGCTGCAGAAATCCTTTCTGTCCCATGCAGCTGGCACACCTTAAAGCATAGCAGAAGGAATATCATAAATGCAAAATAAATAACAAAATCAATCCATTGGCATTTGCCAGAAGGTAGTCTTCATGCTAAACAAGTGTAAGTCACCCTTAATATACAGGACCATGTTAGCAATCACTGAAGTCCAGGACAGGGACACAAATCAACTCTCCAGTTTGCCAGCCACCAGACAGTACTTTCAAAACAGTCAACAGCCAGAATTTCAAGTAGATAAAGATGCATACAAGTACCCAGGGATTTTCCAAAAACATAAACAAACTCAAATCCCATGGGAGTCACCAGGGAGTAAGAATCAAAGGGAATTTTTCAAATGCAATGAGGGAGTTTCCAGGCATTTCTAAGTGCCTGTATATCTTCCAAACTTAAATAAACTCCCTTGTGGAACAGTTTTTCAGAAGGGTCTTTGGGTTAACTGTGAACTACATTTCAGTTACAGTGCACTGTGAAAATCAAAGTTAGTCACCACAGGAATACAAGAACTGATGATAACTGCTTTCTATAGGAGTTTGTACAAAGTTAGGATGCTGATATGTCCCCCGAACCAGATCCTTAGCTGATTTAAATCAGCACTAATCAGACCTTTCCAATGTCTGGCTTTATAAGATTAAATCTAAAAGAATAGAACCCAAAAGGCACAAAGTTTGGAACCCACATCATATTAAAAATGACATTTATGTAATGTCAGTCTTAAGGGATCCATGTTCCTCTCAGTACCCACAGAAGGAGAAAGTGGAAACTAATGATTCTTTTCAGCGTTCAGTTAGCATCAGCTTCTGCTGCAAATTAACCTTCAGGCTTGATACTGCCTAAGCACTTAGCTTTGAATTGATTTGTAAGCTGGTGTGTATGGTCCACATGCTTAAATAGCACACGAGTTTATATATTCCTGCATATGAAGAACACACATATATGTGAAAATGGCAAACTGATATTTTGTGATGATCTATCAGTTCCCTGCTTAAGCACATTGCTATGCATTTCTTAGCAGAGAGCATCTTAGTTGGGGGAGGCTGGTCATATATAAGCATATATGCAAGCCAGACACTGGTCATATGGCCAGCATCTTTGTAGAAATGGAGAGGAATTTTTCAATAGATGAGTTTCTTCCTCTCCCACTCCCACCCTAAACCGAGCTCCTTTGAACCCTCACTGTAAAGCTACTACCTGCAACATAAATAAAACATTTCAAGTGCCTGAACTCAATATAGAATTCAAAGCTCTTCTGAATCTGAAACCTTATCACATGAAAAAAGCCCAGCTCTGCTTCATGCTGCAGACTCCTAATATTTATCAGGGTGTGTGCTGATTTTTCCTGTCATAGAGTTAATTTTCTTCTTAGTAGCTGGTGTGGGGCTATGTTTTGGATTTGTGCTGGAATCAGTGTTGATAACAGAGGGATGTTTTCCTTATTGCTGAGCAGCGCTTACACAGAGTCAAGGCCTTTTCCGCTTCTTACTCCACCCCATCAGTGAGTGGGCTGGGGGTGCACAAGAAGCTGGGAAGGGGCACAACCAGGATAGCTGACTCCAGCTGAACAAAATATTCCATACTATACGATGTCATGCTCAGCATTTAAAACAGGGGGAAGAAGGAGGAAGTATTGTTTGGAGTGATGGTGTTTTGTCTTCCCAAGTAACAGTTACACATGATGGAGCTCTGCTTTCCTGGAGATGGCTGAACACATGCCTGCTGATGGGAAGCAATGACTGAATTCCTTGTTTCGCTTTGCTTGTATGTATGGCTTTTGCTTTACGTATTAAACTGTCTTTCTCTCAACTCACGAGTTTACCCACTTTTACCCTTCTGATTCTCTCCTCCATCCCATCAGTTATCGAGCGGCTGTGTGGGGCTTAGCTGCCAGTTGTGGTTCAACCACAACACGGGCCAGTGCACCCTCCACTTCACCCAGTCAGGCCTTTTCTCTGCTTTACTGAGACTCAGTTCCTGCTCCCGTGAATGGGAATTCTTTGTAACAATTAAAAGGAGCGAGCTCTGTATTACAATAGCACCTATGAGGACATGCCACGCCAGTTACTGTACACGTAACGAGTAGGAAGGAGACAGCTTTGCCTGGAAGAACCTACGATCCTTGCAGAACAACCAAACCAAGAAATCTCAGAAACAATCAGCCTCTGGAACAGGTGTATCTGAGGCACAGAAAGATAAAGTAAAAATTGACAAAAAACACATAGGAAAGGCTCATCAAATCCAGAACTAGCTATTCCTTGCCAAGAACACTCACATCACAGCTGCACAAGCTGAGCAATTACTTTCACTGCTCGACTGTGTTGAAAAAGCCCTAATATATTCACCTCAGGTACAGTCTCAAAAGGTTCCACGCTATTTCCTCAGACAGCAGTCTTTCACTAGTTTCAGTGCCAGTCTAGAAATTAAAGCAATTATAGAAATAAGCAAATAAATGAAGTCACCACTATCACCCTATTAATGTCTTTGAAAAATATTTTCTTTAAAAAAGAATGATTTACCAAGTACAGAAATTTAATATAAATATCCTCTTTCCAGTTCAATTTCACCACTTGCTCCAAGTTCTCTTTGGTTATATACAACAGGGGCTGCCTCCTTCACTCACAGACATCCCAGTTCCTAGTCTTTAACTGAGCCACAGGGAAGCCAAGTATCCTGGACAGCCTGAAATGACCATGTGTTCAGTCAGAATCCAGGACATTTTCTGGCAACATTTGATTTTTAAGATCACAAAATAACTACACTGGATTTTTTTTTTAAGCATGGTGCTATTACAAGATTTTGAGTCACCAGAAATATGCACGTATTTTTCAGAGAGTATTTTTTTCCAGTGACTTAATGTCTGAATGAATCCATCGCGAAACATGGAAGGGTCATTAACATTCACTCCAAGAAAAAGAGCACCTTTGAGAGTGTCCACACATTTGCTTCATTCCAGCTACGGTTCACTACCTTGAATACCCATTCCACCAAACTGGTCCTGATAAACACTGGACAAGTTTCCCTGCTCCTGTATTTATTGAACCAAAGAAACATTTTGCTGACAAGTGCATAGCTGGTGTATTTCAGAACCCCAGAAATCATTCACAGGTTATCTTTCAAAGAGTCTCTTTCATTCAAGATCACAAAAAGGGTCAGCACACTAAGAAGCAGAACTTTGGACCCTACAGAACCTTTCAATAGGCAAGAAAAGTGTTTTGAAGACAGAAAAAGTGAAGCCACATGCACTTCCCAAAGTTGGAATGTAGCTATGCAGCCCAGAAGGTGATTTACAACAAAACTGTCGTTCCTACCAATACCTAACATCTATGCCTTACACAGCACTGCATCTTTCCAAACAAAAACAGATAGATTTTTGTGAAGCCAGGTATTTGTCACTTTTTCCAACAGACTAAGTTAATTTTGTTGCCATCCAACTGTAGCCACAGATCTGTTCTGCATCTAGTGCAGATCCTTCTAGATGCTTCCCAGTCCTCTCCCCCAAATGTCAATAGCATGCAAATAAATTCCACATGCAAATGAGCAGCTCAGTGAATGGTAAAAAAAAGGTCCTGTTATTCCAGTTCTGTGACTCAATAAAAACAAGGCAGCCTCACTACACATATGCTGCCTTTTATCTAAAACCTATGTTAAACATTTAGTGGCCAAATTCAGAATGAGGCACACATCTTTGATTGTGTCATAGTCCGTGAGCTGATTTACTGAAAACCTGGGATTTATTACTCTGTTTGGTGGCAGGTGAAGTTGGCAAAATCCAGTTCCTAAAGGCAATAAAATGTTGTTGCATGGGTACTGATGATTTAGTTTCTTCTTCCTGCCTAAAAACCTGAGTAAGACTTCTAAGAGTTCAAATCAGGGTACTGGAATGAGGTATCTTCCTCTCTCCCACCTGCTAAGTAGTTGGGTTCTCATGATTCCAGTAATCCCCACAGCGTTCCTCTACAGATCCACACTCACAGGCCAGGAAAGATCTACCTCATTCCTGCACACCTCTTTCCCTGTCAGAGACCTGTCCCATGGAAGTTCAGTCACAGTCCATATGCAAAGCAATTCATAACAAAGCTTTAAATACTTTGTGATATACTACAATATAAACTAACATTTTATTGTTTTGCTGCACCAACTACTTAATATACATTAAAAGCAAGAGCGCAATCTCAGATCCCTATCTTGCTAAATAGTTTTAACTTCTACTGGATAACTGTGAATGAAGAGATTGTAACAAGAGAGGAGAGGTGCATAAGTTTTTAAAGGAAGCTACCACCAATCCCAAACTATGAAAATTTCCAAATATGAAACCACTTTGTGTAGGAGTGTAAAAAAACACTGGCAAGTTGTAGCTAGATTCTATTCCAGAAACATTACAGATCTTCCTTTACAACAACTACACGTCGTTCTTGAACATAGTGGTTTTACAGCTCTCAGCAGTTTAATTATACAGATTCCCAGAACTCATTTCACAAAGTTGTACCACACTAGACTGCAAAACTCCAGATACATTGTGCAAGCTTATGCAACAAGAATTTTTCTCCTGTCATCAAGTCCTTGCAGGAAACATCAGTTTATTGGGTGACCCATTAAGTACATCCTGCATCCTAAAAATTCCCTATTGATTTCAATACAGTTTGGGATGCATAAAACATAACAGTTGTCACATCAACACTTAAAACTGAATCACTTTGGCCATAATAAAAATCATTCAGCTCTAGTGTTAGCAGTACCAGCACTCCTAAATATTCAACTAAGTCCCAATAATTAGTCATTATATCATTCACTTCAAGGAACAATTTGCAAGAGCAAAAAATTACTTTTCCAGCTGAATTACTAAGACTGTAATAATTCTTAGATGCTAGTGTCACCTGTTTAAATCAATCAACATTTGCTAGGTAACAGACTTCATTGTGCTGCTGCTGCACAAGAGAGGCACAAACTTAGTAATAAGGCAATCTCAGGCAGTTCCAGCTATCACAAGATTCAAGAAGAATAATTCCTGTATTTTAAGACATTTTTATGCAAAAGTCATTGGACCTCAGCACACCCTTCCCATGAAAATTAATAAAAATCACACTGCATATGCCAATGCTAGACTGAGAACATGCAGATAAAAATGTTGGTTCAAAAAGCATCAGTCTTATTTAATTTTTGCATTAGTAAGAAGGATGTCATGGTCCGCGGATGCACCTATGTAATACTATTCCAGCAAAGGCAAATATTGAGGCTGATGAGATTCAATTTCAAAAAATCCCCAGCCATCATTGCCAAGGGGTTCCAGGAAATGTAAGTATTGATTTCAGAATAAGTGAGTTTATGGATTAAAAAGCTTTTGTTTCCTTTACCCATTTCTTTTGTAAAGGCTAATTTCAACCCAAATGCAAATCCACTGCTGGCACAGTATCTAGCCAGAGTCCCATATCAGGGGCAGACTTCCTAGAGAAGATTTCAGAAGGCTGTCCTTTCCCTCTCTCCTTCTGTCACATACTCCCAGGAAGTTTGGTGAACATGCTACAGTGACAAATTACCAGCTCTTCTGTGCCTGCATCTACGTCACAGCCACATCAACTAATGCAGCTGACTAACTGGGGAAGCTGCTAGATGGACCCCTGTTGTGGGACCACCGTAGCTACACAGATATCCAGTTCCTTTCCTCCCCAAAGAGAGCGTTTGTGTGTATCCACAATCAACAGATTCAGTGTAGAAGCAAAACTTCTCCCTGGAGCGCACGCAGAGCCCTGCTGCGGACAGACTGCTGACACTGTGTGTCAGTGAGGAAAGGAGTGAGGCTGAAAGCACTGCATGACCTTGGAAGAGCTTGGCATCCCTAGGGAGATGCTTAGCTGGAGCACATCTCCCACGAAGCCCACAGCGGGATATATTTGGAACTCTAAGAACAACCTTATGTGGAGACATTATAATAAATTTCTTCTTTACAGCTACCAGGAACTTGCTCGTATCTCTGAAATCCCATGGGTCTGTTCTTCCGTCAGCCTTGCAGAATGGCAAGGAGCACTCTCCTAAATTACTAGAAAGCCAGTAGGAGTGAGCCAAACAAAAAGGGGTTTGATACAGACCACTGGTTAATCGTTTGTCCATTAAATGAAACACGCAAACAAAGCTGCAGAGCGGAGATGTTTTTTAAGAAGCATTTAATCAGCTCTTTGAAATTTGTCATCTGAAAGGTTATTTTATTCTTCCAAATTGTATCTTGATGCTAATTTTATTACATTCATCTCCAGCAATATGATTTTGTAATGTAACCACTGCTACCGTTCTATACAAGAAAAGGAAATCAAGAGTGGGCTCAAAGGCAGATATATGTCTCTTATAAGTTTTGTCAAATACACACATCCTGATGGATGCTGCGAGTTGAGTGGCAATTACATATCGAGCTGAAGTAATCACTTGGTAAGCCTGCATAAAGTGGTCTATCCCACCTGCACAAGGTCTTAACAAGTAAGTTCCTTTCTATTACTGCCCCACAGATGATAGATTGGACTCGCTGTTGTTACTGTACTTGGATGCATCTCTATAAATTCAGTGTCTGACTTTCAGTAGCAATTCTGCATTTTATGTCACTTAGAGACCTACACTTACTGACTTTAGTAATACTGCATTTAAAAAAGAAGAGACAAAATTATAGATATAATGGTCATGAATACAGACTTTATTTAATTTGATGGCTGACCTGCAAACATGTGAATGAGTGAGGAACATGTTTAGTAGTGGTCTATCAAGAGGGCAGCTAAAAGAGACCCACCAAATATTCAGAATCAAATGCATAAGTTCTAGTTCATCAAAGATGAGCTTAAAATAACACAGGAATAGATGTCATTGATGCAAAAATTTGGAATGTGTCCTCTTAAAATTCTCGAGCCTGTCCTAGCAAAGACTGCAAGGTAAGGTCCTTTTTGGTTACAGTGCTGACTGTGACAGTACTACAGGTGTTTCCTGTCCTATTGACTCTCTCAGTGCTTCACTCAATTTCTGTATTTCCAAAAGGCGTTGGCTAATTAATAGGTTTTAATCCTTCTCATGCATGCTATTGCCTGTGTTTCAGGGCAGCATAGATATCTCTACATTAAAGCAGAATTAATATTCCAGATTCCTTTTTTTTTCCACTATACATCATATTTTCTTCTGTGAGTTTGCATATATGGTTTGAAGAAGTTTCTCTGTTTGACATATTATGCTTGTATCAAGACCTCCATACTTTCAGATCTCCACTATTTGCTCCATTTTTTCCTATTTTCCACTTCCATTTTCCAAATATGTGCTTGGAATTGTCACCAGAAGGGAAGACTGAGGGGAAAAAAAAACATAACTAAGTGGTGAGCTCACTTTACCATATGTGAAATTGCAACTAGAAGCCAAAGAATTTTTTTCTTTTTTGTATCATCTAATCTATTGCAGAAGATGCTGGAAAATGGAGGAGCCAAGGACTTAGCAGGTAGTGGGCCAATATATGAGCACTGAAGGCCTATTCCAGCTGTCAGCCAAAGCTTTGGAAAGACTGGATCAGGACCAAAGTTTTCTAAATCTCAATCTGGATGGGTCTTGCCCCAAGAAGAAAAATCTGTTTCACACTACAACATAATCAACTCTATTTCAACACCAACAGTAACTTTTTTTAATTACTTCCAATGTAAACTGCCTCTTGAGACAATGATATTTGGTGCCCACAGACAAAAGCTGTGGTAAACACACTCCTATCACACCTACAGTTACTCCCATTGGCTACCAAGTTGCTGATGAGGTGAGAGCTACAGAAAGGAAGTTAAATTAGGAGATCCATTTGCAGATATATCATCCCTAGAGACTGCATAGCCTCTACCGCACAGTGTCAAAGATCCTCTCCACCTCTTCTCTTATCCAGAATTTTTTGCCTACATCAGCTGTCTAAAGAGCCCATCTCAGCCTTCACGGCCAGGGATGTCCTGTTCTGTGCACACTGTACCAGCTCTGGGCAGGTTCAGTAAGCTCTAGGCAGATGCTCAGGCAGTGAAAATCCTTGACTGTCTTTAGGTATCAGCATCTTGATGTCAGAGATACCTTATCATGAAACAGCTGGTAGAAAAAATGCAGACAACGTAGATGTTCCATACCTCAGCACTGGGAAAGAGCATTTCAGCCCCAGCTCTTCCTGTTTGGCTCTCCAGAGTCAGCTCTCTGGGAGTGCTCAGTAAAAGCCTGACTGCACAGCATAAGTGGCTTTTGTTCCTCTTTTAAATAGCCACAGGTGTTTTTTTCCCTCAAGTTAGGATATGGAGAGCCCAAGACTCTCTGGTACTACTATACACTTATTTCATACTGAGTCAGATGACACAGCAATGGGCTCAGAGACAGTAGGTATTAAGTCTCCTTTGTATGTAGTGGTATCTTTTGGGGACATACACAGAAAGCTCATACACAAAAAGCTTGTGCTTCGCCTCCATGGGAACCAGCAGGCTACCTTCAGATTCCTCCATCAACTTGTCCCTATGTCCTGCTCTCAGTCCTGCTTCTGGGGTTCCTTCTGCATTGATTTAAATGTATGTGCTAGCTTAAGGTTTTAAATGTCTCAATGCCTTTTTTTCCCTACCCCCTCCCCATAATTTCAGAGAACTTATTCCCACCTGCCTCACTAAATGGCTTTTTGCTTCTTGATAGACAGGCTGCACATGTCAAGAGGGTCAACGCAAGATCTGCAGACCCAACACAACTCATACTTCATTTCAGCATTCAGTCACCTTCACCCCTTTCTGTCTGTGGTAGTGAGGATGGGTGAACTCTCAAAGTTTAGATAGGGAGCCAGAGGCAGGCAGGAAAGCAGGACCCTCCAACCCTATCCAGGGGCTGCAGGGCCTGGACTAGTTGAGAACCAGTCACACCACCACATTACCTATCTGTTGTTATGCAAGGAGATAGAAGGACAGAAGCTTTCCACATGGAAAAATGAGAGCTGGGATTCCTTTAATAGAAAGATGTAAATAAAAAGCAGTAGCAGAAAACCCGCATGCTGGCTGCTGCTAACACCTGCCAGCACTGCTGCAACAACATTTGTCTCACACATGTCCTGGCTTACCAGGCACCCGATTTACATTTTCACACTTCTTATCAGCTTTCTACACACTTGTTCTCTACCACATTGTTCATACATCAGACACTACCGTCTCATTTTTCAGTGCTAAGTAACATAGCTGGGTTATTGCACAGGACAAAACTCTTGCTCCAAAGTACACCTGCATCAAAACATGATAACCTTGAGGTAACATATGTATTAATGACACAGCAATTTTATTTTAAAAAGCCATTAACCTGTTAATAACTATGACCCTATTTAATTTCCAGATTTCTCCCTATTGCACTGCAATAACGAACTCTGCCTGTTTAATTAAAAATAGTAACAAGTAACTATGATTCCATTTGTCTCAGCAGAATTGTACTCATTTCTACCAGTCCTAGATTTGGCCCAGGAACCAAACTCACTTGGCCCCATTTTCTGAGGTGCCAGAACCCTCTCTTTTCAATAAACGACCTTACTGTGAATCATAGAATCTTCTAATTGGAAAAGACCTTTGAGATCAAGTCCAACCGTACCTGTCCTTCTGCAAAACCATGTCCTTCAAAAACTCATCTACCTGTTTTTTTAAACTCCTCTAGCATGGTGACTCAACCACCTCCCTGGGCAGCTGTGCCAGTGCCTGACCACCCTTTCCATACAGAAATTCTTCCTAATATCCAGTCTGAACCTCCCCTGGCGCAACTTATGGCCATTTCCCCTTGTCCTATCACCTGTCACTTGAGAGAAGAGATCAACACTCGCTCTCCCACAGCCTCCTTTCAAGCAGCCATAGACAGTGATGAGGTCTCCCCTCAGCCTCCTCTTCTCCAAGCTAAACAACCCCAGTTCCCTCGGCCATTCCTCACAGGACTTGTTTTCCAGCCCCTTCACCAGCCTCGTTGCCCTTCTCTGGATGCACTCCAATACCTCAGTGTCCTTCTTGTAGTGAGGGGCCCAGAACTGAACACAGTACTTGAGGTGTGGCCTCACCAGTGCTGAATACAGGGGTGCAATCACCACCCTGGTCCTGTTAGCCACATTGTTTCTCATACAGGCCAAGATGCCATTGGCCTTCTTGGCCACCTGGGCATGCTGCTGGCTCATATTCAGCCAGTTATCAATCAACACCTCCAGGTCCTTCTCCACGAGACAGCTCTCCAGACAGTCTTCCCCAAGCCTATAATGCTGCATGGGGTTGCTTAGTCCCAGGTGCAGGACACACAGGTGAGCTGACCTCCAACTACAAGTGGCCAAAACCATTCTTCCAAGGCATGTGTTTATTCACCCTAAAAGATGCAGTGGTGGTAAGAATGCTTTGCATCATTTGCAGCTACATAAACAAGAATGATGAACTGACGAGCAGGCAGTGATGCTTCTGGCTCATCTCTTTACTGATATTAACTTCACTTTTCTGTGACCACTATAGATCTCTCACTGAAGGAGTGCCCTTTGACACACAGGGACTTTGGCTTATTTGCAGACACTAAAAAGTATTATTTAAATTGCATTTAGTTAGATAAAATATATATTATTGGACCACGCCCCTCACAGAAATTATCTAAACAGTCAAAAGGCAAAGGGAGACAGAGCATCCAAGAAGCAAAATGATCCATCCATAAGTCCATTGCAAAGATTGTAACCGCACCCACGTGTTTTGACTTTCAGTTTCTGTTCCACCATGCGAGTTCATGCTTTTCTCCAAAACTGTTTTACACTGCAGACAGGTAGGGACGTTAAGATTTTTTAGAGGCATCTGTCCAGTGTTAAAGGGCATTCTCAGGTAACACTTAAGCCATACATGAGATAACAATAACTAAGTTACTATAATAGATAATGCAAGACAGAAAATATTAGCAACTGTTTGTGATACAACAGTACCTTTCTTAAGAAGTAACTCTTAAAAAAGAAAACTCCATATCTGCATATGTGGTGGTCAGTGGAGCAGTGCAGAGACACAGCAGATCAAAAGCAGCAGCTATGCACCTTGACTGCAAGAACCCTGACCACCACATAAATAGAGAGGTGTAGAAAAGATTATGAAATAGCATGGAGACAGAATCCTAGAAATTTATGTAGGCAGGCAACTTGGAAAGATCTTCAGTTATATGAGTTTCTGCAGAACAGTCAGGTTCTGGGCATTCACTGATGCAACAGCAGGCAGCAAACAACTCAGCTCCTTGGCTTCATACAGTAGCCCAATCTGAGATTTAGGGAAGACTACAAGCCAACAGCTCTAGGGAGAGGTTATAACTGACCCTTCACCAGCAAGCTGGACATTTTTGTCAGGGCTAGCAGGAAAGTTTTTTTTATGTATCCCTGCCCTTGTGAATCAGGTACCTCTCATACGAAACCGGTTGGGATATGCAGAGAGATGGCACCCCTATGAACTCACTTCTCTAGATCGGGGAACTGCCCAGAAAGTTTAGACATTTGTGTGGAGTTCACAGTAGATTTTTATAACAGATTTTGTTACTCTTTCAGCTTTCCTGTCTGAGGACATAGCTGAGGCATTTTTGTAGAACAAGCAGAATAATGTCATCTACAAGAGAAACCAGAGAGATTTTTATTGTGCCATTTTAACAATTGTGCTCACTGCAGGTATCTTTAAATAAAAACATTGGTATGGCCAAGAGAACAAGAAAGGGATTAGTACACAGTGGGATATACAAGAAGGAAAAAAATATTCATCTCAATGGAGAAGCAGAGGGTCCATTAGAGTCTGTTCCCCTCCAGAGGCACAGAACCTGGAGGGCAGAACAGAAACTGGATGATAGTTTACAGGTCTCGCTATAGGGAAGAAATCTGTGCATGCCCTGTTAGTATGATTTATATTAGTTGATTAAACACAGTCAATAAGTTAATACTTTACATCTTCCCCTATCATGCTAAGACCAACAGACTAATTTGGATATAACTGATAGCAAAGCTTGCAACTTTTAAAAGTCTGTTAATTATTAGTAAAATCTTCTAGTAACAGCAAGGAAGTTCTGAAAGTATCTTCCCTGGGGAGATAATGGAGTTATTTGAGAATAAAGCAGACAAACTACCACAAACCATGATATAAGCATGTATCAGCCCACCTTAAAGTGGAAGGGGTGGTCTGGCAGACTCCAAAGTTCTCTTGGAGCCCCATTTTCCAATGAGTCTGTTACAGGACATGGACTTATGTCCACAACGAACACACGGGTCTTTTCTGTATACCACCACACACATCTCAACCCAGCCTTCAGGCCAACAGAAAGATTGACCAGACTCAGTCACTGAATTGATATGAGAATGCACTAATTTGCCAAGCCCTGTGACAAAGTTCAGCCCTCAGTTACAAAGCATCTCCTGACAGCTCAAGGAATTCGCTCTGTTTTGGGTTAATTGGCTGGTTCCCAAAGGAAATGGGACTGTAACATTCACAATGTAAGACTAATTTTTTGTGCATGTAGGCTCACATCCTGTGTAACTTGTAAATTTATTAACAGATTTCAAACAAAATTGACAGAGGAATGGACATTTCAGAAATAGTTAAGAGAAAACATGCAGCTAGACAGAGGACACTATCTTCAGCACCTGGCTGAGGGAATAGCTTTTTTTAGACATAGAGAACACAGCTGGAAAATTACTCTCATTAATTTTGCAACTGTAAAAAAGTCAAAGTTTGCATATGTCATGAAGCAGAAATCTACAGAAACCGAGATTTGTTACTTCGGTTGCTCCTTTTGTCCCAAAGGAAGAAAGAAGTTCAAAGTTTTTCTTGATGGGATCCATTGATTTATCAGTGGTCTACAAATCTTATTACTGTATCACAGTACATGTGAAATGTAGAAATACAGGCTTTTGCTCAAGAAGCTAAGAGGTTACTTTGGTACAGACAGAGGTTATTTAACCACTCTTGGCACCAGCTTCCTCTCTCCCTTGAATTTTTGTTTTAACTCAGTTTTTACATTAACCTTGCCCTTCACCTTCATGGAATTTCATTGAATAAAGGAGTGGTGGCAAAGAATCATGTTGGCTTTGCTTCCTCTGAGATGTTGGGTGTCACTAACAGAAGAGCTTGCTGCCAGTATGACAGTGAATATCGCTGTTGTTATAACTAGAATCACGTTCCATAAACGTGTGACCCTGGAGTCATATAAAGGCATCTAATTACAACAGAAGGCTGTTTGTTTTATAGAAATAATAAAGCTCTATAAGGAAGAGGAAAACATGAGCATTTCATGAAGGGCTAGGTAGTTATTTTGCTGATTTTCACTCGATACTGTGTATTTTCAGTACTGAAAGTGCCATGTACCCTTCAGAATGGAATTATGCACCTCAGGCTTGAAAACATGTCAGAGCCCTGTTGGTCTTCTGCTCGACTGAGGTGCTCAGGGTGTTGTGGTGGAATAAGCAATCCATCCTTTGAAGCACAAGAGGGAGGTGGCCATCCTTATTTATGTAATATTTTTCATTTAATTTCAGGGTTATAAGAAGATATTGGGGAAAGGCTTTCTGGTTTCAAACTAGAGTTTATGGATCTGATACGCACTTTACTATCATTCTTCTAGTGTTAGGGGGAAAGCTTACAGATGATACTGAGAAGCAAAAATATGTTCTCTCCTGGTACTCATATATCTCCATTCTCCTCTAAGAAGATGTCAGGGTGACAGCCTTGGTGGGTCCTGACTGAGTGCAAAGACATTGCCTTTGCAGCATCTGTGTTCTGTACTTAATGACATGAAACCGGACACACAGTAATGCAAGTCACTAAAGAAAACAAAAAGGCTCTTTTCATCCAGGTTTATCCCAGCCTGAGAAAGGACATGAGCTGTGATGTGTCTCCACTGGACACATTTGAATCAAACATCTGCTTGTCTTTCCAAACACCTGATGAATACAACGAGGCCACATATTGCACACCCCTTTGCTAATTAAACTCCTGTAAGGTTGTCTCATGAAAGCCTGTGCTTTGATGCAGCTGGAGGAAGGACTGAGCACAGATAGGCAGCTGTTTACACACTGGCTCAGTTGAGACTTTAAAAATACTTAGTGTCTTTTGTTGTTTACCAAAATGTTAATTTCCTCTTGCCTATCTGCACTGCTAATGTAGTAAGTAAACTTCCAAAAAGAGTAGGACCTTTTGTCATTTTTTACTACTTATCAGAAAGCCAAGTTGAGGTATCTAATTATTATGTAAGAGTATTTTTTTCACCTGTAGGAGGAAGCGTAGAGAATCAGCTTCATTCTCCTTTGAAATTACCCACCCTTATAAAAATAAATAATAGTATGGTAACATTCTCTTCTACATGACCTACAGTTAGATCATGCTATGTTACAAATACATCCATATAAGCAAAATTGGTCAGATCAAACTGGAATGGAAAACCTCATCTGTAAATCTGGAAATTCATGGCTCTGAGAACTCTTTCTGTTCTAGCACTTTAGGGCAGGACTGAATAGATGCTGGCTTTCAGGTAAAATATTGTATTTTTCAATAACAAAAACATACTCAAACTTGGTTAGGGGATGAAAAGAATACAGAATCACAAAGTTGATCAGGCTACAGGGAGTTTTGCTGCAGGTACCAAAATTAACATCAAACAACATAAACAACTATCCTGCAGAGAAAGGCATTCATGTCACCTTACACAACTAATGTTTCTCTTCCCTGATGCTAGAAACATTTAAGGGCCAAGTCAGAGCAGAAACCGCCTCCACAGAAACTAAACTACAGTCACAGAATCATAGAATCATCTGGTTGGAAAAGACCTCTGAGATCAAGTCCAACTGTACCTGCCCACTACTAAACCAGATCCCCGAGAAACTCATCTACCTGCCTTTTAAACACCTCCAGGGATGGTGACTCAACCACACAGTATCACAGTATCACAAGGTTGGAAAGGACCTCTGAGATCATCAAGTCCAACCTATAACCCAACACTAACACCAACCATCATCTAGACCATGGCACTCAGTGCCACATCCAATCTCCCCTTAAACACCTCCAGGGTCGGCAACTCCACCACCTCCCTGGGCAACGCATTCCAATGGCCAATCACCCTTTCAGTAAAGAACTTCTTCCTCACATCAAGCCTAAACTTTCCCTGACGAAGCTTGAGTCCATGCCCTCTAGTTCTGTCACTGGTCACCTGAGAGAAGAGACCAACCCCTGACCGACTACAACCTCCTTTCAGGTAGCTGTAGAGAGCAATGAGGTCTCCCCTGAGCCTCCTCTTCTTTAGACTAAACAGCCCCAACTCACTCAGTCGCTCCTCATAGGGCTTATGCTCCAGCCCCTTTACCATCTTCGTTGCCCTCCTCTGAACACATTCCAGTATCCTGACATCTTTCCCAAACTGGGGGGCCCAGAACTGTACACAGTATTCCAGATGAGGCCTGACTAGTGCCGAGTACAGGGGGACGATAACTTCTCTGGTTCTGCTGACTACACTATTCCTGATGCAGGCCAGAATGCCATTGGCCTTCTTGGCCACCTGGGCACACTGCTGGCTCATGTTGAACTTCCTGTCAACCAGCACTCCCAGGTCCTTTTCTGCCTGACTACTCTCCAGCCACTGTCCCCAATCTGTAGCTCTGCATGGGATTGTTGTGTCCAAAATGAAGTACCAAAATGAACCACCTCCCTGGGCAGCCTGTTCCAATGCCTGAACACCCTTTCCATGAAAAAATTTTTCCTGATGTCTAATCTGAACCTCCCCTGGTGCAACTTGAGGCCATTTCCTCTCATCCTGCCTCCTGTCACTTGGGAGAAGTGATGAATACCCACATCACTCCAACCTCCTTTCAGGCAGTTGTAGACAGTGATGAGGTCTCCCCTCAGCCTCCTCTTCTCCAAGCTAAACAACCCCAGTTCCCTCAGCCACTCCTCATAAGACTTGTTCTCCAGCCCCCTCACCAGCCTCATTGCCTTCCTCTGGACACTCTCCAGCACCTCAATGTCCTTCTTGTAGTGAGGGGCCCAAAAGTGAACACAGTACTTGATGTAGTCATGTAGTGAGAAAAGTTCACAAGGTTAGGTGGATGTCCACAGGTACCACTCAGTGAGTCTGTCCAAAGATGCTCAATGCTTCTGAATTCACTGTCAGACCTGAAACTGCAGTGTCACCAATCAAACCACGACTGAACCATACGAGAGCTCTCTCTTCAGTGAGAGTTCGTTCAAAAGAGGAACAACAGATTACTAGCATCTAACACTGGCAAAGTGCACCAGTAGGTCAAAATCAAGCAACCTATCAATGCTGCATCAGGGCACTCTGTAGCAGAACTTTTATTCTGGCATCTTGTCAGCAATGGAGAGAAACACCCATCCTGGACAACAATGATCCAGCACAGCAAAGAGCCAAGCTGAGGAGGTAGCTAAGTGCAACCCTTGTTATTGCCACAGCTGATACCACCAGACACATGCTGAAGGGCAGCAGGAGTCATGAACAGCTCAACAAGCATAAATGGAAACAACATTTCAAACCGCTTTTATTGATTTTTATGCTTGTGGTTTTTACCTGGCATCTGTGCTCAGTTTCATTTGCTGTGGCAGAGCTGGGATAGAGTGACTCAGTTGTGTGTCTGAGCCTTAACTATTCCAGCTTCAACCCTGAAGCAATGATGCTACTGCTTCCACTGTAAATACCAAGGAAGCAGTAAACAACACTTTGTTTAACATAAGAAAATCTAGGTTTGTTTTCCACTGCTCAAGTGACAAACACTAACAAAAAAATGAATATTTGAATTTAGAAAAAACAGTACAGACTGAAAAGGACACATGCTGTTCTAGGTTCTATTTACACGACACAACTTCTTTGGCTCCATCTAATAAGGTAGAATAAAAAAAGTCCCTCATGACACACAGGCTTTGCTGACTAGCGCTAGACACGAGTCTTTCTCTCTCCAGGTCTCCATTAGAGCAAGAGCTAAACAGCAAAATACAATCAATCCAAGAAAAAAATGCAGCCATTATTCTGCTTTAGCCAGACACTTCCAAGAAATGCTTAAGCTTCTTGTAGTTTTCACAGAATATATGTTTATTTAAATAACAGTGGAGTGATGATTAGAAGCTTATTGGGAAAGAAAACTTGACATTTTTAAAGATGAAAAAAATTACAAATTCTACAGCTATTAGAGTTGAACATCTCAATACCAGTACAATCTAAAAAGCTTCCTGTCAAATGATTTCTATCCAGCACGAGTTTTTAAACTGACTTCACTAATGTGTAAGGCACTTTTGTACAACTAACATTATCTTCCTATTAAAAGGTTTTTTTAAAATACAAAGATACTTGAAACTAATTGTCTTAATGCTGTACAAACTCTAATATAAACATTGACCTTTTTGCGTTCTTCAGAAATTACAACCAACATCCATCCTGCAGATTAATCTCCTAAATTAATGCTTTCTTGTCAGTGTCATGCCTTTTCATTTGTGTGTTGTAGCTAATTTAAATTCTTCCCAATCAGCTATGCAGATAATTACATAAAACAGACTTCACCACTGGAGTACACATACTCCTTCTGTTATATGGTAAACTGTCTCATCATTATTTGTATCAGCATAGTGTTTAGATATCCCAAACAATGCTCTGCTTTTCATCTGCTAGATGCTATACAAACACATAGTTATCTTACCAGTTCAGTTTCAATAAAGCCTCGTTCACGTTTGAGTCCTCTGTTGTTTCAAACTAAGCACACAAAGTACTGGATGAAAAGCAGAGCACTCAGTCCTTATTGTCCAGATGGTGGAGCGGCATAAAAATGAAACCTTATTACCCAAGATCATATAAAATTTCAGAAGAAGGAACAGACACTGAACTCAGAATCTGCTGATCCAGGTTTGCAACCTCACAACTTGCTCCCTTTTGAGCTTGAATCATAGAATCATAAGGTTGGAAAAGACCTGAGATCATCGAGTGCAACCGTACCTGTTCCCTTCCTAAACCATATCCCTAAGAAACTCATCTACTCGCCTTTGAAACGCCCCCTGGGATAGAGACTCAACCACCTCCCTGGGTAGCCTGTTCCAATGCCTCACCACCCTTTCCGTGAAAAAATTTTTGTTGACGTCCAGTCTGAACCTCCCCTGGTGCAACTTGAAGCCATTTCTTCTTGTCCTGTCACTTGGGAGAAAAGACCAACACCCACCTCGCCACAACCTCCTTTCAGGCAGTTGTAGACAGTGATGAGGTCTCCCCTCAGCCTCCTCTTCTCCAGGCTAAACAACCCCAGCTCCTTCAGCCGCTCCTCATAGGACTTGTTCCCCAGCCCCCTCACCAGCCTTGTCACTCTTCCTTGAACGTGTGCATATCACATATATGCCACAAGCCAAACTAAGAAAACCTTAAATTGAGTTGTGGTAACACATATAGCATTTCTTAAATACACAGTCAAAAAACAGAGAAAAATACAGTTCTAGTTTCCAGAATACTCTTGAAATACTTCCTCTCTAAAGAGGGATGAGAAGATGCAAGTGCCAACACCGCAGCAAGAACCTGCTGCCTTTATGCATAGCTTTTTCATGTACATGGTTATAGCCAAGAGAAAGGGAGGTAACTGGCAGAATCGTCCCTTCCACATCAGTGGTAGGCACAGCACAATAAACCAAGATTCCAAAAGAAACTCCCTGGGTGTACTGAAGCAACTACTTGAAACATCTCTTTCTACATCTTTCTGAAGAAGCACAGAGGTGAATTACAAAGTACAAGGAAGAATATTCCTGAAAGAAACAAAAGAGCTTGAATTTTAAGGACTTTGAGAAAAATCACACAATCCTTTCAGGTACAAAGTAATTAAAAAAATCAAATGGAAAAGTCCTCCTGGGATAAACATTACTGTCCCATTCAAGTGGGACAAAAGCAGCAGCATTTTTTTCCACTGAAGTGGGATTCTGGTGGGAAGGGAAATTTAATCAAGAAATATTAAACTTGCCTTTTGGAGGAGTTTAAAGTGGTGTATATATTGGAGATGGAAAGCAATCAGGACTGAAATGGATGATGAGTTACTGAAGGGGACCAGATCAGACTACAAGTACTAAGCTAGGCCACACTTTTATCTTATCAACTAGTGTGCAGTTCATCAACATTTATGGCTTCTTCAATCAGCTTAGAGAATTTTTGTCAACATTTCTCTGAATTTCACACTATTCTCCAGTAACATTACAGTCACAAGAGATGGGTCTTCTAAGGAGAAGAAAGCTGTTTGCTCATCACCCCCCATCATCATTGCAACTTGTTAACACACCCTTTCATGTGAGAGGGCTTTCTTCATTACCACCTGCCTTCTCTTCATCCTCTTTCCTCCCTTCTGTACCACCTGCCAGTCTGCAACTCATGTGATAATCAGTGCACAGAAAGTTACAGTTCGTGCTGATTTACGATCAACGAAAATTTTGTACCTTGTTGATTGGCACAGCAGATAAGAATTTATTGACAAAAATTACTCAAGTAATTGGATTGTTGTAGTCAAATCATGTCCTCACTTACTTGTGCCAGTTATCTGTCAATATATGATCAATAATGAAGTGATTCCCCATTTGTCCAGAGTTAAATTGGTCACAGCTCTTTTGTACTTCATGTTCAAATTTGCCATTGTAGTGCTACAAAATAAAAGTTACTGATATACACTCCTAATACACAGTCAACCTGGAGGACTTTTTGCGTGGAAATTTATATTATTAATAACAGATTGTTCTTGTATTTTTATTTCAGTAAACCACAGTGCTGTTGCCAATTGATAAAGCAACTTCATGATCCGTTCATGTTGAAAGACATTAAGATGTAAGTGGAATAAAACATTAACAAGTTTAAGGTCAACAATATGCCACATCAATACATAGTGAAATGCATGAACTGTAAGTGTACCACATTAAATATTCCAGGAATCTTTATTGGTTATGCTTGTTTAACTTTTACATACGTGTATGTGTGTGTGTATATATATATACACATTCTTCCCAAAAATAAACTTTAGATCCCTGGTAATATTATTATAAAACCATTCAGAGCATGTGTCTCATTCTTTGGCCTGATAATTATCACACAACATTAGAAAGAAACAGGCTCCTGTTTCTAATTAGTAAGGACATAAAAGTGTTTATGTAGAAGGAGAACGTAAAGAGCTTATTATGCCCAGTCCTGTTTGGAGACAATGCGGTTTTGTCGTGTGTACGTCAAACCTGACAAAGCCAAGTTTGGTTACAGTCTGGCAGAGCATCTGCAAGTCATTTACATACTTTTAAATGCCACAATGATAAATACATGCAGCTCTGAGACAATCCAGAAGTGAATGAAGACAAAGTATTCAAAAAGGAGTGAGACTATTTATGAAGTAATTGCTTAAACTAAATTTAGAGAAGGGTAGAAATGGAGAGAAGAGAAAGAAGTCTGAAATGTAATTCTAGGGACTTGAGTGGAGTTCATTTTTTGTTCTCCTCATCCTAAACAAAATTACTCCTGCCATGCACTTACTGGTAACACATTTCATTTATATTGTACAGGCATAGCTGCTTGTCCACAGAAATACATTCAGACATAGGAAATACATTGCTACATAGGAAGTGGGAATGAGTTTGCTGATCACACAGCTGCCATCATTGTCTTCATCATAACTCATTAAGGAAAGCTCATATTGGGCAGATTCATCTCAGCACAGATCTTGTCTTCTCACAATCAAACTTCTGACTTGAGCCTGATCTAAGGGCTTACTCCCTCTCACACACTGCACAGAACTTCTCAGATGTTGATTTTAGTCACAGGAATTCACCTTACTATCAATCCCAAATCAGTCACTTCAGAGTAGGTATTATTTAGACTTACCAAGGGAGTCCTTTTAGTCTGCTTTGCTTTAAAGTTAAGAATTACTCATTCTTACATTGGATTTCCTCTAAGGAGCAAGAAAGATATCCAAAACTGGATTTGCATTCACACTCTCCCTATAGCCAACTCCCATGAATAATCCTGGTGGCAGAACTGCAGCTTTTTTGGAAAAAGCTTAGGGTGCTGATGACCTCTAACCTGCTTTACCCACTCATACAAGCTCTAGAAAGGGACTAAAAGGACGAGGTAAAAGTTAGGAAGAATGCATTTGGACAAGCAGTCTGGATAGTGCACTTGTCTATTGCTGTCAGCCTCTTTATATTTCTTTTTTAACGAGCAGAAAAACTGTTCTAGGTATGTAATGCATATAAGAAGCCAGTAACATCCCCCTTTGAAACACCTAAAAATGTGTATAATTGGAAGGAAATTTTTAATTTGGTAGGCAAAAAGTTATATTGGTATTTCTGACTTTCACATCAACAGCAACTATAAGCTAACTCCTCGTTGGTGACACCTCTTGTCTGGAGTCAGATGATCACCGTACAGTTTCTACTTAGTCAGAAGTTATCAACATGTTTCTAGATTTGGATTTACACATCCAAATCTCTTCAGCACAAAGCATTTCCCATCAAGTTCAGATGAGGAATGTTCCTGTCACCATAACCAGACACAAAGCCCACAGGTGGGCAGCAAATGTACTTTCAAACCAGCTTCAGTCCTACTCTAATTTACAGTGCAGGAAGAAGGGATGAGGGAAAGTTAGTTAAAAGTTCTGACTGGTTTAAGGATCATCTGAGCAGAAATAGCTGTGAATTCAGCAATTACAGCCTGCACACCTGGCTATAAAGTCCCAAAACAACTGTGGTGGATGGGTTTTAATGCCTTCATATTTTATCAAGGGACTGGAAAAGAGAAGGCATTCATATTGTTTTGTCTGCTCTCTCATCTCATTAATGACCATACTTCACTATAAATTGAATGCACAGACAGTTTGAACGTACATCCAGTTTTGGAAATTTTTGACTCAGAGGAGATCTAAATCCATCTGGGCACAGTTTGCTGAAATACTGCTGGTAAAAAGAACATCTGGAAGAAAAACAAGAGCCAAATCAACAGCCATAAAGAAAGCTGAACCTGCACAGATGAGCAAGAATATGCGATCTGAGTGTATGTCTTCCTTATTGTTCTGCCTATTAAAACACTGATCAATAAGAAACACCAAACATCAGCTATGATGACATTTTCATGATTTATATTTTGAAGACTGAAGTGTTTACTGTTTCTGTGCAAACTAAAAGTATGCTTCGATGACGGTAAAAGTACTGCAACCCATAAATTGGGTACTACCACCTTCTGCTCAAGTGCCTTCATGATGGATTAACCTAAGCCATTTCACTTGGTGCTTGTGATGGATTAGACAGAAACCGGTTTAGTTTATACTTCTGATATGCAGGAGCCTTGTGCAAACTAAATCCACATTCAAAGAATTTGACTTAACCATCAGTGCAGCAAAGGCACTTCATAGGGTGAGAGTGGAAAGGCGCACGGAGAAATTAATGCCTGTACAGGCTGCTCTGGCAAGAAGAGGACACAAAGTACAGACTTTATTCTCAGGCAGTGAAAAGAAGGTCACATCAGGAAGTATCAGTCCAGCAATGTTTATGCTCAACTTAGGCACCTGTTAAAGACCTGGAACAATCTCCTGTCAGTATTATTGAATGAAATACAACTAGCTTATACAAGAATGTCCTATAAGTTAGATGTAGCCTTAGACAGTGCCAGGGACTCTATGTGATTATTCAGATGATAACTTCCAGCTGCAGCTCAGTATTTTAAGCCATCCACTTGGTGTCCTGAATGTGTCTGGGACTGAGATGATTAGTTCTGGGAGGACACTCACCAAACCCCTTAACACAGGTTGTGCCATAGTTGCTCTTTTGCAGTTTCAGCACTGACACTAGGATATGTTCACACAACGCTTCCATTATGTGCTCTACCATCAGTCTTAAGCTCTCATTACTAACCCTGTTTTAACTGCTTACAACAGAGATCAGAGAGCACAAATTCCCCACAGAGAGGATTACTACACTAGTGAAATCCTGCAGGGATTTGATAAAATCTGCAGTAAAATAAAGCATGCCCTGAAGTTTTCAAAAGACTAGCAGAGTTTGAGAGAAAACAGGTACTCCTTAGCTGTCACTGCTCCTCTTTGCAGGGATTCAGTTCTGTGGAAAAATGTAACATTCCAATTTGTGAATCTGATCTATTTTTTTTTTAACTGGGCTGCTGTCTAATGTAAAGTATTGAAGAACTTCCTTGATTCAAACTATTTTCCCATTTTAGCTTTCTTGAAGTGGACTCTCTTCACTGACCAAATTTGCTATTTTGGTTATTAATTATTTCCAAAAGTAATGAAATGTTATTCATTAAAGGGGTGGAGTGGTGGCTTTAAAGCAGCATTCTTCACAACCGTGAATTAACTTTTTCATTTGCAACTGATCAAATTCTGTGAGTAGAGTGTAGAACTTTGTTCAGTCCTCAGTTCACTATTATACAGTCATGATTAAATAAATCAATCATTGATATAAACCTGAAAGCCCTGGTATTTTATTTTTAAAATGCCTTTCCCAAATGGAGTGGATTCAGCTTTTATTATGTTACATGGCATTGCACTGGAAGTACTGCAGAACTCATCCAGAAGTCTCTTAGTATGCTGCTTCAGACAGTGCCTCTCCGCTCCTCTCTTCCCCTCTTCTTGGATTAAGCATGTTTCCTGGATGATCATTAGCCACATATAACTGATCTCAGCCACCATCTACTAAGAACTGAAAGAATTAAACTACTGGATACGTATTGATCACTTCATAAATCAGACCAGTCTCAAAGGCATTGACTGCTGAGCAGTTACAGAAAATATATCCTGAAGAGTTACAGCATTCACTCTAAAATGTTACAGGTATTTGCAAAAATGAACTAACGGAACTAACACCTTCACTCAGTGTATCAATCAAACATAAAAGTACTGAAAACTGGCATATCAATTCTCCATATATCAAATTTTTACAAAAAAAAAAGTCTCAAGCCATTAGCCAGTTTACAGGAGCTATAAAATGAAGTCCCAGATGACATCATTTCAAGACCAAGCTCGGGATCCTTGAATACAGAAGTACAAATCTCTATCCAAAGATCAGGGGTTTGGACATTGGACATTTGAAGTTGTTTAGATATCTGCTGATATTTCCAAGAGCAGTTAGCCATGTTTGGTACTGAAAGTTAGGTGAAAAAAAAATGGATTTTAGGTAGCTACCCTGTTCAAGCACATGTGAAAAATTTGCTAAGCAAATATCTGCTTCATTCCATGACCAAGTACTGTGGTAAGGTCCAATTTCAGGTCTCACAGTTAGAAGTTGAACTGAGTATTTATACATGCTTCCATCCCAAGAAGGTGGCAGGCAGCCACACTGTTTTCCACTGTGGTCCAGCCCTATAGAGTACAAGGGTGTAGGCACACACTATATGGGGCACAGAATCCCTATCTGTTGTTCTTCATTGATTTTCACAGTACGCAAGATGGTCAGAGATCAAAGAGAAGAATAAACACATGCCAGGCAACCCACACTGCTGAAAGAAGGTTCCCAGAAGCTTTAGTGTCCCCAGCAAAAAAACTGCATTGACCCATGAAATTAAATGCAACAGACATTCAAATCCTAGTATTTACCCAGAGTCCTAGAAGCCTTAGAGATGTGATTAGAGCACCCTTTCAGGAAATGGCCTTGTGAAGCAGACTGCTCTTGGTAAATTCAAAAGGCTTACTTTATGCAAGCTCTGCCCAGTTGTGGGACAGTAAATCATAAAAATGTGCCACATGTTTGTAGTACAGCTTTAAGGGACAATAATTTAATGTACTGGGGATTTATGTACCTCCAAAAAAGGCCAGGACTGAAAACAGAAAGAAGAAATGCTGGTCTGAAGCACTTGTTTTTCTTCCCCCGGAAGTCTTAAAACCTGCAACTCAGCTGCCACTTCACCAAGAAGGGTAATATTATGTTTGCACTGCAGGTTTTGTCAAGAAGAGATAAACGATGGTTATGCAAAATGCTGAGAGAGACTGTCCTAATCTACCTGATGCCTTTAAAACTGCTTCCTCTGCAGCCAATCTTGAAGACAGAAAAAACTATGCCTTCAATAAGCCACTGTCTAGCTTCTTACAAAACACACCAAAATCCCAACAAACCAAAACAAGACAGCCCTCTTCTTCAGAAGAACTCCACACCATTTATATTTTTAGATTAAGAAGGCACATTGACAGAGATATAAAACACATAAACACAATCATAAGAAACTTGTTTGCTTGTACTTCTAAGCCCTTTTCTGGGTTTTAAAATGGAGAAGTCCTTCCTTGTTTTGAGCACATTTCCTCTGCATTTCATGAGGTGAGGGCTTCCTGCTGCTTGAGAAGGTTCCCTTTATAGAATGCTGAACAAGGAGTTTGGAAAAGTTTTGATTGATAATAGCTTACAGATGGCATTACAGAAAATGAGTCTATTTTAAGTATTGTTCTTCTCTGAGAAGGGATTTTAAAGAGGCACCACATGCTCTAAACTTGCTGGCAATGTGCTGAGTCTCCTCTCAAAGCCTGCCTCTAGAACTCCTCTCTGGCTCATGTAGGAAAAGTCCTAGTCCAACATAATACTTACTAACATTCAGAGCTGTGGTAAGGTCCAATTTCAGGTCTCGCAGTTAAAAGCTGAACTGAGTATTTATACATGTTTCCATTCCAAGGAACATTTTTTTCCTGTGCTTGGAAGGTTTGGGAATATTGTAGGACTGCTGTGTAAGGTGCAATTCTGTAGAGGATTCCTAGAAAACGTTTATTCACTATTGTCAGGTATACGGATCCAGGGTAACAGATATATTTCTTTCACCTAAACCCAGAGAAAGGGAAAAACACTTCATCATAATTCAAGCCTACTCTCCTCCCTAGCCTTTGAGGGTTTAAAAATTTATAACACATTATTACAAGGAAATATGAGTTTTAGTTTAAGAGACATTTTGAAATGTATTTGACCAAATATCAGGGAAAAGAAAGTACATGAAAACTTCTTTATTAAGATGAGTCTTCAGGTCTTCCTTACTTTTCATCAATATCTAATCCCAAAACATAATGTTAAAGGCATCACAATGACATGCTAGCCTTCAGATAAGAAGTTCATGTTTCTGACCATAATCAAGGATTCCAGGAATTATTCCTTCAGCAAATAATAGGCAGGAAGGACACAGTGACCTTGTCACATTTCAACCTGTACGAAGAGATGCCTGCCAACTAAAATTTTGCCTACAATCTCCACAATTACACAGCATTTCCTTTTCTAAACAGCTGCAGTGCCATGGTTTAGATGATGGTTGGTGTTAGTGTTGGTGTTAGTGTTGGGATATAGGTTGGACTTGATGATCTCAGAGGTCCTTTCCAACCTTATGATACTGTGATACTCACACAAAAGGGTGAAACAGGCCCTATCAACTTTAGTGATTACAAAAGTTTCTAAGATCAAAATAAGACTATCCTTATCCAATTTTGTAAAAAAGAAGTATTAGTTTGTAGCCAATTATAAACACTTTTGTAAATGTCTACAGCTATGACAAGTCGCTTGAAACAAAACAAAGCACCCACAGAAAATGGGGAGACTTGCTTATGAATTATCTCTGAATTACATATATTTTCTATAAATACATTACCAACATTTGTTCATGTACAGAACTGTTTGGTTTTGGTAACCAGATCACTAACAGCTATCTGTGACAGGTCACTTGATAAAGCACATGACAGTGTTTCAGTTTTCTGGGTATCTACAACTCTGTGTAATTGAAGTCCTTTATAATGCTTCCAAGTGGCTATGGTGGGAAGAGAGCAATGAAACTTATGAAACTTAACCATAAACCAGGTTCTTAGTTTTCACATGCTGATGGTCAGAGATAATCATACAAAGAGTTAACCTTTAAAATATTGTCCAGGTTATGCTTTTCCTCTATATGAGTGTATGCTGATAAGTGAGAAGGATGATGGTTATCAAAGCAGCAAACTACATTACCTATGTTTGGTTAAACTACTTCAGTGCCTGCATACCTTTCCCTAGCATCAGCATGAACTACAGGCTAATTCCATACATATACAAGGCCAGAGTTCAATATTTTTGAAAATTCAACTCAAAGACATTACTGGTTCCCTCTGCCCAATTCAGAAAAATGTTTGTTAAGAAAGCTAACTCCACAGAGCTCGAAATTAAAGTAACCAAGCAAATGAACAAACCAGCTTAGCATTGGCCATTTCATAACATTAGCATCATTGTTCACATCTGTAACTAGAAACAAATGTGCTTCTCAGTCTTTTAAGTGATGGGTGACTGCATGGCATTCTTAGCAAGAGCTTATACTTGGAATAGCAAAAGCATTAGTTTAGACAAAAACCTTGGCCAAAGGATAGACTTCAGTTTTACATCATAATCCTGTGCAATTAATCACGACATTATGAAATACCTCTGTGTCTCACTGCCAGGTCTTACCATTTTAGAGGTATTTTACAGTGTGATGTTTTCCTCATCCTTATGAGAGCTCTTCTTTGCCCACCAGTAAAACTTCCCTTTTCCCATCTGAGCAAGGGCACAAGTAGAACTTTTCAGACATGCGCCAAAGCTATTTTGCAGATTCAGGGAATACCAAAGTGCCCACCCACAAACTCCTTTTTCCTGATACATCCAGCTCCAGGAACAATGTTTACTAGCAAGGCAATTCATTTCCCTGGAAAAAAGCAGGGAGTGGATAAATGCTACCACCAGGGAGCATTTCATATACTTCATCAACAGTCAATTCAAGTTAGTGCATGCAAACACACAGAATGTAAATGCTATGCTAAGGCAGAACACATGCTTTCCATATAGAAATAACAAAAACTTTCCAAAACTGTCTTTCAAGATTCTCTTTCTTCTTCAGCTTAAGCCAATGTACTCTAATTACAAAGAGCCATTTGGAAGAATCATGCAAAAATGCCTGCCTCTACTGGTACTGCACTGTTTCTTGCAGCATTTGGAAGCAATTTCCTTTTCAACCAGCCACGCTCATTACCTCCTGCGCTTCATTTATTCTTCCAGGAAAGGTTCCCTAACCCAAGACAGTTTATGCAAAACATTGCTGCTCCATTCCTCGCCTCTGCTGGCTCAGCATTTGAAAAACATTCACTTTGTGAAGGAGAAATACACCAGGTGTGTTCTGACCCGCTTTGTTACACACTAGACAGACTAGTGGCCCGGCTGGTGGAGGTCAGAACGGAATCTGAGTCCTGCATAGCTTGAAACTTTGCATTTGCATAGGACTGTAACTGACTGATAGCTTCAAACCAACACTTCCATCCACCTCCATCTCTGCAACATTCTTTCCTTAAGCACCTTAAATGGATAATGCTAAAATTAGCCACAGTGTTTTCTGGACACTATCTTGTAGAAGGACTGTTCTGTTTTTTTTTTATTTTTAAAGGAACAAGAATAAGACAGTAAGATGGTTTTTGAAGACAGACACCAAACAGATTAACCAACTGGAAGTTCAATTGTAACTAAAACAGTGACACATGGACATCCACATAAGCAGGTTTTCTTACCCAGACAGGCAGGAGCACAGTCCCACAGTCATCAAGATAATCCCCCCTTCCAGATCTTCCAACAGTCACATTAACCAATTTGGTCTCTGTTAACTTGAGCTAATCCTAAATAAACAATTTTTCAGTTTGGGGCCTGCTCCTTTCAGTCAAATCTCTAGAAACAGTAACAAATTCCAGGTAACAGGCAGGCTTATTCTTAAAAATTCCCTATATTACCTTGTTAATTCCTCTAGCCTTCCACAGGTGTGTGTAAGTATACACACACGAGTAGAGACAAACCACACAGATTTTATTCTAGGGCAGGAACTGAACCAGTCAAGAGAATTTTCTATTAATTGAAAAAAGTGATCCAATTTCACTGTGTAACCTGCTTTTTTGTCAGTGAGAAGTAAATTCTCTATTAATTACAAAAATCATCAGCAGTTTTCTAGATAGAAAAACACAAATTCGGTAACTTAAATACAAAGGCATCCTTTCTTTATTTGCACATACACCAAATATTGAGGAACAATTTGCCATACAAGAACATCCTCCTACACTGTGAGCTTCTTATCAGAAAAAATAATGGTTGTGGTGCTGATCTCGCTTATACTCAAGGGCCTATTATGAATTCTGGTCTTATGGAAGATGTAGTTTTAGGAAGTAGTGGGAAGTTTTGTTAATAGTTATATAGAAAATATCCGTATTGAAAAAGAATACTGAGAGACTATCAGTGTACCCAGAGCAATCAAATTCTCCTGAGTTGTGAGGATTAGAAATGCTTTCAATTCGTGAATAGGGCCGAAGAAAGCACACAGGGTAGACTCCTCACACTACTTTAAAATCTCTCTTAACCAGAAAAGGTGGAAAGTTTAAGCCTCAGAAAGCCACAATGAAATTGTGGTGTGGAGCACTTTGGAGCATTGTGCTGTCTGCTGCCACGTGAAGATCTTGGGAAGAAGAAGCACATGCCTCTACTCATGAGGGCAAGCATGGTGAGCTGTTACCCCCACTGGGTATTTTCTCTAAGAGGCACAGCTGCTAACTAGAGAACTACACAAAGCAGGAAGTACCTTCTGCTTTCCTTTTCTAGTATTTCAGGAACACCTAATAAGAAGCCTGGGTCAGAGCTTATAAATAAATTGAAGCTTTAAGCTAATCTAACATAAAGGAAAGAGCTTGCAAGAGAAAGAGAGCTGTGTTTCTTCTATTTTGGCAAGTAGGACAGTACAATTTGATTGCTGAACCAAAATACTGTGTGTATTGCACTGTAATTCAAGTTCTGCCTCTTTTCATCAATGTCCTGCAAATGCCTTTTCCCCTCTTCCCCTCATCTTGACTACCAGGCAGGTCTAACTTTGTCCCTCCGCATATCCCAGAGGATTGTTAAAGAGGAAAGAGAATTATCATGTTGAAAAATACGCCACTGATACTTAAGTCTTAAATCAATATTATAACAGGAAGCTTTAGTCTGCTATATAGGTCAGGGAAGTATTTGAAGCATAACACTGGGCAATTTGATTCATGGAGAGGGCTGGCTCTGAGGAAAGCATCATACAGCTGTCCTGGGCAGCCAGACCATCCCCAACATAACACCACAGAGGCTGTTTGACTGCTCCAAGACCATGCTACGGTAGAACATGCAAAGCTGGGCTTTGGACTGCACTCAGTGAAGACAGAAAAATCATTGGTCCTGCTCTGTGACAAAGCAACGTGCACAGTAAGACTCAGGAATATGCTCCAAATAGTTCTCAAGAAAACTTATCAAACTGGGAGACCAAGGCTCAGATTTATAATTCCAGTTTTAGATTCCTATTATATAGCCTGCAATGTGACAGGTACTCTGGTCATAATTCATTAAAAAACAACAACAACAAACCAAACCAAACTACGCTGAACAAACAACAAACCAAAATTCTTAGAAATCCACAAAACTTAAAAAGCAAGAGTAAAACCATGCAATCCACGATACTGCCAGGGAATATTTGGTAGCACAGGGACAGTACACTCAGCAGCACCTTATTTTTGAATGCCCAGGCTCCTCAATGAACTGCAGCCTTTTGTGAAGCCCGATGAAATCAAAGGAAGTCATTTGTAAGACTAGACAGCTTTTGAGTCATGTGTTATAGGAACTGACTTCAGCATTGCAACTGCCTAATGCCATTCACTAAGTCATTGAAAATCCCTTGGTACTCAGGCCTTTGGACGAAGTGAGCCATCAGGTCTCAAAGAAGCATAATGGGTGCTTTAAAAGAACCTGCTGATGAAACACAAGTACTGGAGGCAGACAGTGACCTGACAGACACTGTACTAGGCTGAAACTGGAGAACTGCATTCTCTTGTTGGCTCAGCAAACGAATCTGGATATTCAAGGCCTCCTCCACCCCTACTCCTCCCACTTCCACCTGCAAATGAACATACTAAATAAAATACTCCGAAAGCTGCACACAAAACAAGCTTTTCACTTCTCAGTGATTTAGAAAGACCAGTTGCAATGGCTGGCTTATGGCGCACATATACATTGACATTTCTGGAAGTATACACCACCTTTTCAGGAGTGATATATACCTTCGGTTTCTGTACCTTCTCCTTATTACAAGTAGACTGAGGGGTTATTGCACGATATGCATTGTTAAACCACTGTTTGTGAGCTAGTTAAACGCCCATAAAAATATGAAGGAGTGTAGCAAGCATAAAGGACAATTGTTCTTGAGTTTCATTACACCTGACAACTAAGCAAGAGGAAGGTGAACAAGATGGAAACAACACTTTAACCACCAGGATTATTTTGCCAGCATGTCATACATTAACACATGCCTTCTGATCCCTCTGAACTGTTTATTCCTTATGTCACACAAGGGGCTTCCTTTGGTGGCATTTATTTAACAAGCTGTTTAAGGATGCCCTAACACAGCTCTGCAGACCCACCCCAGTAAAATGTTAACCATGCAGTAGTTTGTACACTATCTGAAGAAATTCCATGCAGGACAATCCTCTCTTGCCTAAGAAGACAAAACAAAATGGGAAGACCTATAAACTACATATCTCTACTCAGTACTCTCTTTCTAGGCACGATACTCCTGTATTCCCAAAGTGACTCTTCTTTCACATTTACTTGGCCTTGCTTTTGTCTGCATTGGTGGATATCACCATTAAGAATGCTAGGATGGAATAAGGCATCAAAAATAATGGGATGGAAACTATAAAAAGCTATTTAAACAAGTGATAATAACCATGCTACGTTCAAATCTGCTGAACACATACAGTGTTTCCTATTTATGATCTTTGATCAGTATTTAGGGCCAGACATTCAAATATCTACTGAAAATACAATCTTTATGGAACATTTCTAGGGGGAAGTAAAAACAGATGAGGAAAAAGTGGGAAATGCAGAAGCTCAAACTCAAAACCAGAGATGGTTCACAAACTAAGCAGCATAAGAAATTAATCTAAGTTAACATGCAAGTGTTTGATGCGTACCAGAGAGCACTGAATAAGAAAAAGCACGTGAATAAAATACAACTCAATAAAATAATTGATGCTAAATGACAGGATTTTAATTATGTGCAGCTTCATCCCTGTGAATACGAAGCAGGAAGCACCTCAGGCATTTAGGGCCCTGATGACAGAAGTCACAAATCTATTCAGTGATTTACTTTATGGCAAATTATGGTGGATGCAGCATTTGGCAAAAATAACAAAAGAAAATCAAAAAACAAACACCCCAAACAAAAACAAATAACATAAAACCCATAAAGAATACATACATCTAGACACAGTCTTCATCAATAGTCAGGACTAGCAGTTTAAGAACACCTGAAGTGACAGCATCAAGCTATTTCCCTCAGATACCTCACCTGTATGTTCCAAATTACTGTGGAGTCCATAAAGCAGACTGCAAAAGTGCTGTCAAGACTTCACAAAGAAATGCAAGGGAAATGCAGTCAAGAAAAACAGAAATATATGAAGCCTATATGTAGATTTCAAACTACTCTTACTCAGGATTAACTTAGAAATGTGTAGAGGTGACACACTTGGGAGAGGGACGCATATCTGCATAAAAGATCCAAAATAGTTCCCAAATCATTCAGGAAGAAAGCAAGAATGGTAAAACAATTACATATAGTGCTGGTCACAAAGAAAACAGGAAATACAGTCCACTAGGGAGAAATATAGAAGACTACTAAACCAGGCAGCCTATTGTGAATGCAAACAAGAAAGTAAAAGAGATGAGAAAGCAATTCAAAACTCCCCCACAACAGCCCTTACAAACCACAAAGTCCAGCAAAACAGCTAAGAAGCAAGCAAGCAATGTTACATACTTAACTGAATCTTTCTAAAATCTGCAATTGCTTTGTAGCTCATTCTACACCCAAACAGAGGGAGGAAAGGTTCTTTAAGTTGAAATTTAGTGAAAGTTCAAGAAAGGAAAGATCATGTAAACATAAGTTATATCAGCATTGTTTTAATAAAGCAGCATAGAAGCAAACAATTAGGTCTCTTGTGCTCAAACAATTGACTGGATTGGTGCTTGAACATACACAGAAATTTCACATATCAAACTGTATTGAGGGTTAGGATATCAATTTGCATAAGAATATGACTAGAGACCTGTGCAGGAGGGGGCATGCACTGACACAAACTTTGATCGATTTTCAGAATCGCCTGCATCCAGACAGGCCTTGACTTCAAGTGGCACAGCTATGACTGTCCCAGCAGAGACAGGCACACAAGCAGCAAGATAAGAGCTCATGAAAGTCTGAGAACAGGAAACTAGTGCTGCCCTTCCTCTAGCATTGTTTGAATAGCTGAATCAGCAAACCTTTCCAGCTTCAGGCACAGTCTTCAAAACATGGATTTTTTTTTTCTGGGCACAACATGAAAAGAAATCATCACTTAATGTACTATAGAGAAAGCAAAAGGAACAAGAGACAAGGGAAGAGCGTACTGAGTACAAAGACTAGGAACACACAGTGCTAAAAACAATGTGAAAAGAGACTACATTGGAGAAAAAAGCCCAATAAACAGGGAAAGAAATTCTTACTGGTCACAACAGTATCAGAAATAATGCTAGGGAGAAATCTCAAGTACTCTTCGCTACTATGCTTAACAGGAGAAATGAGATCCTGCAAACCAAGCTTGAAGTATGAAATTATCTGGTGTTGGAATAATTTCTTCTAAATACAGCACGCTCATCTGCAGGGGCGTGCTCAGCTCTGCTTAGGCTCTCAGAGACACCGAGATGTTTGAGAAAAGAAAACCAAATGATTCTGACACTCCGATCAGATTAATGCATCTGCAGACAAGTGTCACCAGCCAACTGCTTGAATTAGCGCTGTGCAAATACCAGATCTGCAAGAAGATCAGAGAAGAAGAGGTTTGTGTGAAAGTAAGCAAGCAGAAAAGCAAGGCAGCCGTCTGATTGCAGAGTGAACGTCTCAGTCTCATGAGAAGGCCCTGATAACGGCTGAAGAGAACAGGGATCTTGCAAATGAAGGCTTCAGCAGATGTCTTCACATTTTAAAGTTTTCTGAAGACTTCCCTCACAACTGAGGCAAGTCACTGTAAATCCTCTAAATGAAGTTTCTTCCTGATAACACATAGATTATCCCACTTTTATCACACAACCAATACAAATTCTATTGCCTGTTTAGATCGCCAAAATGTTAGTAGGACTCCAAGGTGGTGTCCTGATAAAAGTAGTACAACACTGAAATTTCTGAGAAAAATAAATTCTCGCCTATCTTTTAGCAAAGATGAGCAGCTAGAGAACAACATCCGCAGAACACTGACCCTCTCACAATATTTTTACCTTTCTCAGTTTTTCTAAACTTACTTGCATTTCAGGGCTGTTACAGCCTCTGCTCTTAAAAGTCAGAATACATACAGCTTCCTCTTTATATGAATCTTGCATTACCATCCACCTTCGATCCCCTTCCTCTCCCTGCTTTTGCTATTATAATTTACAGGTTTTGCCAGAAGGAGCCATGAGATCACTTAAGCAGATCTCCAGTGTAACACAGGCACTAACTTTCACCCAGCTACCACTGCTGAAACCCACATACTTCAGTGTAACGAAAGCAAGACATGAAACTGTATGCTGCAGGGTCTCCTGCAGCTCAAGCTGTACCCAGGGACTCTGTACTGGCACAAAACTGCAAAATACACACAGCCTCCACTGCAGAGAGAGATAATGAACCTTATAAATCTGGCATTCAAAAAAACCACTTCTTTCCAACCTGGAAGTAGAATATGAAACACATAAGAATGACTGACCAGATAAAGAATCTGCTTTTCCTGTAGATATCTGTATTATCTCTCAACAATGAAACATTTTCTTCGGCCCTGACTAACTGCTAGTGTTTAGGAGAGAACAAAAAAACAAAATAGAAACAACCCGCCCCCAGAATAACATGGATGACAAAATAAAAACCTCTCTTTTACTCATGGGAGAAATCACACTAGCTAAGATTTTATTATTATCACTGTTTTAATGCAGCTGAGCACTGATATAAATTCAGACTCAAAATATCATCTGCCAGTTTGCTTCGTAAACTGAAGTAGATACACAGTTTAGTAGCTTATAATCCAAGCCACCACGAGTCTACCATCTTCACAAGTACTTGTACAAATGTTTTACAACCTTCTTAGACAGACGGCTGCAACTTTATGACAAGAGTGAAATCACATGGTTTAATTCTCCCACCAGTGGGTTGCGGCACACTTTCATATACAGAGAGTGAGCTACAACAGCAAGTATGATGCCTTCTGAAAGCACTTCTCAGCAGAAGTCCATACAGAATTCTGTGTATTAATAATGGAAATCTTAACCCACACCAACAAGCAGTGCACACTGCACCCAAAGAATCAGTGATTTCTCTGTTGCTCTACCACATGACAGTCTAACAAGTCAGAAGGTTCTGCTATAGAGGGCTAAGCCTGAGGTAGACCTAAGGGACAGTCACCTCAAGGGTAATTAAAAAGCACAAAGTGCCCAACTTAGAGCTCATTACAGATGACATCCTATGCACATACTTGGAATATACAAGAAATGAGAGACTTCAGGCATTTGCCAATCCAAGGTAGATCTCTTCATGACCTAATTTCCACCCCAATCAAGCCAGCGGTGATTAGATGTTCACCTGTTCAACGGTCAATGCTTTCACAACATGACTTACAGACTCCACAAATTCATTTTCATTAGCTTGCTCTCCACATTATATTGTAGTCTCTCAACCTTGTTCCCTGTGAAAGCATATACAAAAATCCCCCAAACCATTAGTTATGTTTATCAGCTCTGGTTTATAAAATGATACACATGCCACAAAAAAATAGCATCACACGTAACGACCTTGTCTGGCTGTACTGCAGATAAGAAGCTTGAAGGTCCTCAACAGTGTAACACTGCCAGCAAGTACAGAAACAGACCCATAGGCTGTAATAAGGCTATCCAGATACTCAAACTGCACCACTGAAGCTTCAGTCTCCAGACTTGGCAGCTAGTTCTTAAGTTACAGATGCTGCACTTGCTAAGTGTTTCCACAGAGTTCAGAAGAGAGGGATTACTGAAGCATTTCCCTGCCTTCCTTTTTTCTTTCCCGATTTCTAGGGATGAGCCAGCTGCTCATTAGCATAAGGCACAAACAGCCTGTAGCTGGCGCTGATTCACCACAGCTTTACCTGGGCAGCCGCTCCCATGCCTCCCCAGCCGGACTGTGAAATTTCTGCAAACTTAAGGTTGGACTTCGGTTCTAGTCTTGGAAACTCAGACCCTCCTTTAACACAATTCAGAGTAGAAGGATAGCTTGTTATTTAAAAGGCTACTGTCAACTGCAAAATATAATTTAGAAGAACGTTCAAGTCACCATTTGTCTCCCCAGGGGGACCAAATCTCCCATGTCCTTGAGGTGAAGGGCTGCATCCTTGGTTAAATGCCATCTCCTCTGCCAGGTACAACAGACGCAAATCAGGGACAGATCTCCAATACCAAAAAGGCAGATTTGTCCATGCAGACAGTCTTGTATTAACAGCCTGACACTGCTGTGATCTCACCTTGGCTCCTCTCCCTCACAGATCCTGAACACTACAGTACCGAGCTCACGATTAAGCGTCTTGTTCTGTGACAGCACAGGAAGGAGGAAATGGTTCAGAAGAGAAACTACAGCATGTCTAATTTTAGCTTGCTTCTTCTGCTGACAAAATAACTTCAAAGGCAGCAAAAAAGTTGCACTCAGACTGCTCTCATTAAAATCCATGCCAGTTTTCCCATCAACTTCAATAGGAGAATGTTATATCAGGAAAAGTCTACATCACTGAATTCAGACAACATACACTTCAGAGTTGTGACAAAGGGAATGTTTTCAACAGTGCTGTAGACATACATAGCGGCTTACCCAGCCTCCATTCTATCAAGCAGGATTGCAAAAAATCCAAAAGAATAGCACATCAGCAATGGAAAAAAAAGGTTAAAAATATCAAGGAAATAAACCCTTACTACTTACTCTGGCCAGTACTCACTGTGCAACTCCATTTGGCCCAGCTGCCTGTTCCTTAGAAGAAAGAAAGCACTGCCACATAGATAACAGTTGCTTTTCTAACTGGCAAGTGCCTCTGCATGTGCCCAGTCCAGGGCTTAGGGACAACTATTATTCAAGTGCCAGGGAAGGGTGAAGGTGGAAACACTTCCTGTTACACACACCTGCATCCCATCTCATATAACCTGGGAGCCACCATGTGATTACAGCCTCTGAGGAATCTCAACGGCCCCCACCTGCAGCCAATGAGGCACATGGGGCAGAAAACAAGTTTAACCACACCACACAACTGAAAACAGAAGTGCAGGACCTGAGAAGTTTTGAAAGAGTATGATCAGTATTCTGACAAACAATATGACTTTTACTATGAAACAGCTTCCCAGTCATCAGACCTGAAAATAATTAACTAAATATAACTTGAAATGAAGGCAAGGTCAAGCTTGAACATGCCTTAAAAGCGGAGAAAGTTGAACATAGTCCCTGAATTAATCAGACAATGCTGAGACAGGTGGGAAAGGAATCACAATCAACAGGATAAACACACTTTAAAATGTGAACATGAAACTAAGATTTGCTCCTGTCAGACACTAAATGGGAAGGCACTGCAGAGAGAACACGAGACTCTACTGTTGACCTGATGAAACCCAGTAAGAATATCAAGGCTTTTTAATAAAACAAGTTTAAATTATTTAAATAGCATTTAAATAGCATTTAAATGAGAACGAGTACCTCTACCATTTTGTTCTTTATCCCTCTCAGACCTTCATTAATGCCAGTCACTTCCCAGCCACAACAGCTTTATGACCAAGGCCATCTACTGGTGAGTGGGGAGTGCAAATTTAAGGGGGTTTTGTTGTCCAGATTTTATTAGTACTTGTCACAATTTAGATGCATGCATTGAAATTGTGCTAAACAGCTATTTACAGTTGAGCAGTGTCAGTAATTAGTAAACATGACAACAGTTTTGGCTGAACAAATAAAAGCTTCCTAAACTCCGCATGAACCTAAAGAAAGACAATTTCACCTGGGGGGGCCAAGAATGTGGTACTTCGAATCTCATTCCCCAGTTCAAGCAAAGTCCAGACATCTTGTGACCTCACTGTTCTGTGTAACATGAATCAGAAATGTCAGCACTGCTAATAAAGATACAGATTTTACTCTAAAAAATCACTACCCAACTTGGTAACATTGTTTTCAAGAATTACTGGGGTCTGAATGAAGCAGTTTTCAGGCTAAAACTGCAAATATTTTAGGTCAGTGTGTACAGGGATTTATAGGATGTACACAGTTATGATTGTATTTGTCCCCCTGAAATACGACATAGAAAAGGAAGTCGGGTAAGGACATGGAAGGGAAACACAGCACACCCAAATCCTTACACACCGTGATTTCTCAGGTGGTATCTGAGACACATCAGCAAGAGAATTTAGGAGCACCAGCATGCCGTGATGCAGAGATCCCCACATAGTGTTCCCTGTTCAGTATCACCGCTCCTCAATCATGAAGATGTTTCTAATAAAAACCTTACTTTAGCTCTTTTTTGAAAATTCAGTAACACTTAAGTTGGTATTATGATTTTTAGAGTAAGGTATTTGAAAGGCAGCACCAGAAACCCCTGTATTAAAAGATAGTATTCTTCTCTTCTTTGCTCTTAAGTCTCAGATCAAGATGCAGCAAATTTAACCCTTTACTTTTTTTGCCACAAGAATTTGAGACAACCTTAATAGTAAATAAAAATATTCAGTAAGAGCTTCAAAACACTAAATACATTTCTTTTCTTAGATAATAGGAGGCTTGTGTAGATACATTTGGCTGGCAACGTAGAAACCAGAAGTTCCTGTTGTGCCTGGATAAGCAACATGGAAGAAAAGACAAGAGGAAACGTGGATGCCATAAGATGACAAACACCACTGACATTTACTTCATTCTCATCAATTTCTGTGATCAGATTTATGACATAACTTATGGATAGCAGGCCAAAAGGAGGCAAAGGTTCCTGTGAACTTCAGTGCCCTCTTCTTGAAGATGTACCTTTGTCCACTCCTACCAAGTCTGGGGTCACTGGGGGGAAGGGGGGTGGTTCTAAAGCCAATAGTAGACTGTAAACCAGTTTAATTACACCAGTTTTATTCACTGTGGAAGCAAACCACTTTCCAGTACAGTAAGCTTATTAATTTATGTGCCTTTCCAATTTATTTTTGATGCGATAAGGCCATGGGTAGTTCCACACCTGATTGAGTTTTGTAGTCTCCAGCATAATTTTAAAAATTAAGATTAAAGGGTAAAAAACCACTCAAATATGCAACAACCACACATACCCCCCACAACTCACAAGACAAACACAACTTTGAAAGAATAAAATCGTGCACGTAAAGCTCCAGTGGCATCTTTTTCTTCAGCAAAACTGTGCTATCAGTTTGGAGGACGTTCATATCAAGTCACAATTTTATAGTGAACAAAAAAAAATCATTTCTCATTATTAGTCACATAGAACTGAATACTCTGCCTTTGTTTCCAAAATGGAGCACTCACTAGCCCAAATTAAAAATTAAGCTATACCAGCATTTCTAGATAGACCTGTTACTTTAATGTGACAGCAGACACTCCTGAATATAAAGATTCACTGATTTCTGTCTTCTTTCGCTCCATAAGAATTCTCTTCTAAGTGCATCTGCACACTTGACTGGTGTTCTGCTTGTTTCTCCTGCTACGTTAAATACAGCAAAGCAGCCACAGAATTTTTCAGTTTGCCTCAAACTTTTCCAGACTGACTGTATAAAAACAGCTATGAATAATTTTAAATACAGAATTTTGTTTCTCCCCGGAAGTCAAGGCGCTCTATCGTCACTGAACTTTGTCCAGAGGTTCACAGATTCTCCATTATAAAGCCAAGGTGCTGCAACTAAGGCAGAGCAAAATACGATAACTATTTTGCCAAGATTGGACATCAAAACTTGTCAATAAGCTTTTAAAATTCTTCTCATTAAATCACTGCATCAAAAGAGCTGAACTACGGAAAATTTAATTTATACTTTTCAATCACAACTACTGTGAATCACAGTAATTATACTTATTTTACACTTTCAAAACAATGCATGCATCTCTACAACATGCTTAGTTAGAATACTAGCTTTATCTTTAAAGTTGAGATAGGGTATAAGAAAAAAACTGTTATGATGATTTCCTGTTGATCTGTATATAAAAATATCAAGCTACTTACGGCTGAGATCTGATGTTCCAGAGACAGAGATAATGTCAGAAATGAGAAATTGTTAATTTGCAACATCTAATTTTCATGATTAGCTTATTTCTTCAACAAGCATTTCAAACAGAGGCCGTCATTTAGTTTCACTGTCAGCTCTCCTCTTAAACTCATGGTTTATACTGATTTTTTCTTTCATAAGCCTCTAAACTTAGAATTGCTTCTATGCTATTAAATTGAAATGAATGCTGGTTTTATTTTTCAAAACAGATATAGATATATTCGATCCATTTTCCCACTGCAATGCTAAAAATTTTTTCTTACTCCAATCTTGCACCAAATAATGTTAATGGCCCTAACTTTCTTAATTTCCAATATATTCAAAAGCAAGATTACCTCAAAAATGAACTGCTGATGCTAGACACTAAGAAGTCCATCTACCTCTATTTCATCTTCCATATTATTCAGTTATATATTGTACAGTCCCTAGAGAAAAGAGAAACACATGAAAATAACTCAGAAGGGCCACCAGCCATGAAAGTGTTGCTTATCTTCAAGCACTACCATTTTTTCTCAGATAGTAAGAAGTCGACATACCCGTAACACCGACCTGTGTGAAACTGTGTTGTCAAAATGCCTTGGATGAGCATTAGTACTAATTAAACTTGTGCTAGCCTGTTCCAGGGAAATGGCTTTATCGTAATGCTGCAGCACAGTCTAAGTTTCAGAAAAAAAATGTGGGAAATCAAAGATACAAAATTCACCCCTCTTTTGGAGGAAAAGGTAGGAAGGGAAAAGAGAGACCAAAAAAGCCTGATATTTGTACACCAGAACATTTACAAGGGTACATAAAAAGACTGTAGGAGATATTTATTCTAATAGCCTTGGATGTTCAATCCGTGTGATTGTCCAGTCTGGTTTTGCTCCATCTGTAAATTCCCTTTGGAACCTGGGAACAGAAAGACAGTAAGTGAAGAGTTGTTAAGATCTACTTGATCCTTAAAGGGTTACTAAAACCGACAAGAAATCATGTAGGAATATTTTACTTCAAAATTATTCCTGTAAAGGCTCCTTATACTGATGGTTGTGCCCCAAAACAGAAGATCAAAATTTATTCTATAGTAAGAAACAAAGTGCACTGACTTGAGAGTGTCTTGGTTCAGATCCCACAGACAGGATCAAGCAGCAACAGTAAAGACTCTGATATCAAGAGAGCACTCAGTTTTCATGGCAGTAACTATGAATGTAGCTTTGTGGCAGATCATCTCCAAATAACGGAGATTATTTAGTGGAACAGTAACTGCATCATAAAGGGAAATAAGACACTATGCATTCTACTTGAAAACTTTCATATTTACTGGACTATACTTTAAAAAACATTTTCAGAAATACATCAAAGATCAAGCTAACAGTAGTAGTCAATGTCCCTAAAAAAAAATTCCACAGTTGTTGAAATGAAAATGAAAACATCCACCCCTCTTTTCAAAGATCTTCCTCCTCCTTTTGTAGTCATTAATGCACATTGTGGACAAGAGTGGCAAACCTTACTGCTTTGCAATTACACGCAAATTCACTCCTGGAAACTGTTTTCACCAGACACCCAAACAGTTAACAATAGGCTTCCAAGGCCTGTAGTATCTTTGCCCATTTGAGTTTAGGTTAGCACTGTAAATAGCAGAAGGAACACATATTTGCAAAGATCTCTCTGCTGGGATTAAAACCAGATGTTTAGGGCTTTAAATGGGAGGCTCTTGAGGTTAATGGAGTCTCAGAGGCCTCCAACTCTAAAAGAGATGCTGAATTCAGCTAATGGATGAATCCTCAAAACTCCAACCATACAAAAAGCACTGGTGTCCTCAGAGTGTTTCAGAGCTCCTGATCATCTAGACCTCAGTCTCTGCATTCCAAATGTGAGTGCAGAAGTCATCGATTATACTGCATTTCTCTTAAAAAAATCGTCACATTTTCCAAATTCTGAGAATGTTCTTTTCAATACAACTTATCAACCAAGCAGATATTTCTGCACTGGTCTGAGATCAGTATGCTACTACAGACATTATTTAGAAGCATGTCTACGAAAATCCATCCATCTAACATGTGCTTTGAGGGCGTGGATCGGTACAGCATGAATTATCTGAACACCAGATGATGCTTGCTTTGTTCTGCCTTTTTGCAGAAAGCACTTGGCTAAAAAATTTCCTCTTTCATGAGCTACTTTTTTCAGCTAATTGCAGTTCTGACTTTTGTGTGGAAAGTGACAAGTCAACAGCACCACACCTGACTGCTTGGCTTGACTGCGCTGCTGTCAGCTGTGCTATGAGAAATAGGAAACAAGGACTGATACCGGCCTGTTCCCTGAACACTGCAGCAGTACAGCAAGGGATCAGAAATCTCATTCTGTTCTCCAACTCCTGTTCTTCCTGACAGAGAATGAGTTCCCATTAAACTCAACTCAAAAGCAAGGTAATAACATAATGGCTTTAAGTGTAGTTAAAAAAATACCCTAGAATAAAAATTGGGGAGCTGGATGAGAACTAACTTTGATTATGAATCAGGAGAAATAAAAACATACCAAGTTCTGCACTGCCATAGTGTGAATGTTTTCAGTTCCCAAAACTGCTTTCCACACAGCTAGCCCATGTACATGGCAAAAATAAAAGGACAAGTAAACTCACTCATAGTTTGCTGTTAAAAGATGTCTTTTTTCTTTTGTGCTTTCATCTCCAAATATAATCTGGAAAACTTTGGTTTCACCTGGTACTTCATCAGGTAGGTCAGCACCATTCAGATACCAGAAACGCATCAGGATACTAACAAACTTCCTTCCTGTTGGAAATAAATCAAAGCACAAGGTAAATATCATTTTTCTCACTGGTCAAATACTCCTATTTGTTATCTAGCATTTATTCTAGTGAGACCCTGGAAGGGCAGAAGACTTCAGCCTGAAAGAATGCATGACAGAATAATGAACAACAAAACTACTTAAAGTCATATTCATGCCATTTAGCAACCACAAAAATACACTCTGCAGAAAGGTATGTATTTTATCAGGAGTGTTGTGTGACATCGTATATAATCAAACCATACGAAGAAAATCTGGTTGCCACAAGGTCCAAAGCCAACTACTGATGCTACAAAAATATGTAGAGTAGTTGAAACTCAGGAGCAAATTAATAGAAAAAAATCTATATCCCCAAAACAAGAAAAAAGCTCACTGGGTCCAACAATTTGAAATGCTCATTGGAAGACCCACGGTTAGATCATAAACCATCTCAGCCGTGCCTGATAGTGAACCATGTACATAACGCTAGTATTTAACCAAAAGAAAAACTTGTTTGAGCTCATGACTAACTTAAAAAAAGAAAATCAAGAAATCCTAGAACAAAATATATTCCATGAAAGCAGAACAGAGTGAAGACAGCAAAATTTATTTCGTTTTCCAGCCTTCACTACTCTTCTCGGAAGATATATTTTAACTGCTGAACCAACAGCTTTCTGCATATAGTAATTGCTTTCAAGTGGTTTGAGATCGCTGAGGACTAATAATGTAAAAATCTGAAATTACAAAGTCAAAACAGTATCATGACTGTTATTGTTAATACAATAATCTCTCAGGTTTAAGTTTAAAAGAAAATTGGGGAATTATATACAGAGGAACTATAAACAGAAGAACAAGGAATGAGAAATAGTACTCAAAAACACTTAAGGAAAATGCCTGCTTAGTAGCAAACCCAGGAAATAAGAACTGCCTATTGCTGAACTGTTTCAGAATTCTAAACATACCATCATCATCATAGTAAATGCGAACATCTCCTTCTGTTGTGTACATGATTGCATCAATGTCAGCTGCTAAAGCATCCCTGTGGCTGTCAGGGAGCAAAGAAATCTTTTCCTTCAGCACCTGAAGTACCTAAATTCAGAAAAACTGTCAGTTTTTCATTAGGAAATGGAAGTATTATTTTTTTCTACTGCAGTTAACAAAATGAGCTATATTGCTACAACATTTGTATAACACATACAACAGTGGAAGTGAAATAACCCTGGCAAGTCTGGGCACTCCCCAAAATGGATCTTAAAGAGGATCCATTTAATGCTTAAAACAATGAAAACAATGTATTTAAAAAAATGTTCAGAAAAGGTATTATCAAGACAGAAGTTGCAAAGCAAGGCATGTAAGACCAGAAAACACCAGTTAAGCTTGCTTCCACAATCATACTTACTCTCTGCTTTCTCACTGCTGATTTCTAGCTACATTTCTCAGCTTTCGATTCAATCATTTCTTAGTTATCTTTCCAAAATTTCCTTGAAAATTATTTCCATTACTAAGTTTATCTTCACCACTTTGTGATCCACATTTTCATTAGATAAGAAAGTTTATACACAGTCAGAATTGAGTTAAAAATCATTACTCGGGGACTTAAGTTCCATGCAGCATTGACCATAGTATTTGAGTGTCCTAAGACCTATGCAGCTGTGTTAAGTAGAAAAAAGACATGGTGCATGAACTGAACAGAGCCATCACCTCGAATGTCTCATGAGAAAGACACATCACAAGGAAGGATAAAGCTGTGCAGCACTTTTTTTTAACTCATACTCTTTTTTTTTAGCCTAACTTGAATCGCCATTTTTGAATAACAAAAAAATCCAGAGGTGACATGGAAGCAAGAGGTTATCTTCACTAGAAGATGTTGGTTTCTAGTACATTTTGCCCATATAAAATTCACCGGCCAAAGCAACAAAAAAGTAGTATGGTGTCACAGCCTCAGCCACTGCATGCTCTGGTTACATGAGGTCTCTGAATCAATGTTAACCCAATCACCTGAAGAATTTAAGATGAGCAGCAAAAGAGGAGGTGCTCTTTCAAAACAACTATAAGAAACAAACTCACATTTTACTGCTATCTCTGCTCAGAGAGAAGGCAAGATTGTCCAGTGGGGATGCACTAGAACAGCACCAAAATGTTTGCTGCAAAGGCATGGGTGGAAATAGGGCAGACCAAGCTGACATCCAGTAACAAGGCATAGACCTGAAGTATCTCCTCCACTTGACTCTGATGCATCTGCTACCTCCGACCCCTGGGAAGGCCAAGACAACTTCAGCAATTAAAAATTCATAAAAGCACAGAATACACAGCACAGATGTTTAACAAGCCAGGCCAGCTGTATCCCTGAGACCATGACATAAGACCAAGGCTTTCCAGCCAGAACCAGTAACTGGCTGTACAACCCACTTGGGAGTGGGAATGTATTAGTGCAGCACAGATAAGCACACACCAGTTCTTTTCTTCATCAGAGTTCTGGTGCCCAGACAAAAGCACCAGCTATCTGCCTACACCAACACAGCTACGCAATTCCACCTGCTACCAAGAACCCATTGCCTTTCAATCCTTTCCAATACTCCTGTAAGCTTTTTGGCAATTGACCCTTATGCTCAATGGCAAGAATATATATTTTTTAAAATACAGTAACATTAAATTAAGTTTCATGCCTTGAAATTAAACATAAAAAAACATCAGAACAAACAACTGCCTTGTTCTGCGTTATGCTGCTTCTCCCAAATTAAAAGAAACTGGCAGTGTTTGTAGATAATGACTGGCTGAACATAAGTTACTTCATAAAGGAAAGTCAATTGCTAGAATAAGAGAAGGAAAGCATTTACCTCTGCTGATACAAGTTCATCCAGGAGGTCAAGTTTACGCTGAGACAGCAGCTTTGAAACAACAGAAAAGGCCTACCAAAAAAAAGAGAGAAATACATGAACAAGTAACACCGGGTTGGCTCATTTTTCAGACAAATCCATCATTATGTGACAAGCTACCTAAATATTCCATGATTCAGGATTTCAATGTTTGCAGAGTATGACACCATTTGGATGGAAGCCCTCCAGCATTAAAAAAGTGATTCCATGAACGACAAAATGCAAGGTTTCTTTTCAGTCTCTCATTTAAAGCATCAAACCTCTTGATAGCAGATGTGCGAATGCACAGCTTACCAAAAAAAAAGCCATACAGTAATCTATATCACGTTTCTACTCTCTCCTTTTTATAATCCAGTCTATGTCTTTCCCTAGATATAGTTTGTTCCCCTGCCCCTTTTCCCAGCTCGTCTCCTGGTTTCAGTCAAAACAGAAGCTCCAGTTCATAAAATTTCCATATAAATCTGTTCTAGTCTCTAAACTTCAGGAAACTCAACTCCCCTTCCTCCTCAATTTTGCAGGCACAGTTACACACACTAATTGCCTCTACATATTCAAACAGCTTATTTGTGAAAGGCTGACAGTGTTTAGGACTCTACAGCAAGTAAAAACAAACAAAAAACCCAGGGCAAGGTAAAACAGGTGGTTTTGCACGCAGCAACGCATCCTGAGTAGGATGAATTTTTTGTCTCTCTTGAATTATATTAAGCATTTTAACGTTCTGTCCCCTACCACCTGGTTTTGAGCTGGGGGCTTTTGTGTTTTTTTTTAAAATTAAACACAATAACTGAGGTTCCACAGTAGGCAATTCCGTAATTTTTAGATTATGAGGTTTGAGACCGCTACCTCTTTGACACATTGTATTGATAAAGCTTACTGAGTTCATAACATTCGAGAAACAAACATATGCACCAGCTCTACCTCTGTCTAAGCTCTGCTATTTTAGGAAAACCAGTTAAGCAAAGGTACACTCTCTAAAACACCTAGAAGCACCCTTCCTCATTCTGCTTTGGGGGATGGTTAAACTGACTCATTTTAATCCTGGGATTTGGGAAGACAATAAAAGTCTGAAGGAAAGTGCGCCTCTGATTATTCCCACGTCCTCCAACAGTGAGGTGTCTGGAGTCCACAGCGGGGAACCCTACCTGTTTCACATAGGGGTTTCAGGGAGCCAAAGGAGGGCGGCGCTGCCGTGCATACCAGTGAAGCAAAGCTGGGGTGCCTGCAGCCGCGGGGCAGGAGGGTCGGCTTGGCTCAGCAGGCCAGGCCGCAGCCCTCATCCCCTCAAGGCCCCTCTCTGCCCCCACTGATACCGAAAATGCTGGCAAATAAACTCTAAGACTCATTTTGGAATTTTAGAAAGCAGCATCCTTTATTTCAGCACTTTGACATCTGAGGAAATGATTTCCATCAATCACATGCAACCAGCCAAGAGCTGGGCACAGAATACACATCCCACTTACATGCCTATGTATAAAATTTCCCAGAAATCTCACGCATATTCTATTACTTTCCAAGGACTAATTTTAATGCTACTCTGAACTTACAACAGCCATATCTCTGCTAATTGGAGCACTGGAGGCAGTTATCACTTTGATCTTGCATTTAAGTAAAGCAAGACTGCAAACAGGTGATTATAGAAGACACATCTGATTAGCACATATACTTATCACAAGATGTTATTCTTTCTAAAAGAACAGTGTCAGGAAAAAAACACTGTCTGAAAAAGAACAGGCTATTAAAAAATGCTATCAGAGGGACATTCTGTCTAACTTTCAAAAAAACCAGTTACATAGATGGAACTTTACTTTAGCTTAAATCAAAATAATCCACTTTTTGAAATAGTAACTACTTCTTGTATCACAATGAGCCCCCTCTCTTGCCCCTAACAAGTCGTTCCTACTGCTAAAAATAGAGTTAAGTTTCATTCTAGTAACTGTATTTTTTGAAAGTTAGATTGTTCTCCTGATAGGATGTTTTCTTTATAGCACTTTTTTTAAATAGTTTTTCCAGATATTGTTCTTTGAGAAATGATAACATCTTGTGTTAAGTATGATATGTGCTGAACAGATGTGTCGTCTTCTATAATCACCTCTGTTTACAGTTTTTCCCTATCTAAACTGCAAGGTCTGACAGAGAGTTGGCTCCAAAGCTCCAATTAGCAGCGATTTGGCTGTTGTGAAGTTCATAATAACGTTAAAAATAGTCCTTATAAAGTAACAGAATGTGTGAGATTTCTGGGAAAATTTATACATAGGCGTGTAAGTGGGAAACATATTCTGTCCCTAGCTCTTGTCTGGTTACACACAGAATCCTAGAATGGTTTGAGTTGGAAGAGACCTTAAAGAGCATCCATTCCAACCCCCTGCCATGGGCAGGGACACCTCCCACCAAACCAGGCAGCTCAAGGTCCCATCCAACCTGGCCTTGAACACTTCCAGGGAGGGGAGCAGACCTGTGTCAGGGCCTCACCACCCTTATCATGAGGAATTTCTTCCTAATGTCCAATCTAAATCTTACCCCTTCCAGTTTAAAGCCGTTGTAAAAAGTTCTTGCCCTTGTAAAAAGTTCCTCCCCAGATTTCCTGTAGGGCCCCCTCCCACCCCCCATGCGTCCAGCGCTGCAATAAAGGATGCTGCTTTCTGAAACTCCAAAACGAGTCTTAAAGGAGTTTATTTGCCCGCATTTTCATTTCCTCCTTTCAGTGGAAGGTATCCCTGCCCATGGCAGGGGGTTTGGAACTGGGTGATCTTTAAGGTCCCTTCCCACCAGACTATTCCATGATTCTCGGTATCACCGGCACCTCTCCCCCCGCACCTGCTTGGCGCCCCGCGTGAACTCCTCGATGCTGAACTCCCGGTCGAAGTAGAGGCGGACGAGGAGGCAGCAGAAGCGGGTGCGGAGCCAGGCGAGGGGGCTGCCGATCCGCACCACCACCACGCGCCGCTGCGGGTCCTCGGGCCCCCGGGACCCGGCCGAGCTGCAGAAACGCGCGACGGGTGGCGGGCGGAGCGGGGCTGGTGGCGTGACCGGCGGGGCCTGGGCGAGGGCCCGGGCGAGGAGGCGGCCGCGAGCGGAGAGCGCTCGCAGCGCCATGGTGGGCGCGGGCACAGCCCCGCGTCCTACGCTGGGGAAACGCGCCGGGTCCAGAGCGCGGCCAGGAGAGGCAAAACGGAAGGGAGTGACTCGCCGCCTCCACGATCGTTGCCCGGCGGGACAGCGCGCGGAACGTTTGGGGGCACGGAACGTTTCTGCCAGGAATATTTTTGTGCGGGGAATGTTTCTGCCCCGGTCCTTTGTACGCGAGAAACGTTTGTGCGCGGACTCCTGTTCCCGGGGGGGTGAGTGGCGAAAGCGGGTCACAACGCGAGAGCGACCATGGAGACGCCGGTGGAGCTGGTGGAGCGGCTGGATGGGGTCACCCGGGAGCAGTTCCTGCAGGACATCCATCCTCGGGTGCGGCTGCGCGCGGAGCCGCTTTGGCTGCGTGCAGGCCGGGGTTAGGAGCGGGGCCCGCCAGAGCTTGGAGGCGAGGGCAGGCAGGCATGGTCGCCTCACCACGGAATGGTTTTTGTTCCAACAGAAGAAGGGTATGGAGCTGTTGGAGCGGACCACGAGGATGATCCGAGGGCTGGAGAACCTCTGCTATGAGAACAGCCTGAGAGAGTTGGGGTGGTTCAGCCTGGAGAAGAGAAGGTTCCGAGGAGACCTTAGAGCAGCCTTCCAGTACCTGAAGGGGGCTGGGGAGGGACATTTTACAAGGGCAAGTAGTGATAGGGAATGGCTTTAAACTGGAAGGGGGAAGATTTAGATTAGACATTAGGAAGAAATTCCTCATGAATGGTGGCGAGGCCCTGGCACAGGTTGCCCAGAAAAGTTGTGGCTGCCCCCTTCCTGGAAGTGTTCAAGGCCAAGTTGGATGGGGCCTTGAGCAGCCTGGTCTGGTGGGAGGAGTCCCTGCCCCTGTTAGGGGTTTTGGAACTAGATGGGCTTTAAGGTCCCTTGGAACCCAAACCGTTCTATGATTCTTAGAGAAAGCCGGTGGTGCTGCGAGGACTAGAACTGGGCACCTGCATGACCAAATGGACAGTGGATTACCTGAGCAAAGCAGAGGGATCTAAAGAAGTAAAGATCCATGTTTCCACAGTGCCGCAGATGGATTTCCTCCGTAAGAATTTTGTGTATAGGTACCTTGTTCCAAGACCTCTTGTATTTAAAGACATTTGGTTGTAACTGTTCAGATATACAGTGCATCTGTTCCAAGCTGAGGGTGAGAACAGGAAGATACTTTGTGAAAACTTAAATTTAGATATAAAAGTGCTGCCCTGGATTTCCCCCTCTTCATTCCACAAATATCTCAACACCCTGAATAAATACTACATGCTGAAAGGATGAGGCCAAACAGGACCTTATAACAGGTGGCAGAGAGCTCTTGTAGAAAATTTGACCTTGGCATTTTCTGGTGTTAATAAAACCCCCTAAAACTACTCCCCGGATACTAGGTGATAGTGCTGTTTTGCTCTAATTAGTACATTTACAACATTAATGAATAGTGCTCATTTCTGACTCGCTGTGTATCTGAGCCTCCTAGACTTGCTGGCATGTGGCAGGCATGCCATTCCACACTAGAGGGATGTTCCTAATTAAAACCCAGCTTCTCTCAGAGTTACCATGTGCAGCTCTCTCAAACTACCGGATACCATGTTTCACCATCTCTTTAATGTTAATGTGAGGCGCATAAACTCTTGATCCCTCCTGGAGTTCCTATCATACAGCTGCCAAAATGTTTCTTCATAGTACAACTCAGTCATTGTGTTGCTCTTCAAGAGTAAATACCTTTATTTCAGTTGTCATTTGTGTTCCCTAAGTGGGAACAAGATGTGTTCAGTCTGTTAAATTTGTAAGAATGCTGAAGCATACGCTGTAAGTGTAAATGAGCTACAAGTCTCTATTAGTGGAGTCTGTTGTTAGGGAACCCCCCACACCTTTAATCATGCTATATTCTGCTCATTGCATAATGAACTTCTGAATCTTTGAAGTTAGGTCATACTTGAATGACTTTGCTATATTGCTGTATTTCCTTTTCCCTGCTCTGTTTTGTTTCTTATGATGATCTCTCTTACTGTGAGTTCCCATACAGTTGATCAGCATGCTAGTTTTAGCAGGTTTGTAAACAGCCACGTGGAGGTGTTCTGACAGGGCTTCATTGCAGGAGCTGTTAGGGCCTGCACCCACTTCACTTGAAGTTCAGGAAGCTTTGACCTTTTCCACAGCAAGCCCCTCATTCTGATATGAAGGGAGAATAAATAGAACTAGAAGAATAGAAATACTGAGGACTTAGCACACAGTTCCATGATTTTATACTGATGCACGTGAGTAGTACTGGAGTCCTGTTGTAAGTTGCGTGCTCCAACCCTTTGAGTTGGTTCTGGAGCTCATTTAGCCACGTTGTGATGTGCTGCAGAATGTTTTTCTGCTGTTTTAGCTTTGCTAGTAGGTTCACCACGAGGTCAGATAAGTGCTAGAGCTAGCATAAGGGAGGAAATGGGATGATTCGGGTAGACAGCAGGGGCAGAGCTGTGGCAGCACCAGAATGCATCAGTTTTGGCTGTCGTGGAGCTGTGCTCTCACTTTCTTCAGTAGCAAAAGTAAATGAACATGATATAATGGTTCAGCTGAAGGATTGGGTTTTGCTCATTTGTTTTTCCTATGACCAGTAGGTGTTGTATTTGACTATTATAAAGAAGCTTAAAATGTTTAGAGAAGGGGTAAATACTGTCAGATGCAGGTCACGTTGCTGGTAAAAGGGATAACAGGATCACAAAAAAATTTTAATGGTTGTTTCTTAGCTCTGGATATTTTTAGTTGTTGTTCTGAAATTTGATGTTTACATGCAATATATTCGTTATCCAGTGACACTTAATGTGAGATGCTGAGTTGAATGAGTGTAACATGGAATTCCTAACATAATGTTCATAACAACTTATACACATCCTATTGCTACTTGTTCTTGGTTCTTGCTATTCAGCTATCAAGTGATGCCAAAATCTGTAACCCTTCTGAAAAGCTCCCATTGTTTAAATAAATAATAACACTTTCATTGATGACAGAGGGACAGGCTGTAATGCAAATTGATTCTTCTCGAATCTTCTGAAATTATGTTTAAGAAATTCAAGGAAAATTTTAAAGAATCACTTGAAAACTGTGTTTTACTCAGCTGAGGTAGCACATATTTTAAAAATCAGATAAATTAAATAGATTTTTTAGATCCACAAATGAAGATGGGTATCTGTGTTCATGCACAAATTCACGGCTGCAAGCACTTAGATAGAAATGTGTGTATTGAGTGCAGTAGTCTTCTTGTTGCTGAGCTTTTCTGTACATCTGTAAACATGTGCAGTAAAGAAGCCTAAAACTGACACAATGTTAGAGAAATAGTCTAAGCAGGTATGGCCAGACATTGGCCACAATTTGAGTGTAATTTGACTGTGAAGGAATTTCTTGCACTTAAACCATTCGGACCTCTTAAGCTCAAGAGCGGATCTTACAGAAGTGTATAAATAGCTGATGAAGGGCGTAAAGATGATGGAATGGGATTATTTTCAGTGGTTCATGGTGAAAGGGCAAGAGGCAGTAGGGACAAGCTGAAATACAGGAAATTCTGTTAAACTATATAAACACACTCTTCGCTCTTTCACCGTGAGGGCGGTCTGACAATGGAACAGGTTGCCCAGAGAGGTTACAGAGTGTCCATCCTTGGAGATATGCAAAACCCAGCTGGATGCTATTCTGGGCAGTCTGCTCTGGTTGACCCTTCTCTAGGCAAGGGGACTGGAGAAACTGCAGAGGTTCCTCCTAGATGGTTTTGTTTGGAGCTACATTGGGACAACTGAATAAAATAGGGAGGTTTTGAAGTGTAGGATTTTTGTCTTTGAAGCAAACTCCTCAAAAATCCCCTGCAAACAGTGATTAGTCACCATGTTAAAAAAAAAAAGTAGCGTACTGCATCTTTAGTTACACTAGGTACAGTAAGAGAGAGTATGGTTTTAACCCTGGCATTTAGACCATGTGTTGTTACATTGATTCATTGTGTAAATTTAAATATTTCTATCTCAGAACTCTGCCTTTTGATGTATTTGTACGAAGAGCAGCTGAAGTCAAACACAAGGATTACTTTCTTTCTGAGGTAATTTCCTTAGTGACCCAGTCCCTTCTGTTGGTTATTTTGCCAGTAGATGGAGGGGGGAATGATGAATTGTAATTTAAAGTCTTACTCCAATAAAGCACTTGATCTTAGATTAACTGTTTGTGAAAAAATGTGGGAAGAAGTAATTTTTCTCTGTAGTTGTTTTGTATGTGTACAGTGTGGTTAACTTCAGTGGTCCTGTTTCTGTTAACGAAAACTGCTTACATGAGCAAAAATTGCAGAATAAAATTGAGAAATCAAACCTTGCTTTAGAATAATAACAGTATCATTTATGTGTCTTGCGAGAAAATGTCATGAAGTTATTTTAGAGTTTGATTACGTCTGCTATCAAAATAGAAATACGGGTTTATTGTGACATAATTTGCGAGTAGCAAATCAGTGTTCAAGCTAGGGATTTTTCAGATTAAGAGGTAGACAGTTTTGAATGCAGACATGCTTTTCACCTTTTATGCTACAGAGGATGCTCTAAGATTTGAAGCCGCTTGAAATAACGTCCTGCATCAGCATTGTGAAGAACTGAAGTTCACCTGCCTTTACTTTGAATCCATTCAGTAACAGCAATGCTGAAGCAGTTGACGTCTCTCCCCACTTCACTCTTCTACCCTCAGTTAACGTATTTTTCCCATTCGTTGAGATGAACAGCAGAGAGCAGTAGAGCAAAGGCCATTTAACAAAGTAACTGAATTTGTAAATGCCATTTATTTGTACCATATTTTAATGAAGTCCTGCATTAGTTTAATGAGAAAATACAGGCTCTTTGTTTAAGTGTGTTGGGAATTCTTATTGGAAAAAAAACAAACAACTCACTTTTTGTGTTCTCTTCAGGATGAAAAGTACTATTTGCGATCAGTGGGTGAAGATGCTAGGAAGGTCAGTTACTTGACGTTTCAGTTCTATTATTGTAAAGTTGCAGTTCAGGAATATTTTTAAAAGCCTGTTGTCATCTGCTGGCTGTGTAGTACAGGCACACAACTTGTTTATGGTCACTTGGGCTGTGAATCTGACTGGACGTAGGTCAGAATATTTAAACCTAAGTGTCTAAAATAGTTGCTGTTATACCAGAGCTTAGCTGGTCACTGAAGAGTATGTTCCTTCCCTCCTGTTCTTTAACTGTTGTTGTAAACTAATATAAAAGGTTTTTCTGATGATCTCTTCCTTCTTCAGTGTGATTTCTAGCTGTCGTGGTTCAAAGCAGCTCTCTGGTTGTTCTTGTTAATATCCTTATTAGGTTGTAGGGGTCACCACCAAAAGGCATTGCTTTGTGGCCCTGTGTTTCGTAAGATCGGAAGCTATAGTGAAGTGCTCCCTTATTTTAATGTTCATATATAGTTCTGTAAGAGTACTTTTTTGTTTCAGGATATTGCAGATATCAGGAAGCAATTTCCTGTGTTGGCAGAAGATATTCTGATCCCAGAGTATTTTGAGAAGGAACGTTTTTTCTCTAGTGTCTTTCGCATCAGCTCAGCTGGATTACAGTTATGGACACATTATGATGTAGGTAATACATGTGCTTAGCATACAATGTTGCAGATGGCATCGCAGAACTGAGATATTAAGGTGCAAATCTCTGACACAAATCTGTTAATGACTGTCTTGAAATACTGAAATGAATGATACTCAGTGATAAAGTGAATTTTAAGCAGATGTATTGTATGGGCATAATATCTTACTGTTTTTATGCCTAATTCCACACTTATAAGATTAAATGTTGGATTTGTTCTTTTTTTTTTTTTTTTTTTACTGTTTTGAGTTTCAGTTAAAAATCTGAAATGCAGTGACTTTCAACGTTTTTGTCTTGGAGATTATCTTATTTTTTTAATTCTAACAGCTAGATTCTTGGTAATTGTACAAAGATCTGAGTGGTTTATTGCTACAATGCAGTAGATTCCAAATAAGATTGTCTTCTAACATTGTGCAGTGTAATTTTGAATTTATTTTTAAGAAAAATACAATTAGAAAAAACAATCCTTTTTTAATAGAGAGTCAGCAATAAGAGGTAGGGGTAACATTGGAAAAGAAAAGGAATTCATAATATATTTTGTATTATATTTTGCTGGTTTATATGTTTGTGTTTTAAGATGAAAGAGCTTGATTCCTATTTAGGAAAAACACAACCCTGTCAGAAAGCAGCGTTTGTTGGAAAGAAATGATGTTTCCTAATGCACTATTTATCAAGAACGTGCAGCTAAGAGATAAAGTAACTCACATCGTTGAGTTTTTAGGTTAACTATATGTGGAACCTTTTTTAGCTAATTCTTGAACATGGTGGTTTTAGTAATTCGGTTTTTTGAGCTGATGGTATTTTAGATTAGCTTCAGGCTATGTATTGACTGACATCTCTCTTACTGTGCTTATTCCAGGTAATGGACAACTTCTTAATCCAAGTAACAGGGAAAAAACGAATTGTTTTGTATTGTCCCCAAGATGCACCGTATTTATATTTATCAGGTATGTATGTCACATACATCTAGTTCAGAGTTTGATGATTGTAGTTGCCTTTCCAACTCATAAATGTTGCCCTGTAGGAAAAAAACATTAACAGACAGCTTGATGTAAAAGAAGTCATTTAGTCCCTTAACTGATGCTATTTCCTTTAGTCAAAAAGCGAAGCATTTTAGTGGGGCAGGTTAGAGAATTTGCCAAGGAACACAGGAGCTTTGCAGGGTTCTGTTTACAGCAATTATCTGTGGTGGACCAGTGCTCTGTACAATGTGACAATACTTTGTTATTGTTTGGAAGAATAGGAACATTTGTTTGTTACTTCTAAAAACTTTCCTAGGTACTAAATCAGAGGTGCTGGATGTGGATAACCCAGACTTAGAGAAATACCCTCTTTTTGTGAAAGCCAAGCGCTATGAATGTTTTCTGGAAGCAGGAGATATGTTATTTATTCCAGGTAAGTAACAAATTGTTTCCAAGCATGTTGTGTCTTTCAACAATTTTGTTCGCAATTCCTCCTTTCTAGGGATGGGAAGAGGTTATTAAAGCATTTCTGTGCTCTAAGGAGGGGCATCTGAAGACACTAGCAAAACTTGTCTATTCTTCCAACTGTACTAATTAGCCTAATAAAAGGTATTATTGTGTCTACCTACAAATCCTACCTTCCCCCAAGATTACACTGTATGCTTCTGAACTTTTTACCTTTATGTGAAGCTATGGATCAATATAACTATCTTGAATAATTTCTTAGATTTGGTACAATGTAATATATTCAGAGATTAGTATCTACAAATAAACAACAAAACTCACAGTAGCCGAGTATTTTGCTCGACTATATTTAGTTTGGGTGATTCTGACACTTGTTATGAGTCACATGGAAGTTTCAGATAATAGTTTTAATTTTAGGCATTCTTCTTTCAACAGCATTGTGGTTCCATAATGTAGTTTCTGAGGAATTTGGAGTGGCAGTGAATGTCTTTTGGAAGCACCTTCCTGCTGAGTCCTATGATAAGACTGACGCTTACGGAAATAAAGATCCAACAGCAGCCTCTAGAGCCCTACAGATCCTGGACAGGGCCTTGAAAACACTTGAAGAACTACCTGAGGAATATAGGGATTTTTATGCTCGGAGAATGGTGTTACGCATCCAGGAAAAAGCCTATAGGAATGATTATGGATAAAATAACACATTGTAATTCATAGCAAGCTTCTCTGAAAGCAGAGAATCGTCTGTTAATATACAAACTGCCCACGTGTACATACATACACTCTCTGACACTAATAAAAACTATGTTGGTAAACTTTATTATAGATAAATGTTAATCTTGTAGATTTTTTACTTGTTTTTTTCTTCATGTGCTGTGAGTGCAGAGTCTGTGCTGGATCTGGAGATGGTATCTCCTAGGCCGCGGCATGCAATTTGCAGCACCTGCACTTAGACCTAATTTTTGGGAGTGTTTTTCTTAGATTTTTATCAACAAAAGTTTTGGTATCTGCGCTGGGCTGACAGCATGCATATGTAGAAGTAACTGCACACCTTCCAGCCTGCCTTCTTGTTTAGTAAAGTTTAGGAAACCGTAGTGGTTGCTGAGGAGATCCCAGAAAGCTGTTAGCAGCGGTTCTAATGGTTATGGTTTCTATTTCAGAATGGACTGATAAAGTGTGTGTGTGTGTGTGTGGGGAGTTTCTTCTCCCTCGTGTGGTGAAACTGAGAGTAGGCATGGGAAAAAAGCAAAAGCTGATCATGCAGGGTTAAGCTTAGAACTGTGCAGCAGCCTGTTCGCAAGGTAAATGATCTACCCCTTCCCTAACTGAATAAGGCATTGTGTAGGAAATCTTGTTTGTCACCGCCCCATTGCTGTTCCTGTAGCTGTGAAACACTTGCAACTAATGTGCCCTCAAATCCATCCAGCTACAGCTCTAGAATCTGAAATGCACTTCACAGTTCTGAAGTGAATGTCAAACCTTTTGGTAGTGGTGTTGGAGATGTGTTATGTTGCCATATGAAGGGGGGTTGCATTGCACATTCTGGGTTGGAGCCTGTTGTACAGCTATTGTAGATGGTTACATCTCAGCAGATTGTGGTGCTTACAAAAGCTCTGTGAAATGAAGAGGGGCCTCTCTCAGAAAGATAGGTTGTCGTTGTCCCTTTGAAATCCTTCTGACATTATTACTTGTGCTGTTTGGGGAATGCAGTGTTTATCTAATGTTTACATCAGTCTGGTACCTCCAACAATGTTTTTTGGGAATGCAACTTGTCAAAAGCTCTGGGACTGAGTAGATATGTAGTCTGAAGTGCTGGAAAATATCTTTCTCCAGAGGAGCAAGGGCTCGCAATAGTGTGCAGACTGTTCTTCTGAACCTGTTCTTCTTGGCAGTTCAACACAGTGAAAATAGCCTGCTACCATGTGAATGGGCACCCGGCCATGTTAATGAATAGGCATGAATGGAACTAGCCAAGCGATTCTGATGGGCATCATTGTACATTCTGAGGGTAGAATTCAAATTTGGGATCACAAATAGGTCTTTCAAAATTTTTGTTCAAGAATGAACAAGGATTGCTTGTGTATACTGCTGAGAGACTCTCTGTACCTGTTAGGCTGGGGAAGCTGCTTGACTTTAGTGGACTGGTAATGCCAAGGTTTTATCTGAATTGTTCTGCAGAGGTATATAGAGCATATTCTTTGTGTGCTAGGACTAAATAGAGAGGCTCAGAGAGCCTGCAGGGCTAGACAAAGCTGAGTTCCAGCATTGTGCCTGCACAGCTATCGTTTTTAACTCTGACTGCCAGCGGTTTATCAATATGCACGCACGGAGAAGTACTGTGCTGGTCTCATTCTGCTGTTTCTTGATTCTCCCTTCCCAAGACAGAGGTGCTGGCTTGGTGTTCTCAGCTCCCCCTCAACATTCAAGTATAAATAAGGAGAACTTTGTGGAGCAGCAGTCAAGGTATGAGTGATCTGCGCTTGTCTGTCTTGTGAGAAGTTCCTGCTATGCTCCAGAGGGAAGGTGGGAGCCATTTGGGGCTCTTGGGAGATGAGAAAGTAAACGGAGGAAAATCCTGTGGGCCAAACGCATTCACTGCTGTGCCACCTAATGGTGATGCTGATTTTCAATATTATTTCATAGTATGTATGTAAAAAGCATAAATAAGACCTGACAAGCCACAAGTATCCAGAATGCCATTGTGAATATCTTTCAGTCTTGCTTTTTATTTTGTAAGGGAGGCCTTTAATCTAAGCACCTTAGGCCAAACACAACCCTCAGTTGCAGTTATTAGTTCTGAGGTAGCTCAGCAGGAAAGCTGCAATAATTCACTTGTTTAGGCTGGCATGAAGTTTGGAATTGAAAATGGGTATCTGGCTGGGAAGAGAGGGTCACGCTGAATTAAATGTGAGCCAGCTGAATTAAAAGTGCTACAGCAGGTGCAAGCTATTTCCCCTTCACACTACCAACTTTAAAATTAAGCCTTTTTTTATGTTTATATGTCAGCAAATGAAGTTATCTCACCCTGATCAGCTGGTGGAAAACCCAGCCCGGCTCATGTTGCTCTGCCAGTGTCCTGTGAGAAATCTTGGCGATGGTAGCAGGTTCAGTTTATTTCCCATCCCCATGACCCCTTAGGTTTTCATTTCTCTAACACTATCAGTAAACCTCACCAGATGTGAGGTAAGTGCATGTTCAAGAAAGATCAACAAAAACTATTTTATGTAGATCAGTGGGCAGACCAGCACAGTAACTGTTCTGTCGATGCCACCCTTCCTTTTTTCATTTTGAACGAGTTTCATAAATTGCTTATTTGATAACATCTGTAAAACAATTGTTCTGAAATGCTACAAAAAAAGAAACCAAGCAGTTTAAAAATGTATTTTCTTCATTTGCACATAATGTGACTGGTGATAAAGATCTTGCAAGTTACTGTGTTTAAAAAAAAAAGCTACTGGTCCGTTCTATGGTGTGAATCAGGCAATGAAGTGACAGATGAATGGTTGGAGCATTAAAAGAATAACTTCCGGCACAGTGAGAGAATACAGGAAGTCACACTTAAAAACCCATTACTGAAAGAACACAAAGAATTAGAGCCACTGACATTTTGTGGAAGTTTGTCCTTTGGAGACCTAAAGGAAAATGGGATTGTGCCACAATAAAACAGTTGAAATTGTGGTAACAAGTGTTAGAAAAATAAACACTGACCATCTTAAGCATTCGAAACATCCACCTGAAGCAGCTTATTCAACAGAGGAGATGGGTGATGCAGACTGCCCAGGACTGAAAGATAAGATATTTAAACCTAAACAGTATCCAAGGTTATACTTGGCCTACCCCAGACCTTGAATTACTCTAAAAATTTGGTGATTGAGCCTTTTAAAACATAAGTTCTTTGCAAATCAGCCCCTGGAAAGAATTATTTATTCTTGGTCATATGAAATATAAAGGATGATAATTTCAAAAGGTAAGTTTTTTACATTTTTCTTAATGTGCTTGCTGTGGAAAGCATGAAATGAAAAATAAAAGTAATAATAGTCTCTTGTCAAACTGTTAAGCAAGTCACTAAAAATCTTCCCATCATCTAAGTGATGAAGATTTGATGGACCTAACTTAAGGACGTGTTTCTCTCCAGGAGCTACACAGGGTCTGGGTTCTTAATACAAATGTCAAATTAAATGCCTAATGTGAAAGGATTTGACTTGATGATGAAAGATCAGAAATACATTCACAGTCTCTTTTAAATATGCAGGATGAAACTATTTGCCTCATTCACGCTGTTAGACCCACAACAGGACTACTAACTTGACTGAGGATGAGGATGATTTTAGCACAGTAGAGGTTATACTACATATGGTGTGATCACCACATGCATTACTTCACAGCTTCAAAATGATTCCTGGACAGACTTGATTCTTCTTCGTTCTGGTCAAAGCATAACTTCCTAAACCAGAGACACTTAGATGTTTCCATGCAGACAACACAGGTGTTGAAGATGCACATTCTGAGATGCTAAGTTTTACAAGGGATTCTCTGTAAGTTGTTAGCATTCAATAACCAAAGTTTCTGGTGTTACTAGGACAGATGAAATTTTAAAAATTTGTTGACAGTTATCCAAGATTGTGCTGAAGTTGCATGTGAAGATTTCCTATTTTGGTTTGGGTCAGACTCTAGTAATGGGGATAGATTCTGACCTGTCTGTATGTGCTAATTCCTGAGAGCAATGGTATCTTTGAAAGTGGCAATTCCTGAGAGTGACAAGAGCAGAATTACTTCCTTTCCAATTGTTCTGATCCGTTTCCAGTGAACATTTTAAAAAGCAGATTGAAAACATTAAAAGAACTGTTCAACCATGTAATACGCGCACCTCCACATACAATGCTTTAAACTTTCATCACACAAAATCCCTGTCTTTCTTATAAAGTGGAATGAGAAAGACGAGCTGAGCCTGTAAGGGATGCAATAGCTTTATTTGACACCCAGGCTTAGGTATGTTGTTCAGGGGGTGAACTCTGGTGTGGGAGATGTGAAGAGCCTCATTTTGCGCTTCAGCACTGGTCTGTGTCTTGACTGTTTTCTGTGTATTGCAGCAGTGCTTTCTTTAGAAACATCTCAGCTCTGAAATGCCAAGTTTAACAAAGGAAACTAACAATCATGACTAGAAATGCTCTCTGAAAGCAGGCAAATTTATTCTGAACCTTGAAGCAATGGCATCCTGCTCCTTTTCAAGTACATGAGATGTTTATACACATGAAAAAAACCAATATATTTTTCCCTTTTGTTCTACTGGATGCTTTCCTGGTCATTTGCTTAAGTACAATTCATCTCTTCTTGGGTCACCTGGAAATGTGTAATGAAGCCCTAATGATAGGAAATGACAGCAAAGCCATCACTGCTTTATAACCCACCCTACACTATATGCAAAATGATTGCTTGAATCATTTTTCCATGGTTTCCACAGCTAATCCTATACAAGTGTTTTCTGTCAGCGGGAGGAGTGGAATATGGTGTTAATACTGGTAGAATGGATTTAGTCAGGTATGGTATGTCTGGCATCAGGAAAAGCAGTGGCTCTCTGCCACGCAGGTGTCCTATGATCTTGGACTACTTGCTTCATGGTTGTGTTACTTTATTCAAGTTGCCTCCAAAGAGAGCTGAGAGATCTATAAGACCAACAGAAACAAACCCTTGATCTTACGGTCTCAATCAGCGATATTCAAATGTGTCTAAATTTTCATCAGGTTATGAGCATTAGAAGTAAACTTTTTTCCTGAACCTACCACCCTTAAAAATAAGCTTTCAATGTAAGATTAAAATGATTGTGAAGAAGTAACTCCAAAAGTGATTTAAAGAGGCTCTCTCTTGTAGATGGCAGTCTGAGACATCTGCCTTGACTTTTGTATTGCACAGGGACACCAGATGCACAATTCATGTTTGTGGATTCTGCTAGGCAGTGATGTACCTAAAAATGTGCCTCTCGCAGAGCACGCACATTCCAAAACTTTCACTGTTTTTTAACTTCTCTCATATTAATCTATAAGACCCCATGTAATTTAATATAAGCATTCAAGTTAAATGGGTGGGGGTATGTATATATTTAACCTCAGTGCTTCAACTTTCAGATCACAAATGTTGCTTATCTGCAGAGATGGTGAAGTTACTGTTAGGACTGTAAAAATCTCCATGAGAGGGAGGAAAAAACAAATGATTTTATTTCTGCATATAGCTCAAAAAGAACCCACTGGGAAAACTTAAGCGCATGATCACGCACTTTTATTTGGGATATCCAAAGCTGTAACATCCTAACTCCTGAACTGACATTGCACCCTCATTTAAAATAATTTCTATGACTGTATAAATAGATAGTACTCCTGTCAGTTATCTCAGTTACCAGTAATAATGTTAACTTACTAAGATAGAACAGCTCACCATAAAGTGTTTGTGCTACTACAAAGGAGGCAGCAGGATGTTATCCTTTCAGCAACATGTTAAGACTTGGACCCTTCATCACCTTTTAAAATTAGAGGCTGATATTGATTTATGCAGTAGCACTTACAGAGATGCGATTAAATTAGTTCTAGATAGGAAGAAGGTTAACAAAGTTTCTAGTATTTAAGATGCACATAAAATAAAATCATTTAAGTCATATAGAATTTGGACAATTTCACTGAATTAAGTCTTGTTCTAAAGGAATTTAACAGGCACAGCTTAAAATATTTTAGCATTGCTCCAAATCTTAAGAATGTCTCATCTATTGCACAAGAAACAGGCATGTAATATAAAGAATACCACCTATTACATACTAAGTTGTACTAAGGACTCTGCAACATTGCTCACTTCATTCAAAAACAGCAGCATCTTCATTCAAAAACAGCAGCATCTTCACTAACCACAGTAAGTATGTGTGAAAATCACTTAACTTTAGGCATGTACATCTAAGCTTATTAAAAACTGCTTTTACAGGTAATGTCAAAAAACAGGCAAACAAACCACGAGCCATTTCATCCTAACATAGAAATGTTTACATCCTTGAATACTCATGCCAGCTTTCCCATGCACACAAGATGCCATTAAGCTTAGAACTACAGATTCTTGACTATGCAAATACAAACCCTGTCCTGAAGGAATGTTAAATAAATTTGATTTTTTTTCCTAAACCAGGTCTCCATAAACATCTGATAAAGCTTAATCCACAAAACTTAACTGCACATTCCTTGTTTAATGGTTTTGTATTCACATCAAAGTGGGTTCACCCATTAGAAATAGTTTATTTTCTACATGGTTTGCAAAATTTATTTTTAGCATGCATGGTAGTGAATGACAGAGGCACATTCCAACAGAGTACAACTGTTTAGAGAATTAAAAACAACCAGTCAGTTCCCCCCCAAAACAACATGAAGTTTCAAAACAAGATTAGTTATTGTAAGCAGCCTCCATCAAACAGGTTAATATTATTTTAATAGGACAGTCATCCAGAAACTTTTGAAAACAATGTCAATATTTTAATAGCTGTTTCCAAAAGCTTGCAACAACCTACCCCTGCTGATTTGGGTGGCATAGAATTGTTTAGAAGCTGGTCTGTGATCTGTACTGTTACTGGATAGGGCAAGTTTTAACATACTCAAGTTAGCCTGGTCAGTCTGAAACTGAAGTGAGAGGGAGCAAGATCAGTGGGGTGTTTGGGGTTTCTGTTGCTTTTTTTGTATTATTTTATAAGTGGATAATCAAAGGTATTTCAAGCAATTTGTAGGCCTTCTGTTAAAACCACTTTGCTAGGTGACCCATATTTCCTTTACATAAAAAAGTCCTCCCATATGGTGCAAGTATTATCAAAAAGACCAAAAAAGGTAAATAGCCTTCATTGGAATACATAAACAAGTTGTCTCCAAGAAAGTTTCAGGAAAAAGCTGATGGAACTAGATTTTAGATTCTTATAAAATGTTAATCAGTTTGCACGTTCCACTTTTCTCCATCAATTAAAACAAATCATTTCCCCTTTTGGTCAACTAAGTACATTAGTCTAATTATTATTAGCAACACAGTTCATGTTCAGATGGTGAAGTGCACACTGCATGCATAACCCCCTCAATATTTTGAGTATTAAGAAAATTTTCTTAAGAGCTCAACACACTTCCCTCATTCCTCAGCGATCACTAATGCGCACAACTTCTGCAACAGCTGTGAAAATACTGTCTCCAGTCAACTATGCCAATAGAAGAAAGATGACCCAGGACTTTCCTGCCATGGTGTAAGAATCACAGGAAGCAAGAAGAAGGAAGAAGATACCGCTAAGCCATCAAACCCAGGAACAAAGTTGAATAGAACACCTTTTTTCAGAACTGAGCCACATGTGTTGTGTCTTCACAGTGTTTTGCTAACTTGCTTTTGTACTCCTGTACTTTCAGGAAATCTAAAATATCTTAAGCTACTGGTTCATTGTTAACAGCTGCAGTTGTCATGAAGAGTAATTCTAAGATTAATTTGTAGATAAATGGAAAAGTTACTTACAGAGAAAAGTTCCACTAATATCCTTATTTGTCCATCTTTCAGTAATTCTTTCTGAAGGACATTCAGGGTTGCGGCCTGAACTAGATTACACCTTTTTTATCTGATTTCTCTGGCTTTGTATTTAATTAGAGAGTTTTATTTTTCTGCAAGACAAACTGGGCTCCGAAAAATAGATTTTTGAGTGGCTCTTGAAGCTACTACTGCAATACATTTAACTGAGATAACAGTTCTACAAACTGAAGCATTTTGAAAACAGCTATGGTCAACACAAGCTAAACATTTTTATGCAACTTGTAATATGTTACATACTTATGGCTTGATTTAGATCAACATCAATGCAGCAATTATCAAGAAAAACAAAACCTCAAGGCAGGGGCAGACACCTCCTGACTCGACAATACAGATATTACTGCTGGTCCTTACAGAAGTTAGTTAAAGCAATAGCAAATTATGTTGAAACAGCAGTAAGTTACATCCTCTTCAATGTTCTTGGTCTCTTAACACAACTATGTAAAAATTTTCAAGGCTCCAGGTGAAAAGGTCATTCACTAGTAGATACTACACAATGAATTAATTAAACTTTCAAGTGACAGAAAAAGCAAGTCGCACATAAGGAAGAAAAATGGATTGGCACTGGCATTCCGAAGGTAAATATTTGTGGCTTTGTTTCAACAGGAAAAATGTTACAAAATTGGAAGACACAATTAGCTAACTAAAACAATTTTCACCAAAATATATAATTAAGATTGTTCCAACAATCATAGTTTTCCTTAAGCCAAAAATCTAACATTACATATGTTATTGACAAAGACCAAAGCTTTTAGCCCTGGAAGCTACTAAACTGGAGTATCCAGACATCTGAGAGTCCCGCGTACTTTAAACTCCCTTTAAAGGCAGTATATGACATTAGACATCCAGGACTAAAATTTTTGCCAACATTTTGAGAATAAATGTTCACATTTAACTAGAAAACATATACAAGATAATTCTTTATAACACTTTTTCCCAGGAATCAAACAACACGTCATAGGTATGGGGTCCCAATCCTCCTTTTTAGCCTACTGAAATTTTTATGTAACATCTATCAGCAAAACAAGACTGATTTATTGTTCTCTTCACAAAGCATCTGCTCAAAGTTGTAAATTTAGATGACATGTACGGTACCAAAAGTGTTTTTACAATGAAGGTGCTATTCGGCTTCATACAGTCTCAAAACACTTCATGAACTCTGAAATGGTTATCTAAGGAGGGAACGTCATCAGCAAAATGGAGCTGATCATTTATTTCCACACCAAATTCTCCCAGTGTCTGTACAAATTTCTTATGCTCTTTCCCAATCCACGATCTCATTTTGTCAAACACTTGGTATGGTGTAACGTGAGCATGAACTTTAATTCCTGTCTGTGCAAGTTCTTTCAGCACTTCAGGGTAAGTAACCCAAGTATTGCTTCCTCCTGAGTGACCACCATCCAACCAGTAAATTGCTTTTATGTTTTTTAAGAAGGCATCCATATTCTTGTCTTTTCTAGCTTCCTTCAGCTCATAAAGCAGCTGGTTCAGAACCACACAGCCTTTACTGAAGCCAATCAAAGTAAACAACACTGCACCTACAGCAGATGGCACAACGAAGTTCACAGCAGAATTATTAGAGCATTCACAATCTCTCTCTCGTTCTGTGGATAAGCAGCTATTTGTTGTTGAAACTGACTGCAGCTGTGATTTACAAGTAGCTATTTTTGCATCCTTGCTGACAAAATGCACACATTTCTGGGACAGCAGAATATTCTGAGAAAGTCTGAATGCGTTAACAAGCAATGCATGGAGATGCCTGAAAGCTCCAAAGTCAGTGCTGTGCTCTGGTGCTCCAAACATGTTGCTCGCCACAAAGTTATCATAACAACTGAATTTGTGCAGGTGCATTCGAGAACATTTTACAACCCAAATAAAGCTATTAGGGAACCGGCGAGCAAGTATGGTAGCAACATTTTCAAAACTCCACTGCTCCCACTGAAAGTTTTCTGGGTGGCAAGACATGATGTCATGGTAGTTCTGAAAAACAGAAAAGACTCATTACTATACTGAAAATGCTTCATCTCTCTCTAATGCACTTATATTCCTGAGAAAGGACTGTAACTAACAGAAAAACATGCATTAGAGACGCTTTCTAGGCTTCCAGAACAAGATACTGCAATAGTTAGATTTACTTATTCTACTTGAATTTTACCACACTATATTTTTAATACCCCCAAAAGTAATAGGACAAAAAAATAAGCACATGGAAACATTCATCATTTCTGTTGACTTGATGCCAAGAAAAGACCGAAGTATTATTTCAACTTAGTATGACACAGAATACATAATTTTATGGTAGGAACAGCGATTATCCTATTACAGACAAACAATAGAAAACTTATTGTGAAGTTTTAGGTCTATTTTTTATATAGAAAAAAAATCCTTCCCATTCAGCTGTAGGGAGTCTTTATTCTCCTTGTTCATACCCATGTGGAGCACAGACGAAAAAATATTAACCCCCAAGTCATGAATGATCCTGACCTCCAAATTCATCACAGCAGAGAATACTAATTAGTTTATTTTTAATAATAAATTATTTAATAAGTAATTAATATTTATTATTATAATAATAAACAATAAAGCCATACCCAGCAGCGATAATCAAAAAGGTTTTCTGAGGCCATTCCAATCCTTACAATGAAAATACATGAAGTTCTGCATCTTTACCTCACAGAACGGGAAAGCTTTTTCCCAGAACAAGAAGGCAGAACTCCTGGTTTTGGGAAGGACTGACTTTTGGGATCAGGAGACTACCAAGAGAAGAAAGAATCATAGAACAGTTTAGTTTGGGAGGGACCTTAAAGGCCATCGAGTTCCAACCCCCCTGCCATGGGCAGGGACACTTCCCACCAAACAAGGCTGCTCAAGGCCCCATCCAGCCTGGCCTTGAACAATTCCAGGGAGGCGGCATCCACACCTCCCCTGGGCAACCTGTGCCTCACCACCCTCACTGTGAAAAATTTCTTCCTAACATCTGATCTAAATCTTATCCCCTTCTAGTTTTCCCTCATCTTATCACTACTTGCCCTTATAAAAAGTCCCTCCCCAGCTTTCTTGTTAGACTCCCTGGAGTCTTCTCTTCTCCAGGCTGAAAAACCCCAACTCGGTCAGCCTGTCCTCACAGCAGAGGTGCTCCAGCTCTCTGATCATCTTTCATAGCCCTCCTCTGGAGCTGTTCTAATAGTTACGTATCATTCCTATGTTGGGGATTCCAGAACTGGATTAAATACTCCAGGTGGGGTCTTATGATAACACACAGCACTTCGGAACGTCTCCTCTCAGTTTCTTGTCAGCTCGAAGACAACGCGTTCCTCCCTCAGGAGGCACTGAGCATGCTTGGCACCTGTGCAACATGGGCAGGGGGATGCTGGGGTGTCCATACGGCTGCACAGGGCCAAGCCTGCTGGAAGAGCTTCCCATCTTTGGGCTCCACTGGACTCTCCCAGCCGGCATGCTTTGATACAGCTTCATAAAGCACCATCGCCGCTGCAGATGCCCACCTCAGGTGCCTCAGGAATCATAGAACCACTTGGTTGGAAAAGACCTTTGAGATCATCAACTCCAACCACACCTGTCCACTACTAAACCAGATCCCTGACCACCTCATCCACCCGTCTTTTAAACACCTCCAGGGATTGTGACCCCACAACCTCCCTGGGCAGCTGTGCCAGAGCCTGACCACCCTTTTCGTACAGAAATTTTTCCTGATGTCTAATTGGAACCTCCCCTGGCACAACTTGAGGCCATTTCTTCTTGTCCTGTCACCTGTCACTTGGGAGACCAACACCCACCTTGCTACAACCTCCTTTCAGGCAGTTGTAGACAGTGATGAGGTCTCCCCTCAGCCTCCTCTTCTCCAGGCTAAACAACCCCAGTTCCCTCAGCTGCTCCTCATAAGACTTTTTCTCCAGCCCCTTTAAACGATTCATTCCCCTGCTCTGCACACACTCCAACACCTCAATGTCCTTCTTGTAGTGAGGGGCCCAAAACTGAACACAGGATTCGAGGTGCGGCCTCACCAATGCTAAGCACAGGGACACAATCACTGTCCTGGTCGCGCTGGCCACACTGTTTCTGATACAAGCCGAGATGTCGTTGGTCCACCTTGGCCACCTAGGCCACTGCTGGCTCATGTTCAGCCGGCTGTCAACCAATACCTAATCCTAACAGAAATCCTCCTCCATCGCTGCTCCGCTCCAGCTCCCAGGAACGTTCCAGCGGGAACGGGCGTTGAGGAGATTCATTCACCTCCCGCAGGGACGGCTCAGCCTCGCAGCCCTGGAGCCCCCGCAGCCCAGTCCAGACCCACCGCGGGACCCCCGCCGCCCGCTCCGCTCCGTGCCGCACCTGCACGTCCCCCGGGAAGTACACGACGTGGTGCTGCGGCGGGGCCGGGCCGCGCGGGGCGGGCGGCAGCAGCAGCAGCAGCTCGTTGTTGCGCTGCGGCTCCGCGCCCGGCACCTCCGGCAGCCGCAGCCAAGGCGGGCTGAGCCGCGCCGGGGGTAGCCCCGCGCCGCCACCGGCACCGCGGGCAGGCGGCGCCCCGCACAGGCTCATGCTCCAGCGCAAGAACAGCGCGGCGGGGCCCGCAAGCCCCCACCTCAGCCCAGCTCCGCGCACCGTAACCGCCTCCGTCTCGCACGCTCTACCCCGCGCCTGCGCGGCTCCGCCCCAGCCCCGGCAGAGCCGGGCACCGCGGGAGCGGCGGGGCTCCGAAGTGGGCGTGAGGGAGTAGGGCAGCAGCTAGGCGGTCATCGCCCGTTCGCAGAGCACGTTCCCCTCTTTTCGGCACCAGAACTCGGCCAGAGGGGTACAGATGCGGGCTGGTTTCCGGTGGCCAGCAGGACGAGGGAGGTGATTCTCCCCCTCTGCTCTGCTCTGCTCTGGTGAACCCCCAGAGTTCTGTGTCCAGTTCTGGGATCCCCATCTTAAGAAGGATATGGAACTGTTGCACTGGTCCAGGGGAGGCTGTGAAGATGATCCGAGGCTGGAGCTATGAGAAGCCTCTGTTATGAGGTCAGGCTGAGAGATTTGGGGTTGTTCAGCCTGGAGAAGAGAAGGCTCCAGGGAGACCTTACAGCAGCCTTCCAGTACCTGAAGGGGGCTACAGGAAAACTGTGAGGGACTTTTTAAAATGGCAAGTAGTGACAGGACAAGGGGGAATGGCTTTAAATTGGAAGGGGGAAGATTTAGATTGGACATTAGGAGGAAGTTTTTCATGATGAGGGTGGTGAGGCATTGGTACAGGTTGCCCAGGGAAGTTGTAGATGCCCCATCACTGGAATTGTTCAAGGCCAGGCTTGGGGCCTTGAGCAGCCTGGTCTTGTGGGAGGTGTCCCTGCCCACAGCAGGGGGGTTGGAACTGGATGGCCTTTAAGGTCCCTTCCAACCCAAATCATACTATGATTCTATGACACCAGGATCTTCTCTTCTCCTCCCCTTGAGGTCCTTCTACTACTCTCAGATCATGTGGTGCACCAGGTGAGCCAGCGCAGCCACTGGCCCCTTGGTCTCACCCTGCGCCTTTAAAGCAGAGTTGAGCAGACAGTGTCCAGCTGGTGTTCTGTCTGCATGGCCTTAGCTTGGAAACAGTGTTGGGCCGATAAATCCTGAGGAAAAGAAGGGCAGCGGCTACCTCATATTTTGACAATAGAAGGCCTCCTGTAGTAGAATGAAACCAGAGTGTGTTGATGTAGCACAGTTATGGCACTGGACACTTTCATATGACGCTTTAATTTCAAAACAAAGAGGTATGTGGATATGGTCATTTCCTAAAGGCATGGGTTGTATTTTAAAAAATCAGCTTAGATATGGTTACTTTGACCATGAGACAACAGTGTGACCCTGGCAACCAAGAGGGCTATGCTTACCAATGGAGGGAGCTGGTTGTCCTGCTCTACTCTGCATTGGTGCAGCCCCACCTTGAGTCCTGTGCGACTCTCTCTGGAACCCCAGAAGCGGCAACTGTCACGTGGGCCAACCGCGTGGTAGAGGGGCAGTCCTGGAAGAAGCCACAGGACATTTAAAACATCTCCCTGGGAGCGCCAGCGACCGGAGCGCGGTGAGCAGGAGCAGGCAAACAGGGTCGCAGCAGGGGCAGTTTGCACGGCAGTTCGCGCAGGCACTCTCTGGCAGGTGGTTGGCTTTTTCCACTCCCCTGCAGCAATGGTGACCAGGCGTGGCAAAACCTCTGCTACCAGGAGTGTAGCTATCCAAACCATGCCTCTATTAAGGGATACAGACCCGGGCTGTAAGGAATGTCTCAGCCTGCTTGTGGTTCCTGAGGACCATCCAAAGAACACCTGTGTGAGGTGTGAACAGGTCCAAGATCTGCTCCTTATGATTACAGATCTTAAGGATCAGGTAGAGAGGCTGCGGAGTATCCGTGAGAGTGAAAGGGAGATAGATTGGTGGAGTAGAACCCTCTCTCCTCCCAGTAATCCTCCCCAGGAGGCAGAGGAACGCCATAGTCCTCAGCAACAGGATAAGGGGAGTGACCTGGTTGGTGAGGAGGACTGGGAGCAGGTCTGCTCTCGTGGGACTTATAGACCTCCCTTTCAGATGCCACCTTTCCAGCTGCCCATACAGAACAGGTTTGGGGTGATGGAATTTGACACTCAGGAGGAGGACAGTATTGCAGAGAACTCACCTGAGGAGGTTATTAACTTCGCTTTGCCTGTCAGACAGGTCAGAACATCGAGTAAAAAAAAGAAAAGGAGGGTAGTTGTAGTGGGAGACTCCCTTCTGAAAGGGACGGAGGGACCTTATGTAGACCAGACCCAACTCATAGGGAAGTCTGCTGCCTTCCCCAAGCCCGGGTAGGGGATATTGCTAAGAGACTCCCGGACCTAATTAAACCATCAGATTATTACCCGCTTCTGGTGGTCCAGGCTGGTGGTGATGAGCTAGGGAAAAGAGGGTCAAGGGTCGTTAAAAAGGAATTCCAGGATCTGGGTCAGTCAATGGATAGGGCAGGAGCACAGGTGGTGTTCTGCTCGGTCCCTCTGGTGGCAGAGATGTATACCGAAAGGAATAAGAGAATCCACGCTCTTAATAGTAAATGGCTTAGGGGCTGGTGCCGGCAAAGGAATTTTGGGTTCTATAATCATGGAGAAACCTTTACGGCACCTGGCCTGCTTGACCCAGATGGGTCTCGTCTAACTACAAAGGGTAAGAGGATTCTAGCCCAGGAGCTGGCAGGGCTTGTAGAGAGGGCTTTAAACTAGGTATGAAGGGGGAGGGGGCAGTAACTAGGCTCACCAGAGATCTTGCTGTGGAGGATGAGCCATCTCAAGTGTCGTCAGTAGCCCAACTGAAGTGCATGTACACAAACGCACGCAGTATGGGGAACAAACAGGAGGAGCTGGAAGTCCTGGTTCGGCGGGAGAGCTATGACATAGCTATCACAGAAACGTGGTGGAATGACTCTCATAACTGGAGTGCTGCCATGGAAGGCTACAGGCTCTTTAGGAAAGACAGGCGTGAGAGGAGGGGTGGAGGGGTAGCCCTCTATACTAAGGAAACCGATGCCATTGAAGTTGAGATCGGTGATGACCAGATTGAGTGCCTATGGGTAAGGGTCAGAGGGGCAGTCAAGTCTGACCTCCTGGTTGGAGTATGTTATAGACCGCCCGACCAGGATGAGGAGGTGGATCTTCTATTGTTTAAACAGCTGGAGGCTGCCTCTAGATCGGCTGCCCTTGTTCTTTTAGGAGACTTTAATCTTCCGGATATCTGCTGGGAACTTAACACTGCCGAGAGGAAGCAGTCCAGAAGGTTCTTAGAGTGTATTGAGGACTGCTTTCTGTCACAGCTGGTGAGTGAGCCTACCAGGGGTGAGGCTCTCCTTGACCTGCTGTTTACAAATAAAGAAGCACTGGTGGGTGATGTTGTGATCGGAGGCTGTCTGGGGTGTAGTGATCATGAGATAATTGAGTTTTCTGTAAACAATGTAACAAGAAAAGGCAGGAACAGGACATCGATGCTGGACTTTCGGCGGGCAGATTTCGCATTATTTAAGGAACTAGTCCGGAAAGTACCCTGGGAAATAGTTTTTAGTGGCAAGGGGGTCCAGGAAGGCTGGATGCACTTCAAGAATGAAATCTTGAAGGCGCAGGAGTGGGCTGTCCCGATGTGTTGTAAGAAGAGTCGTAGGGGCAGACGGCCGGCCTGGATGAGTAAGGAGCTTCTGAAGGAACTAAGTAAGAAAAAGAGGATGTATCACTGTTGGAAAGAAGGGGACGTAAGCCAGGTCATGTTCAAAGATGTTGTTAAGTTGTGTAGAAAAAAAATCAGGGAAGCAAAAGCCCAGCTGGAGCTTAAATTGGCCACTTCTGTTATGGACAATAAGAAGAGCTTTTATAAATATATCAATGGTAGAAAGAAGGGCAGCAGTGACCTCCACTCCTTGTTGGATATGGAGGGAAATATAGTAACCAAAGATGCAGAGAAGGCTGAGGTACTTAATACCTTCTTTGCCTCAGTTTTCAACAGTAAGGAAGTCTGTTCGCTAGACAGTTGGTCCTCCGAAGTGGTTGATGGGGGCAGGGTGCAATATGGCCCTCCTGTAATCCATGAGGAGGAAGTTAGAGATCTGCTGAGCCTCTTGGACCTTCATAAGTCTATGGGGTCGGATGGGATCCATCCCAGGGTGATGAGAGAGCTGGCGGACGAGCTTGCTAAGCCGCTCTCCATCATCTTTCAACAGTCCTGGCTCACCGGAGAGGTCCTGGAAGACTGGAAGTTGGCCAATGTGACGCACATCCACAAGAAGGGCCATAAGGATGATCCAGGTAATTAGAGACCTGTCAGCCTGACCTCAGTCCCAGGTAAATACTGGGTGCAATCATGCAGCACCTGCAGAACGGCCAAGAGATCAGGCCCAGCCAGCATGGGTTTAGGAGGGGCAGGTCCTGCCTGACCAACCTGATCTCCTTTTATGACCATGTGACTTGCCTGGTGGATGAGAGGAAGGCTGTGGATGTGGTATACTTGGACTTCAGCAAGGCCTTTGACACTTGTCTCCCACAGTAGACTCCTAGAGAAGCTGGCAGCCCGTGGCTTAGACGGGAGCACTCTGTGCTGGGTTAGGAATTGGCTGGATGGCCGAGCCCAGAGAGTGGTGGTGAATGGTGTTTCATCCAGTTGGCGGCCGGTCACTAGTGGTGTCCCCCAGGGATCGGTGTTGGGTCCGGTCCTGTTTAATATCTTTATTGATGATCTGGATGAGGGGATTGAGTCCATCATCAGCAAGTTTGCAGACGATACCAAGCTGGGAGGAAGGCTTGATCTGTTAGAGGGTAGGATGACCCTACAGAGGGACCTGGACAGACTGGAGAGATGGGCTGATTCTAATGGGATGATGTTTAATAAGTCCAAATGTCGGGTACTTCATTTTGGACGAACCAATCCCGTGCATAGCTATAGACTGGGGACAGAGTGGCTGGAGAGTAGTCAAGCAGAAAGGGACCTGGGACTGCTGGTTGACAGGAAGCTCAACATGAGCCAGCAGTGTGTCCAGGTGGCCAAGAAGGCCAATGGCATTCTGGCCTGCATCAGGAATAGTGTGGGGGGCAGAACCAGAGAAGTTATCGTCCCCCTGTACTCGGCACTGGTCAGGCCTCACCTTGAATACTGTGTGCAGTTCTGGGCCTCTCAGTTTGGGAAAAATGTCAGGATGCTGGAGTGTGTCTAGAGGAGGGCAACGAAGATGGTGAAGGGGCTGGAGCACAAGCCTTATGAGGAGCGACTGAGGGAGCTGGGGCTGTTTAGTCTAAAAAAGAGGAGGCTCAGGGGAGACCTCATTGCTCTCTACAACTACCTAAAAGGAGGTTGTAGTCAGGCAGGGGTTGGTTTCTTCTCTCAGGTGACCAGTGATAGAACTAGAGGGCATGGACTCAAGCTTCGTCAGGGGAGGTTTAGGCTTGATGTTAGGAAAAAGTTCTTCACTGAAAGGGTTATTGGCCATTGGAATACGCTGCCCAGGGAGATGGTGGAGTCGCCGACCCTGGAGGCGTTTAAGGGGAGACTGGATGAGGCACTGAGTGCCATGGTTTAGATGATGGGTTGGTGTTGTGTTGGGTTATAGGTTGGACTCGATGATCTCAGAGGTCCTTTCCAACCTTGTGATACTGTGATACTGTGATGCTGTGATTTGGTCTTGTTAAACCTCATCCCATTCGTCACAGCCCATCGATCCAGCCTGTTCAGATCTCTATACAGCGCCTCTCTTCCTTCACGCAGATCAACACTGTCACTCAGCTTGGCGTCATCTGCAGACTTGCTAAGGGTGCACTCGATCCCTTTGTCCAGATCATTAATAAAGATATTGAACGGGACTGGACCCAGCACTGAACCCTGGGCAACACCACTCATGACCGGTCTCCAACTGGATTTAACTCCATTTACCACCACCACCACGGCCATCCAGACAGTTTTTTACCAGCAGAGGGTGTGCCAGTCCAGGCCAATGGCAGCCAGTTTCTCAATCAGAATACTGTGAGAAACGGTGTCAAAGGCTTTACAGAAGTCCAGGTACATTCACAACCTTTCCCTTGTCCATTAAACAGGTAGCCTTGTCATAGAAGGAGATCAGGTTGGTCTGGCAGGACCTGCCTTTCGTAAACCCCTGTTGACTGGGTCTGATCACCTGGCTGTCCTGCATAAGGAGGAGCAGGCACTGTTCTCTTCTCTCTGGTGACCAACGATAGGACTTGAGGGAATGGCAGGAAGATGTGCTAGGGGAGGTTTAGGTGGGCTATTTAGGAAAATGTTCTTCATGCAGAGGGAATGGCTCCCCAGGAAAAAAGTTACGGTGCTGAGTGTAACAATATTCAAGAAGCATTTGGACAGAATCCTCAGACACATGGTGTGAATGTTGGGGTTGTCCTACACAATGACAGGAGTTAGACTCGATGTTCCTTGTTCCTTTCCAACTCAGGACATTCTGTAATAAATACCCACTGTACAATAAAGAAACTGAATGCAACTCTTCAAGTGAGTGCACAAATCAGTCTTCTCTACCCACAGAACGAAAAAAGCTACCCCCTCCTCAGACAAACCCTTGCTTCCTCTGCTGCTCACTACCAGGGCACACATGACACTTGAAGTCGCAGCCACCCCTCTCGCCACCCCCTCACAGAAGGAGTTTTCAAGCCTGTCAGCCCTCTTTGAGTTCTTAACAGGAAGGGTCAGGACAGCTTGTAATCCAAAAAAGAGGTGCTGGAAGTGGGAAGTCTCTACTGCTGTGTGCCGACAATGCCATTCATAGAAATACTGGTAACCACAGTACACCTACTAAAATTAACAAAAACAATAATTTCTTATCACAGTGCAATCTCTTTAATATCACAGGGAACTTTCTTACTTGGTACCTTTTTCTCATTCAACAAATAAAGGCCATCCTTACACTTAATTGCAAGGACTGTCTCTGTCCTCTTACCCAGAAAGGAAGCATCAGTCACGTGCTAAAGGGAAATGTCAGCCCTAGGTCTTTTGCTCTGCCAATGACAGTTGGCTAAAACCGTAATTAAATTGATACCTTCTGGTCTTAGGAGGCCTATAGAGCAGAGGGTGGACTTGTCCGACTTGTCCGCATGCTGAGTGTCCCAAGAATTTTATTTACTGAGGAAACACAACCAAGCTCACCACTTTTTTTCTTAAGTAGATTTTTTCCAACAGACAAATTAAACATCAGCAGAAATAAATACATATATACACACTGAATATATATAAAATAATAAAAAAACAATAAACAATATAGTTTATGTTTCTTAGAAGGCAGACAGAGATGTTGGTCTGCCCTAGCTATAGGAGGCCGTGTCCTTTTTTCCCTGCTTCAACGGGAGGACGAAAGGATGTTCCAGTGCTCACAATCACAGTGGATCATGAATTCCTTCATGAAGAAAACTGCAAAACATATCATCAGTCCTGGAATTGTTCTTCCAGCTCCTCTGCTCACAAGCATTTTCCCCCTGTAGTCTTACCTTCAGTGGTCTGTAGCGCCTTGAGACGTATTTCCCAGCAGTGCTGCGTTCATCCCAGGCCAGCCGGCCCTCACAGAAATACTCCCGCTTCTTTAAAGAAACAATGCTCTGTACCATGTCATCTGGCAAAGGCCCCAGTAATCGCTCCATCATTGCCAGGTGTTCTCTGCCATCTAAGGGCTGGAGGGAAATCAAAAGAGACATTTTTTTTAATTGTTAAGAGGAACTTATTGAGAACCACACGCCAGCCTGACTTAATTCATTTACTGTACCCTGGCACCAATGAACTGAAATTGAGCAAGGAGAAAAGAGAGCCTCTAGATATCTGTGTCCTGAAATCAGTCACAAACTACGGGAGTTCTTCCCCCTTGACCTTGCCTATGCCTACACCACCTGTTCTCTTCAACCTGGCAGTACAGAGAAATGCTGCTTCCTTTCCTGCACAGACCATTCCCCTTTGCCCACAGCTCTGCAGCGTATGTTCACCAAGTTGGGGAGCATTATCCATGCTGCATCCTTTTGAGGTTCAGAGTTGCCTACCCGAAATACCGTGTATCCGAGGTAGCATTCAAGTAGAGTACATCCTACACTCCAAACATCGCATGGCCGTGACCATCCCAGTCCTGTGAAAAGATTCAGGCCATTCCTGTTTAGACCAAACTGCAAACAGTTCAACAGCTCAAGCAAGACATGAAACACTTCTCTAGCACTCTTTAAGAGCACTCAAAAACTCTCACACCGAAGATCAGCCTAACAAACAGCCTTCTACTCACCTAGGACCACTTTGGGAGGTGTGGTAGTCACCAAAGGGCTATGATACTTGTGATCATACGTGGCACACCCGAAGTCTACAATTTTGATGTCTGGTTTTCTTGGCCTGCGTTCATTGTGTTTCTGAAGCGACACACGATGAGAAGATGCAAGTGAGCAAATAAACACAGAGGATGGCTGAGGGGGAGGAAGGTGGGGAAGAAGACAGCAGCTTACCACGTCAGGGTTGTACTCTTCTTCATAGTCATTTGTCACAAAGACAATATTATCTTGGTTTCAGATCTGTATGGGTCAATTTGTTCACTTACAGAACTGCAAGAGACTCCCACAGTTAGCTGGTTCCGCAGAGACAATTTAACAAATAAGGCAGAAAAGAAACATACTTACAGTTCACAGAAGTGCAGATCTGGTATGCCATCTGCCTAATGTGGTCCAGGCTGAAGGGCCGGAAGGAGTTGTCTCTCATAAAATCATATGTGCTGAGTCTCAGGAGCTCAAAACAATGCAGACATGTTGATGGTACTCAAACCATTCCAACATCTGGACACAGTGACTGCAAAAGCAGGAAAACAGATACATTGCAACAGGAAGTTGTGCAGCACTCACACACACGGCGTGTGTTACAGAAGGTGGTGCTGAAGAAGTCTTCAAACCAGGACAGCACAGTTGTCTTTGCTTACAAAGCATTGCTGGGATCCCATGATTTTAAATCTTCCAGCACTTTTATTTCATTACGAGTGACTTCAGATGTCTTCTTGGTAATTTTTACTATTTTCACTGCTACAGGTCTGCTGTTCTCCAGGCCACCTGCCCCCATCAGCCCCGACCTCTCCCAGGCTGCGCTGCGCCTGCAGAAGACGCGCCCATCGCCTCATCCACCAGTCCTGCACAAGCCTCGTGCTCAGGGGCTGCTTTTAGCACCAGGGACCAACATACACTTTGTTTGGCAACTGCGGCAGCCTTAGAGAAATACAGAGAGAGGCACACGAGGAAGCACAGAGAAAGCCTGATGGGATCAGAAAGCCCTTCACGAAACACACGCTGACAGTCTCAGTAAGAAAAATGACAGGCATTGAATGAAACAGACTTAGCTCGGTGGACAATGCATTCCACTTTGCCAAAACCACCTTCACTCAACGTGGCAACAATCTCGTCTGAAAGGAAAAGAACTCTTAGTCACCAAAGTGTTGAAGCAAATAAACACCAATAAGCAAAGTTAAAAGAAACAAAGAGTAAGTGCTATCACCAAAGATTTTTCTAGACTGTGCTCTAAATGGTAAATATCTGTTCTGACAGATGTTATTCCTCAACTCTTTATCAAAGCACATTTACAGGGATCTCATTCCAGTATGTTCATTAACTCCAGTTACTAATTTTTGGAGGGGAAGGGAAAATGAAAAAAAGAAATGTACTTTTAACAATATATATATTAATATATCCAATATATTTATCCAAAAGCCACTTGCAACCAATTTTGTGGCAAAAAAGGGAAAAATTGTGAGCAACCAATTCACTGGAAAATTGTATGCTAAGATACAGAGGAATCCAAGGACTTCAGTTCTGGTGAGCTCAGGAGACTAAGGACAAACTATATGGAAATACCTGTCTTTGACCAAGCTCTTTGAATCAGTTTTCTAACCCCTTTTTGGTGTTTACTTGACATCTGGGTTTTGAAGCACAAGCAATATTCACTGTCTTACCTGTGCCCTGATGGGAGCGAGGAAAATGAAGTCAGCCTGGGATCCAGTTCTTGGCAAGGCGAATATTAGAGGACAATACCAGACACTACAACTGAGTCTTGAAAGGCAAAAAATCATTCTGAAGCTGAGACTGCATCTGGTAGATCTGTGCCCCTCACTGCAAGAGGGATGTAGACAAAGGATAAAGGCTAGAGAAAGGCTGTAGGCAAATACACAGGTGGTGATGCAGGCAGGCATGACCACAGTGCCTTTCATCCGGCAGTCTGTGCCAAAACATCTGTTGCCCTCTCAGTCTGTATTTGCTGGTGATCTGCCACAGTCTGCTGCTTTCTGGCTTGTGGAGCAAAGAAACTGAACAGGGCAGACCTTGTTATCCCATTGCGCAGGAAAGCCTGGGAGATTTGTGTCCATGGCAGTAATGCTGTTACGGTCCATTTGTGGAGTAGATGGTCTTGTGGGATCTGTTCTGTGTCAGTGTACAGAAGACATTCTCATTGACATGAAAAGAAGAGCAAAAGTTGTGTGGGATGCAATATCCAGAGGGTGTTGTCCACCTTCAAGGACAAGCATCATGTGTTCCAGGTACCCACTGGAGCAGAGCAGTGGTCTCCTGCAGCCCTTTCTGTACGGGTCCGTGGGCATTTTTGGATTGAAGGGCTGGTGGGGGACATCTGTGCCATAGTGAGTGCTGCAGCAGCAATCAGAGCAGGTGGGGGATGCTCCTGCTGCCGGGGAACAGGCTGTGGCGCCAACCCCTCATGGGAAGGTGCATTGCCTGAGGGTCCTGCTTGCTTCAGGACTTGACTTTACCTCCGCTGGTTTGTTCCCACAAAAGAAAGACACACGGATGAGAGGAAGGAGCAGGACTGTTCATTCAGGGAAGAGCACATATAATCACATTCACAAGTCTATTGGCTCCCCAGTCTATGTGTCTGTCCAGGGTTGCCGTGTCCCAGTGGCAAAACCTGGCACTTGCACTTGTTAAACTTCATGCGGTTGGTGATTGCCCAGCTCTCCAACCTGCCCAGATCCCTCTGCAGGGCCTCTCTGCGCTCAAGAGTGTCAACCGCTCCCCTCAGTTTCCTGTCATCGGCAAACTTGGTTAGTAAACCTTCCGGTCTTGCATCCAGGCCATTCATGAAGATGTTAAAGAGCACTGGCCCTGAGATGGATCCCTGAGGAACCCCGATAGTGACTGGTCACCAGCCCGATGTAACCCCATTCACTATGACCTTTTGAGCCTGACCCATCAGCCAATTGCTCACCCACTGCATTGTGTGTTTCTCCAGCTGGATGCTGGACATTTTGTTTAGGAGGATACTATGAGAGACAGTATCAAAGGCCTTGCTAAAATCCAAAAAGATTACTTCAGCTGGTTTTCCTCAGTAGGCTGGGTGGCTAACCCTGTCACAGAGGGAAATTAACTTTGTCAGTCAGGATCTTCCCTTAATAAACCTGTGCTGGTGGGACCAATGACTGCGTTGCCATTGCGCCCATATCTTTGTGGAGCAATCGAAACCTCACAAAGATGCAGCTCCTCAGACCTCGGCCTGCCTTCCCGTTACTCTTTCCAGACCAGCCTGCTATTGCCTCGCTCCCCCTTCAAATCTTGTTTAAACTGTGTCAATCAGCCCCGCTAGCTCTTGAGCAAAAACCCTTTTCCCCTTCTGTGAGAGGTGCCTGCCATCAGATGCCAGAAGACCTGATGAGGAATAGACCATCCCATGGTCAAAACCCCCATAGTTCTGCTGATGACCCCAACCTCTGAGCCACTTGTTGAGCAGCTGGATCTGCCTGCTCAATTCTGGGCTCTTCCCCGCTACCAAAAGGACTGAAGAAAACATCGCCTGTGCTCGTGACTCTTTAATGAACCGTCCCAGGGCTCGGAGTCCCTTTGGATTGCCAAAGGAGTTCTCTTCGCTATGTCTTTGTTGCCTATGGGAAAACCCACCAGTGGGGAATAGTCTGAGGGCTTCATCAGAGTAGGGAGTTACTGGTGGTATCTCTTGCCCTGGCCCCAGGGAGGCAGCAAATTTCCCTGTGGGCAGGGTCTGGTCGGCGTATTGGACCCTCCCATGGGGGTCCTGGGTTCAGCTCTGCACAGAGCTCTTGCAGCAGATCCAGCCCTCACACCAGAGAGAAGACCTCCTCCTCCATGCCCTTTGGAGCCAGTCTTGCAGCACCTGCAGCCCAGATCTTGCGGGAGGCCTTCCCTCTGCAGCTCTCAGCACGTGTATGGTTTGCATTGCCAGGTTTGAGACGGAGAGGCTACAGTCACTTGTCATGTCTTGAAGTGCTGGAATGGAGAGGAAGAGAGCCAAGGTGAGAGCCTGGGACTGCGGGGACCCCAGCAACCCCTCCCGCAGGGCCACTCCACAGGACAGCAAGGAGCAGGGGCAATGGCATCAGCCAGAGGGTGATGGCCACCAGTAGCCCACGTGGCCCTGAAGTCTCCCTTGGCTCTACCCATGCTGTCCCTTGTGATGCAGGGAACAGAGCCCTCACAACCAGAGAAGGGATTGCAGCTCCCTGCCCAGGGTGTTTCCTCCTCCCCACCAGTCCCCACTGCCTCCACCTACCTCCGTAGATGATCTGGAGCTCATCCTGGTCAGCCTTCATGTGTCGCCCAGCGAGCCCTAGGAACACACATTCCATCCCAAATCCTGCAGCCGCAGCAGCACACCTTCCCCAGCCCAGCCCATCTCCCCCAGCATTCCCCATGGATTCCCAAGGGCAGGGAGGCAGCAGGCAGCAGGAAGTCCCTCGGGCCTGCACCGCGGTGGGCTTGGGACTCCACGAGCTGAGCAGGGCAGGGAGGGACCCCGGGGGTTGTGACTCACCAAGGAACCTGATTCCCTCCTCTTGCAGGAGCTCCTGGGGGCTGTACAGGTACGGCAGGGACTGGCGTATGTACTCCGCTGCTCTGCTCCTGTCCTCTGCGAGCTGGAGAGAGCAAGGGGATAGAGGGAAGGGTTGGCACAGTCTGTCCCCCTTGGCCGGGCCATCCCTGCCCCCAGCATCCAGTTGTGACAGGGTTTGAAGGGAATGGAGGGCTGGTGCACCCTGATGAGCTGTGGTGCCACCTTGCCACCAAAGCCCAGCAGGAAGGGGGCTCTAGGAGCACCTCTGGGCTCAGCGAGAGAGAACCACCGGGAGAAGAGCCCGCGGGGCCTTATACCCGAGGGAAGAAGCCTATGTGGGGCACAAGCTGTGGGCAAGGGTCTGCAGCAGTGGGCAGGGGCATGGCTGCCAGACCCACACCCTGGGCACTGGGGCAGGGACTTGTCCAGGCTGGCTCTGGGGCTTCAGGGACATCCTTACCAGGCACTTGCCCAAACTCCATGTCTGTTCCCTCTTCAGCAGCTTCCTGAGCTGCTTCTTCTTCAGCAGTTTGGCAGCTTGAAGGAGGGTCTCCCGAGAGGCCTGTGGAGCAGCAGAGACTGGAGGTGGCACCACTACCCAGGGCACAGGACCTGCATCCTCCTGGGCCCTGGTGGGAAGGGGCAGCAGCTGGGGAACGCGTCGGTCATCAGGTTTGGTTCCTGGGCAGAGGAATAGGCAACCCCCATCTCAGGCAGAGGTGCCCAGTGCTGCTGCTCTGGAGCTAAAGCCTGGAGCAGCCTGGAGCCACCTCTCAGGACGATGCCAGCAGAATGTGGAGCCAGTGTTTTCCTCTGGCCACTGTTCCCTCCCCATAACTCTCCCATTCCTGAGAGTGGTGGGGCTGTGGGACATGGTGGATCCCACAATGTCTTGCAGGGGCTGCACCGCTCACCATGACCCAGGGAACTGCCTGCATCAGGGTGACCGCAGTGAGCAGGGCATCTGCTCCTGGGCAGTCGTGCCCGAGGGAGCTGGGGCAGGTCCCACATCAGACATAAAGGGTTCCTGAGCAGAGGACGGGGGCAGCAGGCACTGACAGTTCTAACCGTGAGCACAGCTGCTGAGCACTGCAGGAGCAGGCAGGACAGGCCTGGCAAATGCCCGCACCTACCTTCCTGGCCCTTGCAAGCTCTGGGGCTGTGGACACCCTCCCGGGAGGGCTGCACAGTGGAGGGCTGGCTTTATCCATCTGCAGGAGGAGGTACAGCAGGGGGACTGTGTCCTCCAGCAGCCCTTGCTTCTGGTTCTCAGACCCACCCAGGAGCTGCCAGCAATGCCCTCCCAAAATGATCAATGATCAGCTCAGTAACCCTCACCTGTGCCACGTGCTTGTTCTCATCACTCAAATGGAAGATCAGTGGCAGCAGGCTCTGGTGCACCTGCCTCTTCATTGCCTTTCTTCCCACTGCCACTAAATATTCCATCACATCCTGGAATAGGCGGATGGCCACAAGCTGCACAGAGCTGGAGTCCTGGTGGAAAGGAAGAGGGCAAGACCTCAGCACCAGCTGCTCCAGGCCCACCTGGGCATGGGCCTGAAAAGCCACAGGGCACAAAGTCTCCTGGCAGCATCCAGCACCCGGGGGGGGGGCACAAAGACTTACGTGGTTAAAGAGCAGCCGGAGGCTCTCAGCCAGCTGGAGAATGATGGGTCTGGCACTCGGCATGTCCATGTCCTGGAGCACTTTACTGAGCAAAGACAGTGTCTTCCCAACCACCTCTGCATCTTCATCCCGCAGGAGCTCCAGGAGCTTCGGCAGCAGGAAGTGAATTCTTTTTGTCTGTGCAGAACACAATAACTTGTGGTGAAGCCATAAAAGGCTGCACTGCCAAACGTTTGGGCAGTGCGAGCCCACGCTGGTGCCTCAGGGCCCAGAAGCCAATGGCCTTCCCCAAAGGACTTGGGCAGGTGAATGGGGAAGCAGGAGAGCTGAGAGCAGCTCTCGCAGTTCCCACAGCTCCCAAAGTCTAGCCAAATACCAGCCCCACTCCTCCAGCACAGATACAGCCGCCCAACCCCTGCTCACCATCCCGGGTCTGTGGCAGAGCATGATGAAGCCTTTGAGAACCAGGTGATTCATCCGTGGGCACTCACTGTGCAGGTACCTTGACAACACCTCCAGGACACACTCATCCCAATCGCTCACGTCAGAGTAGGCCAGGAGCTGCAACACACACCGACAGCAGTGACAGGGGTGCCTGGCCGACAGGACCACAGCAGCACAGGACGCAGACACTGTCCCAGGGAGCTGAGTCCAAAGGCTTTGGATTGCTCAGCCTTGGAAGAGCAGGAGCTCTCACAAGGGGGCACGAAACACGGTGGGGACAAATGTCACCCCAGCAGAAAGGGGCCAAGGACACACAGCGGAGTCCACCCCCTGCCTCAGCTCCACTGATTGGGCTCCCCCCACAGCTGCCATGAGGGCACAGTGGTGGGAGGCAGCTCAGCTCAGCACGGCAGTGCTTGCCATCAGGCTCACCTCGACAAGGAACGTCATGGCAGGGACCTCTGGGCATGCCTTCTTCTTGTTGAGCGTATAGAGCAGGTAGTGTGTGAGCTGGGAACGATACTTCTTGGAGTTTCTGCACATCTCTCTGGCAAGAGGAAGAAGGCACTGTCGGCACGGAGCAGGGTGGGCAAATCTCACGGGACTGAGTCACGGAGGCCTGGTCTTTCCTCACCATCCCGCACCAGAAGAAAGGCAGTGCCCAACACCAGAAGGTTCTTTTTGGGGAGGAGACTGGAAAAACACCCTTCCCATCCCAGCAGTCCTTCTGAGGAGACCCCTTTCCTGCCCTTGTGGGATTCATGTCCCTAGGCTTTGTCCCTGGTGCTCAGTGCATCCTGCCCTGCCCCGAGGCTGCCCTCGGTGGGGTCGCCTGCAGACAGACTCCACTCTGTGCCATCAGCCCAGACCCTGCGGGAGGGGACGTTGGTGCGTTGGGAGGTGGCAGCTCCTCTGCACCCACCTTTCCCAGGCTTTTCCAGTCTGCTGGGCCAACCCTTGCTGACAATTGTCTCTCACTCATGACCAAAGGGATTGTGTGGGGCGCCCCGTCTGCAGGGAAGAAAGCATGGGGGAACGGGAGAAGGAGGCTCTCACCTGGCCACCAGACCCACCGCGCAATGCTGGGTCTCAGGGTTGAGGAGTGTGTCCCAGACATGCTTATGTTCCATTTCAAACAGCATATCATCATAGTGAAGGCAGCCAAGCAGGAATTTTGCAGTCAGGATTGCCAATCTGTGTGCAGAGTGAAGCCCAAGTCACACCAGCAGCCCTGGCACCAGCTCTGGGGCCACTGGAGGGACAGGAAGACTGTGATGGAGTACCTGCTGGGGCTGGTGGGAGGGCAGACATTCTCCTGGCATTCCTTCCACAAGATACTGACTTCCTCTGGCATCTGCTTTGTAGCGAAGAACACTTGGAAGAGCAGAGCCAGGAAGAGGCAATGGAATTTAATAATCAAGTCAAATCCCACTGGATGCCAGTGCAGCTGGACGATCTCCCAGAGCGCCCTGGTTGCCTGCAGGAAACAAACCACACAGAGAGAGCACTCAGTGCCGAGATGTCCCCATGGCACAGAACGAGTGTGGGAAGGGGAGGCTCAGGCACTGCTCTGGGCCACGGAAGACACAAGGGGAACACGTGGCCAGACTGCCCCTAATCCTGCCCCCAAACCAGGTTTCCTGCCACTGTGTGAGGCAGGGAGGGGCAGTGGCAGCGGAGGAGGGAGACACACCCTGAGAGGGGACCCTGGGGTCGGGGAAGGGTCTGGTCCAGACACTCACGGCCAGGGCATAAACTTCCGTATCGTCCCCATCTGAGGTGTACGTCCTGTGCATGGGCCAGTCCTCCAGCACAAGCAGCAGGTTCCATAGCACGTTCACTGCAGTCCTCTTTGTGGAGACCATTGCCTTCCACATAGTCACAGCAGCCCTGCAGGCACAGAGCTCTGGGTCAGTGGGGTCTCGGCCACAGCAGTGCGGCCTGGGCAACCTTGGGTCCTGGGTTGGTTGCCAGCCCTGCGCGGAGCCCTTCACCAGCAGCACCCAGTGGGGTGGCCCTGTGGGCAGCAGAGGCCGAGCAACGGTGCCTTGAGAGGCAGGGAAGGAGCACGGCATGGGCCAGGGCTGGGAAATGTAGGGGCCAGAAGGTGCTGAAAATCTGTCTGCCTGGCAGCCAACGCAAGGCTGTGTAAAATCTGCCTGCTTGTATTAAACATCATCTTGAGTGCTGTGGCTTCTGATGGGCTCTAAAAGCTGGTGAGCCCAGAGCCTTCAAGGCAGGTGCTCTGTACCTGTCGCACGACGGGGCACAACGGAGGAGGGTCACCACCACATCATTGGGGTGCAGGTAGGTCAGCTGCAGAAGGGTGTTGTCCAGTCTGTGCTCAGAAGATGCATCCGTGTTGGACCTGAGCCACTGGTAGATTTTCCTCACAACCCTGGGCACCTGGAGGAGACATGGCCAAGAGCTGGAGTGCTGCCAGAGTGAGCTTTTTCCCTGAGAAGTGCTTCCCGTCCCACCGTGCTCTGCTGGCCAAAGAGGTTGTTGGGTACCCAGTGGACCTGGCTTCAGGGAGCACGCGATCCCTGGGGTCTTGAAGCCAGGCCGTAGGCTACTTACTTGCTCCAGATCATGGGGGTTAATTTTCACAAGTTCATCCAGCATGACAGCGATAGTCTCTGCATCATTGGAGTTAGAGTCTTCCATGTCCTTGTTGTCCATGATGATGGTGTCTTCACAATCAGCAGTCTCAAGGGATTCCTGAAATATTTGCAGGAGAAGGAATGGCAGGGAAGGGAGGAATGTCACTCCGAGTGCCCGGCAGCGGTGCTTGCCTGAGCAGCAAGAGCTGGCCTGGCCCAACCCAGGCAGGGATGTCTGTGGGTACCTGTGCTCTGCTGCAGCAGGTGCAGAAGTAGGAGTGTTCCAGTTGCTGTTCCTGTTGCAGCTGCAGCTGCAAGTCCAGCTTCCGCTCCTCTTCTGGCGGGTCCGAGTAGGAATCTGGCAAAGACCGAGAACCGCAGAGCTGAGGGGCTGCAGGAGAGGCTGGAGAACACAGCCCAGCCCTGCGCTCCCCAGGCAGAGCCAGCCCTGGGACAGGGGCTGGTGGGGACACTGACTCCCATCTCTGTGGCCTCAGATAGGGCTGGGGGTGCCCTATGGATGGAGCCCAGCTGGAACCTGGTTGTGGGAAACAGCCCCATTCCCTCTTTCCCTGGGGATGCCCATGGGAGATGGGATGGGGCCGAGCTGGCTGCAACCATCAGTCCTGTGGCCCAGCTCAGTCACTCACCTGCCTGGAGTGGCTCCACATAATCCACCACATCAGGCTGCTGTGCCGGGGCAACCCCAGTGTATTTATCCTCCTCTCTTGACACCCAGGCCAACCTGGGCATGCTGGGGGGTCTCTCTGCCATCTCGGTGAGGCCTGGCCTTGAGGGCTCCTGCCACAAGGATGGGAGACGCCTCACAAAAGCCCTGTGGACACGGGTCAGCAGGGAACAAGTTGGCTGTGCAGGAGTCTGAACAGCCCCACTCTGTCCTGTCCCTGTCCTCTGGACAGTCTGGGGTGGCTCCTTGGCCTCCTTATCACCTTGGTTACCAAAGGGCTCTGTGACACGGTGCCACCTGCCGTCCAATCAGAGCACCCGTATCATGGTGGGTCCCAAAGGGCTCTGTGACACGGTGCCACCTGCCGTCCAATCAGAGCACCCTTATCATGGTGGGTCCCAAAGGGCTCTGTGAAACGCTGCCACCCACCATCCACCCAACTGGGTGGTGAGATGAACACATCAGTAGAGAGAACTGTCTTACACAGAGACCTGGACAGGCTGGAAGAGTGGTGCTAGCAACAACAGGGTGGACTTGAACAAGTGCTCAGGAGAATGTGAGCCAGCAGTGGCCCAGGTGGCCAAGAAGGCCAATGGCATTTTGGCCTGTATCAGAAACCGTGTGGCCAGCACAACCAGGGCAGTGATTGTGCCCCTGTACTCGGCATTGGTGAGGCCACACCTCGAGTGCTGTGTTCAATTTTGGGCCCCTCACTACAAGAAGGACATTGAGGTGTTAGAGTGTGTGCAGAGCAGGGAAATGAATCGTGTGAAGGGGTTGGAGAACAAGTCTTATGAGGAGCAGCTGAGGGAACTGGGGTTGTTCAGCGTGGAGAAAAGGAGCTTGAGGGGAGACCTCATCACTGTCTACAGCTGCCTGAGAGGAGGTACCTGTCTACTACTAAAACAGATCCCTGAGAAACTTATCCACCCATCTTTAAAATCCTTCCAAGAATGGTGACTCCACCATCCTCCTGTGCCAGTGCCTGACCACTCTTTCAGTGAAGAAATTTTCCCTGATGTCTAATCTGAACCTCTCCTGGTGCAACCTGAAGCCCTTTCCTCTCATCCTGTCTCCTGTCTCTTGGGAGAAGAAACCAACACCCACCTTGCTACAACCTCCTTTCTGACAGTTGTAGACAGTGATGAGGTCTCTCCTCAACCTCCTCTTCTTCAGGCTAAACAACCTCCGTTCCCTCAGCTGCTCATAAGATTGGTTCTCCAGCTCCTTCACCTTTGAGCTGAAGTTTGTTTCACACCTGAAAAATGCTTTCCACATGAAAGCCTCTGATTTTTTTCAGTTGTAGCAACATATCCTATTTGTTTTCCTTCACACACCTGGCTTAATTTTAACTAGTTTTTCTCTATAGTGCCTCTCCTTGATAGACTGTGATTAGTGAAGTTCTTTGCACAGATTCTGTACAGAGATCCAGCTGAGGCAGCCCACCACCCGGGGAAGGGTCACGGGGAGGAAGGATTGCTCTCAGTTGCTCACCTTCCCAGACTCCATGAGTGGCAGACTGTGTGGAGAACCTCTCTCTACCAAATGCACCCTGAGAAAACAGGAGAGTGCATTTGTGCAAGCATTTATGGACTTAAATAGAAGTTAAAGGTAGATGTGTTCCAAGACACCCAGTGTTATCCTGTCCTTAGTGGCACTGACCGAACTATTACGCCAGCCAGTTATGCTCAGTTATCATGATGCAGTGAGACAGCAGAGTTTCCACCTGTCTTCAAGATTTCCAAAGAACATGGTTTTTCTAAGAATCAGAAACTGAGCACTCTGGAGAGATGAGTATCTTCTTCTCACAGAGCTCTATGGTTGTATTTACACCAGCATTTTATATTCACCTTTGTTGGACTCACCTGGACCTCTGCTTGCCACACTGAGCCACAGCAGAGCATCAGCAGCAATCACAGAAAGTGAACAGCAAGCAGCCTAAACAGAATTAAGTGACACTATGCAGCCTGTTAGAAGCACAACTTATGAAGAGGGCACATTGGCCAAAGGAACAAGAATTGAGTGCAGTAGGAGAGGCATTGATAGAAGAGGTTCCTATACATTATGTTATAGCTCACTACCCCTATGCTCATAGGTAGAACTGACTAACACAGCGGCAGCTTTGAGGCTATGGCTGAACTAGTTTTTAACAGAAATATAGACCATGCGAGTCATATTAAATAAGAAGAAAATTACTGTAGTTTACACTGATCTCTTCAAAATGGATCGTGCAAATGACGGTGAACAGTTTGTCTTTTAACAGAATAGATTTAAGCTTGCGAAGACTAGAGATGAGTAGGGTCAAAAGCTGCCAGTTAACATAATCCCCTACTTTAACATTATCAATTAAAAATCCTACAGCAAATGTACCAAGTCTTGATATTATGTTTCTTAAAGTAAGTAGAGAAACAAATACATGTATATATGTACCCTACTGACCTTACAGTCTGAGTGTGGTGCTCAGCACTTGTATTAACTAAGTTAATCAGGAGACAAGTTAGGGTAAAAATTGTGACTACAGAATTGAATCTGATAGAATGATGTATCCTTGGCAAGTTTCCAGATGACTTATGTGCACAAAAGTGCACGCGTATGTGTTTCGACACACTGCAGTACAGGCCTGACATCAATTTATTACATCTGGGAAGGCTCAGAGAGTGGAGTTGGTTTGATCTGGAACAGAAAAAAAGACTAAGGGGGGCTCTAACTGCACTGTTCCCACTATCTTCCCACTACCTAAAAGGTTATGACTGAAAGAACAGAGCCAGATTTCTCAGAGTTGCACACCCTAAGGAGAAAAGGCCGGGGATATAATATGCAAACTGGGAAGTGCCGGTAAGGAAAACTCCAGAGTATTTTTGAGTTTTAGAAAGTGAGCATCCTTTATTACAGCTCTGGAGGCAAGGGGAATAGTTCCACCAATCATGCCTAATGAGATGTGCTGCTTACAGAATGTATTTTCCCTCCACGTGCATATGTATAACATTTCCCCAAACCTTACACATATTCTCTTACTTTCCAAGGACTAATTTTGGTGTTGTTATGAACTTCACAACAGCCAAGTCTCCATCAATTGAGACAGTACCAGTTCTCTGTACTGTCCCTTACATTGTTTAGATAGAGAGAGAAACTAGAAGCAAATGAAAATGCTTACGGAAGAAGACATATCTCTCTGTTCTGCACGTATCATACTTAACACAAGATGTTATCATTGCTCAGGAGAACAGTGTCTGGAAAAACACTATTTGAAAAAAAACATGCTATCAAAAGGACTTTCTGTCTGTACCTTCCAAAACTTACAGTTGCCTAAATGAGACTTAACTGGTTAGAAAACTGATTCTGCTTTAGCTTAAACCAGAATATTCCCCTTTTGCAGCAGGAACTACTCCTCACATCGGTGTTGTTTATGAAGAACTGGACACATGGGGTTTTATTTCCAGTTCCATTATGCCAGTGCCATATAAGCAGAGTTCTATCTGTTTCGTATTTCAACACATGCTCTTAAAAGAATATACATCACTACCCTTTCCTTGAGTCACTTCCTTTTTATTTAAATCCTTGTCATGTACCGATGCTGGCATTAATAAGGCAAGGCCAATTGCACAGCACTCACAATTTTTATTTAAAATTGGTCAATAATGATCAATAATTGGTTACAATCAATAATCGGCCATTAGCAGACCATTAGTTTGTTCTGCCAGCCCAACAGGGGGTGTGAAATGTCCATTGAATTCCTGCCTCTTTTGTCCAGTCTTATACCACCCCAGCAGAGAAGTGTGACCCATTATGGCTCCGAATCTCTTCTGGAGTGGAGAGGGAACTAAACCACTCCTTTAGACGTTGTACAGTACTCTGCCCGTAGTTGCCTTAATGGCGATTTCCATGGTAATGCCCGAGATCACCTCCACCCAGAGTAACACCTGATGTTTTCTGAGGTTTTTTACTTCTTTGATCATAGTCTCTGTGGAATAAATAGATACTTAAAGTTGTGTCTAGTGCAGATTTCACACATGATAAACCTGTGCGCACCGTCTGCAAATTACACACACGTAATAGTAGAACAACACACTTGTTTTAAAACTTCAGTTGCCATTTTACAATCAAGAACACAAATTAAATAACCACACTGAAATACATCAGTAGTCCTTTGCAAGATATTTTTTTTTCTTAAAAAAGAAGCGTGGCACTTTTCAAAACGTGACGGAATTGAAAGACGAGCGCCAGGGAAGCTTATTTCTACTGATAGTATTGTGGCCCTTAGGAAAGAGAGAGGAGGCTCGAGACCTTTCCCACCCCAGAGAAATCTGCAATATTCACGCCTTTCAATCAGTGTGCGATATGCAGAAGGGAAGGTCGCTGGCAGAGAGAATGCCCACAAAGAAGGAGAAAAGAGGGAAACCTGATTGCTGAATTGGGAGGAGATTAGGGCTGACCGGAGGATTAGTCCCTGGGAGATCCTCTGGTTATAAACGGTTCCCAGAGAGGTGATCAAGCCAAGAGGTGAGGGAAAACTTTCTGGAATCCCTTTCGGAAATGTGTTGGGGGGGGGGGGGGGGTGTCTGTTTTTGTATGCACTTTTGTGTGCACTTTTGTAAGCTAGAAGGGTATTGAAGAAAAGGAGTGCCTGGGTTTGAGAAAAGAAAGGGCAACTTCCCCCCTCTTCTGGCAGAACTGGATACTGAATGAAGAGGACCGGGGAATTGCTCCTCAGCAGATCACCTGGTTGTCATGAAGCTAGGGAGAGAAAAATTTTTAATAGACTCCAGAGCAACATTTTCTGTTGTCAAATCAACACCTGGCTTTAATTGATAATGAATGTATAAATGTATCCGGAGCAACCGGACAGGAACAAAAGTATCACTTTTGAGGACCCTGGACTACAGAATTGGTAAAGAAATAGGGACACATCAATTTTGTACATGCCAAATGCACCCAAATCATTACTGGGGAGAGAGTCTCTCGACAAGTTAGGAGAAGAAATTAAATTTGAGAATAATGAAATTCTGTTTCAAGCAAAAGATGACCAGCTCGTTAAGTTATTGTTTATCATTGATCCAACCACAGGTAACGCCTAACGCCCCAGAAGATATTTTAGATCAGCTATATCTAAGGGTATGAGTGGATGGAATCCTTGGAAGAGCTAAAAATGCAAAACTTACAGAGGTGAAATTGAAATTAGGAGCTAAACCAGTAAGAGTTAAGATCGCAAATGAACCTTTTGGTTCAATGTGAATCAAAATAGGACACCCCGTATTACAAATTCAAAATCCAGACGGGAAAAATGACAGATCAGTGCAGGATCTTAGGACAATCAATCAGATAATAGAGGATCTACATCCAGTTGTGCCTAGTCCTTACACTTTGCGAACCAAGTTAAGAGATAATGTAGTTTGGTTTACAGTTATAGATTTGAAGAATGCCTTCTTCTGCCTGCCCTTGGACCCAAAGTGCCAGAAGCTGTTTGCTTTAGAAGGGGAAAATGCAGAGACAGGTCGAAAATCCCAATTGACTTGGACCGTGTTATCCCAAGGATTCAAAGATAGCCCTACCTTGTTTGGCAACCAATTGGCAAAAGAATTAGAAGAACGGACAACATGATGGTTGCTACTAAAACCACAGAGACCTGTTTGGAATGGAATAAAGATACTTTGGCTTAGGGTCCCTCTGTGGGTCGATTGCTTTGAATCAGAGTTAAGATGACCACCTGCTCTGACTGTCTCTCCAGAGACAGTTGTTCGTTGCTCAAACCACTCCCTTTGGCAAAGTTCAGTATTTGCCATCCACAAGGCCCAGCAAGTCTGGGTAAACATCAGCCCTAGCTCTTTTGCTCTTCCCATGACAGTCAGATAAAACATAATTAAATTAGTACGTTCTGGCCCGTAGGAGGCCTATAGAGTAGAGGGTGATCTCGTCCACATGATAAAAGTGTTCTGAGAGTTTTATTTACTGCAGAAACAAACCAGGCTCATCAATACCTTTTTTCCTAAATAAAGCTTATTCCAATAGACAACTTAAACACCAGCATAAATCAATCAATCAATAAATACATATATAAATAAACAGTTATAACAGATAAACAGATAAAAACCCAACAATTCCTTAATGTTGTCTGGTTACATTTCTGAAAAGGCAGACAGAGATGATGGTCTGCCACAGCTATAGGAGGCCGTGTCCTTTTCTCTTGCTTCAACGGGAGGAAGAAAGGATGTTCCAGTGCTTCTTCCAGGGTGATACGCTTGGCTGGGTCGTACTGCAGCATCTTTTCAATCAGATCAAAGAGCTGCTCGTGCTCACAGTCACGGTGGATCATGAATTCCTTCATGAAGAATACAGCAAAACACATCATCAATCCTGGAATTGTTCTTCCAGCTCCTCTGCTCACAAGCATTTTCCCCCTGTAATCTTACCTTCAGTGGTCTGTAGCACCTTGAGATGTATTTCCCAGCAGTGCTGCATTTATTCCAGACCAGCCGGCCCTCACAGAAATACTCCCGCTTCTTTAAAGAAACAATGTGGTTTATCATGTTCTCTGGCAAAGGCCCCAGTAATCGCTCCATCATTGCCAGGTGTTCTCTGTCATCTAAGGGCTAGAGGGAAGTCAAGAGAGACACTTGTTGTTCATTGTTAAGAAGAACTTATCGAGAACCACACGCCAACCTGACTTCATTCCTTTCCTGTACCCTGACACCAATAAAGAGAAATTGAGCAAGGAGAAAAGAGAACCTCTAGTTATCTGTGTCCTGAAATCAGTCACAAACTACTGGAGTTCTTCCCCCTTGACCTTGCCTATGCCTACACTTCCTGTTCTCTTCAACCTGGCAGTACAGGGAAATGCTGCTTCCTTTCCTGCACAGACCATTCCCCTTTGCCCACAGCTCTGCAGCGTATGTTCACCAAGTTGGGGAGCATTATCCATGCTGCATCCTTTTGAGGTTCAGAGTTGCCTACCCGAAATACTGTGTATCCGAGGTAGTATTCAAGTAGAGTACATCCTACACTCCAAACATCGCATGGCTGTGACCGTCCCAGTCCTGTGAAAAGATTCAGGCCATTCCTGTTTAGACCAAACTGCAAACAGTTCAACAGCTCAAGCAAGACATGAAACACTTCTCTAGCACTATTTAAGAGCACTCAAAAACTCTCACACCGAAGATCAGCCTAACAAACAGCCTTCTACTCACCTAGGACCACTTCGGGAGCTCTGTAAGGTGTGGTAGTCACCAAAGGGCTATGATACTTGTGATCATACGTGGCACACCCGAAGTCTACAATTTTGATGTCTGGTTTTCTTGGCCTGCGTTCATTGCGTTTCTGAAGTGGCACACGATGAGATGCAAGTGAGCAAATAAACACAGAGGATGGCTGAGGGGGAGGAAGGTGGGGAAGAGGACAGCAGCTTACCAGGTCAGGGTTGTACTCTTCTTCATAGTCATTTGTCACAAAGACAATATTATCTGGTTTCAGATCCGTATGGGTCAATTTGTTCACATGCAGAACTGCAAGAGACTCCCACAGTTAGCTGGTTCCGCAGAGGCAATTTAACAAATAAGGCAGAAAAGAAACATACTTACAGTTCACAGAAGTGCAGATCTGGTATGCCATCTGCCTAATGTGGTTCAGGTTGAAGGGACGGAAGGAGTTGTCTCTCATAAAGTCATATGTGCTGGGCCCCAGGAGCTCAAAAACAATGCAGACATGTCGATTCTGCTCAAACCATTCCAACATCTGGACACAGTGACTGCAAAAGCAGGAAAACAGATACATTGCAACAGGAAGTTGTGCAGCACTCACACACATGGCGTGTGTTACAGAAGGTGGTGCTGAAGAAGTCTTCAAACCAGGACAGCACAGTCGTCTTTGCTTACAAGGCCTTGCTGGGATCCCGTGATTTTAAATATTTCAGCACTTTTATTTCATTACGAGTGACTTCAGATGTCTTCTTGGTAATTTTTACTATTTTCACTGCTACATGTCTGCTATCCCTGAAAAGACAGGTTTTTTTAACAGAAAATCAGAACAGTGAGTAGATTTAACTAAGGCTACTGGGTAACTCCCACCCCTTCTGCACTGTTTCTAACAATGGAAACATTCTCAGAAAACGTCACACTGACTTCATATAACCCCAGGTCATCTGTGCACAAACCCAACTAAAACTTAATCTTTACAGTTTGAAAAGACAGGCTCCAGGATTGCCCAGGGTGGGGGGACAGCTGCACCACACATTCTCCAGGCCACCTGCCCCCATCAGCCCCGACCTCTCCCAGGCTGCGCTGCGCCTGCAGAAGACGCGCCCATCGCCTCATCCACCAGCCCTGCACGAGCCTCATGCTCAGGGGCTGCTTTTAGCACCAGGGACCAACATACACTTTGTTTGGCAACTGCGGCAGCCTTAGAGAAATACAGAGAGAGGCACACGAGGAAGCACAGAGAAGGCTTGATGGGATCAGAAAGCCCTTCACGAAACACACGCTGACAGTCTCAGTAAGAAAAATGAGAGGCATCGAATGAAACAGACTTAGCTCGGTGGTCGATGCATTCCACTACTTTTCCGAAGCCACCTTCACCCAATGTGGCAACAATCTCGTCTAGAAGGAAAAGAACTCTTAGTCACTGAAGTGCTGAAGTTACTCAGCTATTAAACAACATAGCAAATAAACACTAATGAAAAAGATAAAACAAAGAAAGAGAAAGACTAAGTGCTGTCACCAAAGATTGTTCTAGACTGTGCTCTAAATGGTTATCTGGTCTGAGAGATGTTACTGGACAACTCTCTTCAAGTACATTTACAGGGATCTCATTCCAGTAGATTAATTAACTCCATTTATGATGTTGGGGGTAGGGGAAGAAGGGAAAAATAAATAAAAGAAATATACGTTTAATAGTATATAACAGATATTATGAAAGAAATAAGTCCCAAACCCCGCAAAAAAAGTCAAGAGAGAAAGAAAGGACTTCAGAGCCCACTCATATTTTATACTAAAGGAACTTATTCTATCTGAAAAACTAAAAAACATGGAAAAATAGTCTATACATCTTCCATTTAGCACGTCTCCTCTCTGACAGAGCAGGTGACCCTCCTCGTCATTCTCTTTACTCTCCACTCTGATGGCTGTGCTGCTTCGATGTCTTGCCTGGAACGGCACCAAGATCATTCAGCCAATCAACAAACTGGAGTGAACTCAGCTCAGAACACGAAATGCATTCAGCAGGGAGACAGACAGGCACTCAGATACACTCCAGACCACAAAGAGTTGCCAGGAGCAATTCCCAATTCAGTCCCCGGCAAGTCACAGGGCACATCAAACCTACAAACTGTACTTTTTCACTCAAGAAATTAAATCCCAGTCAAAAATATAAGCTATGAATATCTGCTAAAGGAATAAAGTACTAATGTTATCGACAGAATTCCCTGTCCCCCCTCCACTCAATTACTGCTGCCCAGAGAAGAAGTCGTCTTTGTAAAATCAAAAAAAATCCTCTATTAAAATGGGTGACAACCCCTGCAAATATTCATAGGGACTGTAACATGCCTGGGATTTCCTTTTGTCCCTACTCATCCCACTATGGTCCTGTTTGCAGCGCTTGCTCTCTGGCGCAGGGCTTGCTGATCTCTTTCTCCTTTTAGCCCTGCTGCGCCTTCCGAGATCCTCTTTGTACAGCTGCTTCTCTGGTGCGGCACCTGTCGATCCCCTTTTGCTCTCTTTGTCACCGTCACCCTTTCCGATATCCTGTTTGCAGCGCTTGGTCTTGGGGGCAGCACTTGCGGATCTCCTCTCTCTCTTCTTAGCTCTGTTGCATCTTCCGAAATTGGGACTTGCTTTTCCATCCATGTCAGGAAAAGTGGTTGTCTCAAAATGTCACAACTGTAACCAAGACATTTGTTCTTGGAATCACATCCCACAGACAAACAATCCATTCGCAAAGCCATTCCCTGTCCAACAAGTGCCCTCCACTGCCCAGTTTTCACATGTGCTTTGCTCTTCCCCCCCAGGATTTCTCAGCTTGAGAAAGCGCTGGGATTGTGACTCAGCCATGTCCTTCTCCAGGCAGGAGTAAGAGCTCTGCTTACGTGGGCCCAGGTGGCAACGCCAGCTCGGGAGCCACTGACCATGCAGGGCTGAAAAATTAAAGATGTCCCTGTCAGTCAGTGGCATTAATAACATTTCTAAATGTTCAAATGTCTTTCATTTGATGTCTCATGGCCCCTTTCAGCAGCTTTGTGTCCCATTTTTCTGTCTGCACAGAACGCACGGGCCGGCCTTAGAGGGTCACAGTAAATGGGGTTACGTGGGGCTGTTGACCAGTCACCAGCAGGATTCTGCAGGGATCGACCTTAGGGCCAGCACTTTCTCGCCTTCAGAAATTACCTGGATGCAGGCCTTGAAGGTTTAGCAACTAAGTTTGGGAATGACATGGAACTGGGGGGAGCTGCTTGATGTTAGTAGCTTCTCTTAAAAGGGAGAAAGATGAGCTCCTCAATCTGTCTGAATCGAAATCATCTGATATTCCTCTTGGCGAGATGTGACTGAGGTCACAGGGTGGACTGTGGCACCACAAACTTGCTGGGCCCTGTGGATGGCAAAGATCCTGGCTTTGAAAAAGAGAGCAGTTGGCAAGGGGGAGTGAGTGGCAAGGGACAGCTGCACCTGGTAAAAGAGATCAGTTGGGTGGTGGTCTCACACTCATAGCAACTAAGTCAAACCTGGGGTGAGTCGGAGGCCTCACAGCGTGGTGTTTCTTCAGTTAAGAGCAGATACTCCTCTGGAAAGTGTGTACTGAGCTCCTCGTCTCCACAGGGAGTGGCAAACTGCCACAAGTGTGGCAAGCTGCTGAGTCCCTCTGTATGACATCACAATCAGCCTTGCCAAGAGCCAATCAACACATACAAATTGACTCAAACCCACCTCACCAAGAGACACCAAAAGGATTTTAAAATGCATAAAGCTGATCCCTTGAAATCCTTTCTTTGAGGAAGAAAAGATGACCACCTTACGTGACAGATCGATCAACAGGTCTGGACCTTTCCTCCTCCAACAAGAAGAAACGTCTTGTTGGAAAGAATTGCACACCTCTGACTCTGTCAGAAGTTTCCCCAGGAAAATAGCTACTAACTCTAGTTTTTATTGTCCTTCTTTTTATATATATACACACATATATGTACATTATGTATATGTTAATTGTTAACTGGTTAGAAGTGTTAATAAAGCACTAATGCAGCAAGTGAATTTCTTACAACATCTTGAATTTGTTTTCATCTCGCATTTGATTAATTTACTTTCTGCTTCCAGCACTGGGAAATTGTCTCTCTGGCGGGCACTGCTGCAAGTGGCTGCTGTCCGTCCATCCTGTTTGGGCCAGAGCCATATGTATTAACCCTGTGTGTGTCAGTCTCTAAGGAGACTCTCACAGGTAACCGGATTCTGACTTGCGGCAGAAACACCTATAAGCATTCACATAGAATCCTTTAGTCATAAACCATCGACCCAGTCTGAGGCTAGAAATGGATTCCATGTTGAATCTCATGACTCGATGGGAGGGCATCCCTCAGACACCTGTCAGAATCTCACCTGGTTAACGTGCCACAGCCGCATGAAGTTTAACAAGGGCAAGTGGCAGCTGTTGTACCTGGGACACGGCAACCCTGGACAGACACACAGACTGGGGAGGGAGAGGCTGGAGACCAGCCCTGCAGAAAGGGCTCTGGGGTTTCGTGTCAACGGCAAGTTGACCATGAGCCAACAGTGTGCCCTGGCAGCCAAGAGGGCTGTGCATGCCGATGGAGGGAGGTGATTGTTCTGCTCTGCTCTGCACTCGTGCGGCCCTACCTTGGGTCCTGTGCGCAGTTTGGGTGGCAGAGTATAAAAAGGATCTAAAGTTACTGGAGAGTGTCCAGGGGAGGCCACGAGGCTGCTGAGCGGCTTAGAGGGGAAGCTCTATGAGGAGTGGCTAAAGTCACAGGTTCAAATAAACTCTCTAAGACTCGTTTTGGAAAGTGAGCATCCTTTATTTCAGCACTGGACGCATGAGGGAATGATGCTAGACAAGAACTGAATGTATGTCCCACTTACATGCTTATGTATAAATTTTCCCAGCAATCTTATGCATATTCTATTACTTTCCGAGGATTATTTTTGATGTTACTGTGAACATCGCAACAGCCAAATCTGTGCTAACTGGAGCAGTGGAGCCAGCTCTCTGTCAGACCTTGTATTTTAGATAGAAAAAGACAGAGACACACATGTTTATCACACATCGCACTTAACACAAGTCGTTATCATTTCCCTTTGAAAGTGTTGTCTGGGAAAACACTATTTGGAAAAACCATGCTATCAGAGGGACATTCTGTCTTCCTTTCAAAAAATTCAGCTACTTAGATGAAACTCAACTGAAGTTACTTGGAAGACTAATTCTATAGAAAACTATTTCTACTTTAGTTAAATCAAAATACTCCACTTTCTGTAATAGTAACTACTTCTTGTATCAACATCACGTGGAAATGACCATGCGCCCTCTCTCTGCCCAAACCTGACTGATCCTGGACAGAGTTCTGAACAGGACTGACTTTGAAACCTCTGGCTCTCAGATCCTGCAAACAAACCCTCTTCCCCTCGCCAACCACTCTGCACAAACGTAGCATCGGGCCCTAGGTTTGGCTTCCAGATTGCTGGGTGGCTATGTCAGCTGACGAGGATGCTGCTGCCACCACCAGGTTCCTCCCCATTGTCACCTGCAGAGCGGAAAAACAAGGTGGGGGATGCAGACCAGCACAAAGAGTTGGAGAAGTACGAAACTGCAGTGGGCTGCAGGATGGAGACGAATTTAAGGCAGATCCACTGTGACATTCAAACAATGCCAAAGCCTGGGGAAAATTTAAACAGGACACCAGAGATGCTGCTTCTACCTCTTCTCTGCTAAAATCCACTGGTTTCATGAGACCCGGGGTAGCAATGCTGTCTCCTGGTTTTTGCCCTTACTTTTCTAAAAAGATAGAGCCAAAAATTCACAATGGTTGAAACAGAACAGAATACAGGCACAGGCTATGATTACTTTTACAGCCTGCACACTAATTTTCATTCGAGTCCTTAATTTTGTTGCAGGAGGACATGACACTCAGCTGCAGGGTCCCCCACCCCCTTGTGCCCTGGTGCTGTGCCAGCTCGTATGGACCAGCTCCCCTGCATGCCTGGACAGCACGGTGACAGGGGCCACACTGACACACCCTGCCATGCACACACGGCATCTCCTAGGGGAGACTTCCAGCCCTCTCTGAGCACCACTCAGCTTCACCTGAGCACCCAGAGCCTCAGCCCCACTCCTTTTCTCTGTACCAAATCAGGCCAGAGAAAGCAGTACTTCCCTCTTGCCCATCTCTGCAAGGGCAGAGGCTGGGAGGCAACGTGACTTGAGCTTTCCTCTGGCTCCGTCTCCCAGCAGGGGACTAGGTGGCTGTCCCAAAATTGACACGCAAGAAATTAATACTGAGCAAGGGGAGAGGCTTAAAATTTAAGCACAAAACCACTCCACTTTCATGTGGTTCTCCCAGCCTGTGATAACAGGTGAAAGAAATGCAAAAAGAAACACATCATATCAGCTGTGGCTGGGAACAACTGATAAGCAAAAAGGAGGATATCCGTGAACATTCAAACATAGTTTAATATTTTTTGAAAATGAAAAGCAATATGGCAACCTTGTGCAAGGTAGTCCTAACGTTCTGGGTTTGGTTTTTTTAACCCCCTGAAAAGCAGTGGTCCCTGGAGGCAGAAAAGCTGAACTGCTGGTGCTAGGGGCCAACCCCTCATTCCTGAATGCTGTTGTTTACCTTGTTATTGCTATGTAGAAATTAGATTTAGAAATGATCATCACACAGTAACCCTAAGGTGGGGAGTTCTACTTTCTTGGGGCGGGAGAGAAAGAGGAAGTAGAGTTAATACTCAGAAGACCTCAGCAGATTTAACGTGTTCCAATTTTGACATAGTGAATTCGAATAGGAGTCAGGAGAACCCCAAATTCCCAGCTTGTGCGCAGCCTGGCCTTTGAGTCAGGACACCTTTGAGTACAAGCTGGTATTTAAAATACCAGCTGCCCCAAGACTGCCATTTCAACAAAGTCATGTCACTGTCCTGGCTCAACCAGGGACTTGCTTGTCAGACACATGAAAAAACAGAACTGGCAGACCTAGGAGTGTCTAGGACAGCTTTAGAGCATCAACCGACACAATCAAGACTTAAAATCCATTAAAATAGCCTTTATCTCATGTCTAGGAAGCAGCTTTCACATGCTATTTAGGAATCATAATTACAGTCTTGCACTCAACACAGAAGCCAAATTAGTTTTAGAGCAAGATATGTTGGTAGCATTTGTGGCAGGGATCTGGTCACATTGCTGGAAAAACTGACTGCCATTGACCTGAAGAAGCAACAATCCAGCTTCTTAACTCCTGATAGAAAACCAGTCTCTTCTTTAAACTGATGACTATTTTTTTAAATCAGTTCAAGGACAACAAGAGCATCTGTATGAACAGAGAATCCTGCAAACTAACTCTACATGTAAGAAAAACAATATAAAAACCCAGTACTATTTAAGTCCCTATATGAGAGAAGTATTCCTTAAGAACGAAATGTCTGGATTGTCATGGTGACTTTTTTGGTCTCTGCCTCAGTTGTCTGTCTTGATAAAATCAGGGGATAAGAAAGTTCTATTTAATCCTACTTCAAATGTAGAGCAGAAACTAGGTCTAAAGTCCTGCACATGTCTGAGGATCCAGGATACTTGTGAACCCCATGAGAATTAGGCACCTCTATGTCTTTCAAGGTCTGTCCAAGAAAAGCAGATGAGCTTGGCCTTATAGAGCTCCTGGGGAGCGGGGTGTGACATCAAGATTCCTGGGTCCTCATCCCTAACACTGTAACATCGGAACATCAGTCCATTGCTTGATGATGTTGGTCACCTCACAAACAGGGACACAGACAAAGCAGAGACATTTAATGCTTTCTTCACCTCTGCCTTTAACACCGATGATGGGCTCTGCGACCCCCGGAGAAGAAGACTGTGACTGGGGGGATGAGAAACTCCCAGATGCCTCTGAACTTGTTCAAGACTTGCTGCTCCAGCTGGATGCACATAAATCTATGGGGCCCAATGGGATTCACCCCAGGGTAGCGAAAGAGCTGTCTGAGTTCAAGGAACATCTGGACAATGCTCGCAGTCATATGATTCAGTTTGAGGAAGTCCTGCAAGGAGCAGGGAGCTGGACTTGATGATCCTTATGGGTCCATTCCCAGCGGAGATATTCTATGATTCTATGATCCCTCTTTCTGCCCTTCACTCAGAAACAAGACAAAAACAAAGTTCAGCCTGAAACTCCAAGCTAACAGGTTTAGGTTTTTTTGAAAAAAACCAACTTTTGTTGCATTTACAGAGGATCTGTTTGCTGCCCAGTGTCTCTGCTTTATGTGATATAATGCTCCTCACCATCACCCTCCCACTGCAAAGCAAAGGGAACACAGTCCTTCTCTGAAACTGAAGGAAAGTGAAGAAGTCCTGGCATCCCAAGGGAGGACAGAAAATAAAATTACATTCAGCAGTTTATGATTACAAAATTTGCAAAGCAATCTTGGTTTTGTTTGGTTAAAGAGAAACGTGTTCTCAAGCTAAAACCTAGGTGGAAATCCAAACAGCCACATCCTCTCAGGACACACGACCATCTGACACGTGAATTAATTCAGTTACAGCTAGAAGAAAGCTTAGTAATCACCACTCCCTGCTCCTGAAATAGTGCAAAGAAGGAGAAAAAAGAATCCATAGAGGTCATAAGTGCACAAAAATTTGGGTATTAGTGTTAAAAGAGCTTCTTTGCAGCACTCCTAGGGACATTAAGTTCCTTGGAGCATTAGGTGTCAAGAAACCCTGTACAATTAAAGAAAAATACCAAACACGGGGTAACATGTTGAAAGGACACTGCTTTTGTCACATTCCCCTACAATGACTTAAAACCAAACCAAAATAAAAACAAAACTACAACAAAACCACTGTCCTGCTTGCATTGGAGAACATGGTGGTGCTTTAAATGCAGAGCAGTATCACAGACAGATGTAAAGGAGTCCAGCATTTGAAAAAGCCAGACTTGGCTTTCAAAATAGCCCAAGTTGAGTTTGCTTAAATAAGCTTTTCTAGCTAACAACCTGGGCAAGAGGATGGAGCACGTGCTCAGCAAACGTGCAGACCCTACCAGTCTGGGCAGGCAGAGGACATAGTACAGAGCGGAGCCGCTTCACAGAGGATGGAGAAATGGGTTCAACAAGGTGGTCTATGATTCCATGGTTCTTCTAGGAAGTTAGATGCAGACAAATACAGTATTTGACCCCTAATATGGAATACCTCCACGCAGTGGCACAGGCCAGTCAGCTGGCTGGGAAACAGCTTTGCAAAAAATGGACTGGGAGTCCTGGTGGGCAACGAGTCCAGGAGAGTGCAGCCAACTGCACACTGGGCTTATTCGCATGAGTGCAAGCAGCAGGTGGAGGGAAGTGATCATTCCCCTTCAGACAGCTGCTTCCTTGATTATATTTCTCAGGGGCCAAAGGCATTGCAGGAGGGTGAAGCAGGCACAGACTCCAAGCATGGCTTGCTTGTTGGTGGAGAGGGTGCCCATGTCACTGGGGTCAGGACCCTGCTGTGCATCCTCCCCTCCAACTTGAGACACCTGCTGGAACAGACCATCTGGAGACCAACACACAGTTAAGTTCCACTCGCAACACCGATACCAATTTATTAACCCGCCTGACAACAAACCGTCAATGCCCAACTGCACCATAGCCTGAAAGGAGCACTTGCTGTGCTGGGGGAAAGCTGGAGCCCAGCGACCCAGGCTGTGTCCCGATGCCCACCACCTCAGTGCTTTCTGCTTCAGTTTCCTCTTTTTCAGCATGGGAATGATGCTGGAGACTTCACCTGTGAGGCTCTGGGAAGCCAAGTATCACCAGCTGGGGATAGAACAGTAAGAAAACTGTGTGAAGCACTCCTCTTCCCCATCTGCCTGGGAGAGGACAGGTACCCTTCCCCTCCCGGCACAGGCTCCAGAGCAGAAAGCACTCTAAAGGCAGTTGCTGGCACACACAGCACAGAGGCCAGCTCAGCAGGGATTGTGCAGCGCAACCCATCGTGATGCTGGGCACAGGGGAGGCCCCAATCCCACATTCCTGCTGCAGACAGCCAACCTGGACAGCACAAGGGGAAGATCAAGGCAGCCTTGCTCTGCCCACGATGAGAGTCTGCCTAGATGTACACTACAACGCAGCGTTATCGTCTCCAATCACCAAACTGGTCTGAAAAGGCACTTCAATCACCGCGCTGTGAGGGAGGATATACTAGGCAAAAACCTTTAAAAGTGGATTTTTAGAAGAGGTTCAACAGAATGCAGAGACTCTGCAGCACCGTGGCAGCTCTCCTGCCTGGCAGAGGCACGGGTCCCTGTGTTAGGACCAGCACTGAGATACGCTACACAGGAAACCCCCCTGGCCCCACGCAGCAGCCTCTATCAAAGACAAGACAGAGGGCACAGTGTGTGCAATGGCCCAGCTTCAGGCAGACAAGGCATCCGGCACGGTCCTCCCTGCCCCAGCCGAGGATCTGGGTTGCAGCTGCCCAGCAAGAGGGCTGTCAGGATGCAGCCGGCAGAAGCGCCCCAGTGTCCAGATGGGGAAGACATTGCGGTACGCGGTGTAACTGATGGCACATGACTTGTTGAATACCCCAGCAATATTCTCCTGAGAAAGAGACAGAGAGCAAGATGGTACTGGTGATGGGAGACCACCGCTGAGCGCACTGCTTTCCTGAAGCCCCCACCGTGGCTTCGCTTCCGGGTAAGGGAAAGCACATCATTGCAATGGCCGCACAACACCCAGGACATCTGCAACAACAGGGAACCCCTTGGAAAGACCAGAGGAAAGACATACCTGAGGCCAGTCCCCATTGGGCAGCTGTTTATCGATCAACACTTTGATGCCCCTTTCCAGCACGTGGCTATCAGGATACCTGTGAAGCACGAGGGAGATGTAAGCACTCTTACCAAACCATCTGCAAACCCCCATCCATGTGCTTAGGGAGCTTGGCCACTTCCAGGCTGCCCCGAGCTTGTCACAGGTGTGCTGAGTGCTTTGGGGAGGCCTCTCACAACCCTAGCACACCAGACATTACGAATAGGGCAACCTTTTCCCAGGCTTGAAGCCTGCGGCTGTCATCCAGATAGAGCTCGGCTTTGCACTGGCTCCCCCTCACCCAGCATTACAAGCCTCGCTGCCCTATGGAGCGCTGTGCAGGCCAGTCCCTCATTGCAGGAGGCTCGTGACCAACAGGATCACAAACACACACAGCTGGGCGTATGTCCCACACCAGCCAGGCCCAGGGCCCGTGCCAGCCCTGCCACGCAACCCAGCCTGCATTTCCCACCTCGCTGAGCACGTGATGCCTGAAGAGGTGAAGGCTACTCTTACCTGACAGCCATGAGCCCCAGCAGGGCCCAACAAGTGTTGTGGATCTGCGACGTGGCACTCTGCACATACACGCGCTGCTCGCATGACTCAAAGTCCTCTCCCCACCCACCATCTGCCATCTGCTTGGAGAGGAGGAACTGGCAGGCCTGGGCCACCTCTCGGCATGCAGCCCTGCAGGGACAGAGAATCAGACAGGGCTGGGGACAGGGAGCGTTTTCACGCTCATGTTTCCCAGCTGCAAACAGGAGCTGTGCTCTGTCCTGCCCATGGCCAGGGCTGCACCAAGAGTTCGAGGCTCGGGCAGCAAGGGTCCTGCTCATATTGGCACAGGGTTGGGGAAGAGCAGTGCCTGGGGCAGGAGAGCCCGTGCACAGCCAGCATATCCACCCAGCCCCAGCCCAAGAGGTAAATAGGGGTAGGGGAACCAGACAGCCCTTTCTCACCTGTCACGGTATGTGTGCTGCATACTGGCAAACGCCTCCAGACCAAACCAGGTGCCATACGTGAAACAAACCCCCCAGCTCCTAGGAGGAAGGGGAAAGCAGTGCTGTCAGGGGTGCAAAGCCCCGGGTAGAGGCAGGCTGGGACACGGACACGTTCACAGCAAGAGTGGAGCCAGACACAGAGCTGCAGCCTGCCTTCCTCTATGGCACAACCATGCTCAGTCCCACTAGCACCTGCTCCCAGCTCAGGCACCAGCAGACACTCTGGGACCAGAGGAGCTGCACCCGCTCCAGCCCCCAGGGGTTGTTGAGTTTCCTGCAATGCACAAGATGCCTGCTCCACCTGGGCTGGAGGGAGAAGAAAGGAGAGCAAAGTGCAGGAGCCAGACAAAGATCAACCCCCTACTTGCTCTTCCCACAGATTCCGCAGTCAGAAACGTTTGCCAGCATGGCACACTGGGGCAGCCAGGGGAAAACTGGGTGCTGGAAACACTGCTTACCCTTCCCAAGACCCATCAGCCCGCTGCTTCTTGCGAATGAAGTCCAGGCCCTTCTGCAGAGTCTCTCTGGTTGGGAAAAAGACACTGGCTTCAGAAGCAGGCCCAACTCAGTGGCTGCTTCATCAGGGGCATCAATCAGTCCCTCTGAGCCTTTCATGGCTCCCATTATTAGACAGCTCAAGAGGCAAGAGCATGCAGACAGGCAGCCACATTGTTCAGGATCTCAGAGTCAAATTGTGCACAAGTTGGCTGCCTTTCTGCCTCGTGCCAGCATGCAAACAGGGGACCCAGCCTACAACTGCCTGCAAGACCAAGGCAATTGCTAGGCCAAGAGGCAGGCATATCTCCATCAGTTTCCCCCAGCGTGATCCCAAACAGCCCATGCCCTGATCCTTGAGAGAGGCTGGGCCCCAGCCTCTTATGGGGACCTCTGGTTTGGAGAATTCACCAGCATCCCAGCTGTGCACACACCAAGGGCCACAATGGGGACTGTTCCATTCCAATGCAGTGGTCCAGGCAAGACATCTCACAAGGCTCAGCAAGGCCTGGGCCACCAGAGGCCACGGCAGGCAGCATGGGACACTGGAGCCTGTCTTCTCCCCTACCCAACACACATCTCAGTGCCTCACCTGATCTCTGGGGCTCTGTGCTCAGGGAACTTGTCGTGGAAGTGTCTCAGCGCCTGCATGACAGCTGACGTGCACTCCACGTAGGTGTAGTCGATCATGATATCACCTGCCAGAAGATGAAGGATATCAGTGCAACAGCTCCTCCGTTGGGGAGCCTCTGAGCCACAAACTGCCAGCCTCTCCCTCTGACCCAGGGCAGTCATCCCACAGATGGGCCTGGGGCAAAGTCAGGCACCCACCGGGCATGGTGAGGCCAGTCCACTGTGTCCCTTCATAGTGGAAAGTGTGACCAGCCCCACACAGCTTCCCTTACCAAACACCTCCGAGGGGTTCAGCAGCTCCAGTAAGTGGCCTCCTCGCTTGGTTTCATATGTGGCAAAGCCTCCATCTGAGTTCCTCATGCTCAGTAACTGGCCAGACAAGCAGAGAGAGGGGTTGGACTGGCTCACAGGCAGTACCACCCCAGCTTGGCCCCAAGCCAGGTGCAAGGACAAAGGAGACCCACAAGTCCATCATCAAACCACATCGACCCACAAACCACATCGACAGGAAAGCCTAATCTGGACCACCTCATTACATTCTGTCAAGTGTGTAGTCCCATATGGCATTGCTGTTTTGGGCCACAGGCCTTTTACTAGCTTAGCAACACCAGATCCAACAACCCACGGGGCCTCCACTTCCCTTATCTTAGCTCAGTTTAGCTGCCTGCATTTCTCTTGGCCTTAAGTTTTGCAGCACTTACCACATTCACGGCATCAAAGAGGCGCTCGGCGGGGAAAAGCTTGGCTATGGAGGGGCACTTCTCCTGCAGGAGCATAATTGACTTCAGCCCCTCTGCTGTGCAATCTGCCACGATCCAGCCACAGTCTCGGGTACTGAATGGGAAGCCACCCTGCAAATGGGTCACGGGAGGCCTCAGCACCTTTCTCTGACCTCTTCTGTTCTTGTAAGGAGGCAGGAGTCACTGCCACTCATTCCCATCCCCTCTGCCCAGATCTGTGCCCCGTTGGGGTGTCTTTCAGACATCATACCTTGCTCATATGACGATAATACTTCTGGTAGTCGGGTGGGTTCTCTGGGATCTGCACAAGACAAGACACAAGTGAGGGCAGGCTGGTGGTGCCTGGCTGCAGAATCACAAGCCGAAACCATCGCGGATGCAGCACCACATGGGACTTTTACTGAGGGAGGCAGATAAGGAAAGAGGTCCTATTTTGAGCAGGGAGTGCTGTAGAGAAACCCTATTTTTGGCCTGGTTCCAGCAAGTGTTGCTAAAGTCCCCTCTTTGGGTGCTTTTCTGCCAGGAGCCATCTGCTTTCAACGTTCCCACTGGCAGCATCATGAGCAAGATCTACGACTGCCTCTGCGCCAAGCTGCCCATGATGGTGACCCTCACCTTGAGCCCCTGCCCCTGCCAGCAGGAGCTGAGTCCATGTGGTCACTACCCAAGGAGTCTGGGTTTCACAGAAGGATGCCTCACATGTGAGGGCACCAGAAAGTATGAAGGCAAAGAAGCCTAAGCTCTCAGTTTTCCAGTCTCTCTTAGCCAGAGCAGTCAACCTGAACATCCCTGAGCCTGGCCAAGGTCCTCTGCAAGCTGCAAGGATGGCTCCCAGCAACATCTCGCAGGAGATTGTCCCTAGGACTTTGCTAGTCCAGCCCTTCAGAAAAGCTCTTCAGAAGGCAACAGATGCATGCAGTAGGGGTCTGGGAAGCAGCCGGTCTGCACATGTGAGAGAGAACATAAACTGGCTCTGCTCACCTGAGTGAACTGGAGGAACTCATAGGCATTTTGAAGGCAAGATGTAAATTCAGGCATCTTCCAGGCTTCTGCCTAGGAACAGAGGTGCAGAGTGAGCAGACAGCAAGGAGTTGTGGCAACCAAATGTGCCCCTCGCAAAGAAGAGGATGCGCAGGGACCTTGGCGACCTGCTGATCTAGGTTCTTCGCTTACCCTTTCTGTACGTTTAATGGAATCATAGAACAGTTTGGGTTGGAAGGGACCTTGAAGATCATCCAATTTCAACCCGCTTGCCATGGGGAGGGACACCTCCCACCAGACCAGGCTGCTGAAGGCACCGTCCCACCTGGCCTTGAGCAGCCACAGCTTCCCCGGGCAACCTGTGCTGGGGCCTCACCACCCTCATCGTGAAGAATTTCTTCCTAATGTCTAATCTAAATCTTCCCCCTTCCAATTCAAAGCTGTTTCCCCTCATCCTGTCACTACTTGCATCTATACTTCACATACTGCTCACTTTCCCTACTGCTCCCATTACAAACCACAATGGTGAAGCCGGCATCATTGAGATAGCTGCACGATCAGCTTAGGGCGTTACCAGGGCAGTCACACCGCCCTCCAAAAAATACACTACCATAGCTGTCTCTGCCCCAACGCAGGGAAGCAGGAGAGCTGCACACTGTCCAGGCTCAACGGCAATGCTCTCAGGCCAAGCAAGAGGAAGCAAGAACGGCCAGGGTTTTACCACCAGACTGCAGCAACTGGGAAGTCCAACCTGACCCACTAAGCTGACGCTGTAGCCTCCTGCTTCAAAGGCAGCTGGCAAAGATGTGCTGGGCACCCTGCCTACCACGGCTCAGGTGGGCTCTGAGGAGACGTCTGTTTGCCGGCTCAGTCATACGATGCCGTACCAGAGCTGGCACAGCAGGGGTCTGAGAGGATGCACAGTGGCAGCTGCTGGTATTGGGGACACGCCAGGAGAGACCATTTTCCCAAGGCAGAATTATACCAAGGGGTGCATTACCTCCAAGAAGGCCTGGATGGCAAAGGCCGTATCCCAAAGCTGGGATCCATTTGTGCCCTGGAAGAGAGAAAGTAGAGAGTGAGAGGCAGGTGCCAGTAGCAGCCTGAACTAGCTGTGAGGTCTACGGAACAGCATAAGCAGGGCCTCCTCATTACTCCTACCAGCTCCCCGTACCCTGCGTCTCCGTTTTATGTCGCCCAACACCACAACTGATGAGCTGACACGGAAGGGACAGACAGATGAGGCAGCTCAGGGACATGGTTTAGCGGATATTGGGTGCGGTTGGACTCGATGATCCTGGAGGTCTGATTCAGCTCAGGCCCACAGTGAATAAGCTATCCCATTATTCCATGGTCTTTGACTGCATGCCAGGGTCCCATTCAGTCACAGATAAACTCTTACAGAACTTCACCTGCATCTTCATGCCGTCGAGGCCCAGCCTGTGGGAGGAGAGAGCACAGAGCTGCAGCACAGACACAGTGAGAGTGCCAGGAAGCGGGCTGGGAGCCACGAGGTGCCTACTCCATAGGAACTGGAGCTCTATGTTGCGCCAAGTGGGCCGTGCTCGGCCCTTACCAGAGATAGTCGGGGATCCTGGAAACATGCTCCTGAAAAGCTGGGGAGTTCTTCCCATCCACGAACCAGCGAACCAGCATGTTGATCGTCTTGGAAATCTGCCAAGAGCAGCACTAGCACTGTTGTGGAGACAGCTTCTTCCAGCTCCAGAGACATATACCCCTTCCACCTAGCACAAAGCCATCTAGAGGTGGTCCCGGGCTTAATCCCAACAGCTCCATCTGTGGCATTACGAGCATAGCTGAGTTAGTGGGACAGGTGCCAAGAGATTACTCCAGAGCTTCCCCTCAAATCATTTCCCTAGACCTCAAGGAGAGGTACCCGTCCCCAGGGCCACAACTGTCCCCAAGCCCTCTGTATCTTCTGTGCCATGTTAACATCACGTTCTTGAGCATCAGGACCAGCAGGAGTTGTGCCTGAGCAAGATCTGGTGATTATGCCACAACTGGAAAGGGCTGAGAGGCCGCAAGCCGGTCCCTAAAGGGCAAGATTTTGAGAGGATCCACAGTGGGTTCCCTACCGGCCCAATGCTGATGCACTTGGTGAATCTGTCATCAGCTTCGATGTGGTTGTACAGCTCTGTGATGGCTCGCTGCCGCAGGTGGGTGCTGTGGTGGGCTTCATACACATTCATGATGGCTACAGGAGAAAAAAAGGGACATGCAATGAAAAATCCACTCCACGCAGCCAGATTCACTTGCTTTGGCAGGTTGCACCTGCACCACTGCTCATGTGACGACCACTCAAGGAACGCACAGGAACTGCTCTGCCCCAGAGCGGCCTGAGGACCTAGACACAAGGCCCTGCTGCTGCTCTCAGGGAGGGAGAAGCCCAAGCACCACACAATCCATAGAATCACAGAATTGCTTGGTTGGAAAAGACCTTTGAGATCATCAAGTCCAACCGTACCTGTCATCTACTAAACCATGTCCCTGAGAAACTCATCCACTCATCTTTTAAACACCTCCAGGGATGGTGACTCCACCACCTCCATGGGCAGTGCCTGACCACCCTTTCAGCGAAGAAATTTTTCTTGATGTCTAAACTGAACCCCCCCCAGTGCAACTTGAGGCCATTTCCTCTCATCCTGTACCCTGGGAGAAGAGACCAACACCCACCTCGCTACAACCTCCTTTCAGACAGTTGTAGACAAGAGATAAGGCCTCAGCCTCTTCTTCTCTAGGCTAAACAACCCCTGTTCCCTCAGTTGCTTCTCATAAGACTTGTTCTCCAGCCCCTTCCCCAGCATTGTTGCCCTTCTCTGGACAACCTCCGTGTCTCCATTCCAGCTCCAACAACAGTTGCTGGCAGCAGAACATAAAGAGGCCCCATGGTACAAGGCAGCTTCAGTTCCATCAGCTCACTTGACGAGGCCCCTCCTGCCCCAGCCAATGCCGCACTCACCATAGGCAACCCCCAGCAGCCAGCTGTGCAGAGTGTACACATCATAGGCAGCCACCTTGTTCCTCTGCGCTGGCCAGTCTATGCTGGCGTAGTCTTGCACGTACAGCTCCTGGCACAAGAAAACAAAGAGCACCAACCTGGTAAGCTGGGAGCAGCACCCAGAGGCAGCTTGCTGCTGGAAGGTGGCTCTGCTGCCTGGACAGAGAGACTGTGCGGGTATGAGACTGGCCACTTCACAAGCCAGAGGCTGGCCCTCAAGGACATGGCTGACACAGCAGCTGGTCAGGAAGTCACGCGTCCTTGTCAGGGAGCCCCACCAGCTTTAGCTCCTTACCTGCCGCAAGCTCCGTATCAGCTCATCCTCTTCTGCTGACAGACGCTTGGCGTAACAGTAGCTCATGGGGAGGTAAACCTGGCGGCAGTGACACCAGAGTCGGGACGGGTGGGCTGGGAACCACGGAGGAAGCAGCCTGTTCATAACAGAGAAGGTGCTACTGTGAGGAACAAGGAGGGCCAGGGGAGAGATGGATGTGCTGACAGGGGGATGCCCGGAGCAGAGCATGCCTTTCCCCATCCCCTGTTCCATGCCTGATGCTGCTGGGACAGCAGCAGCAGAAAAGAAGGGACTGTCCATGCACTGTGACCCTGCTCAGATCCTCCCCAACAGGGCCAGCAAACACCACTCCTGGCTCAGCTGACACAGGACAGGGAGGATCCTGAGCTCAGAGAAGAGGGAGGGGAGAAGTCAATTCAGAAGCCTCTTCCTCATGTGACTTTGAAGGCCCAGGCCCAGAATGATGGCTAAATGCTAAATGGTTCTGTGCAGTCCCTGATTTCTCCCAGGAAAAATGTCACATCCTTTCACTCTCTGAGTAATGGGAGAGGGTACAGGTGAGGGCTCGAGCTGGCAGCCTTACATGTGTCCTGTCCTGCTAGGGCCCAGTTCTGGCTGGCCAAAACAGCACAAGATAGTGGCAGCAGGCAGGGAGCACACGGATGCATCAGGGACCCTCTAGATGAAGTTAACAAGGCTGGGCTCCGGCATCTCCCGTCAGCACAGTATTCAGTGCTATCTACCCACCAGCTGGCCTTGCTGGTCTCCCAGCTGACAAGCAGTCTGAACACTCCCAGTTCCAGGACACAGCTGGAACTATCCCAGCAAACACCACAGCCTGGGAGAGCTCTGGGTCAAGGCTGGTGGCAGGACTGACAATATTCCCCTACCTCCATCAAGAGGAGCACATACCACATCTCTGGGAGAAGTGTATTCATTCCCTCCCAGCTGTAAACGTTCAAGACAGCCAGCCAAAACTTCCCCCAGGAAGGGATTCCCACAGCACCTCCTGCAGAGAGCAATATCAGCTTTCAGGGTTAATGCAACCCTCCTTTCTCCCCTGTGGCAGGGTCCACTTCCCCCATGTTTGGGAACTTGTCACCCAGGCAGGGACACATGTCCTGAGAAAAGCAAGCAGGTAATGGTACAAAACCACGACACAATTCCCCACCACTAACTGAAAATGCAGGTGCCAACCAGGGCAAGCAAGACCAACAGGTCCTCCACTACCTGGTAGGCACCCACGTTCTACAGAGCCCTCGAGTCCTGCCAGACCTCTCTCACCAGCGCACCAGCCCATGGCTGCTGTGCTGGGCACAACGGAGCTGACCTTTGCTGTGCAGGTTGACACGGGCCCGCACAACGTCAGGGTCGTCTGCTCCGAGCCCCAGGATCCTCAGGGCTATGTAGTTGAGTGCTGTGCCAAACACCGTCGATTTGTCTTCCACATGCCTGTCACGTGCAGAGAGACAGCAGAGCCATCAGCCAGGTATCAGCATTAGCCAGACTGTCTTTGACAGGGCAAAGCGGGATGCCAGGGGGGTCTGTGAAGATCAGGAGATCCAACTAATCCAGGGAGAAACACTGCTCTGTACCACCCTGTCACACATCATACTTTGGGATATAGCACCACAGAGGGGATGCAGCCAGACTTGACCCTCCAGCCATCTCTGTGGCAGAAGGCAAACCTGGAGTGCTTACACGGGTGAGTGCAACCACCTAGAGGTATCGCAGATGCTCAGGCCCACTCCCCAAGTCTGGGCAGATTTGGCAGCAGCTCCAAATGCATTGTATGAAAGGAGAGAAGGCTATCACTCTATCACTCCTCTTGATAAGGATGGAAGAGGCCCTAGTGGCCTACACAACATGCATACAGTTAAGGCACTGCCACCTACTTTGTGGCATCTAACCGTGTTTTTCACTCAGGTCATTGTGTGATTCCATTGCTGATCTCTTCTCTCTGGTGACCAATGACCAGACCCAAAAGAATGGCAGGAAGAAGTGCCCGGGGAGGTTTAGGTTGACTGTTAGGAAAAGGTTCTTCATCTAGAGGGTGTTGGAGCACTGGAACAGCTCCCCAGGGAAGCAGTCACAGTGCCAAGCCTGACAATATTCAAGCAGTATTTGGACAAAGCCCTCAGACACACGGTGTGAATGTCGAGGTTGTCCTGTGCAGGCAAAGGAGTTGCACTCCATGATCCTTGTGGGTCCCTTCCAATTCAGGTCATTCTGTGATTCAAGTAGTGGACCTTGGAGGTGCCATCACTAAAAGAAGCATCTTTGCTACTCACAAGCCCCAGCCTCCATCCGGGAGCTGCACAGAGCGCAGGTACCGCACCATCTCCTTCCGAAACCCCTCTGGCAGCTGAATCTTGACAGTGTGGCATGTGATGAGGAGCCCTGGAAGATTAAGCAGGCTGGCTCAAAGATGCTGGTAGCACCTTTGCCCCTCTCAGGGAATCAAAGAAGGTGCCCAGTGGGGCTTTAAGTGGTGAGAGGGAGAGGGGGTCAACCTGGCAGGAGGGAGAGGGGCTGTCCAGCATCCAGCTGGATAATACAATGGGTGAGCAACTGGCTGATGGGTCAGGCTCAAAGGGTCATAGTGAATGGAGTTACATCAGGCTGGCACCCAGTCACTAGTGGGGTCCCCCAGAGATCCATCCTGGGGCCAGTGCTCTTCAATATCTTCACAAATGACCTGGATGAAGGTCTTGAAGGTTTACTAACCAAGTTAGCTGATGACACAAAACTGGGGGGAGCTGTCAACACTCTTTGGGGCAAAGAGGCCTTGCAGAGGGATCCTGACATATTGGAGAGCTGGACAAACACCAACACCATGAAATTTAACAAGGACATGTGCTGGGTTCTGCACATGGGACACAGCAACCCTGAATACATGTACAGCCTGGGGTCTGAGAGGCCGGAGGGCAGCCCTGCAGAGAGGGACCTGGGGGTTCTGGTCGACAGCAAGTTGAACATGAGCCAACAGTGAGCACTGGCAGCCAAGAGGGCCATCTGTGTACTGGGGTGTATCAAGCACAGCACTGCCAGACAATCAAAGGAGGTGATTGTCTATGCACTGGTGTGGCCCCACCTCAAGTCCTGTGCACGGTTTTGAGTGCCACAGTATAAAAAAGCCATAAAACTACCGGAGAGCGCCCAGAGGAGGCCACAAGGCTGGTGAAGCGTCTAGAGGGGATGTCGTATGATAAAATGGCTGAAGTCACTTGGTCTGGTCAGCCTGGAGGAGACTGGGAGGGTATCTCATAGCTGTTTATTGCCTTCTCACAAGGGAGGGAGGTGAAACAAATGCTGATCTCTTCTCTCTTGCAATCTATGACAGGACTACAGATAATGGCAGGAAGATGGGCCAGGGCAGGTTTAGACTGAATACTAGGAAAAGGTTCTTCACCCAGCGGGTGGTGGAGCACTGGAACAGCTCCCCAGGGAAGTAGTCACGGCACCGGCACCGGCACCGAGTCTGCCAGCATTCGAGAAGCATTTAGGCAATGCCGTCGGGGGGAGGGGGGGGGAAAGGGGGGCTGTACCTGGCAGGGTGGGTGCGGGAAGAGGGATTGTACCTGGCGGGAGGGGAGAGGAGCTGTTCCTGGCAGGAGGGAGTGTTCCTGGCAGGAGGGAGTGTTCCTGGCAGGAGGGAGTGTTCCTGGCAGGAGGGAGTGTTCCTGGCAGGAGGGACTGTACCTGGCAGGAGGGACTGTACCTGGCAGGAGGGACTGTACCTGGCAGGAGGAAGAGGGGTCCGCCATAGTCGCCCGCCCAGTGCCCATCAAAACCGCATCCCCTTGCGGGCAGCGCCCCGCGCCGATCCTGCCGCCGGCCCGGGCGGCAGCGCCTCGCCCTGCGGGGACACAGCGCCTCAGTAGGGGCGGCTCCCGCGCCCCGGCCCGGCCGCCCCCCGGCCCTGCCGCCCGCACCGTGTCCAGGCCCAGGCTGTGCTGCTCCAGCGCCGTCTGCGCCCGCCGCTCGCCGCCGCCCGCCGCCGCCTCCTCCTCCTCCTCCTCGCCGCCATCGCCCAGGTAGCGCCAGCGCTGCCGCCCGCCCTCGCAGCGCAGCCGCCAGGCGGGCAGCGCCGTGACCGCCGCCGAGCGCCGCGGGCCGCCGCGCCGCCGCACCTCGCCGCCCTGAGCCGACATCGCCGTCAGCAGCCCTGTCCCTGTCCCCTGCCCCGGCCCCGCCCGAGCGGGAGCGCGGCTGCACCGCCCTGGGCCGACATCGCCTCACATGCGGCAGCCAATCGGTCGGCGCCGCCGGGCCGGCTGCACCAATCGCCGTCTTTGGGGGCGGGGCCGGAGAAGGGGAAGTCAGAGGCGGGGAGGCGGGGTTAGAGAGGGGCGGGCCAGTGAGAGGTAGGGGAGGGGTTCGACTTGTCTTTCTTTTGTTGGCGGTAACCTGTAGTGTGCGCTAACGATGGTCTGCAAGCTGCTGTGGATTAATGTAATGCAGGACTTTTCCTGGTCCTTGACCCCAAAGACTCAGTGCTGCAGGTGTGGCGTTTAGGAGCTCCCCCGTGCGGCCCACCTGTAAACAGAAGGGAACGGCCCTTGAGCAGTTTCTTGGCTGGTCAGCCTCAACATTAGACTTTTCAAAAGAGCTCAGCGTTGTCCTGTCTCCCTGCTGGCTTCGATGACAAAATTCCCATAGGTTTCGAGGTAACATTGAGTGCTCTGGGAGACCCCATCTAAGGGTCTACGGTAAAATAACTGCTGTGGGAAAAGTTGTAAGAAAAAGTTAGGCGTTTAGCCACAGGGAAACGGAACACCGTATGGAGTATTCTTAATATAATTAACGTTTCGAAGAGGAAGTGACTCTCATGGTATTACGAAACACGTTACATAGACCTCAGTCTTGCAAGATATAAACATCGGGCTATTCACTTGGTCTATGGCGTATTTTTCAGAAAGGTACCAAACAGTAGGTTGCGAACTATGAATTTTTTATTGAGAGTGACTTTCCAGACAAAGAAACGCAACCCACGTGTCATTTCTGAGTCTGACCTGTAGTCACGTGAAAGGAGACATGAAATCCATATGGATGCAAAACACACATTTCTTAACAATGGCACTTCAAATATCGTCCCAACAGTTTAGGTTTGTATCAAAATTGTTTAAAACTTTCTGGGAAATATTTACTTTCTTGTGTTTCAGTTTTAACTGCCTGCATGATCTCTGGTTGTTTTTTTCTTCATAACTGAATAACATCTGGAGCTCTTTATAAATCATGCTATTAGATGCCCTCTTGTCTCAAAGAAGTTTTTAAATTGTAAAAAGCCATCTTCCCTTTGCAACAAATCTATGTCTTTTGGTGTCCAAAATATTTGAATTTAATATTGAGTCTCATTGCTGTCACTGTTTTCACCGTTTCTGTCCAGACTTCTCTATCGCTGCAAGCTGAAAGTTTTACTTTGGGATTCTTAATGGTTGAACAACTACAGAGCAGGAATGACCTCCCAGAGTGGTTTAGAAGCAACCGTTGAATCCCTTGAAGAGCATCCATGTAGCATGTAGACCATGTGAGCGCTTTCCCATCTATATGGAACCAGAAAGTTCCTAGAAAGAACTCTAAAAATGCCAGCAGTTTTGCATTTATTTTTACCATTTTGGGGGGACAATCTCAAAGAATCAGAGGAGGCTCAGGGGAGACCTCATTGCTCTCTACAACTACCTAAAAGGAGGTTGTACACGGGCAGGGGTTGGTCTCTTCTCTCAGGTGACCAGTGACAGAACTAGAGGGCATGGACTCAAGCTTCGTCAGGGAAAGTTTAGACTTCATGTTAGGAAAAAGCTCTTCACTGAAAGGGTGATTGGCCATTGGAATGCGCTGCCCAGGGAGGTGGTGGAGTCACCGACCCTGGAGGTGTTTAAGGGGAGACTGGTTGAGGCACTGAGTGCCATGGTTTAGATGATGGTGTTAGTGTTGGTGTTAGTGTTGGGATATAGGTTGGACTCAATGATCTCGGAGGTCCTTTCCAACCTTATGATACTGTGATACTGTGTGATCCGTACCATTAATTCAGTTCATGTACTCGAAAGGGAGCATGACTTTGTTTGTTTCCTTAGAATCACAGAGAAATTTATGTGGGGATTTATGTGTCTCGGCCAGCCTACCTGAAGGTTTGTGCTCCAGAGCTTGATCTGGTGCTCCTTGAGCATGAATTTTAGAAGCGTTTGACGTAAGCATAGCATTCAAAGACAGTTTTTGTCCTCTGCACTGCCATACATTGTGTACACGTTTGCTGCCTCTTGAGCATACCAAGTTCATCACATCTTGGGTAAGGTCCCCAATGACTCGACAGGATCGTGTTGTATTGACATGTTACAAAAAGGAGGGCAATGTCTCTCTCAACAGCAGCGTGAGTTCTGCAGCAGGCTGAGTGTACATCTGCCCTAAATATAAACGTTTTGCCAGAGGATTTGGGATGGGATTAGAAAGCCAGTGCTGAACTCTTTAAAGGTTCTAGAAGAGCAGGCTTGTACTTCCATTAAATATTTAGAGGGGATTGGATCTACAAGGACCAGCATGATAGATCTTAAAAGAAGACTAAATTGTTCTCTGTCTTATTGAATGGTTTGGAGGAGGAACCAGTTTAAACACAACGAGTTTTTTATAAGGAGAAACAGCTGAAATAGGTGGAAAAAGGCTGCAGATTGAAGCGCCTGCCTCATTGCTAAAGCAAGGCAAAAGCACTATCAGTGTGGCTGTGTCTTGTGGTACCACTAATGCTCTGTCTGTTTTCCCCACTGTGTAGCGAACTCTGTCTGCCATAGGCTTTACCAAGCTGAAAAAAGAGAGGCTGTTGGAAATTGAAGTGTTTTCATTGCACCTTATTTGGTGCCCATCACACAACAGTCTAGACTGGTATAAAATCAAGAGCCAGCCCAAATCATTGAGCACCCTTTGTAAGAGGTATAAGTCACATGGGATTTCTTAACTGTGGTTTGTGTGTGCCTGCTAATAAGAAGGCTGTACCTGCATCACAAAACCTTTGTCAAGAGGTTATTATCCACACAGGAAAGAAGAAGGAGGAAGATACCGCTAAGCCATCAAACCCAGGAACAAAGTTGAATAGAACACCTTTTTTCAGAACTGAGCCACATGTGTTGTGTCTTCACAGTGTCTTGCTAACTTGCTTTTGTACTCCTGTACTTTCAGGAAATCTAAAATATCTTAAGCTACTGGTTCATTGTTAACAGCTGCAGTTGTCATGAAGAGTAATTCTAAGATTAATTTGTAGATAAATGGAAAAGTTACTTACAGAGAAAAGTTCCACTAATATCCTTATTTGTCCATCTTTCAGTAATTCTTTCTGAAGGACATTCAGGGTTGCGGCCTGAACTAGATTACACCTTTTTTATCTGATTTCTCTGGCTTTGTATTTAATTAGAGAGTTTTATTTTTCTGCAAGACAAACTGGGCTCCGAAAAATAGATTTTTGAGTGGCTCTTGAAGCTACTACTGCAATACATTTAACTGAGATAACAGTTCTACAAACTGAAGCATTTTGAAAACAGCTATGGTCAACACAAGCTAAACATTTTTATGCAACTTGTAATATGTTACATACTTATGGCTTGATTTAGATCAACATCAATGCAGCAATTATCAAGAAAAACAAAACCTCAAGGCAGGGGCAGACACCTCCTGACTCGACAATACAGATATTACTGCTGGTCCTTACAGAAGTTAGTTAAAGCAATAGCAAAGTATGTTGAAACAGCAGTAAGTTACATCCTCTTCAATGTTCTTGGCCTCTTAACACAACTATGTAAAAATTTTCAAGGCTCCAGGTGAAAAGGTCATTCACTAGTAGATACTACACAATGAATTAATTAAACTTTCAAGTGACAGAAAAAGCAAGTCGCACATAAGGAAGAAAAATGGATTGGCACTGGCATTCCGAAGGTAAATATTTGTGGCTTTGTTTCAACAGGAAAAATGTTACAAAATTGGAAGACACAATTAGCTAACTAAAACAATTTTCACCAAAATATATAATTAAGATTGTTCCAACAATCATAGTTTTCCTTAAGCCAAAAATCTAACATTACATATGTTATTGACAAAGACCAAAGCTTTTAGCCCTGGAAGCTACTAAACTGGAGTATCCAGACATCTGAGAGTCCCGCGTACTTTAAACTCCCTTTAAAGGCAGTATATGACATTAGACATCCAGGACTAAAATTTTTGCCAACATTTTGAGAATAAATGTTCACATTTAACTAGAAAACATATACAAGATAATTCTTTATAACACTTTTTCCCAGGAATCAAACAACACGTCATAGGTATGGGGTCCCAATCCTCCTTTTTAGCCTACTGAAATTTTTATATAACATCTATCAGCAAAACAAGACTGATTTATTGTTCTCTTCACAAAGCATCTGCTCAAAGTTGTAAATTTAGATGACATGTACGGTACCAAAAGTGTTTTTACAATGAAGGTGCTATTCGGCTTCATACAGTCTCAAAACACTTCATGAACTCTGAAATGGTTATCTAAGGAGGGAACGTCATCAGCAAAATGGAGCTGATCATTTATTTCCACACCAAATTCTCCCAGTGTCTGTACAAATTTCTTATGCTCTTTCCCAATCCACGATCTCATTTTGTCAAACACTTGGTATGGTGTAACGTGAGCATGAACTTTAATTCCTGTCTGTGCAAGTTCTTTCAGCACTTCAGGGTAAGTAACCCAAGTATTGCTTCCTCCTGAGTGACCACCATCCAACCAGTAAATTGCTTTTATGTTTTTTAAGAAGGCATCCATATTCTTGTCTTTTCTAGCTTCCTTCAGCTCATAAAGCAGCTGGTTCAGAACCACACAGCCTTTACTGAAGCCAATCAAAGTAAACAACACTGCACCTACAGCAGATGGCACAACGAAGTTCACAGCAGAATTATTAGAGCATTCACAATCTCTCTCTCGTTCTGTGGATAAGCAGCTATTTGTTGTTGAAACTGACTGCAGCTGTGATTTACAAGTAGCTATTTTTGCATCCTTGCTGACAAAATGCACACATTTCTGGGACAGCAGAATATTCTGAGAAAGTCTGAATGCGTTAACAAGCAATGCATGGAGATGCCTGAAAGCTCCAAAGTCAGTGCTGTGCTCTGGTGCTCCAAACATGTTGCTCGCCACAAAGTTATCATAACAACTGAATTTGTGCAGGTGCATTCGAGAACATTTTACAACCCAAATAAAGCTATTAGGGAACCGGCGAGCAAGTATGGTAGCAACATTTTCAAAACTCCACTGCTCCCACTGAAAGTTTTCTGGGTGGCAAGACATGATGTCATGGTAGTTCTGAAAAACAGAAAAGACTCATTACTATACTGAAAATGCTTCATCTCTCTCTAATGCACTTATATTCCTGAGAAAGGACTGTAACTAACAGAAAAACATGCATTAGAGACGCTTTCTAGGCTTCCAGAACAAGATACTGCAATAGTTAGATTTACTTATTCTACTTGAATTTTACCACACTATATTTTTAATACCCCCAAAAGTAATAGGACAAAAAAATAAGCACATGGAAACATTCATCATTTCTGTTGACTTGATGCCAAGAAAAGACCGAAGTATTATTTCAACTTAGTATGACACAGAATACATAATTTTATGGTAGGAACAGCGATTATCCTATTACAGACAAACAATAGAAAACTTATTGTGAAGTTTTAGGTCTATTTTTTATATAGAAAAAAAATCCTTCCCATTCAGCTGTAGGGAGTCTTTATTCTCCTTGTTCATACCCATGTGGAGCACAGACGAAAAAATATTAACCCCCAAGTCATGAATGATCCTGACCTCCAAATTCATCACAGCAGAGAATACTAATTAGTTTATTTTTAATAATAAATTATTTAATAAGTAATTAATATTTATTATTATAATAATAAACAATAAAGCCATACCCAGCAGCGATAATCAAAAAGGTTTTCTGAGGCCATTCCAATCCTTACAATGAAAATACATGAAGTTCTGCATCTTTACCTCACAGAACGGAAAAGCTTTTTCCCAGAACAAGAAGGCAGAACTCCTGGTTTTGGGAAGGACTGACTTTTGGGATCAGGAGACTACCAAGAGAAGAAAGAATCATAGAACAGTTTAGTTTGGGAGGGACCTTAAAGGCCATCGAGTTCCAACCCCCCTGCCATGGGCAGGGACACTTCCCACCAAACAAGGCTGCTCAAGGCCCCATCCAGCCTGGCCTTGAACAATTCCAGGGAGGCGGCATCCACACCTCCCCTGGGCAACCTGTGCCTCACCACCCTCACTGTGAAAAATTTCTTCCTAACATCTGATCTAAATCTTATCCCCTTCTAGTTTTCCCTCATCTTATCACTACTTGCCCTTATAAAAAGTCCCTCCCCAGCTTTCTTGTTAGACTCCCTGGAGTCTTCTCTTCTCCAGGCTGAAAAACCCCAACTCGGTCAGCCTGTCCTCACAGCAGAGGTGCTCCAGCTCTCTGATCATCTTTCATAGCCCTCCTCTGGAGCTGTTCTAATAGTTACGTATCATTCCTATGTTGGGGATTCCAGAACTGGATTAAATACTCCAGGTGGGGTCTTATGATAACACACAGCACTTCGGAACGTCTCCTCTCAGTTTCTTGTCAGCTCGAAGACAACGCGTTCCTCCCTCAGGAGGCACTGAGCATGCTTGGCACCTGTGCAACATGGGCAGGGGGATGCTGGGGTGTCCATACGGCTGCACAGGGCCAAGCCTGCTGGAAGAGCTTCCCATCTTTGGGCTCCACTGGACTCTCCCAGCCGGCATGCTTTGATACAGCTTCATAAAGCACCATCGCCGCTGCAGATGCCCACCTCAGGTGCCTCAGGAATCATAGAACCACTTGGTTGGAAAAGACCTTTGAGATCATCAACTCCAACCACACCTGTCCACTACTAAACCAGATCCCTGACCACCTCATCCACCCGTCTTTTAAACACCTCCAGGGATTGTGACCCCACAACCTCCCTGGGCAGCTGTGCCAGAGCCTGACCACCCTTTTCGTACAGAAATTTTTCCTGATGTCTAATTGGAACCTCCCCTGGCACAACTTGAGGCCATTTCTTCTTGTCCTGTCACCTGTCACTTGGGAGACCAACACCCACCTTGCTACAACCTCCTTTCAGGCAGTTGTAGACAGTGATGAGGTCTCCCCTCAGCCTCCTCTTCTCCAGGCTAAACAACCCCAGTTCCCTCAGCTGCTCCTCATAAGACTTTTTCTCCAGCCCCTTTAAACGATTCATTCCCCTGCTCTGCACACACTCCAACACCTCAATGTCCTTCTTGTAGTGAGGGGCCCAAAACTGAACACAGGATTCGAGGTGCGGCCTCACCAATGCTAAGCACAGGGACACAATCACTGTCCTGGTCGCGCTGGCCACACTGTTTCTGATACAAGCCGAGATGTCGTTGGTCCACTTTGGCCACCTAGGCCACTGCTGGCTCATGTTCAGCCGGCTGTCAACCAATACCTAATCCTAACAGAAATCCTCCTCCATCGCTGCTCCGCTCCAGCTCCCAGGAACGTTCCAGCGGGAACGGGCGCTGAGGAGATTCATTCACCTCCCGCAGGGACGGCTCAGCCTCGCAGCCCTGGAGCCCCCGCAGCCCAGTCCAGACCCACCGCGGGACCCCCGCCGCCCGCTCCGCTCCGTGCCGCACCTGCACGTCCCCCGGGAAGTACACGACGTGGTGCTGCGGCGGGGCCGGGCCGCGCGGGGCGGGCGGCAGCAGCAGCAGCAGCTCGTTGTTGCGCTGCGGCTCCGCGCCCGGCACCTCCGGCAGCCGCAGCCAAGGCGGGCTGAGCCGCGCCGGGGGTAGCCCCGCGCCGCCACCGGCACCGCGGGCAGGCGGCGCCCCGCACAGGCTCATGCTCCAGCGCAAGAACAGCGCGGCGGGGCCCGCAAGCCCCCACCTCAGCCCAGCTCCGCGCACCGTAACCGCCTCCGTCTCGCACGCTCTACCCCGCGCCTGCGCGGCTCCGCCCCAGCCCCGGCAGAGCCGGGCACCGCGGGAGCGGCGGGGCTCCGAAGTGGGCGTGAGGGAGTAGGGCAGCAGCTAGGCGGTCATCGCCCGTTCGCAGAGCACGTTCCCCTCTTTTCGGCACCAGAACTCGGCCAGAGGGGTACAGATGCGGGCTGGTTTCCGGTGGCCAGCAGGACGAGGGAGGTGATTCTCCCCCTCTGCTCTGCTCTGCTCTGGTGAACCCCCAGAGTTCTGTGTCCAGTTCTGGGATCCCCATCTTAAGAAGGATATGGAACTGTTGCACTGGTCCAGGGGAGGCTGTGAAGATGATCCGAGGCTGGAGCTATGAGAAGCCTCTGTTATGAGGTCAGGCTGAGAGATTTGGGGTTGTTCAGCCTGGAGAAGAGAAGGCTCCAGGGAGACCTTACAGCAGCCTTCCAGTACCTGAAGGGGGCTACAGGAAAACTGTGAGGGACTTTTTAAAATGGCAAGTAGTGACAGGACAAGGGGGAATGGCTTTAAATTGGAAGGGGGAAGATTTAGATTGGACATTAGGAGGAAGTTTTTCATGATGAGGGTGGTGAGGCATTGGTACAGGTTGCCCAGGGAAGTTGTAGATGCCCCATCACTGGAATTGTTCAAGGCCAGGCTTGGGGCCTTGAGCAGCCTGGTCTTGTGGGAGGTGTCCCTGCCCACAGCAGGGGGGTTGGAACTGGATGGCCTTTAAGGTCCCTTCCAACCCAAATCATACTATGATTCTATGACACCAGGATCTTCTCTTCTCCTCCCCTTGAGGTCCTTCTACTACTCTCAGATCATGTGGTGCACCAGGTGAGCCAGCGCAGCCACTGGCCCCTTGGTCTCACCCTGCGCCTTTAAAGCAGAGTTGAGCAGACAGTGTCCAGCTGGTGTTCTGTCTGCATGGCCTTAGCTTGGAAACAGTGTTGGGCCGATAAATCCTGAGGAAAAGAAGGGCAGCGGCTACCTCATATTTTGACAATAGAAGGCCTCCTGTAGTAGAATGAAACCAGAGTGTGTTGATGTAGCACAGTTATGGCACTGGACACTTTCATATGACGCTTTAATTTCAAAACAAAGAGGTATGTGGATATGGTCATTTCCTAAAGGCATGGGTTGTATTTTAAAAAATCAGCTTAGATATGGTTACTTTGACCATGAGACAACAGTGTGACCCTGGCAACCAAGAGGGCTATGCTTACCAATGGAGGGAGCTGGTTGTCCTGCTCTACTCTGCATTGGTGCAGCCCCACCTTGAGTCCTGTGCGACTCTCTCTGGAACCCCAGAAGCGGCAACTGTCACGTGGGCCAACCGCGTGGTAGAGGGGCAGTCCTGGAAGAAGCCACAGGACATTTAAAACATCTCCCTGGGAGCGCCAGCGACCGGAGCGCGGTGAGCAGGAGCAGGCAAACAGGGTCGCAGCAGGGGCAGTTTGCACGGCAGTTCGCGCAGGCACTCTCTGGCAGGTGGTTGGCTTTTTCCACTCCCCTGCAGCAATGGTGACCAGGCGTGGCAAAACCTCTGCTACCAGGAGTGTAGCTATCCAAACCATGCCTCTATTAAGGGATACAGACCCGGGCTGTAAGGAATGTCTCAGCCTGCTTGTGGTTCCTGAGGACCATCCAAAGAACACCTGTGTGAGGTGTGAACAGGTCCAAGATCTGCTCCTTATGATTACAGATCTTAAGGATCAGGTAGAGAGGCTGCGGAGTATCCGTGAGAGTGAAAGGGAGATAGATTGGTGGAGTAGAACCCTCTCTCCTCCCAGTAATCCTCCCCAGGAGGCAGAGGAACGCCATAGTCCTCAGCAACAGGATAAGGGGAGTGACCTGGTTGGTGAGGAGGACTGGGAGCAGGTCTGCTCTCGTGGGACTTATAGACCTCCCTTTCAGATGCCACCTTTCCAGCTGCCCATACAGAACAGGTTTGGGGTGATGGAATTTGACACTCAGGAGGAGGACAGTATTGCAGAGAACTCACCTGAGGAGGTTATTAACTTCGCTTTGCCTGTCAGACAGGTCAGAACATCGAGTAAAAAAAAGAAAAGGAGGGTAGTTGTAGTGGGAGACTCCCTTCTGAAAGGGACGGAGGGACCTTATGTAGACCAGACCCAACTCATAGGGAAGTCTGCTGCCTTCCCCAAGCCCGGGTAGGGGATATTGCTAAGAGACTCCCGGACCTAATTAAACCATCAGATTATTACCCGCTTCTGGTGGTCCAGGCTGGTGGTGATGAGCTAGGGAAAAGAGGGTCAAGGGTCGTTAAAAAGGAATTCCAGGATCTGGGTCAGTCAATGGATAGGGCAGGAGCACAGGTGGTGTTCTGCTCGGTCCCTCTGGTGGCAGAGATGTATACCGAAAGGAATAAGAGAATCCACGCTCTTAATAGTAAATGGCTTAGGGGCTGGTGCCGGCAAAGGAATTTTGGGTTCTATAATCATGGAGAAACCTTTACGGCACCTGGCCTGCTTGACCCAGATGGGTCTCGTCTAACTACAAAGGGTAAGAGGATTCTAGCCCAGGAGCTGGCAGGGCTTGTAGAGAGGGCTTTAAACTAGGTATGAAGGGGGAGGGGGCAGTAACTAGGCTCACCAGAGATCTTGCTGTGGAGGATGAGCCATCTCAAGTGTCGTCAGTAGCCCAACTGAAGTGCATGTACACAAACGCACGCAGTATGGGGAACAAACAGGAGGAGCTGGAAGTCCTGGTTCGGCGGGAGAGCTATGACATAGTTGCTATCACAGAAACGTGGTGGAATGACTCTCATAACTGGAGTGCTGCCATGGAAGGCTACAGGCTCTTTAGGAAAGACAGGCGTGAGAGGAGGGGTGGAGGGGTAGCCCTCTATACTAAGGAAACCGATGCCATTGAAGTTGAGATCGGTGATGACCAGATTGAGTGCCTATGGGTAAGGGTCAGAGGGGCAGTCAAGTCTGACCTCCTGGTTGGAGTATGTTATAGACCGCCCGACCAGGATGAGGAGGTGGATCTTCTATTGTTTAAACAGCTGGAGGCTGCCTCTAGATCGGCTGCCCTTGTTCTTTTAGGAGACTTTAATCTTCCGGATATCTGCTGGGAACTTAACACTGCCGAGAGGAAGCAGTCCAGAAGGTTCTTAGAGTGTATTGAGGACTGCTTTCTGTCACAGCTGGTGAGTGAGCCTACCAGGGGTGAGGCTCTCCTTGACCTGCTGTTTACAAATAAAGAAGCACTGGTGGGTGATGTTGTGATCGGAGGCTGTCTGGGGTGTAGTGATCATGAGATAATTGAGTTTTCTGTAAACAATGTAACAAGAAAAGGCAGGAACAGGACATCGATGCTGGACTTTCGGCGGGCAGATTTCGCATTATTTAAGGAGCTAGTCCGGAAAGTACCCTGGGAAATAGTTTTTAGTGGCAAGGGGGTCCAGGAAGGCTGGATGCACTTCAAGAATGAAATCTTGAAGGCGCAGGAGTGGGCTGTCCCGATGTGTTGTAAGAAGAGTCGTAGGGGCAGACGGCCAGCCTGGATGAGTAAGGAGCTTCTGAAGGAACTAAGTAAGAAAAAGAGGATGTATCACTGTTGGAAAGAAGGGGACGTAAGCCAGGTCATGTTCAAAGATGTTGTTAAGTTGTGTAGAAAAAAAATCAGGGAAGCAAAAGCCCAGCTGGAGCTTAAATTGGCCACTTCTGTTATGGACAATAAGAAGAGCTTTTATAAATATATCAATGGTAGAAAGAAGGGCAGCAGTGACCTCCACTCCTTGTTGGATATGGAGGGAAATATAGTAACCAAAGATGCAGAGAAGGCTGAGGTACTTAATACCTTCTTTGCCTCAGTTTTCAACAGTAAGGAAGTCTGTTCGCTAGACAGTTGGTCCTCCGAAGTGGTTGATGGGGGCAGGGTGCGATATGGCCCTCCTGTAATCCATGAGGAGGAAGTTAGAGATTTGCTGAGCCTCTTGGACCTTCATAAGTCTATGGGGTCGGATGGGATCCATCCCAGGGTGATGAGAGAGCTGGCGGACGAGCTTGCTAAGCCGCTCTCCATCATCTTTCAACAGTCCTGGCTCACCGGAGAGGTCCTGGAAGACTGGAAGTTGGCCAATGTGACGCACATCCACAAGAAGGGCCATAAGGATGATCCAGGTAATTAGAGACCTGTCAGCCTGACCTCAGTCCCAGGTAAAATTATGGAACAGATAATACTGGGTGCAATCATGCAGCACCTGCAGAACGGCCAAGAGATCAGGCCCAGCCAGCATGGGTTTAGGAGGGGTAGGTCCTGCCTGACCAACCTGATCTCCTTTTATGACCATGTGACTTGCCTGGTGGATGAGAGGAAGGCTGTGGATGTGGTATACTTGGACTTCAGCAAGGCCTTTGACACTTGTCTCCCACAGTAGACTCCTAGAGAAGCTGGCAGCCCGTGGCTTAGACGGGAGCACTCTGTGCTGGGTTAGGAATTGGCTGGATGGCCGAGCCCAGAGAGTGGTGGTGAATGGTGTTTCATCCAGTTGGCGGCCGGTCACTAGTGGTGTCCCCCAGGGATCGGTGTTGGGTCCGGTCCTGTTTAATATCTTTATTGATGATCTGGATGAGGGGATTGAGTCCATCATCAGCAAGTTTGCAGACGATACCAAGCTGGGAGGAAGGCTTGATCTGTTAGAGGGTAGGATGACCCTACAGAGGGACCTGGACAGACTGGAGAGATGGGCTGATTCTAATGGGATGATGTTTAATAAGTCCAAATGTCGGGTACTTCATTTTGGACGAACCAATCCCGTGCATAGCTATAGACTGGGGACAGAGTGGCTGGAGAGTAGTCAAGCAGAAAGGGACCTGGGACTGCTGGTTGACAGGAAGCTCAACATGAGCCAGCAGTGTGTCCAGGTGGCCAAGAAGGCCAATGGCATTCTGGCCTGCATCAGGAATAGTGTGGTGAGCAGAACCAGAGAAGTTATCGTCCCCCTGTACTCGGCACTGGTCAGGCCTCACCTTGAATACTGTGTGCAGTTCTGGGCCTCTCAGTTTGGGAAAAATGTCAGGATGCTGGAGTGTGTCCAGAGGAGGGCAACGAAGATGGTGAAGGGACTGGAGCACAAGCCTTATGAGGAACGACTGAGGGAGCTGGGGCTGTTTAGTCTAAAAAAGAGGAGGCTCAGGGGAGACCTAATTGCTCTCTACAACTACCTAAAAGGAGGTTGTAGTCAGGCAGGGGTTGGTTTCTTCTCTCAGGTGACCAGTGACAGAACTAGAGGGCATGGACTCAAGCTTCGTCAGGGGAGGTTTAGGCTTGATGTTAGGAAAAAGTTCTTCACTGAAAGGGTGATTGGCCATTGGAATGCGCTGCCCAGGGAGATGGTGGAGTCGCCGACCCTGGAGGCGTTTAAGGGGAGACTGGATGAGGCACTGAGTGCCATGGTTTAGATGATGGGTTGGTGTTGTGTTGGGTTATAGGTTGGACTCGATGATCTCAGAGGTCCTTTCCAACCTTGTGATACTGTGATACTGTGATGCTGTGATTTGGTCTTGTTAAACCTCATCCCATTCGTCACAGCCCATCGATCCAGCCTGTTCAGATCTCTATACAGCGCCTCTCTTCCTTCACGCAGATCAACACTGTCACTCAGCTTGGCGTCATCTGCAGACTTGCTAAGGGTGCACTCGATCCCTTTGTCCAGATCATTAATAAAGATATTGAACGGGACTGGACCCAGCACTGAACCCTGGGCAACACCATTCATGACCAGTCTCCAACTGGATTTAACTCCATTTACCACCACCACCACGGCCATCCAGACAGTTTTTTACCAGCAGAGGGTGTGCCAGTCCAGGCCAATGGCAGCCAGTTTCTCAATCAGAATACTGTGAGAAACGGTGTCAAAGGCTTTACAGAAGTCCAGGTACATTCACAACCTTTCCCTTGTCCATTAAACAGGTAGCCTTGTCATAGAAGGAGATCAGGTTGGTCTGGCAGGACCTGCCTTTCGTAAACCCCTGTTGACTGGGTCTGATCACCTGGCTGTCCTGCATAAGGAGGAGCAGGCACTGTTCTCTTCTCTCTGGTGACCAACGATAGGACTTGAGGGAATGGCAGGAAGATGTGCTAGGGGAGGTTTAGGTGGGCTATTTAGGAAAATGTTCTTCATGCAGAGGGAATGGCTCCCCAGGAAAAAAGTTACGGTGCTGAGTGTAACAATATTCAAGAAGCATTTGGACAGAATCCTCAGACACATGGTGTGAATGTTGGGGTTGTCCTACGCAATGACAGGAGTTAGACTCGATGTTCCTTGTTCCTTTCCAACTCAGGACATTCTGTAATAAATACCCACTGTACAATAAAGAAACTGAATGCAACTCTTCAAGTGAGTGCACAAATCAGTCTTCTCTACCCACAGAACGAAAAAAGCTACCCCCTCCTCAGACAAACCCTTGCTTCCTCTGCTGCTCACTACCAGGGCACACATGACACTTGAAGTCGCAGCCACCCCTCTCGCCACCCCCTCACAGAAGGAGTTTTCAAGCCTGTCAGCCCTCTTTGAGTTCTTAACAGGAAGAGTCAGGACAGCTTGTAATCCAAAAAAGAGGTGCTGGAAGAGGGAAGTCTCTACTGCTGTGTGCCGACAATGCCATTCATAGAAATACTGGTAACCACAGTACACCTACTAAAATTAACAAAAACAATAATTTCTTATCACAGTGCAATCTCTTTAATATCACAGGGAACTTTCTTACTTGGTACCTTTTTCTCATTCAACAAATAAAGGCCATCCTTACACTTAATTGCAAGGACTGTCTCTGTCCTCTTACCCAGAAAGGAAGCATCAGTCACGTGCTAAAGGGAAATGTCAGCCCTAGGTCTTTTGCTCTGCCAATGACAGTTGGCTAAAACCGTAATTAAATTGATACCTTCTGGTCTTAGGAGGCCTATAGAGCAGAGGGTGGACTTGTCCGACTTGTCCGCATGCTGAGTGTCCCAAGAATTTTATTTACTGAGGAAACACAACCAAGCTCACCACTTTTTTTCTTAAGTAGATTTTTTCCAACAGACAAATTAAACATCAGCAGAAATAAATACATATATACACACTGAATATATATAAAATAATAAAAAAACAATAAACAATATAGTTTATGTTTCTTAGAAGGCAGACAGAGATGTTGGTCTGCCCTAGCTATAGGAGGCCGTGTCCTTTTTTCCCTGCTTCAACGGGAGGACGAAAGGATGTTCCAGTGCTCACAATCACAGTGGATCATGAATTCCTTCATGAAGAAAACTGCAAAACATATCATCAGTCCTGGAATTGTTCTTCCAGCTCCTCTGCTCACAAGCATTTTCCCCCTGTAGTCTTACCTTCAGTGGTCTGTAGCGCCTTGAGACGTATTTCCCAGCAGTGCTGCGTTCATCCCAGGCCAGCCGGCCCTCACAGAAATACTCCCGCTTCTTTAAAGAAACAATGCTCTGTACCATGTCATCTGGCAAAGGCCCCAGTAATCGCTCCATCATTGCCAGGTGTTCTCTGCCATCTAAGGGCTGGAGGGAAATCAAAAGAGACATTTTTTTTAATTGTTAAGAGGAACTTATTGAGAACCACACGCCAGCCTGACTTAATTCATTTACTGTACCCTGGCACCAATGAACTGAAATTGAGCAAGGAGAAAAGAGAGCCTCTAGATATCTGTGTCCTGAAATCAGTCACAAACTACGGGAGTTCTTCCCCCTTGACCTTGCCTATGCCTACACCACCTGTTCTCTTCAACCTGGCAGTACAGAGAAATGCTGCTTCCTTTCCTGCACAGACCATTCCCCTTTGCCCACAGCTCTGCAGCGTATGTTCACCAAGTTGGGGAGCATTATCCATGCTGCATCCTTTTGAGGTTCAGAGTTGCCTACCCGAAATACCGTGTATCCGAGGTAGCATTCAAGTAGAGTACATCCTACACTCCAAACATCGCATGGCCGTGACCATCCCAGTCCTGTGAAAAGATTCAGGCCATTCCTGTTTAGACCAAACTGCAAACAGTTCAACAGCTCAAGCAAGACATGAAACACTTCTCTAGCACTCTTTAAGAGCACTCAAAAACTCTCACACCGAAGATCAGCCTAACAAACAGCCTTCTACTCACCTAGGACCACTTTGGGAGGTGTGGTAGTCACCAAAGGGCTATGATACTTGTGATCATACGTGGCACACCCGAAGTCTACAATTTTGATGTCTGGTTTTCTTGGCCTGCGTTCATTGCGTTTCTGAAGCGACACACGATGAGAAGATGCAAGTGAGCAAATAAACACAGAGGATGGCTGAGGGGGAGGAAGGTGGGGAAGAAGACTGCAGCTTACCAGGTCAGGGTTGTACTCTTCTTCATAGTCATTTGTCACAAAGACAATATTATCTTGGTTTCAGATCTGTATGGGTCAATTTGTTCACTTACAGAACTGCTAGAGAACTCCCACAGTTAGCTGGTTCCGCAGAGACAATTTAACAAATAAGGCAGAAAAGAAACATACTTACAGTTCACAGAAGTGCAGATCTGGTATGCCATCTGCCTAATGTGGTCCAGGCTGAAGGGCCGGAAGGAGTTGTCTCTCATAAAATCATATGTGCAGAGTCTCAGGAGCTCAAAACAATGCAGACATGTTGATGGTACTCAAACCATTCCAACATCTGGACACAGTGACTGCAAAAGCAGGAAAACAGATACATTGCAACAGGAAGTTGTGCAGCACTCACACACACGGCGTGTGTTATAGAAGGTGGTGCTGAAGAAGTCTTCAAACCAGGACAGCACAGTTGTCTTTGCTTACAAGGCATTGCTGGGATCCCGTGATTTTAAATCTTCCAGCACTTTTATTTCATTACGAGTGACTTCAGATGTCTTCTTGGTAATTTTTACTATTTTCACTGCTACAGGTCTGCTGTTCTCCAGGCCACCTGCCCCCATCAGCCCCGACCTCTCCCAGGCTGCGCTGCGCCTGCAGAAGACGCGCCCATCGCCTCATCCACCAGTCCTGCACAAGCCTCGTGCTCAGGGGCTGCTTTTAGCACCAGGGACCAACATACACTTTGTTTGGCAACTGCGGCAGCCTTAGAGAAATACAGAGAGAGGCACACGAGGAAGCACAGAGAAAGCCTGATGGGATCAGAAAGCCCTTCACGAAACACACGCTGACAGTCTCAGTAAGAAAAATGACAGGCATTGAATGAAACAGACTTAGCTCGGTGGACAATGCATTCCACTTTGCCAAAACCACCTTCACTCAACGTGGCAACAATCTCGTCTGAAAGGAAAAGAACTCTTAGTCACCAAAGTGTTGAAGCAAATAAACACCAATAAGCAAAGTTAAAAGAAACAAAGAGTAAGTGCTATCACCAAAGATTTTTCTAGACTGTGCTCTAAATGGTAAATATCTGTTCTGACAGATGTTATTCCTCAACTCTTTATCAAAGCACATTTACAGGGATCTCATTCCAGTATGTTCATTAACTCCAGTTACTAATTTTTGGAGGGGAAGGGAAAATGAAAAAAAGAAATGTACTTTTAACAATATATATATTAATATATCCAATATATTTATCCAAAAGCCACTTGCAACCAATTTTGTGGCAAAAAAGGGAAAAATTGTGAGCAACCAATTCACTGGAAAATTGTATGCTAAGATACAGAGGAATCCAAGGACTTCAGTTCTGGTGAGCTCAGGAGACTAAGGACAAACTATATGGAAATACCTGTCTTTGACCAAGCTCTTTGAATCAGTTTTCTAACCCCTTTTTGGTGTTTACTTGACATCTGGGTTTTGAAGCACAAGCAATATTCACTGTCTTACCTGTGCCCTGATGGGAGCGAGGAAAATGAAGTCAGCCTGGGATCCAGTTCTTGGCAAGGCGAATATTAGAGGACAATACCAGACACTACAACTGAGTCTTGAAAGGCAAAAAATCATTCTGAAGCTGAGACTGCATCTGGTAGATCTGTGCCCCTCACTGCAAGAGGGATGTAGACAAAGGATAAAGGCTAGAGAAAGGCTGTAGGCAAATACACAGGTGGTGATGCAGGCAGGCATGACCACAGTGCCTCTCATCCGGCAGTCTGTGCCAAAACATCTGTTGCCCTCTCAGTCTGTATTTGCTGGTGATCTGCCACAGTCTGCTGCTTTCTGGCTTGTGGAGCAAAGAAACTGAACAGGGCAGACCTTGTTATCCCATTGCGCAGGAAAGCCTGGGAGATTTGTGTCCATGGCAGTAATGCTGTTACGGTCCATTTGTGGAGTAGATGGTCTTGTGGGATCTGTTCTGTGTCAGTGTACAGAAGACATTCTCATTGACATGAAAAGAAGAGCAAAAGTTGTGTGGGATGCAATATCCAGAGGGTGTTGTCCACCTTCAAGGACAAGCATCATGTGTTCCAGGTACCCACTGGAGCAGAGCAGTGGTCTCCTGCAGCCCTTTCTGTACGGGTCCGTGGGCATTTTTGGATTGAAGGGCTGGTGGGGGACATCTGTGCCATAGTGAGTGCTGCAGCAGCAATCAGAGCAGGTGGGGGATGCTCCTGCTGCCGGGGAACAGGCTGTAGCGCCAACCCCTCATGGGAAGGTGCCTGAGGGTCCTGCTTGCTTCAGGACTTGACTTTACCTCCGCTGGTTTGTTCCCACAAAAGAAAGACACACGGATGAGAGGAAGGAGCAGGACTGTTCATTCAGGGAAGAGCACATATAATCACATTCACATGTCTATTGGCTCCCCAGTCTATGTGTCTGTCCAGGGTTGCCGTGTCCCAGTGGCAAAACCTGGCACTTGCACTTGTTAAACTTCATGCGGTTGGTGATTGCCCAGCCCTCCAACCTGCCCAGATCCCTCTGCAGGGCCTCTCTGCGCTCAAGAGTGTCAACCGCTCCTCTCAGTTTCCTGTCATCGGCAAACTTGGTTAGTAAACCTTCCGGTCTTGCAACCAGGCCATTCATGAAGATGTTAAAGAGCACTGGCCCCGAGATGGATCCCTGAGGAACCCCGATAGTGACTGGTCACCAGCCCGATGTAACCCCATTCACTATGACCTTTTGAGCCTGACCCATCAGCCAATTGCTCACCCACTGCATTGTGTGTTTCTCCAGCTGGATGCTGGACATTTTGTTTAGGAGGATACTATGAGAGACAGTATCAAAGGCCTTGCTAAAATCCAAAAAGATTACTTCAGCTGGTTTTCCTCAGTAGGCTGGGTGGCTAACCCTGTCACAGAGGGAAATTAACTTTGTCAGTCAGGATCTTCCCTTAATAAACCTGTGCTGGTGGGACCAATGACTGCGTTGCCATTGCGCCCATATCTTTGTGGAGCAATCGAAACCTCACAAAGATGCAGCTCCTCAGACCTCGGCCTGCCTTCCCGTTACTCTTTCCAGACCAGCCTGCTATTGCCTCGCTCCCCCTTCAAATCTTGTTTAAACTGTGTCAATCAGCCCCGCTAGCTCTTGAGCAAAAACCCTTTTCCCCTTCTGTGAGAGGTGCCTGCCATCAGATGCCAGAAGACCTGATGAGGAATAGACCATCCCATGGTCAAAACCCCCATAGTTCTGCTGATGACCCCAACCTCTGAGCCACTTGTTGAGCAGCTGGATCTGCCTGCTCAATTCTGGGCTCTTCCCCGCTACCAAAAGGACTGAAGAAAACATCGCCTGTGCTCGTGACTCTTTAATGAACCGTCCCAGGGCTCGGAGTCCCTTTGGATTGCCAAAGGAGTTCTCTTCGCTATGTCTTTGTTGCCTATGGGAAAACCCACCAGTGGGGAATAGTCTGAGGGCTTCATCAGAGTAGGGAGTTACTGGTGGTATCTCTTGCCCTGGCCCCAGGGAGGCAGCAAATGTCCCTGTGGGCAGGGTCTGGTCGGCGTATTGGACCCTCCCATGGGGGTCCTGGGTTCAGCTCTGCACAGAGCTCTTGCAGCAGATCCAGCCCTCACACCAGAGAGAAGACCTCCTCCTCCATGCCCTTTGGAGCCAGTCTTGCAGCACCCGCAGCCCAGATCTTGCGGGAGGCCTTCCCTCTGCAGCTCTCAGCACGTGTATGGTTTGCATTGCCAGGTTTGAGACGGAGAGGCTACAGTCACTTGTCATGTCTTGAAGTGCTGGAATGGAGAGGAAGAGAGCCAAGGTGAGAGCCTGGGACTGAGGGGACCCCAGCAACCCCTCCCGCAGGGCCACTCCACAGGACAGCAAGGAGCAGGGGCAATGGCATCAGCCAGAGGGTGATGGCCACCAGTAGCCCACGTGGCCCTGAAGTCTCCCTTGGCTCTACCCATGCTGTCCCTTGTGATGCAGGGAACAGAGCCCTCACAACCAGAGAAGGGATTGCAGCTCCCTGCCCAGGGTGTTTCCTCCTCCCCACCAGTCCCCACTGCCTCCACCTACCTCCGTAGATGATCTGGAGCTCATCCTGGTCAGCCTTCATGTGTCGCCCAGCGAGCCCTAGGAACACACATTCCATCCCAAATCCTGCAGCCGCAGCAGCACACCTTCCCCAGCCCAGCCCATCTCCCCCAGCATTCCCCATGGATTCCCAAGGGCAGGGAGGCAGCAGGCAGCAGGAAGTCCCTCGGGCCTGCACCGCGGTGGGCTTGGGACTCCACGAGCTGAGCAGGGCAGGGAGGGACCCCGGGGGTTGTGACTCACCAAGGAACCTGATTCCCTCCTCTTGCAGGAGCTCCTGGGGGCTGTACAGGTACGGCAGGGACTGGCGTATGTACTCCGCTGCTCTGCTCCTGTCCTCTGCGAGCTGGAGAGAGCAAGGGGATAGAGGGAAGGGTTGGCACAGTCTGTCCCCCTTGGCCGGGCCATCCCTGCCCCCAGCATCCAGTTGTGACAGGGTTTGAAGGGAATGGAGGGCTGGTGCACCCTGATGAGCTGTGGTGCCACCTTGCCACCAAAGCCCAGCAGGAAGGGGGCTCTAGGAGCACCTCTGGGCTCAGCGAGAGAGAACCACCGGGAGAAGAGCCCGCGGGGCCTTATACCCGAGGGAAGAAGCCTATGTGGGGCACAAGCTGTGGGCAAGGGTCTGCAGCAGTGGGCAGGGGCATGGCTGCCAGACCCACACCCTGGGCACTGGGGCAGGGACTTGTCCAGGCTGGCTCTGGGGCTTCAGGGACATCCTTACCAGGCACTTGCCCAAACTCCATGTCTGTTCCCTCTTCAGCAGCTTCCTGAGCTGCTTCTTCTTCAGCAGTTTGGCAGCTTGAAGGAGGGTCTCCCGAGAGGCCTGTGGAGCAGCAGAGACTGGAGGTGGCACCACTACCCAGGGCACAGGACCTGCATCCTCCTGGGCCCTGGTGGGAAGGGGCAGCAGCTGGGGAACGCGTCGGTCATCAGGTTTGGTTCCTCGGCAGAGGAATAGGCAACCCCCATCTCAGGCAGAGGTGCCCAGTGCTGCTGCTCTGGAGCTAAAGCCTGGAGCAGCCTGGAGCCACCTCTCAGGACGATGCCAGCAGAATGTGGAGCCAGTGTTTTCCTCTGGCCACTGTTCCCTCCCCATAACTCTCCCATTCCTGAGAGTGGTGGGGCTGTGGGACATGGTGGATCCCACAATGTCTTGCAGGGGCTGCACCGCTCACCATGACCCAGGGAACTGCCTGCATCAGGGTGACCGCAGTGAGCAGGGCATCTGCTCCTGGGCAGTCGTGCCCGAGGGAGCTGGGGCAGGTCCCACATCAGACATAAAGGGTTCCTGAGCAGAGGACGGGGGCAGCAGGCACTGACAGTTCTAACCGTGAGCACAGCTGCTGAGCACTGCAGGAGCAGGCAGGACAGGCCTGGCAAATGCCCGCACCTACCTTCCTGGCCCTTGCAAGCTCTGGGGCTGTGGACACCCTCCCGGGAGGGCTGCACAGTGGAGGGCTGGCTTTATCCATCTGCAGGAGGAGGTACAGCAGGGGGACTGTGTCCTCCAGCAGCCCTTGCTTCTGGTTCTCAGACCCACCCAGGAGCTGCCAGCAATGCCCTCCCAAAATGATCAATGATCAGCTCAGTAACCCTCACCTGTGCCACGTGCTTGTTCTCATCACTCAAATGGAAGATCAGTGGCAGCAGGCTCTGGTGCACCTGCCTCTTCATTGCCTTTCTTCCCACTGCCACTAAATATTCCATCACATCCTGGAATAGGCGGATGGCCACAAGCTGCACAGAGCTGGAGTCCTGGTGGAAAGGAAGAGGGCAAGACCTCAGCACCAGCTGCTCCAGGCCCACCTGGGCATGGGCCTGAAAAGCCACAGGGCACAAAGTCTCCTGGCAGCATCCAGCACCCGGGGGGGGGGGGCACAAAGACTTACGTGGTTAAAGAGCAGCCGGAGGCTCTCAGCCAGCTGGAGAATGATGGGTCTGGCACTCGGCATGTCCATGTCCTGGAGCACTTTACTGAGCAAAGACAGTGTCTTCCCAACCACCTCTGCATCTTCATCCCGCAGGAGCTCCAGGAGCTTCGGCAGCAGGAAGTGAATTCTTTTTGTCTGTGCAGAACACAATAACTTGTGGTGAAGCCATAAAAGGCTGCACTGCCAAACGTTTGGGCAGTGCGAGCCCACGCTGGTGCCTCAGGGCCCAGAAGCCAATGGCCTTCCCCAAAGGACTTGGGCAGGTGAATGGGGAAGCAGGAGAGCTGAGAGCAGCTCTCGCAGTTCCCACAGCTCCCAAAGTCTAGCCAAATACCAGCCCCACTCCTCCAGCACAGATACAGCCGCCCAACCCCTGCTCACCATCCCGGGTCTGTGGCAGAGCATGATGAAGCCTTTGAGAACCAGGTGATTCATCCGTGGGCACTCACTGTGCAGGTACCTTGACAACACCTCCAGGACGCACTCATCCCAATCGCTCACGTCAGAGTAGGCCAGGAGCTGCAACACACACCGACAGCAGTGACAGGGGTGCCTGGCCGACAGGACCACAGCAGCACAGGACGCAGACACTGTCCCAGGGAGCTGAGTCCAAAGGCTTTGGATTGCTCAGCCTTGGAAGAGCAGGAGCTCTCACAAGGGGGCACGAAACACGGTGGGGACAAATGTCACCCCAGCAGAAAGGGGCCAAGGACACACAGCGGAGTCCACCCCCTGCCTCAGCTCCACTGATTGGGCTCCCCCCACAGCTGCCATGAGGGCACAGTGGTGGGAGGCAGCTCAGCTCAGCACGGCAGTGCTTGCCATCAGGCTCACCTCGACAAGGAACGTCATGGCAGGGACCTCTGGGCATGCCTTCTTCTTGTTGAGCGTATAGAGCAGGTAGTGTGTGAGCTGGGAACGATACTTCTTGGAGATTCTGCACATCTCTCTGGCAAGAGGAAGAAGGCACTGTCGGCACGGAGCAGGGTGGGCAAATCTCACGGGACTGAGTCACGGAGGCCTGGTCTTTCCTCACCATCCCGCACCAGAAGAAAGGCAGTGCCCAACACCAGAAGGTTCTTTTTGGGGAGGAGACTGGAAAAACACCCTTCCCATCCAAGCAGTCCTTCTGAGGAGACCCCTTTCCTGCCCTTGTGGGATTCATGTCCCTAGGCTTTGTCCCTGGCGCTCAGTGCATCCTGCCCTGCCCCGAGGCTGCCCTCGGTGGGGTCGCCTGCAGACAGACTCCACTCTGTGCCATCAGCCCAGACCCTGCGGGAGGGGACGTTGGTGCGTTGGGAGGTGGCAGCTCCTCTGCACCCACCTTTCCCAGGCTTTTCCAGTCTGCTGGGCCAACCCTTGCTGACAATTGTCTCTCACTCATGACCAAAGGGATTGTGTGGGGCGCCCCGTCTGCAGGGAAGAAAGCATAGGGGAACGGGAGAAGGAGGCTCTCACCTGGCCACCAGACCCACCGCGCAATGCTGGGTCTCAGGGTTGAGGAGTGTGTCCCAGACATGCTTATGTTCCATTTCAAACAGCATATCATCATAGTGAAGGCAGCCAAGCAGGAATTTTGCAGTCAGGATTGCCAATCTGTGTGCAGAGTGAAGCCCAAGTCACACCAGCAGCCCTGGCACCAGCTCTGGGGCCACTGGAGGGACAGGAAGACTGTGATGGAGTACCTGCTGGGGCTGGTGGGAGGGCAGACATTCTCCTGGCATTCCTTCCACAAGATACTGACTTCCTCTGGCATCTGCTTTGTAGCGAAGAACACTTGGAAGAGCAGAGCCAGGAAGAGGCAATGGAATTTAATAATCAAGTCAAATCCCACTGGATGCCAGTGCAGCTGGACAATCTCCCAGAGCGCCCTGGTTGCCTGCAGGAAACAAACCACACAGAGAGAGCACTCAGTGCCGAGATGTCCCCATGGCACAGAACGAGTGTGGGAAGGGGAGGCTCAGGCACTGCTCTGGGCCACGGAAGACACAAGGGGAACATGTGGCCAGACTGCCCCTAATCCTGCCCCCAAACCAGGTTTCCTGCCACTGTGTGAGGCAGGGAGGGGCAGTGGCAGCGGAGGAGGGAGACACACCCTGAGAGGGGACCCTGGGGTCGGGGAAGGGTCTGGTCCAGACACTCACCGCCAGGGCATAAACTTCCGTATCGTCCCCATCTGAGGTGTACGTCCTGTGCATGGGCCAGTCCTCCAGCACAAGCAGCAGGTTCCATAGCACGTTCACTGCAGTCCTCTTTGTGGAGACCATTGCCTTCCACATGGTCACAGCAGCCCTGCAGGCACAGAGCTCTGGGTCAGTGGGGTCTCGGCCACAGCAGTGCGGCCTGGGCAACCTTGGGTCCTGGGTTGGTTGCCAGCCCTGCGCGGAGCCCTTCACCAGCAGCACCCAGTGGGGTGGCCCTGTGGGCAGCAGAGGCCGAGCAACGGTGCCTTGAGAGGCAGGGAAGGAGCACGGCATGGGCCAGGGCTGGGAAATGAAGGGGCCAGAAGGTGCTGAAAATCTGTCTGCCTGGCAGCCAACGCAAGGCTGTGTAAAATCTGCCTGCTTGTATTAAACATCATCTTGAGTGCTGTGGCTTCTGATGGGCTCTAAAAGCTGGTGAGCCCAGAGCCTTCAAGGCAGGTGCTCTGTACCTGTCGCACGACGGGGCACAACGGAGGAGGGTCACCACCACATCATTGGGGTGCAGGTAGGTCAGCTGCAGAAGGGTGTTGTCCAGTCTGTGCTCAGAAGATGCATCCGTGTTGGACCTGAGCCACTGGTAGATTTTCCTCACAACCCTGGGCACCTGGAGGAGACATGGCCAAGAGCTGGAGTGCTGCCAGAGTGAGCTTTTTCCCTGAGAAGTGCTTCCCGTCCCACCGTGCTCTGCTGGCCAAAGAGGTTGTTGGGTACCCAGTGGACCTGGCTTCAGGGAGCACGCGATCCCTGGGGTCTTGAAGCCAGGCCGTAGGCTACTTACTTGCTCCAGATCATGGGGGTTAATTTTCACAAGTTCATCCAGCATGACAGCGATAGTCTCTGCATCATTGGAGTTAGAGTCTTCCATGTCCTTGTTGTCCATGATGATGGTGTCTTCACAATCAGCAGTCTCAAGGGATTCCTGAAATATTTGCAGGAGAAGGAATGGCAGGGAAGGGAGGAATGTCACTCCGAGTGCCCGGCAGCGGTGCTTGCCTGAGCAGCAAGAGCTGGCCTGGCCCAACCCAGGCAGGGATGTCTGTGGGTACCTGTGCTCTGCTGCAGCAGGTGCAGAAGTAGGAGTGTTCCAGTTGCTGTTCCTGTTGCAGCTGCAGCTGCAAGTCCAGCTTCCGCTCCTCTTCTGGCGGGTCCGAGTAGGAATCTGGCAAAGACCGAGCACCGCAGAGCTGAGGGGCTGCAGGAGAGGCTGGAGAACACAGCCCAGCCCTGCGCTCCCCAGGCAGAGCCAGCCCTGGGACAGGGGCTGGTGGGGACACTGACTCCCATCTCTGTGGCCTCAGATAGGGCTGGGGGTGCCCTATGGATGGAGCCCAGCTGGAACCTGGTTGTGGGAAACAGCCCCATTCCCTCTTTCCCTGGGGATGCCCATGGGAGATGGGATGGGGCCGAGCTGGCTGCAACCATCAGTCCTGTGGCCCAGCTCAGTCACTCACCTGCCTGGAGTGGCTCCACATAATCCACCACATCAGGCTGCTGTGCCGGGGCAACCCCAGTGTATTTATCCTCCTCTCTTGACACCCAGGCCAACCTGGGCATGCTGGGGGGTCTCTCTGCCATCTCGGTGAGGCCTGGCCTTGAGGGCTCCTGCCACAAGGATGGGAGACGCCTCACAAAAGCCCTGTGGACACGGGTCAGCAGGGAACAAGTTGGCTGTGCAGGAGTCTGAACAGCCCCACTCTGTCCTGTCCCTGTCCTCTGGACAGTCTGGGGTGGCTCCTTGGCCTCCTTATCACCTTGGTTACCAAAGGGCTCTGTGACACGGTGCCACCTGCCGTCCAATCAGAGCACCCGTATCATGGTGGGTCCCAAAGGGCTCTGTGACACGGTGCCACCTGCCATCCAATCAGAGCACCCTTATCATGGTGGGTCCCAAAGGGCTCTGTGAAACGCTGCCACCCACCATCCACCCAACTGGGTGGTGAGATGAACACATCAGTAGAGAGAACTGTCTTACACAGAGACCTGGACAGGCTGGAAGAGTGGTGCTAGCAACAACAGGGTGGACTTGAACAAGTGTTCAGGAGAATGTGAGCCAGCAGTGGCCCAGGTGGCCAAGAAGGCCAATGGCATTTTGGCCTGTATCAGAAACCGTGTGGCCAGCACAACCAGGGCAGTGATTGTGCCCCTGTACTCGGCATTGGTGAGGCCACACCTCGAGTGCTGTGTTCAATTTTGGGCCCCTCACTACAAGAAGGACATTGAGGTGTTAGAGTGTGTGCAGAGCAGGGAAATGAATCGTGTGAAGGGGTTGGAGAACAAGTCTTATGAGGAGCAGCTGAGGGAACTGGGGTTGTTCAGCATGGAGAAAAGGAGCTTGAGGGGAGACCTCATCACTGTCTACAGCTGCCTGAGAGGAGGTACCTGTCTACTACTAAAACAGATCCCTGAGAAACTTATCCACCCATCTTTAAAATCCTTCCAAGAATGGTGACTCCACCATCCTCCTGTGCCAGTGCCTGACCACTCTTTCAGTGAAGAAATTTTCCCTGATGTCTAATCTGAACCTCTCCTGGTGCAACCTGAAGCCCTTTCCTGTCTCTTGGGAGAAGAAACCAACACCCACCTTGCTACAACCTCCTTTCTGACAGTTGTAGACAGTGATGAGGTCTCTCCTCAACCTCCTCTTCTTCAGGCTAAACAACCTCCGTTCCCTCAGCTGCTCATAAGATTGGTTCTCCAGCTCCTTCACCTTTGAGCTGAAGTTTGTTTCACACCTGAAAAATGCTTTCCACATGAAAGCCTCTGATTTTTTTCAGTTGTAGCAACATATCCTATTTGTTTTCCTTCACACACCTGGCTTAATTTTAACTAGTTTTTCTCTATAGTGCCTCTCCTTGATAGACTGTGATTAGTGAAGTTCTTTGCACAGATTCTGTACAGAGATCCAGCTGAGGCAGCCCACCACCCGGGGAAGGGTCACGGGGAGGAAGGATTGCTCTCAGTTGCTCACCTTCCCAGACTCCATGAGTGGCAGACTGTGTGGAGAACCTCTCTCTACCAAATGCACCCTGAGAAAACAGGAGAGTGCATTTGTGCAAGCATTTATGGACTTAAATAGAAGTTAAAGGTAGATGTGTTCCAAGACACCCAGTGTTATCCTGTCCTTAGTGGCACTGACCGAACTATTACGCCAGCCAGTTATGCTCAGTTATCATGATGCAGTGAGACAGCAGAGTTTCCACCTGTCTTCAAGATTTCCAAAGAACATGGTTTTTCTAAGAATCAGAAACTGAGCACTCTGGAGAGATGAGTATCTTCTTCTCACAGAGCTCTATGGTTGTATTTACACCAGCATTTTATATTCACCTTTGTTGGACTCACCTGGACCTCTGCTTGCCACACTGAGCCACAGCAGAGCATCAGCAGCAATCACAGAAAGTGAACAGCAAGCAGCCTAAACAGAATTAAGTGACACTATGCAGCCTGTTAGAAGCACAACTTATGAAGAGGGCACATTGGCCAAAGGAACAAGAATTGAGTGCAGTAGGAGAGGCATTGATAGAAGAGGTTCCTATACATTATGTTATAGCTCACTACCCCTATGCTCATAGGTAGAACTGACTAACACAGCGGCAGCTTTGAGGCTATGGCTGAACTAGTTTTTAACAGAAATATAGACCATGCGAGTCATATTAAATAAGAAGAAAATTACTGTAGTTTACACTGATCTCTTCAAAATGGATCGTGCAAATGACGGTGAACAGTTTGTCTTTTAACAGAATAGATTTAAGCTTGCGAAGACTAGAGATGAGTAGGGTCAAAAGCTGCCAGTTAACATAATCCCCTACTTTAACATTATCAATTAAAAATCCTAAAGCAAATGTACCAAGTCTTGATATTATGTTTCTTAAAGTAAGTAGAGAAACAAATACATGTATATATGTACCCTACTGACCTTACAGTCTGAGTGTGGTGCTCAGCACTTGTATTAACTAAGTTAATCAGGAGACAAGTTAGGGTAAAAATTGTGACTACAGAATTGAATCTGATAGAATGATGTATCCTTGGCAAGTTTCCAGATGACTTATGTGCACAAAAGTGCACGCGTATGTGTTTCGACACACTGCAGTACAGGCCTGACATCAATTTATTACATCTGGGAAGGCTCAGAGAGTGGAGTTGGTTTGATCTGGAACAGAAAAAAAGACTAAGGGGGGCTCTAACTGCACTGTTCCCACTATCTTCCCACTACCTAAAAGGTTATGACTGAAAGAACAGAGCCAGATTTCTCAGAGTTGCACACCCTAAGGAGAAAAGGCCGGGGATATAATATGCAAACTGGGAAGTGCCGGTAAGGAAAACTCCAGAGTATTTTTGAGTTTTAGAAAGTGAGCATCCTTTATTACAGCTCTGGAGGCAAGGGGAATAGTTCTCAGCAACAGGATAAGGGGAGTGACCTGGTTGGTGAGGAGGACTGGGAGCAGGTCTGCTCTCGTGAGACTTATAGACCTCCCTTTCAGATGCCACCTTTCCAGCTGCCCATATAGAACAGGTTTGGGGTGATGGAATTTGACACTCAGGAGGAGGACAGTATTGCAGAGAACTCACCTGAGGAGGTTATTAACTTCGCTTTGCCTGTCAGACAGGTCAGAACATCGAGTAAAAAAAAGAAAAGGAGGGTAGTTGTAGTGGGAGACTCCCTTCTGAAAGGGACGGAGGGACCTTATGTAGACCAGACCCAACTCATAGGGAAGTCTGCTGCCTTCCCCAAGCCCGGGTAGGGGATATTGCTAAGAGACTCCCGGACCTAATTAAACCATCAGATTATTACCCGCTTCTGGTGGTCCAGGCTGGTGGTGATGAGCTAGGGAAAAGAGGGTCAAGGGTCGTTAAAAAGGAATTCCAGGATCTGGGTCAGTCAATGGATAGGGCAGGAGCACAGGTGGTGTTCTGCTCGGTCCCTCTGGTGGCAGAGATGTATACCGAAAGGAATAAGAGAATCCACGCTCTTAATAGTAAATGGCTTAGGGGCTGGTGCCGGCAAAGGAATTTTGGGTTCTGTAATCATGGAGAAACCTTTACGGCACCTGGCCTGCTTGACCCAGATGGGTCTCGTCTAACTACAAAGGGTAAGAGGATTCTAGCCCAGGAGCTGGCAGGGCTTGTAGAGAGGGCTTTAAACTAGGTATGAAGGGGGAGGGGGCAGTAACTAGGCTCACCAGAGATCTTGCTGTGGAGGATGAGCCATCTCAAGTGTCGTCAGTAGCCCAACTGAAGTGCATGTACACAAACGCACGCAGTATGGGGAACAAACAGGAGGAGCTGGAAGTCCTGGTTCGGCGGGAGAGCTATGACATAGTTGCTATCACAGAAACGTGGTGGAATGACTCTCATAACTGGAGTGCTGCCATGGAAGGCTACAGGCTCTTTAGGAAAGACAGGCGTGAGAGGAGGGGTGGAGGGGTAGCCCTCTATACTAAGGAAACCGATGCCATTGAAGTTGAGATCGGTGATGACCAGATTGAGTGCCTATGGGTAAGGGTCAGAGGGGCAGTCAAGTCTGACCTCCTGGTTGGAGTATGTTATAGACCGCCCGACCAGGATGAGGAGGTGGATCTTCTATTGTTTAAACAGCTGGAGGCTGCCTCTAGATCGGCTGCCCTTGTTCTTTTAGGAGACTTTAATCTTCCGGATATCTGCTGGGAACTTAACACTGCCGAGAGGAAGCAGTCCAGAAGGTTCTTAGAGTGTATTGAGGACTGCTTTCTGTCACAGCTGGTGAGTGAGCCTACCAGGGGTGAGGCTCTCCTTGACCTGCTGTTTACAAATAAAGAAGCACTGGTGGGTGATGTTGTGATCGGAGGCTGTCTGGGGTGTAGTGATCATGAGATAATTGAGTTTTCTGTAAACAATGTAACAAGAAAAGGCAGGAACAGGACATCGATGCTGGACTTTCGGCGGGCAGATTTCGCATTATTTAAGGAACTAGTCCGGAAAGTACCCTGGGAAATAGTTTTTAGTGGCAAGGGGGTCCAGGAAGGCTGGATGCACTTCAAGAATGAAATCTTGAAGGCGCAGGAGTGGGCTGTCCCGATGTGTTGTAAGAAGAGTCGTAGGGGCAGACGGCCGGCCTGGATGAGTAAGGAGCTTCTGAAGGAACTAAGTAAGAAAAAGAGGATGTATCACTGTTGGAAAGAAGGGGACGTAAGCCAGGTCATGTTCAAAGATGTTGTTAAGTTGTGTAGAAAAAAAATCAGGGAAGCAAAAGCCCAGCTGGAGCTTAAATTGGCCACTTCTGTTATGGACAATAAGAAGAGCTTTTATAAATATATCAATGGTAGAAAGAAGGGCAGCAGTGACCTCCACTCCTTGTTGGATATGGAGGGAAATATAGTAACCAAAGATGCAGAGAAGGCTGAGGTACTTAATACCTTCTTTGCCTCAGTTTTCAACAGTAAGGAAGTCTGTTCGCTAGACAGTTGGTCCTCCGAAGTGGTTGATGGGGGCAGGGTGCGATATGGCCCTCCTGTAATCCATGAGGAGGAAGTTAGAGATTTGCTGAGCCTCTTGGACCTTCATAAGTCTATGGGGTCGGATGGGATCCATCCCAGGGTGATGAGAGAGCTGGCGGACGAGCTTGCTAAGCCGCTCTCCATCATCTTTCAACAGTCCTGGCTCACCGGAGAGGTCCTGGAAGACTGGAAGTTGGCCAATGTGACGCACATCCACAAGAAGGGCCATAAGGATGATCCAGGTAATTAGAGACCTGTCAGCCTGACCTCAGTCCCAGGTAAAATTATGGAGCAGATAATACTGGGTGCAATCATGCAGCACCTGCAGAACGGTCAAGAGATCAGGCCCAGCCAGCATGGGTTTAGGAGGGGCAGGTCCTGCCTGACCAACCTGATCTCCTTTTATGACCATGTGACTTGCCTGGTGGATGAGAGGAAGGCTGTGGATGTGGTATACTTGGACTTCAGCAAGGCCTTTGACACTGTCTCCCACAGTAGACTCCTAGAGAAGCTGGCAGCCCGTGGCTTAGACGGGAGCTCTCTGTGCTGGGTTAGGAATTGGCTGGATGGCCGAGCCCAGAGAGTGGTGGTGAATGGTGTTTCATCCAGTTGGCGGCCGGTCACTAGTGGTGTCCCCCAGGGATCGGTGTTGGGTCCGGTCCTGTTTAATATCTTTATTGATGATCTGGATGAGGGGATTGAGTCCATCATCAGCAAGTTTGCAGACGATACCAAGCTGGGAGGAAGGCTTGATCTGTTAGAGGGTAGGATGACCCTACAGAGGGACCTGGACAGACTGGAGAGATGGGCTGATTCTAATGGGATGATGTTTAATAAGTCCAAATGTCGGGTACTTCATTTTGGACGAACCAATCCCGTGCATAGCTATAGACTGGGGACAGAGTGGCTGGAGAGTAGTCAAGCAGAAAGGGACCTGGGACTGCTGGTTGACAGGAAGCTCAACATGAGCCAGCAGTGTGTCCAGGTGGCCAAGAAGGCCAATGGCATTCTGGCCTGCATCAGGAATAGTGTGGTGAGCAGAACCAGAGAAGTTATCGTCCCCCTGTACTCGGCACTGGTCAGGCCTCACCTTGAATACTGTGTGCAGTTCTGGGCCTCTCAGTTTGGGAAAAATGTCAGGATGCTGGAGTGTGTCCAGAGGAGGGCAACGAAGATGGTGAAGGGACTGGAGCACAAGCCTTATGAGGAACGACTGAGGGAGCTGGGGCTGTTTAGTCTAAAAAAGAGGAGGCTCAGGGGAGACCTAATTGCTCTCTACAACTACCTAAAAGGAGGTTGTAGTCAGGCAGGGGTTGGTTTCTTCTCTCAGGTGACCAGTGACAGAACTAGAGGGCATGGACTCAAGCTTCGTCAGGGGAGGTTTAGGCTTGATGTTAGGAAAAAGTTCTTCACTGAAAGGGTGATTGGCCATTGGAATGCGCTGCCCAGGGAGATGGTGGAGTCGCCGACCCTGGAGGCGTTTAAGGGGAGACTGGATGAGGCACTGAGTGCCATGGTTTAGATGATGGGTTGGTGTTGTCTTGGGTTATAGGTTGGACTCGATGATCTCAGAGGTCCTTTCCAACCTTGTGATACTGTGATACTGTGATGCTGTGATTTGGTCTTGTTAAACCTCATCCCATTCGTCACAGCCCATCGATCCAGCCTGTTCAGATCTCTATACAGCGCCTCTCTTCCTTCACGCAGATCAACACTGTCACTCAGCTTGGCGTCATCTGCAGACTTGCTAAGGGTGCACTCGATCCCTTTGTCCAGATCATTAATAAAGATATTGAACGGGACTGGACCCAGCACTGAACCCTGGGCAACACCACTCATGACCAGTCTCCAACTGGATTTAACTCCATTTACCACCACCACCACGGCCATCCAGACAGTTTTTTACCAGCAGAGGGTGTGCCAGTCCAGGCCAATGGCAGCCAGTTTCTCAATCAGAATACTGTGAGAAACGGTGTCAAAGGCTTTACAGAAGTCCAGGTACATTCACAACCTTTCCCTTGTCCATTAAACAGGTAGCCTTGTCATAGAAGGAGATCAGGTTGGTCTGGCAGGACCTGCCTTTCGTAAACCCCTGTTGACTGGGTCTGATCACCTGGCTGTCCTGCATAAGGAGGAGCAGGCACTGTTCTCTTCTCTCTGGTGACCAACGATAGGACTTGAGGGAATGGCAGGAAGATGTGCTAGGGGAGGTTTAGGTGGGCTATTTAGGAAAATGTTCTTCATGCAGAGGGAATGGCTCCCCAGGAAAAAAGTTACGGTGCTGAGTGTAACAATATTCAAGAAGCATTTGGACAGAATCCTCAGACACATGGTGTGAATGTTGGGGTTGTCCTACGCAATGACAGGAGTTAGACTCGATGTTCCTTGTTCCTTTCCAACTCAGGACATTCTGTAATAAATACCCACTGTACAATAAAGAAACTGAATGCAACTCTTCAAGTGAGTGCACAAATCAGTCTTCTCTACCCACAGAACGAAAAAAGCTACCCCCTCCTCAGACAAACCCTTGCTTCCTCTGCTGCTCACTACCAGGGCACACATGACACTTGAAGTCGCAGCCACCCCTCTCGCCACCCCCTCACAGAAGGAGTTTTCAAGCCTGTCAGCCCTCTTTGAGTTCTTAACAGGAAGGGTCAGGACAGCTTGTAATCCAAAAAAGAGGTGCTGGAAGAGGGAAGTCTCTACTGCTGTGTGCCGACAATGCCATTCATAGAAATACTGGTAACCACAGTACACCTACTAAAATTAACAAAAACAATAATTTCTTATCACAGTGCAATCTCTTTAATATCACAGGGAACTTTCTTACTTGGTACCTTTTTCTCATTCAACAAATAAAGGCCATCCTTACACTTAATTGCAAGGACTGTCTCTGTCCTCTTACCCAGAAAGGAAGCATCAGTCACGTGCTAAAGGGAAATGTCAGCCCTAGGTCTTTTGCTCTGCCAATGACAGTTGGCTAAAACCGTAATTAAATTGATACCTTCTGGTCTTAGGAGGCCTATAGAGCAGAGGGTGGACTTGTCCGACTTGTCCGCATGCTGAGTGTCCCAAGAATTTTATTTACTGAGGAAACACAACCAAGCTCACCACTTTTTTTCTTAAGTAGATTTTTTCCAACAGACAAATTAAACATCAGCAGAAATAAATACATATATACACACTGAATATATATAAAATAATAAAAAAACAATAAACAATATAGTTTATGTTTCTTAGAAGGCAGACAGAGATGTTGGTCTGCCCTAGCTATAGGAGGCCGTGTCCTTTTTTCCCTGCTTCAACGGGAGGACGAAAGGATGTTCCAGTGCTCACAATCACAGTGGATCATGAATTCCTTCATGAAGAAAACTGCAAAACATATCATCAGTCCTGGAATTGTTCTTCCAGCTCCTCTGCTCACAAGCATTTTCCCCCTGTAGTCTTACCTTCAGTGGTCTGTAGCGCCTTGAGACGTATTTCCCAGCAGTGCTGCGTTCATCCCAGGCCAGCCGGCCCTCACAGAAATACTCCCGCTTCTTTAAAGAAACAATGCTCTGTACCATGTCATCTGGCAAAGGCCCCGGTAATCGCTCCATCATTGCCAGGTGTTCTCTGCCATCTAAGGGCTGGAGGGAAATCAAAAGAGACATTTTTTTTAATTGTTAAGAGGAACTTATTGAGAACCACACGCCAGCCTGACTTAATTCATTTACTGTACCCTGGCACCAATGAACTGAAATTGAGCAAGGAGAAAAGAGAGCCTCTAGATATCTGTGTCCTGAAATCAGTCACAAACTACGGGAGTTCTTCCCCCTTGACCTTGCCTATGCCTACACCACCTGTTCTCTTCAACCTGGCAGTACAGAGAAATGCTGCTTCCTTTCCTGCACAGACCATTCCCCTTTGCCCACAGCTCTGCAGCGTATGTTCACCAAGTTGGGGAGCATTATCCATGCTGCATCCTTTTGAGGTTCAGAGTTGCCTACCCGAAATACCGTGTATCCGAGGTAGCATTCAAGTAGAGTACATCCTACACTCCAAACATCGCATGGCCGTGACCATCCCAGTCCTGTGAAAAGATTCAGGCCATTCCTGTTTAGACCAAACTGCAAACAGTTCAACAGCTCAAGCAAGACATGAAACACTTCTCTAGCACTATTTAAGAGCACTCAAAAACTCTCACACCGAAGATCAGCCTAACAAACAGCCTTCTACTCACCTAGGACCACTTTGGGAGGTATGGTAGTCACCAAAGGGCTATGATACTTGTGATCATACGTGGCACACCCGAAGTCTACAATTTTGATGTCTGGTTTTCTTGGCCTGCGTTCATTGCGTTTCTGAAGCGACACACGATGAGAAGATGCAAGTGAGCAAATAAACACAGAGGATGGCTGAGGGGGAGAAAGGTGGGGAAGAAGACAGCAGCTTACCAGGTCAGGGTTGTACTCTTCTTCATAGTCATTTGTCACAAAGACAATATTATCTTGGTTTCAGATCTGTATGGGTCAATTTGTTCACTTACAGAACTGCTAGAGAACTCCCACAGTTAGCTGGTTCCGCAGAGACAATTTAACAAATAAGGCAGAAAAGAAACATACTTACAGTTCACAGAAGTGCAGATCTGGTATGCCATCTGCCTAATGTGGTCCAGGCTGAAGGGCCGGAAGGAGTTGTCTCTCATAAAATCATATGTGCAGAGTCTCAGGAGCTCAAAACAATGCAGACATGTTGATGGTACTCAAACCATTCCAACATCTGGACACAGTGACTGCAAAAGCAGGAAAACAGATACATTGCAACAGGAAGTTGTGCAGCACTCACACACACGGCGTGTGTTATAGAAGGTGGTGCTGAAGAAGTCTTCAAACCAGGACAGCACAGTTGTCTTTGCTTACAAGGCATTGCTGGGATCCCGTGATTTTAAATCTTCCAGCACTTTTATTTCATTACGAGTGACTTCAGATGTCTTCTTGGTAATTTTTACTATTTTCACTGCTACAGGTCTGCTGTTCTCCAGGCCACCTGCCCCCATCAGCCCCGACCTCTCCCAGGCTGCGCTGCGCCTGCAGAAGACGCGCCCATCGCCTCATCCACCAGTCCTGCACAAGCCTCGTGCTCAGGGGCTGCTTTTAGCACCAGGGACCAACATACACTTTGTTTGGCAACTGCGGCAGCCTTAGAGAAATACAGAGAGAGGCACACGAGGAAGCACAGAGAAAGCCTGATGGGATCAGAAAGCCCTTCACGAAACACACGCTGACAGTCTCAGTAAGAAAAATGACAGGCATTGAATGAAACAGACTTAGCTCGGTGGACAATGCATTCCACTTTGCCAAAACCACCTTCACTCAACGTGGCAACAATCTCGTCTGAAAGGAAAAGAACTCTTAGTCACCAAAGTGTTGAAGCAAATAAACACCAATAAGCAAAGTTAAAAGAAACAAAGAGTAAGTGCTATCACCAAAGATTTTTCTAGACTGTGCTCTAAATGGTAAATATCTGTTCTGACAGATGTTATTCCTCAACTCTTTATCAAAGCACATTTACAGGGATCTCATTCCAGTATGTTCATTAACTCCAGTTACTAATTTTTGGAGGGGAAGGGAAAATGAAAAAAAGAAATGTACTTTTAACAATATATATATTAATATATCCAATATATTTATCCAAAAGCCACTTGCAACCAATTTTGTGGCAAAAAAGGGAAAAATTGTGAGCAACCAATTCACTGGAAAATTGTATGCTAAGATACAGAGGAATCCAAGGACTTCAGTTCTGGTGAGCTCAGGAGACTAAGGACAAACTATATGGAAATACCTGTCTTTGACCAAGCTCTTTGAATCAGTTTTCTAACCCCTTTTTGGTGTTTACTTGACATCTGGGTTTTGAAGCACAAGCAATATTCACTGTCTTACCTGTGCCCTGATGGGAGCGAGGAAAATGAAGTCAGCCTGGGATCCAGTTCTTGGCAAGGCGAATATTAGAGGACAATACCAGACACTACAACTGAGTCTTGAAAGGCAAAAAATCATTCTGAAGCTGAGACTGCATCTGGTAGATCTGTGCCCCTCACTGCAAGAGGGATGTAGACAAAGGATAAAGGCTAGAGAAAGGCTGTAGGCAAATACACAGGTGGTGATGCAGGCAGGCATGACCACAGTGCCTCTCATCCGGCAGTCTGTGCCAAAACATCTGTTACCCTCTCAGTCTGTATTTGCTGGTGATCTGCCACAGTCTGCTGCTTTCTGGCTTGTGGAGCAAAGAAACTGAACAGGGCAGACCTTGTTATCCCATTGCGCAGGAAAGCCTGGGAGATTTGTGTCCATGGCAGTAATGCTGTTACGGTCCATTTGTGGAGTAGATGGTCTTGTGGGATCTGTTCTGTGTCAGTGTACAGAAGACATTCTCATTGACATGAAAAGAAGAGCAAAAGTTGTGTGGGATGCAATATCCAGAGGGTGTTGTCCACCTTCAAGGACAAGCATCATGTGTTCCAGGTACCCACTGGAGCAGAGCAGTGGTCTCCTGCAGCCCTTTCTGTACGGGTCCGTGGGCATTTTTGGATTGAAGGGCTGGTGGGGGACATCTGTGCCATAGTGAGTGCTGCAGCAGCAATCAGAGCAGGTGGGGGATGCTCCTGCTGCCGGGGAACAGGCTGTAGCGCCAACCCCTCATGGGAAGGTGCCTGAGGGTCCTGCTTGCTTCAGGACTTGACTTTACCTCCGCTGGTTTGTTCCCACAAAAGAAAGACACACGGATGAGAGGAAGGAGCAGGACTGTTCATTCAGGGAAGAGCACATATAATCACATTCACATGTCTATTGGCTCCCCAGTCTATGTGTCTGTCCAGGGTTGCCGTGTCCCAGTGGCAAAACCTGGCACTTGCACTTGTTAAACTTCATGCGGTTGGTGATTGCCCAGCTCTCCAACCTGCCCAGATCCCTCTGCAGGGCCTCTCTGCGCTCAAGAGTGTCAACCGCTCCTCTCAGTTTCCTGTCATCGGCAAACTTGGTTAGTAAACCTTCCGGTCTTGCAACCAGGCCATTCATGAAGATGTTAAAGAGCACTGGCCCCGAGATGGATCCCTGAGGAACCCCGATAGTGACTGGTCACCAGCCCGATGTAACCCCATTCACTATGACCTTTTGAGCCTGACCCATCAGCCAATTGCTCACCCACTGCATTGTGTGTTTCTCCAGCTGGATGCTGGACATTTTGTTTAGGAGGATACTATGAGAGACAGTATCAAAGGCCTTGCTAAAATCCAAAAAGATTACTTCAGCTGGTTTTCCTCAGTAGGCTGGGTGGCTAACCCTGTCACAGAGGGAAATTAACTTTGTCAGTCAGGATCTTCCCTTAATAAACCTGTGCTGGTGGGACCAATGACTGCGTTGCCATTGCGCCCATATCTTTGTGGAGCAATCGAAACCTCACAAAGATGCAGCTCCTCAGACCTCGGCCTGCCTTCCCGTTACTCTTTCCAGACCAGCCTGCTATTGCCTCGCTCCCCCTTCAAATCTTGTTTAAACTGTGTCAATCAGCCCCGCTAGCTCTTGAGCAAAAACCCTTTTCCCCTTCTGTGAGAGGTGCCTGCCATCAGATGCCAGAAGACCTGATGAGGAATAGACCATCCCATGGTCAAAACCCCCATAGTTCTGCTGATGACCCCAACCTCTGAGCCACTTGTTGAGCAGCTGGATCTGCCTGCTCAATTCTGGGCTCTTCCCCGCTACCGAAAGGACCGAAGAAAACACCGCCTGTGCTTGTGACTCTTTAATGAACCATCCCAGGGCTCGGAGTCCCTTTGGATTGCCAAAGGAGTTCTCTTCGCTATGTCTTTGTTGCCTATGGGAAAACCCACCAGTGGGGAATAGTCTGAGGGCTTCATCAGAGTAGGGAGTTACTGGTGGTATCTCTTGCCCTGGCCCCAGGGAGGCAGCAAATTTCCCTGTGGGCAGGGTCTGGTCGGCGTATTGGACCCTCCCATGGGGGTCCTGGGTTCAGCTCTGCACAGAGCTCTTGCAGCAGATCCAGCCCTCACACCAGAGAGAAGACCTCCTCCTCCATGCCCTTTGGAGCCAGTCTTGCAGCACCCGCAGCCCAGATCTTGCGGGAGGCCTTCCCTCTGCAGCTCTCAGCACGTGTATGGTTTGCATTGCCAGGTTTGAGACGGAGAGGCTACAGTCACTTGTCATGTCTTGAAGTGCTGGAATGGAGAGGAAGAGAGCCAAGGTGAGAGCCTGGGACTGAGGGGACCCCAGCAACCCCTCCCGCAGGGCCACTCCACAGGACAGCAAGGAGCAGGGGCAATGGCATCAGCCAGAGGGTGATGGCCACCAGTAGCCCACGTGGCCCTGAAGTCTCCCTTGGCTCTACCCATGCTGTCCCTTGTGATGCAGGGAACAGAGCCCTCACAACCAGAGAAGGGATTGCAGCTCCCTGCCCAGGGTGTTTCCTCCTCCCCACCAGTCCCCACTGCCTCCACCTACCTCCGTAGATGATCTGGAGCTCATCCTGGTCAGCCTTCATGTGTCGCCCAGCGAGCCCTAGGAACACACATTCCATCCCAAATCCTGCAGCCGCAGCAGCACACCTTCCCCAGCCCAGCCCATCTCCCCCAGCATTCCCCATGGATTCCCAAGGGCAGGGAGGCAGCAGGCAGCAGGAAGTCCCTCGGGCCTGCACCGCGGTGGGCTTGGGACTCCACGAGCTGAGCAGGGCAGGGAGGGACCCCGGGGGTTGTGACTCACCAAGGAACCTGATTCCCTCCTCTTGCAGGAGCTCCTGGGGGCTGTACAGGTACGGCAGGGACTGGCGTATGTACTCCGCTGCTCTGCTCCTGTCCTCTGCGAGCTGGAGAGAGCAAGGGGATAGAGGGAAGGGTTGGCACAGTCTGTCCCCCTTGGCCGGGCCATCCCTGCCCCCAGCATCCAGTTGTGACAGGGTTTGAAGGGAATGGAGGGCTGGTGCACCCTGATGAGCTGTGGTGCCACCTTGCCACCAAAGCCCAGCAGGAAGGGGGCTCTAGGAGCACCTCTGGGCTCAGCGAGAGAGAACCACCGGGAGAAGAGCCCGCGGGGCCTTATACCCGAGGGAAGAAGCCTATGTGGGGCACAAGCTGTGGGCAAGGGTCTGCAGCAGTGGGCAGGGGCATGGCTGCCAGACCCACACCCTGGGCACTGGGGCAGGGACTTGTCCAGGCTGGCTCTGGGGCTTCGGGGACATCCTTACCAGGCACTTGCCCAAACTCCATGTCTGTTCCCTCTTCAGCAGCTTCCTGAGCTGCTTCTTCTTCAGCAGTTTGGCAGCTTGAAGGAGGGTCTCCCGAGAGGCCTGTGGAGCAGCAGAGACTGGAGGTGGCACCACTACCCAGGGCACAGGACCTGCATCCTCCTGGGCCCTGGTGGGAAGGGGCAGCAGCTGGGGAACGCGTCGGTCATCAGGTTTGGTTCCTGGGCAGAGGAATAGGCAACCCCCATCTCAGGCAGAGGTGCCCAGTGCTGCTGCTCTGGAGCTAAAGCCTGGAGCAGCCTGGAGCCACCTCTCAGGACGATGCCAGCAGAATGTGGAGCCAGTGTTTTCCTCTGGCCACTGTTCCCTCCCCATAACTCTCCCATTCCTGAGAGTGGTGGGGCTGTGGGACATGGTGGATCCCACAATGTCTTGCAGGGGCTGCACCGCTCACCATGACCCAGGGAACTGCCTGCATCAGGGTGACCGCAGTGAGCAGGGCATCTGCTCCTGGGCAGTCGTGCCCGAGGGAGCTGGGGCAGGTCCCACATCAGACATAAAGGGTTCCTGAGCAGAGGACGGGGGCAGCAGGCACTGACAGTTCTAACCGTGAGCACAGCTGCTGAGCACTGCAGGAGCAGGCAGGACAGGCCTGGCAAATGCCCGCACCTACCTTCCTGGCCCTTGCAAGCTCTGGGGCTGTGGACACCCTCCCGGGAGGGCTGCACAGTGGAGGGCTGGCTTTATCCATCTGCAGGAGGAGGTACAGCAGGGGGACTGTGTCCTCCAGCAGCCCTTGCTTCTGGTTCTCAGACCCACCCAGGAGCTGCCAGCAATGCCCTCCCAAAATGATCAATGATCAGCTCAGTAACCCTCACCTGTGCCACGTGCTTGTTCTCATCACTCAAATGGAAGATCAGTGGCAGCAGGCTCTGGTGCACCTGCCTCTTCATTGCCTTTCTTCCCACTGCCACTAAATATTCCATCACATCCTGGAATAGGCGGATGGCCACAAGCTGCACAGAGCTGGAGTCCTGGTGGAAAGGAAGAGGGCAAGACCTCAGCACCAGCTGCTCCAGGCCCACCTGGGCATGGGCCTGAAAAGCCACAGGGCACAAAGTCTCCTGGCAGCATCCAGCACCCGGGGGGGGGGGCACAAAGACTTACGTGGTTAAAGAGCAGCCGGAGGCTCTCAGCCAGCTGGAGAATGATGGGTCTGGCACTCGGCATGTCCATGTCCTGGAGCACTTTACTGAGCAAAGACAGTGTCTTCCCAACCACCTCTGCATCTTCATCCCGCAGGAGCTCCAGGAGCTTCGGCAGCAGGAAGTGAATTCTTTTTGTCTGTGCAGAACACAATAACTTGTGGTGAAGCCATAAAAGGCTGCACTGCCAAACGTTTGGGCAGTGCGAGCCCACGCTGGTGCCTCAGGGCCCAGAAGCCAATGGCCTTCCCCAAAGGACTTGGGCAGGTGAATGGGGAAGCAGGAGAGCTGAGAGCAGCTCTCGCAGTTCCCACAGTTCCCAAAGTCTAGCCAAATACCAGCCCCACTCCTCCAGCACAGCTACAGCCGCCCAACCCCTGCTCACCATCCCGGGTCTGTGGCAGAGCATGATGAAGCCTTTGAGAACCAGGTGATTCATCCGTGGGCACTCACTGTGCAGGTACCTTGACAACACCTCCAGGACGCACTCATCCCAATCGCTCACGTCAGAGTAGGCCAGGAGCTGCAACACACACCGACAGCAGTGACAGGGGTGCCTGGCCGACAGGACCACAGCAGCACAGGACGCAGACACTGTCCCAGGGAGCTGAGTCCAAAGGCTTTGGATTGCTCAGCCTTGGAAGAGCAGGAGCTCTCACAAGGGGGCACGAAACACGGTGGGGACAAATGTCACCCCAGCAGAAAGGGGCCAAGGACACACAGCGGAGTCCACCCCCTGCCTCAGCTCCACTGATTGGGCTCCCCCCACAGCTGCCATGAGGGCACAGTGGTGGGAGGCAGCTCAGCTCAGCACGGCAGTGCTTGCCATCAGGCTCACCTCGACAAGGAACGTCATGGCAGGGACCTCTGGGCATGCCTTCTTCTTGTTGAGCGTATAGAGCAGGTAGTGTGTGAGCTGGGAACGATACTTCTTGGAGATTCTGCACATCTCTCTGGCAAGAGGAAGAAGGCACTGTCGGCACGGAGCAGGGTGGGCAAATCTCACGGGACTGAGTCACGGAGGCCTGGTCTTTCCTCACCATCCCGCACCAGAAGAAAGGCAGTGCCCAACACCAGAAGGTTCTTTTTGGGGAGGAGACTGGAAAAACACCCTTCCCATCCAAGCAGTCCTTCTGAGGAGACCCCTTTCCTGCCCTTGTGGGATTCATGTCCCTAGGCTTTGTCCCTGGCGCTCAGTGCATCCTGCCCTGCCCCGAGGCTGCCCTCGGTGGGGTCGCCTGCAGACAGACTCCACTCTGTGCCATCAGCCCAGACCCTGCGGGAGGGGACGTTGGTGCGTTGGGAGGTGGCAGCTCCTCTGCACCCACCTTTCCCAGGCTTTTCCAGTCTGCTGGGCCAACCCTTGCTGACAATTGTCTCTCACTCATGACCAAAGGGATTGTGTGGGGCGCCCCGTCTGCAGGGAAGAAAGCATAGGGGAACGGGAGAAGGAGGCTCTCACCTGGCCACCAGACCCACCGCGCAATGCTGGGTCTCAGGGTTGAGGAGTGTGTCCCAGACATGCTTATGTTCCATTTCAAACAGCATATCATCATAGTGAAGGCAGCCAAGCAGGAATTTTGCAGTCAGGATTGCCAATCTGTGTGCAGAGTGAAGCCCAAGTCACACCAGCAGCCCTGGCACCAGCTCTGGGGCCACTGGAGGGACAGGAAGACTGTGATGGAGTACCTGCTGGGGCTGGTGGGAGGGCAGACATTCTCCTGGCATTCCTTCCACAAGATACTGACTTCCTCTGGCATCTGCTTTGTAGCGAAGAACACTTGGAAGAGCAGAGCCAGGAAGAGGCAATGGAATTTAATAATCAAGTCAAATCCCACTGGATGCCAGTGCAGCTGGACAATCTCCCAGAGCGCCCTGGTTGCCTGCAGGAAACAAACCACACAGAGAGAGCACTCAGTGCCGAGATGTCCCCATGGCACAGAACGAGTGTGGGAAGGGGAGGCTCAGGCACTGCTCTGGGCCACGGAAGACACAAGGGGAACATGTGGCCAGACTGCCCCTAATCCTGCCCCCAAACCAGGTTTCCTGCCACTGTGTGAGGCAGGGAGGGGCAGTGGCAGCGGAGGAGGGAGACACACCCTGAGAGGGGACCCTGGGGTCGGGGAAGGGTCTGGTCCAGACACTCACCGCCAGGGCATAAACTTCCGTATCGTCCCCATCTGAGGTGTACGTCCTGTGCATGGGCCAGTCCTCCAGCACAAGCAGCAGCTTCCACAGCACATCCTCTGCAGTCCTTCTTGTGGAGACCATTGCCCTCCACATGGTCACAGCAGCCCTGCAGGCACAGAGCTCTGGGTCAGTGGGGTCTCGGCCACAGCAGTGCGGCCTGGGCAACCTTGGGTCCTGGGTTGGTTGCCAGCCCTGCGCGGAGCCCTTCACCAGCAGCACCCAGTGGGGTGGCCCTGTGGGCAGCAGAGGCCGAGCAACGGTGCCTTGAGAGGCAGGGAAGGAGCACGGCATGAGCCAGGGCTGGGAAATGAAGGGGCCAGAAGGTGCTGAAAATCTGTCTGCCTGGCAGCCAACGCAAGGCTGTGTAAAATCTGCCTGCTTGTATTAAACATCATCTTGAGTGCTGTGGCTTCTGATGGGCTCTAAAAGCTGGTGAGCCCAGAGCCTTCAAGGCAGGTGCTCTGTACCTGTCGCACGACGGGGCACAACGGAGGAGGGTCACCACCACATCATTGGGGTGCAGGTAGGTCAGCTGCAGAAGGGTGTTGTCCAGTCTGTGCTCAGAAGATGCATCCGTGTTGGACCTGAGCCACTGGTAGATTTTCCTCACAACCCTGGGCACCTGGAGGAGACATGGCCAAGAGCTGGAGTGCTGCCAGAGTGAGCTTTTTCCCTGAGAAGTGCTTCCCGTCCCACCGTGCTCTGCTGGCCAAAGAGGTTGTTGGGTACCCAGTGGACCTGGCTTCAGGGAGCACGCGATCCCTGGGGTCTTGAAGCCAGGCCGTAGGCTACTTACTTGCTCCAGATCATGGGGGTTAATTTTCACAAGTTCATCCAGCATGACAGCGATAGTCTCTGCATCATTGGAGTTAGAGTCTTCCATGTCCTTGTTGTCCATGATGATGGTGTCTTCACAATCAGCAGTCTCAAGGGATTCCTGAAATATTTGCAGGAGAAGGAATGGCAGGGAAGGGAGGAATGTCACTCCGAGTGCCCGGCAGCGGTGCTTGCCTGAGCAGCAAGAGCTGGCCTGGCCCAACCCAGGCAGGGATGTCTGTGGGTACCTGTGCTCTGCTGCAGCAGGTGCAGAAGTAGGAGTGTTCCAGTTGCTGTTCCTGTTGCAGCTGCAGCTGCAAGTCCAGCTTCCGCTCCTCTTCTGGCGGGTCCGAGTAGGAATCTGGCAAAGACCGAGCACCGCAGAGCTGAGGGGCTGCAGGAGAGGCTGGAGAACACAGCCCAGCCCTGCGCTCCCCAGGCAGAGCCAGCCCTGGGACAGGGGCTGGTGGGGACACTGACTCCCATCTCTGTGGCCTCAGATAGGGCTGGGGGTGCCCTATGGATGGAGCCCAGCTGGAACCTGGTTGTGGGAAACAGCCCCATTCCCTCTTTCCCTGGGGATGCCCATGGGAGATGGGATGGGGCCGAGCTGGCTGCAACCATCAGTCCTGTGGCCCAGCTCAGTCACTCACCTGCCTGGAGTGGCTCCACATAATCCACCACATCAGGCTGCTGTGCCGGGGCAACCCCAGTGTATTTATCCTCCTCTCTTGACACCCAGGCCAACCTGGGCATGCTGGGGGGTCTCTCTGCCATCTCGGTGAGGCCTGGCCTTGAGGGCTCCTGCCACAAGGATGGGAGACGCCTCACAAAAGCCCTGTGGACACGGGTCAGCAGGGAACAAGTTGGCTGTGCAGGAGTCTGAACAGCCCCACTCTGTCCTGTCCCTGTCCTCTGGACAGTCTGGGGTGGCTCCTTGGCCTCCTTATCACCTTGGTTACCAAAGGGCTCTGTGACACGGTGCCACCTGCCGTCCAATCAGAGCACCCGTATCATGGTGGGTCCCAAAGGGCTCTGTGACACGGTGCCACCTGCCATCCAATCAGAGCACCCTTATCATGGTGGGTCCCAAAGGGCTCTGTGAAACGCTGCCACCCACCATCCACCCAACTGGGTGGTGAGATGAACACATCAGTAGAGAGAACTGTCTTACACAGAGACCTGGACAGGCTGGAAGAGTGGTGCTAGCAACAACAGGGTGGACTTGAACAAGTGTTCAGGAGAATGTGAGCCAGCAGTGGCCCAGGTGGCCAAGAAGGCCAATGGCATTTTGGCCTGTATCAGAAACCGTGTGGCCAGCACAACCAGGGCAGTGATTGTGCCCCTGTACTCGGCATTGGTGAGGCCACACCTCGAGTGCTGTGTTCAATTTTGGGCCCCTCACTACAAGAAGGACATTGAGGTGTTAGAGTGTGTGCAGAGCAGGGAAATGAATCGTGTGAAGGGGTTGGAGAACAAGTCTTATGAGGAGCAGCTGAGGGAACTGGGGTTGTTCAGCGTGGAGAAAAGGAGCTTGAGGGGAGACCTCATCACTGTCTACAGCTGCCTGAGAGGAGGTACCTGTCTACTACTAAAACAGATCCCTGAGAAACTTATCCACCCATCTTTAAAATCCTTCCAAGAATGGTGACTCCACCATCCTCCTGTGCCAGTGCCTGACCACTCTTTCAGTGAAGAAATTTTCCCTGATGTCTAATCTGAACCTCTCCTGGTGCAACCTGAAGCCCTTTCCTGTCTCTTGGGAGAAGAAACCAACACCCACCTTGCTACAACCTCCTTTCTGACAGTTGTAGACAGTGATGAGGTCTCTCCTCAACCTCCTCTTCTTCAGGCTAAACAACCTCCGTTCCCTCAGCTGCTCATAAGATTGGTTCTCCAGCTCCTTCACCTTTGAGCTGAAGTTTGTTTCACACCTGAAAAATGCTTTCCACATGAAAGCCTCTGATTTTTTTCAGTTGTAGCAACATATCCTATTTGTTTTCCTTCACACACCTGGCTTAATTTTAACTAGTTTTTCTCTATAGTGCCTCTCCTTGATAGACTGTGATTAGTGAAGTTCTTTGCACAGATTCTGTACAGAGATCCAGCTGAGGCAGCCCACCACCCGGGGAAGGGTCACGGGGAGGAAGGATTGCTCTCAGTTGCTCACCTTCCCAGACTCCATGAGTGGCAGACTGTGTGGAGAACCTCTCTCTACCAAATGCACCCTGAGAAAACAGGAGAGTGCATTTGTGCAAGCATTTATGGACTTAAATAGAAGTTAAAGGTAGATGTGTTCCAAGACACCCAGTGTTATCCTGTCCTTAGTGGCACTGACCGAACTATTACGCCAGCCAGTTATGCTCAGTTATCATGATGCAGTGAGACAGCAGAGTTTCCACCTGTCTTCAAGATTTCCAAAGAACATGGTTTTTCTAAGAATCAGAAACTGAGCACTCTGGAGAGATGAGTATCTTCTTCTCACAGAGCTCTATGGTTGTATTTACACCAGCATTTTATATTCACCTTTGTTGGACTCACCTGGACCTCTGCTTGCCACACTGAGCCACAGCAGAGCATCAGCAGCAATCACAGAAAGTGAACAGCAAGCAGCCTAAACAGAATTAAGTGACACTATGCAGCCTGTTAGAAGCACAACTTATGAAGAGGGCACATTGGCCAAAGGAACAAGAATTGAGTGCAGTAGGAGAGGCATTGATAGAAGAGGTTCCTATACATTATGTTATAGCTCACTACCCCTATGCTCATAGGTAGAACTGACTAACACAGCGGCAGCTTTGAGGCTATGGCTGAACTAGTTTTTAACAGAAATATAGACCATGCGAGTCATATTAAATAAGAAGAAAATTACTGTAGTTTACACTGATCTCTTCAAAATGGATCGTGCAAATGACGGTGAACAGTTTGTCTTTTAACAGAATAGATTTAAGCTTGCGAAGACTAGAGATGAGTAGGGTCAAAAGCTGCCAGTTAACATAATCCCCTACTTTAACATTATCAATTAAAAATCCTAAAGCAAATGTACCAAGTCTTGATATTATGTTTCTTAAAGTAAGTAGAGAAACAAATACATGTATATATGTACCCTACTGACCTTACAGTCTGAGTGTGGTGCTCAGCACTTGTATTAACTAAGTTAATCAGGAGACAAGTTAGGGTAAAAATTGTGACTACAGAATTGAATCTGATAGAATGATGTATCCTTGGCAAGTTTCCAGATGACATATGTGCACAAAAGTGCACGCGTATGTGTTTCGACACACTGCAGTACAGGCCTGACATCAATTTATTACATCTGGGAAGGCTCAGAGAGTGGAGTTGGTTTGATCTGGAACAGAAAAAAAGACTAAGGGGGGCTCTAACTGCACTGTTCCCACTATCTTCCCACTACCTAAAAGGTTATGACTGAAAGAACAGAGCCAGATTTCTCAGAGTTGCACACCCTAAGGAGAAAAGGCCGGGGATATAATATGCAAACTGGGAAGTGCCGGTAAGGAAAACTCCAGAGTATTTTTGAGTTTTAGAAAGTGAGCATCCTTTATTACAGCTCTGGAGGCAAGGGGAATAGTTCCACCAATCATGCCTAATGAGATGTGCTGCTTACAGAATGTATTTTCCCTCCACGTGCGTATGTATAACATTTCCCCAAACCTTACACATATTCTCTTACTTTCCAAGGACTAATTTTGGTGTTGTTATGAACTTCACAACAGCCAAGTCTCCATCAATTGAGACAGTACCAGTTCTCTGTACTGTCCCTTACATTGTTTAGATAGAGAGAGAAACTAGAAGCAAATGAAAATGCTTACGGAAGAAGACATATCTCTCTGTTCTGCACGTATCATACTTAACACAAGATGTTATCATTGCTCAGGAGAACAGTGTCTGGAAAAACACTATTTGAAAAAAAACATGCTATCAAAAGGACTTTCTGTCTGTACCTTCCAAAACTTACAGTTGCCTAAATGAGACTTAACTGGTTAGAAAACTGATTCTGCTTTAGCTTAAACCAGAATATTCCCCTTTTGCAGCAGGAACTACTCCTCACATCGGTGTTGTTTATGACGAACTGGACACATGGGGTTTTATTTCCAGTTCCATTATGCCAGTGCCATATAAGCAGAGTTCTATCTGTTTCGTATTTCAACACATGCTCTTAAAAGAATATACATCACTACCCTTTCCTTGAGTCACTTCCTTTTTATTTAAATCCTTGTCATGTACCGATGCTGGCATTAATAAGGCAAGGCCAATTGCACAGCACTCACAATTTTTATTTAAAATTGGTCAATAATGATCAATAATTGGTTACAATCAATAATCGGCCATTAGCAGACCATTAGTTTGTTCTGCCAGCCCAACAGGGGGTGTGAAATGTCCATTGAATTCCTGCCTCTTTTGTCCAGTCTTATACCACCCCAGCAGAGAAGTGTGACCCATTATGGCTCCGAATCTCTTCTGGAGTGGAGAGGGAACTAAACCACTCCTTTAGACGTTGTACAGTACTCTGCCCGTAGTTGCCTTAATGGCGATTTCCATGGTAATGCCCGAGATCACCTCCACCCAGAGTAACACCTGATGTTTTCTGAGGTTTTTTACTTCTTTGATCATAGTCTCTGTGGAATAAATAGATACTTAAAGTTGTGTCTAGTGCAGATTTCACACATGATAAACCTGTGCGCACCGTCTGCAAATTACACACACGTAATAGTAGAACAACACACTTGTTTTAAAACTTCAGTTGCCATTTTACAATCAAGAACACAAATTAAATAACCACACTGAAATACATCAGTAGTCCTTTGCAAGATATTTTTTTTTCTTAAAAAAGAAGCGTGGCACTTTTCAAAACGTGACGGAATTGAAAGACGAGCGCCAGGGAAGCTTATTTCTACTGATAGTATTGTGGCCCTTAGGAAAGAGAGAGGAGGCTCGAGACCTTTCCCACCCCAGAGAAATCTGCAATATTCACGCCTTTCAATCAGTGTGCGATATGCAGAAGGGAAGGTCGCTGGCAGAGAGAATGCCCACAAAGAAGGAGAAAAGAGGGAAACCTGATTGCTGAATTGGGAGGAGATTAGGGCTGACTGGAGGATTAGTCCCTGGGAGATCCTCTGGTTATAAACGGTTCCCAGAGAGGTGATCAAGCCAAGAGGTGAGGGAAAACTTTCTGGAATCCCTTTCGGAAATGTGTTGGGGGGGGGGGGGTGTGTCTGTTTTTGTATGCACTTTTGTGTGCACTTTTGTAAGCTAGAAGGGTATTGAAGAAAAGGAGTGCCCGGGTTTGAGAAAAGAAAGGGCAACTTCCCCCCTCTTCTGGCAGAACTGGATACTGAATGAAGAGGACCGGGGAATTGCTCCTCAGCAGATCACCTGGTTGTCATGAAGCTAGGGAGAGAAAAATTTTTAATAGACTCCAGAGCAACATTTTCTGTTGTCAAATCAACACCTGGCTTTAATTGATAATGAATGTATAAATGTATCCGGAGCAACCGGACAGGAACAAAAGTATCACTTTTGAGGACCCTGGACTACAGAATTGGTAAAGAAATAGGGACACATCAATTTTGTACATGCCAAATGCACCCAAATCATTACTGGGGAGAGAGTCTCTCGACAAGTTAGGAGAAGAAATTAAATTTGAGAATAATGAAATTCTGTTTCAAGCAAAAGATGACCAGCTCGTTAAGTTATTGTTTATCATTGATCCAACCACAGGTAACGCCTAACGCCCCAGAAGATATTTTAGATCAGCTATATCTAAGGGTATGAGTGGATGGAATCCTTGGAAGAGCTAAAAATGCAAAACTTACAGAGGTGAAATTGAAATTAGGAGCTAAACCAGTAAGAGTTAAGATCGCAAATGAACCTTTTGGTTCAATGTGAATCAAAATAGGACACCCCGTATTACAAATTCAAAATCCAGACGGGAAAAATGACAGATCAGTGCAGGATCTTAGGACAATCAATCAGATAATAGAGGATCTACATCCAGTTGTGCCTAGTCCTTACACTTTGCGAACCAAGTTAAGAGATAATGTAGTTTGGTTTACAGTTATAGATTTGAAGAATGCCTTCTTCTGCCTGCCCTTGGACCCAAAGTGCCAGAAGCTGTTTGCTTTAGAAGGGGAAAATGCAGAGACAGGTCGAAAATCCCAATTGACTTGGACCGTGTTATCCCAAGGATTCAAAGATAGCCCTACCTTGTTTGGCAACCAATTGGCAAAAGAATTAGAAGAACGGACAACATGATGGTTGCTACTAAAACCACAGAGACCTGTTTGGAATGGAATAAAGATACTTTGGCTTAGGGTCCCTCTGTGGGTCGATTGCTTTGAATCAGAGAGTTAAGATGACCACCTGCTCTGACTGTCTCTCCAGAGACAGTTGTTCGTTGCTCAAACCACTCCCTTTGGCAAAGTTCAGTATTTGCCATCCACAAGGCCCAGCAAGTCTGGGTAAACATCAGCCCTAGCTCTTTTGCTCTTCCCATGACAGTCAGATAAAACATAATTAAATTAGTACGTTCTGGCCCGTAGGAGGCCTATAGAGTAGAGGGTGATCTCGTCCACATGATAAAAGTGTTCTGAGAGTTTTATTTACTGCAGAAACAAACCAGGCTCATCAATACCTTTTTTCCTAAATAAAGCTTATTCCAATAGACAACTTAAACACCAGCATAAATCAATCAATCAATAAATACATATATAAATAAACAGTTATAACAGATAAACAGATAAAAACCCAACAATTCCTTAATGTTGTCTGGTTACATTTCTGAAAAGGCAGACAGAGATGATGGTCTGCCACAGCTATAGGAGGCCGTGTCCTTTTCTCTTGCTTCAACGGGAGGAAGAAAGGATGTTCCAGTGCTTCTTCCAGGGTGATACGCTTGGCTGGGTCGTACTGCAGCATCTTTTCAATCAGATCAAAGAGCTGCTCGTGCTCACAGTCACGGTGGATCATGAATTCCTTCATGAAGAATACAGCAAAACACATCATCAATCCTGGAATTGTTCTTCCAGCTCCTCTGCTCACAAGCATTTTCCCCCTGTAATCTTACCTTCAGTGGTCTGTAGCACCTTGAGATGTATTTCCCAGCAGTGCTGCATTTATTCCAGACCAGCCGGCCCTCACAGAAATACTCCCGCTTCTTTAAAGAAACAATGTGGTTTATCATGTTCTCTGGCAAAGGCCCCAGTAATCGCTCCATCATTGCCAGGTGTTCTCTGTCATCTAAGGGCTAGAGGGAAGTCAAGAGAGACACTTGTTGTTCATTGTTAAGAAGAACTTATCGAGAACCACACGCCAACCTGACTTCATTCCTTTCCTGTACCCTGACACCAATAAAGAGAAATTGAGCAAGGAGAAAAGAGAACCTCTAGTTATCTGTGTCCTGAAATCAGTCACAAACTACTGGAGTTCTTCCCCCTTGACCTTGCCTATGCCTACACTTCCTGTTCTCTTCAACCTGGCAGTACAGGGAAATGCTGCTTCCTTTCCTGCACAGACCATTCCCCTTTGCCCACAGCTCTGCAGCGTATGTTCACCAAGTTGGGGAGCATTATCCATGCTGCATCCTTTTGAGGTTCAGAGTTGCCTACCCGAAATACTGTGTATCCGAGGTAGTATTCAAGTAGAGTACATCCTACACTCCAAACATCGCATGGCTGTGACCGTCCCAGTCCTGTGAAAAGATTCAGGCCATTCCTGTTTAGACCAAACTGCAAACAGTTCAACAGCTCAAGCAAGACATGAAACACTTCTCTAGCACTATTTAAGAGCACTCAAAAACTCTCACACCGAAGATCAGCCTAACAAACAGCCTTCTACTCACCTAGGACCACTTCGGGAGCTCTGTAAGGTGTGGTAGTCACCAAAGGGCTATGATACTTGTGATCATACGTGGCACACCCGAAGTCTACAATTTTGATGTCTGGTTTTCTTGGCCTGCGTTCATTGCGTTTCTGAAGTGGCACACGATGAGATGCAAGTGAGCAAATAAACACAGAGGATGGCTGAGGGGGAGGAAGGTGGGGAAGAGGACAGCAGCTTACCAGGTCAGGGTTGTACTCTTCTTCATAGTCATTTGTCACAAAGACAATATTATCTGGTTTCAGATCCGTATGGGTCAATTTGTTCACATGCAGAACTGCAAGAGACTCCCACAGTTAGCTGGTTCCGCAGAGGCAATTTAACAAATAAGGCAGAAAAGAAACATACTTACAGTTCACAGAAGTGCAGATCTGGTATGCCATCTGCCTAATGTGGTTCAGGTTGAAGGGACGGAAGGAGTTGTCTCTCATAAAGTCATATGTGCTGGGCCCCAGGAGCTCAAAAACAATGCAGACATGTCGATTCTGCTCAAACCATTCCAACATCTGGACACAGTGACTGCAAAAGCAGGAAAACAGATACATTGCAACAGGAAGTTGTGCAGCACTCACACACATGGCGTGTGTTACAGAAGGTGGTGCTGAAGAAGTCTTCAAACCAGGACAGCACAGTCGTCTTTGCTTACAAGGCCTTGCTGGGATCCCGTGATTTTAAATATTTCAGCACTTTTATTTCATTACGAGTGACTTCAGATGTCTTCTTGGTAATTTTTACTATTTTCACTGCTACATGTCTGCTATCCCTGAAAAGACAGGTTTTTTTAACAGAAAATCAGAACAGTGAGTAGATTTAACTAAGGCTACTGGGTAACTCCCACCCCTTCTGCACTGTTTCTAACAATGGAAACATTCTCAGAAAACGTCACACTGACTTCATATAACCCCAGGTCATCTGTGCACAAACCCAACTAAAACTTAATCTTTACAGTTTGAAAAGACAGGCTCCAGGATTGCCCAGGGTGGGGGGACAGCTGCACCACACATTCTCCAGGCCACCTGCCCCCATCAGCCCCGACCTCTCCCAGGCTGCGCTGCGCCTGCAGAAGACGCGCCCATCGCCTCATCCACCAGCCCTGCACGAGCCTCATGCTCAGGGGCTGCTTTTAGCACCAGGGACCAACATACACTTTGTTTGGCAACTGCGGCAGCCTTAGAGAAATACAGAGAGAGGCACACGAGGAAGCACAGAGAAGGCTTGATGGGATCAGAAAGCCCTTCACGAAACACACGCTGACAGTCTCAGTAAGAAAAATGAGAGGCATCGAATGAAACAGACTTAGCTCGGTGGTCGATGCATTCCACTACTTTTCCGAAGCCACCTTCACCCAATGTGGCAACAATCTCGTCTAGAAGGAAAAGAACTCTTAGTCACTGAAGTGCTGAAGTTACTCAGCTATTAAACAACATAGCAAATAAACACTAATGAAAAAGATAAAACAAAGAAAGAGAAAGACTAAGTGCTGTCACCAAAGATTGTTCTAGACTGTGCTCTAAATGGTTATCTGGTCTGAGAGATGTTACTGGACAACTCTCTTCAAGTACATTTACAGGGATCTCATTCCAGTAGATTAATTAACTCCATTTATGATGTTGGGGGTAGGGGAAGAAGGGAAAAATAAATAAAAGAAATATACGTTTAATAGTATATAACAGATATTATGAAAGAAATAAGTCCCAAACCCCGCAAAAAAAGTCAAGAGAGAAAGAAAGGACTTCAGAGCCCACTCATATTTTATACTAAAGGAACTTATTCTATCTGAAAAACTAAAAAACATGGAAAAATAGTCTATACATCTTCCATTTAGCACGTCTCCTCTCTGACAGAGCAGGTGACCCTCCTCGTCATTCTCTTTACTCTCCACTCTGATGGCTGTGCTGCTTCGATGTCTTGCCTGGAACGGCACCAAGATCATTCAGCCAATCAACAAACTGGAGTGAACTCAGCTCAGAACACGAAATGCATTCAGCAGGGAGACAGACAGGCACTCAGATACACTCCAGACCACAAAGAGTTGCCAGGAGCAATTCCCAATTCAGTCCCCGGCAAGTCACAGGGCACATCAAACCTACAAACTGTACTTTTTCACTCAAGAAATTAAATCCCAGTCAAAAATATAAGCTATGAATATCTGCTAAAGGAATAAAGTACTAATGTTATCGACAGAATTCCCTGTCCCCCCTCCACTCAATTACTGCTGCCCAGAGAAGAAGTCGTCTTTGTAAAATCAAAAAAAATCCTCTATTAAAATGGGTGACAACCCCTGCAAATATTCATAGGGACTGTAACATGCCTGGGATTTCCTTTTGTCCCTACTCATCCCACTATGGTCCTGTTTGCAGCGCTTGCTCTCTGGCGCAGGGCTTGCTGATCTCTTTCTCCTTTTAGCCCTGCTGCGCCTTCCGAGATCCTCTTTGTACAGCTGCTTCTCTGGTGCGGCACCTGTCGATCCCCTTTTGCTCTCTTTGTCACCGTCACCCTTTCCGATATCCTGTTTGCAGCGCTTGGTCTTGGGGGCAGCACTTGCGGATCTCCTCTCTCTCTTCTTAGCTCTGTTGCATCTTCCGAAATTGGGACTTGCTTTTCCATCCATGTCAGGAAAAGTGGTTGTCTCAAAATGTCACAACTGTAACCAAGACATTTGTTCTTGGAATCACATCCCACAGACAAACAATCCATTCGCAAAGCCATTCCCTGTCCAACAAGTGCCCTCCACTGCCCAGTTTTCACATGTGCTTTGCTCTTCCCCCCCAGGATTTCTCAGCTTGAGAAAGCGCTGGGATTGTGACTCAGCCATGTCCTTCTCCAGGCAGGAGTAAGAGCTCTGCTTACGTGGGCCCAGGTGGCAACGCCAGCTCGGGAGCCACTGACCATGCAGGGCTGAAAAATTAAAGATGTCCCTGTCAGTCAGTGGCATTAATAACATTTCTAAATGTTCAAATGTCTTTCATTTGATGTCTCATGGCCCCTTTCAGCAGCTTTGTGTCCCATTTTTCTGTCTGCACAGAACGCACGGGCCGGCCTTAGAGGGTCACAGTAAATGGGGTTACGTGGGGCTGTTGACCAGTCACCAGCAGGATTCTGCAGGGATCGACCTTAGGGCCAGCACTTTCTCGCCTTCAGAAATTACCTGGATGCAGGCCTTGAAGGTTTAGCAACTAAGTTTGGGAATGACATGGAACTGGGGGGAGCTGCTTGATGTTAGTAGCTTCTCTTAAAAGGGAGAAAGATGAGCTCCTCAATCTGTCTGAATCGAAATCATCTGATATTCCTCTTGGCGAGATGTGACTGAGGTCACAGGGTGGACTGTGGCACCACAAACTTGCTGGGCCCTGTGGATGGCAAAGATCCTGGCTTTGAAAAAGAGAGCAGTTGGCAAGGGGGAGTGAGTGGCAAGGGACAGCTGCACCTGGTAAAAGAGATCAGTTGGGTGGTGGTCTCACACTCATAGCAACTAAGTCAAACCTGGGGTGAGTCGGAGGCCTCACAGCGTGGTGTTTCTTCAGTTAAGAGCAGATACTCCTCTGGAAAGTGTGTACTGAGCTCCTCGTCTCCACAGGGAGTGGCAAACTGCCACAAGTGTGGCAAGCTGCTGAGTCCCTCTGTATGACATCACAATCAGCCTTGCCAAGAGCCAATCAACACATACAAATTGACTCAAACCCACCTCACCAAGAGACACCAAAAGGATTTTAAAATGCATAAAGCTGATCCCTTGAAATCCTTTCTTTGAGGAAGAAAAGATGACCACCTTACGTGACAGATCGATCAACAGGTCTGGACCTTTCCTCCTCCAACAAGAAGAAACGTCTTGTTGGAAAGAATTGCACACCTCTGACTCTGTCAGAAGTTTCCCCAGGAAAATAGCTACTAACTCTAGTTTTTATTGTCCTTCTTTTTATATATATACACACATATATGTACATTATGTATATGTTAATTGTTAACTGGTTAGAAGTGTTAATAAAGCACTAATGCAGCAAGTGAATTTCTTACAACATCTTGAATTTGTTTTCATCTCGCATTTGATTAATTTACTTTCTGCTTCCAGCACTGGGAAATTGTCTCTCTGGCGGGCACTGCTGCAAGTGGCTGCTGTCCGTCCATCCTGTTTGGGCCAGAGCCATATGTATTAACCCTGTGTGTGTCAGTCTCTAAGGAGACTCTCACAGGTAACCGGATTCTGACTTGCGGCAGAAACACCTATAAGCATTCACATAGAATCCTTTAGTCATAAACCATCGACCCAGTCTGAGGCTAGAAATGGATTCCATGTTGAATCTCATGACTCGATGGGAGGGCATCCCTCAGACACCTGTCAGAATCTCACCTGGTTAACGTGCCACAGCCGCATGAAGTTTAACAAGGGCAAGTGGCAGCTGTTGTACCTGGGACACGGCAACCCTGGACAGACACACAGACTGGGGAGGGAGAGGCTGGAGACCAGCCCTGCAGAAAGGGCTCTGGGGTTTCGTGTCAACGGCAAGTTGACCATGAGCCAACAGTGTGCCCTGGCAGCCAAGAGGGCTGTGCATGCCGATGGAGGGAGGTGATTGTTCTGCTCTGCTCTGCACTCGTGCGGCCCTACCTTGGGTCCTGTGCGCAGTTTGGGTGGCAGAGTATAAAAAGGATCTAAAGTTACTGGAGAGTGTCCAGGGGAGGCCATGAGGCTGCTGAGCGGCTTAGAGGGGAAGCTCTATGAGGAGTGGCTAAAGTCACAGGTTCAAATAAACTCTCTAAGACTCGTTTTGGAAAGTGAGCATCCTTTATTTCAGCACTGGACGCATGAGGGAATGATGCTAGACAAGAACTGAATGTATGTCCCACTTACATGCTTATGTATAAATTTTCCCAGCAATCTTATGCATATTCTATTACTTTCCGAGGATTATTTTTGATGTTACTGTGAACATCGCAACAGCCAAATCTGTGCTAACTGGAGCAGTGGAGCCAGCTCTCTGTCAGACCTTGTATTTTAGATAGAAAAAGACAGAGACACACATGTTTATCACACATCGCACTTAACACAAGTCGTTATCATTTCCCTTTGAAAGTGTTGTCTGGGAAAACACTATTTGGAAAAACCATGCTATCAGAGGGACATTCTGTCTTCCTTTCAAAAAATTCAGCTACTTAGATGAAACTCAACTGAAGTTACTTGGAAGACTAATTCTATAGAAAACTATTTCTACTTTAGTTAAATCAAAATACTCCACTTTCTGTAATAGTAACTACTTCTTGTATCAACATCACGTGGAAATGACCATGCGCCCTCTCTCTGCCCAAACCTGACTGATCCTGGACAGAGTTCTGAACAGGACTGACTTTGAAACCTCTGGCTCTCAGATCCTGCAAACAAACCCTCTTCCCCTCGCCAACCACTCTGCACAAACGTAGCATCGGGCCCTAGGTTTGGCTTCCAGATTGCTGGGTGGCTATGTCAGCTGACGAGGATGCTGCTGCCACCACCAGGTTCCTCCCCATTGTCACCTGCAGAGCGGAAAAACAAGGTGGGGGATGCAGACCAGCACAAAGAGTTGGAGAAGTACGAAACTGCAGTGGGCTGCAGGATGGAGACGAATTTAAGGCAGATCCACTGTGACATTCAAACAATGCCAAAGCCTGGGGAAAATTTAAACAGGACACCAGAGATGCTGCTTCTACCTCTTCTCTGCTAAAATCCACTGGTTTCATGAGACCCGGGGTAGCAATGCTGTCTCCTGGTTTTTGCCCTTACTTTTCTAAAAAGATAGAGCCAAAAATTCACAATGGTTGAAACAGAACAGAATACAGGCACAGGCTATGATTACTTTTACAGCCTGCACACTAATTTTCATTCGAGTCCTTAATTTTGTTGCAGGAGGACATGACACTCAGCTGCAGGGTCCCCCACCCCCTTGTGCCCTGGTGCTGTGCCAGCTCGTATGGACCAGCTCCCCTGCATGCCTGGACAGCACGGTGACAGGGGCCACACTGACACACCCTGCCATGCACACACGGCATCTCCTAGGGGAGACTTCCAGCCCTCTCTGAGCACCACTCAGCTTCACCTGAGCACCCAGAGCCTCAGCCCCACTCCTTTTCTCTGTACCAAATCAGGCCAGAGAAAGCAGTACTTCCCTCTTGCCCATCTCTGCAAGGGCAGAGGCTGGGAGGCAACGTGACTTGAGCTTTCCTCTGGCTCCGTCTCCCAGCAGGGGACTAGGTGGCTGTCCCAAAATTGACACGCAAGAAATTAATACTGAGCAAGGGGAGAGGCTTAAAATTTAAGCACAAAACCACTCCACTTTCATGTGGTTCTCCCAGCCTGTGATAACAGGTGAAAGAAATGCAAAAAGAAACACATCATATCAGCTGTGGCTGGGAACAACTGATAAGCAAAAAGGAGGATATCCGTGAACATTCAAACATAGTTTAATATTTTTTGAAAATGAAAAGCAATATGGCAACCTTGTGCAAGGTAGTCCTAACGTTCTGGGTTTGGTTTTTTTAACCCCCTGAAAAGCAGTGGTCCCTGGAGGCAGAAAAGCTGAACTGCTGGTGCTAGGGGCCAACCCCTCATTCCTGAATGCTGTTGTTTACCTTGTTATTGCTATGTAGAAATTAGATTTAGAAATGATCATCACACAGTAACCCTAAGGTGGGGAGTTCTACTTTCTTGGGGCGGGAGAGAAAGAGGAAGTAGAGTTAATACTCAGAAGACCTCAGCAGATTTAACGTGTTCCAATTTTGACATAGTGAATTCGAATAGGAGTCAGGAGAACCCCAAATTCCCAGCTTGTGCGCAGCCTGGCCTTTGAGTCAGGACACCTTTGAGTACAAGCTGGTATTTAAAATACCAGCTGCCCCAAGACTGCCATTTCAACAAAGTCATGTCACTGTCCTGGCTCAACCAGGGACTTGCTTGTCAGACACATGAAAAAACAGAACTGGCAGACCTAGGAGTGTCTAGGACAGCTTTAGAGCATCAACCGACACAATCAAGACTTAAAATCCATTAAAATAGCCTTTATCTCATGTCTAGGAAGCAGCTTTCACATGCTATTTAGGAATCATAATTACAGTCTTGCACTCAACACAGAAGCCAAATTAGTTTTAGAGCAAGATATGTTGGTAGCATTTGTGGCAGGGATCTGGTCACATTGCTGGAAAAACTGACTGCCATTGACCTGAAGAAGCAACAATCCAGCTTCTTAACTCCTGATAGAAAACCAGTCTCTTCTTTAAACTGATGACTATTTTTTTAAATCAGTTCAAGGACAACAAGAGCATCTGTATGAACAGAGAATCCTGCAAACTAACTCTACATGTAAGAAAAACAATATAAAAACCCAGTACTATTTAAGTCCCTATATGAGAGAAGTATTCCTTAAGAACGAAATGTCTGGATTGTCATGGTGACTTTTTTGGTCTCTGCCTCAGTTGTCTGTCTTGATAAAATCAGGGGATAAGAAAGTTCTATTTAATCCTACTTCAAATGTAGAGCAGAAACTAGGTCTAAAGTCCTGCACATGTCTGAGGATCCAGGATACTTGTGAACCCCATGAGAATTAGGCACCTCTATGTCTTTCAAGGTCTGTCCAAGAAAAGCAGATGAGCTTGGCCTTATAGAGCTCCTGGGGAGCGGGGTGTGACATCAAGATTCCTGGGTCCTCATCCCTAACACTGTAACATCGGAACATCAGTCCATTGCTTGATGATGTTGGTCACCTCACAAACAGGGACACAGACAAAGCAGAGACATTTAATGCTTTCTTCACCTCTGCCTTTAACACCGATGATGGGCTCTGCGACCCCCGGAGAAGAAGACTGTGACTGGGGGGATGAGAAACTCCCAGATGCCTCTGAACTTGTTCAAGACTTGCTGCTCCAGCTGGATGCACATAAATCTATGGGGCCCAATGGGATTCACCCCAGGGTAGCGAAAGAGCTGTCTGAGTTCAAGGAACATCTGGACAATGCTCGCAGTCATATGATTCAGTTTGAGGAAGTCCTGCAAGGAGCAGGGAGCTGGACTTGATGATCCTTATGGGTCCATTCCCAGCGGAGATATTCTATGATTCTATGATCCCTCTTTCTGCCCTTCACTCAGAAACAAGACAAAAACAAAGTTCAGCCTGAAACTCCAAGCTAACAGGTTTAGGTTTTTTTGAAAAAAACCAACTTTTGTTGCATTTACAGAGGATCTGTTTGCTGCCCAGTGTCTCTGCTTTATGTGATATAATGCTCCTCACCATCACCCTCCCACTGCAAAGCAAAGGGAACACAGTCCTTCTCTGAAACTGAAGGAAAGTGAAGAAGTCCTGGCATCCCAAGGGAGGACAGAAAATAAAATTACATTCAGCAGTTTATGATTACAAAATTTGCAAAGCAATCTTGGTTTTGTTTGGTTAAAGAGAAACGTGTTCTCAAGCTAAAACCTAGGTGGAAATCCAAACAGCCACATCCTCTCAGGACACACGACCATCTGACACGTGAATTAATTCAGTTACAGCTAGAAGAAAGCTTAGTAATCACCACTCCCTGCTCCTGAAATAGTGCAAAGAAGGAGAAAAAAGAATCCATAGAGGTCATAAGTGCACAAAAATTTGGGTATTAGTGTTAAAAGAGCTTCTTTGCAGCACTCCTAGGGACATTAAGTTCCTTGGAGCATTAGGTGTCAAGAAACCCTGTACAATTAAAGAAAAATACCAAACACGGGGTAACATGTTGAAAGGACACTGCTTTTGTCACATTCCCCTACAATGACTTAAAACCAAACCAAAATAAAAACAAAACTACAACAAAACCACTGTCCTGCTTGCATTGGAGAACATGGTGGTGCTTTAAATGCAGAGCAGTATCACAGACAGATGTAAAGGAGTCCAGCATTTGAAAAAGCCAGACTTGGCTTTCAAAATAGCCCAAGTTGAGTTTGCTTAAATAAGCTTTTCTAGCTAACAACCTGGGCAAGAGGATGGAGCACGTGCTCAGCAAACGTGCAGACCCTACCAGTCTGGGCAGGCAGAGGACATAGTACAGAGCGGAGCCGCTTCACAGAGGATGGAGAAATGGGTTCAACAAGGTGGTCTATGATTCCATGGTTCTTCTAGGAAGTTAGATGCAGACAAATACAGTATTTGACCCCTAATATGGAATACCTCCACGCAGTGGCACAGGCCAGTCAGCTGGCTGGGAAACAGCTTTGCAAAAAATGGACTGGGAGTCCTGGTGGGCAACGAGTCCAGGAGAGTGCAGCCAACTGCACACTGGGCTTATTCGCATGAGTGCAAGCAGCAGGTGGAGGGAAGTGATCATTCCCCTTCAGACAGCTGCTTCCTTGATTATATTTCTCAGGGGCCAAAGGCATTGCAGGAGGGTGAAGCAGGCACAGACTCCAAGCATGGCTTGCTTGTTGGTGGAGAGGGTGCCCATGTCACTGGGGTCAGGACCCTGCTGTGCATCCTCCCCTCCAACTTGAGACACCTGCTGGAACAGACCATCTGGAGACCAACACACAGTTAAGTTCCACTCGCAACACCGATACCAATTTATTAACCCGCCTGACAACAAACCGTCAATGCCCAACTGCACCATAGCCTGAAAGGAGCACTTGCTGTGCTGGGGGAAAGCTGGAGCCCAGCGACCCAGGCTGTGTCCCGATGCCCACCACCTCAGTGCTTTCTGCTTCAGTTTCCTCTTTTTCAGCATGGGAATGATGCTGGAGACTTCACCTGTGAGGCTCTGGGAAGCCAAGTATCACCAGCTGGGGATAGAACAGTAAGAAAACTGTGTGAAGCACTCCTCTTCCCCATCTGCCTGGGAGAGGACAGGTACCCTTCCCCTCCCGGCACAGGCTCCAGAGCAGAAAGCACTCTAAAGGCAGTTGCTGGCACACACAGCACAGAGGCCAGCTCAGCAGGGATTGTGCAGCGCAACCCATCGTGATGCTGGGCACAGGGGAGGCCCCAATCCCACATTCCTGCTGCAGACAGCCAACCTGGACAGCACAAGGGGAAGATCAAGGCAGCCTTGCTCTGCCCACGATGAGAGTCTGCCTAGATGTACACTACAACGCAGCGTTATCGTCTCCAATCACCAAACTGGTCTGAAAAGGCACTTCAATCACCGCGCTGTGAGGGAGGATATACTAGGCAAAAACCTTTAAAAGTGGATTTTTAGAAGAGGTTCAACAGAATGCAGAGACTCTGCAGCACCGTGGCAGCTCTCCTGCCTGGCAGAGGCACGGGTCCCTGTGTTAGGACCAGCACTGAGATACGCTACACAGGAAACCCCCCTGGCCCCACGCAGCAGCCTCTATCAAAGACAAGACAGAGGGCACAGTGTGTGCAATGGCCCAGCTTCAGGCAGACAAGGCATCCGGCACGGTCCTCCCTGCCCCAGCCGAGGATCTGGGTTGCAGCTGCCCAGCAAGAGGGCTGTCAGGATGCAGCCGGCAGAAGCGCCCCAGTGTCCAGATGGGGAAGACATTGCGGTACGCGGTGTAACTGATGGCACATGACTTGTTGAATACCCCAGCAATATTCTCCTGAGAAAGAGACAGAGAGCAAGATGGTACTGGTGATGGGAGACCACCGCTGAGCGCACTGCTTTCCTGAAGCCCCCACCGTGGCTTCGCTTCCGGGTAAGGGAAAGCACATCATTGCAATGGCCGCACAACACCCAGGACATCTGCAACAACAGGGAACCCCTTGGAAAGACCAGAGGAAAGACATACCTGAGGCCAGTCCCCATTGGGCAGCTGTTTATCGATCAACACTTTGATGCCCCTTTCCAGCACGTGGCTATCAGGATACCTGTGAAGCACGAGGGAGATGTAAGCACTCTTACCAAACCATCTGCAAACCCCCATCCATGTGCTTAGGGAGCTTGGCCACTTCCAGGCTGCCCCGAGCTTGTCACAGGTGTGCTGAGTGCTTTGGGGAGGCCTCTCACAACCCTAGCACACCAGACATTACGAATAGGGCAACCTTTTCCCAGGCTTGAAGCCTGCGGCTGTCATCCAGATAGAGCTCGGCTTTGCACTGGCTCCCCCTCACCCAGCATTACAAGCCTCGCTGCCCTATGGAGCGCTGTGCAGGCCAGTCCCTCATTGCAGGAGGCTCGTGACCAACAGGATCACAAACACACACAGCTGGGCGTATGTCCCACACCAGCCAGGCCCAGGGCCCGTGCCAGCCCTGCCACGCAACCCAGCCTGCATTTCCCACCTCGCTGAGCACGTGATGCCTGAAGAGGTGAAGGCTACTCTTACCTGACAGCCATGAGCCCCAGCAGGGCCCAACAAGTGTTGTGGATCTGCGACGTGGCACTCTGCACATACACGCGCTGCTCGCATGACTCAAAGTCCTCTCCCCACCCACCATCTGCCATCTGCTTGGAGAGGAGGAACTGGCAGGCCTGGGCCACCTCTCGGCATGCAGCCCTGCAGGGACAGAGAATCAGACAGGGCTGGGGACAGGGAGCGTTTTCACGCTCATGTTTCCCAGCTGCAAACAGGAGCTGTGCTCTGTCCTGCCCATGGCCAGGGCTGCACCAAGAGTTCGAGGCTCGGGCAGCAAGGGTCCTGCTCATATTGGCACAGGGTTGGGGAAGAGCAGTGCCTGGGGCAGGAGAGCCCGTGCACAGCCAGCATATCCACCCAGCCCCAGCCCAAGAGGTAAATAGGGGTAGGGGAACCAGACAGCCCTTTCTCACCTGTCACGGTATGTGTGCTGCATACTGGCAAACGCCTCCAGACCAAACCAGGTGCCATACGTGAAACAAACCCCCCAGCTCCTAGGAGGAAGGGGAAAGCAGTGCTGTCAGGGGTGCAAAGCCCCGGGTAGAGGCAGGCTGGGACACGGACACGTTCACAGCAAGAGTGGAGCCAGACACAGAGCTGCAGCCTGCCTTCCTCTATGGCACAACCATGCTCAGTCCCACTAGCACCTGCTCCCAGCTCAGGCACCAGCAGACACTCTGGGACCAGAGGAGCTGCACCCGCTCCAGCCCCCAGGGGTTGTTGAGTTTCCTGCAATGCACAAGATGCCTGCTCCACCTGGGCTGGAGGGAGAAGAAAGGAGAGCAAAGTGCAGGAGCCAGACAAAGATCAACCCCCTACTTGCTCTTCCCACAGATTCCGCAGTCAGAAACGTTTGCCAGCATGGCACACTGGGGCAGCCAGGGGAAAACTGGGTGCTGGAAACACTGCTTACCCTTCCCAAGACCCATCAGCCCGCTGCTTCTTGCGAATGAAGTCCAGGCCCTTCTGCAGAGTCTCTCTGGTTGGGAAAAAGACACTGGCTTCAGAAGCAGGCCCAACTCAGTGGCTGCTTCATCAGGGGCATCAATCAGTCCCTCTGAGCCTTTCATGGCTCCCATTATTAGACAGCTCAAGAGGCAAGAGCATGCAGACAGGCAGCCACATTGTTCAGGATCTCAGAGTCAAATTGTGCACAAGTTGGCTGCCTTTCTGCCTCGTGCCAGCATGCAAACAGGGGACCCAGCCTACAACTGCCTGCAAGACCAAGGCAATTGCTAGGCCAAGAGGCAGGCATATCTCCATCAGTTTCCCCCAGCGTGATCCCAAACAGCCCATGCCCTGATCCTTGAGAGAGGCTGGGCCCCAGCCTCTTATGGGGACCTCTGGTTTGGAGAATTCACCAGCATCCCAGCTGTGCACACACCAAGGGCCACAATGGGGACTGTTCCATTCCAATGCAGTGGTCCAGGCAAGACATCTCACAAGGCTCAGCAAGGCCTGGGCCACCAGAGGCCACGGCAGGCAGCATGGGACACTGGAGCCTGTCTTCTCCCCTACCCAACACACATCTCAGTGCCTCACCTGATCTCTGGGGCTCTGTGCTCAGGGAACTTGTCGTGGAAGTGTCTCAGCGCCTGCATGACAGCTGACGTGCACTCCACGTAGGTGTAGTCGATCATGATATCACCTGCCAGAAGATGAAGGATATCAGTGCAACAGCTCCTCCGTTGGGGAGCCTCTGAGCCACAAACTGCCAGCCTCTCCCTCTGACCCAGGGCAGTCATCCCACAGATGGGCCTGGGGCAAAGTCAGGCACCCACCGGGCATGGTGAGGCCAGTCCACTGTGTCCCTTCATAGTGGAAAGTGTGACCAGCCCCACACAGCTTCCCTTACCAAACACCTCCGAGGGGTTCAGCAGCTCCAGTAAGTGGCCTCCTCGCTTGGTTTCATATGTGGCAAAGCCTCCATCTGAGTTCCTCATGCTCAGTAACTGGCCAGACAAGCAGAGAGAGGGGTTGGACTGGCTCACAGGCAGTACCACCCCAGCTTGGCCCCAAGCCAGGTGCAAGGACAAAGGAGACCCACAAGTCCATCATCAAACCACATCGACCCACAAACCACATCGACAGGAAAGCCTAATCTGGACCACCTCATTACATTCTGTCAAGTGTGTAGTCCCATATGGCATTGCTGTTTTGGGCCACAGGCCTTTTACTAGCTTAGCAACACCAGATCCAACAACCCACGGGGCCTCCACTTCCCTTATCTTAGCTCAGTTTAGCTGCCTGCATTTCTCTTGGCCTTAAGTTTTGCAGCACTTACCACATTCACGGCATCAAAGAGGCGCTCGGCGGGGAAAAGCTTGGCTATGGAGGGGCACTTCTCCTGCAGGAGCATAATTGACTTCAGCCCCTCTGCTGTGCAATCTGCCACGATCCAGCCACAGTCTCGGGTACTGAATGGGAAGCCACCCTGCAAATGGGTCACGGGAGGCCTCAGCACCTTTCTCTGACCTCTTCTGTTCTTGTAAGGAGGCAGGAGTCACTGCCACTCATTCCCATCCCCTCTGCCCAGATCTGTGCCCCGCTGGGGTGTCTTTCAGACATCATACCTTGCTCATATGACGATAATACTTCTGGTAGTCGGGTGGGTTCTCTGGGATCTGCACAAGACAAGACACAAGTGAGGGCAGGCTGGTGGTGCCTGGCTGCAGAATCACAAGCCGAAACCATCGCGGATGCAGCACCACATGGGACTTTTACTGAGGGAGGCAGACAAGGAAAGAGGTCCTATTTTGAGCAGGGAGTGCTGTAGAGAAACCCTATTTTTGGCCTGGTTCCAGCAAGTGTTGCTAAAGTCCCCTCTTTGGGTGCTTTTCTGCCAGGAGCCATCTGCTTTCAACGTTCCCACTGGCAGCATCATGAGCAAGATCTACGACTGCCTCTGCGCCAAGCTGCCCATGATGGTGACCCTCACCTTGAGCCCCTGCCCCTGCCAGCAGGAGCTGAGCCCATGTGGTCACTACCCAAGGAGTCTGGGTTTCACAGAAGGATGCCTCACATGTAAGGGCACCAGAAAGTATGAAGGCAAAGAAGCCTAAGCTCTCAGTTTTCCAGTCTCTCTTAGCCAGAGCAGTCAACCTGAACATCCCTGAGCCTGGCCAAGGTCCTCTGCAAGCTGCAAGGATGGCTCCCAGCAACATCTCGCAGGAGATTGTCCCTAGGACTTTGCTAGTCCAGCCCTTCAGAAAAGCTCTTCAGAAGGCAACAGATGCATGCAGTAGGGGTCTGGAAAGCAGCCAGTCTGCACATGTGAGAGAGAACATAAAATGGCTCTGCTCACCTGAGTGAACTGGAGGAACTCATAGGCATTTTGAAGGCAGGATGTAAATTCAGGCATCTTCCAGGCTTCTGCCTAGGAACAGAGGTGCAGAGTCAGCAGACAGCAAGGAGTTGTGGCAACCAAATGTGCCCCTCGCAAAGAAGAGGATGCGCAGGGACCTTGGCGACCTGCTGATCTAGGTTCTTCGCTTACCCTTTCTGTACGTTTAATGGAATCATAGAACAGTTTGGGTTGGAAGGGACCTTGAAGATCATCCAATTTCAACCCGCTTGCCATGGGGAGGGACACCTCCCACCAGACCAGGCTGCTGAAGGCACCGTCCCACCTGGCCTTGAACACCCCCAGGAAGAGGGCAGCCACAGCTTCCCCGGGCAACCTGTGCTGGGGCCTCACCACCCTCATCGTGAAGAATTTCTTCCTAATGTCTAATCTAAATCTTCCCCCTTCCAATTCAAAGCTGTTTCCCCTCATCCTGTCACTACTTGCATCTATACTTCACATACTGCTCACTTTCCCTACTGCTCCCATTACAAACCACAATGGTGATGTTGGCATCACTGAGATAGCTGCACGATCAGCTTAGGGCGTTACCAGGGCAGTCACACCGCCCTCCAAAAAATACACTACCATAGCTGTCTCTGCCCCAACGCAGGGAAGCAGGAGAGCTGCACACTGTCCAGGCTCAACGGCAATGCTCTCAGGCCAAGCAAGAGGAAGCAAGAACGGCCAGGGTTTTACCACCAGACTGCAGCAACTGGGAAGTCCAACCTGACCCACTAAGCTGACGCTGTAGCCTCCTGCTTCAAAGGCAGCTGGCAAAGATGTGCTGGGCACCCTGCCTACCACGGCTCAGGTGGGCTCTGAGGAGACGTCTGTTTGCCGGCTCAGTCATACGATGCCGTACCAGAGCTGGCACAGCAGGGGTCTGAGAGGATGCACAGTGGCAGCTGCTGGTATTGGGGACACGTCAGGAGAGACCATTTTCCCAAGGCAGAATTATACCAAGGGGTGCATTACCTCCAAGAAGGCCTGGATGGCAAAGGCCGTATCCCAAAGCTGGGATCCATTTGTGCCCTGGAAGAGAGAAAGTAGAGAGTGAGAGGCAGGTGCCAGTAGCAGCCTGAACTAGCTGTGAGGTCTACGGAACAGCATAAGCAGGGCCTCCTCATTACTCCTACCAGCTCCCCGTACCCTGCGTCTCCGTTTTATGTCGCCCAACACCACAACTGATGAGCTGACACGGAAGGGACAGACAGATGAGGCAGCTCAGGGACATGGTTTAGCGGATATTGGGTGCGGTTGGACTCGATGATCCTGGAGGTCTGATTCAGCTCAGGCCCACAGTGAATAAGCTATCCCATTATTCCACGGGGTGAATAAGCTATCCCATTATTCCATGGTCTTTGACTGCATGCCAGGGTCCCATTCAGTCACAGATAAACTCTTACAGAACTTCACCTGCATCTTCATGCCGTCGAGGCCCAGCCTGTGGGAGGAGAGAGCACAGAGCTGCAGCACAGACACAGTGAGAGTGCCAGGAAGCGGGCTGGGAGCCACGAGGTGCCTACTCCATAGGAACTGGAGCTCTATGTTGCGCCAAGTGGGCCGTGCTCGGCCCTTACCAGAGATAGTCGGGGATCCTGGAAACATGCTCCTGAAAAGCTGGGGAGTTCTTCCCATCCACGAACCAGCGAACCAGCATGTTGATCGTCTTGGAAATCTGCCAAGAGCAGCACTAGCACTGTTGTGGAGACAGCTTCTTCCAGCTCCAGAGACATATACCCCTTCCACCTAGCACAAAGCCATCTAGAGGTGGTCCCGGGCTTAATCCCAACAGCTCCATCTGTGGCATTACGAGCATAGCTGAGTTAGTGGGACAGGTGCCAAGAGATTACTCCAGAGCTTCCCCTCAAATCATTTCCCTAGACCTCAAGGAGAGGTACCCGTCCCCAGGGCCACAACTGTCCCCAAGCCCTCTGTATCTTCTGTGCCATGTTAACATCACGTTCTTGAGCATCAGGACCAGCAGGAGTTGTGCCTGAGCAAGATCTGGTGATTATGCCACAACTGGAAAGGGCTGAGAGGCCGCAAGCCGGTCCCTAAAGGGCAAGATTTTGAGAGGATCCACAGTGGGTTCCCTACCGGCCCAATGCTGATGCACTTGGTGAATCTGTCATCAGCTTCGATGTGGTTGTACAGCTCTGTGATGGCTCGCTGCCGCAGGTGGGTGCTGTGGTGGGCTTCATACACATTCATGATGGCTACAGGAGAAAAAAAGGGACATGCAATGAAAAATCCACTCCACGCAGCCAGATTCACTTGCTTTGGCAGGTTGCACCTGCACCACTGCTCATGTGACGACCACTCAAGGAACGCACAGGAACTGCTCTGCCCCAGAGCGGCCTGAGGACCTAGACACAAGGCCCTGCTGCTGCTCTCAGGGAGGGAGAAGCCCAAGCACCACACAATCCATAGAATCACAGAATTGCTTGGTTGGAAAAGACCTTTGAGATCATCAAGTCCAACCGTACCTGTCATCTACTAAACCATGTCCCTGAGAAACTCATCCACTCATCTTTTAAACACCTCCAGGGATGGTGACTCCACCACCTCCATGGGCAGTGCCTGACCACCCTTTCAGTGAAGAAATTTTTCTTGATGTCTAAACTGAACCCCCCCCAGTGCAACTTGAGGCCATTTCCTCTCATCCTGTACCCTGGGAGAAGAGACCAACACCCACCTCGCTACAACCTCCTTTCAGACAGTTGTAGACAAGAGATAAGGCCTCAGCCTCTTCTTCTCTAGGCTAAACAACCCCTGTTCCCTCAGTTGCTTCTCATAAGACTTGTTCTCCAGCCCCTTCCCCAGCATTGTTGCCCTTCTCTGGACAACCTCCGTGTCTCCATTCCAGCTCCAACAACAGTTGCTGGCAGCAGAACATAAAGAGGCCCCATGGTACAAGGCAGCTTCAGTTCCATCAGCTCACTTGACGAGGCCCCTCCTGCCCCAGCCAATGCCGCACTCACCATAGGCAACCCCCAGCAGCCAGCTGTGCGGGGTGTACACATCACAGGCAGCCACCTTGTTCCTCTGCGCTGGCCAGTCTATGCTGGCGTAGTCTTGCACGTACAGCTCCTGGCACAAGAAAACAAAGAGCACCAACCTGGCAAGCTGGGAGCAGCACCCAGAGGCAGCTTGCTGCTGGAAGGTGGCTCTGCTGCCTGGACAGAGAGACCGTGCGGGTATGAGACCGGCCACTTCACAAGCCAGAGGCTGGCCCACAAGGACATGGCTGACACAGCAGCTGGTCAGGAAGTCACGCGTCCTTGTCAGGGAGCCCCACCAGCTTCAGCTCCTTACCTGCCGCAAGCTCCGTATCAGCTCATCCTCTTCTGCTGACAGACGCTTGGCGTAACAGTAGCTCATGGGGAGGTAAACCTGGCGGCAGTGACACCAGAGTCGGGACGGGTGGGCTGGGAACCACGGAGGAAGCAGCCTGTTCATAACAGAGAAGGTGCTACTGTGAGGAACAAGGAGGGCCAGGGGAGAGATGGATGTGCTGATAGGGGGATGCCCGGAGCAGAGCATGCCTTTCCCTATCCCCTGTTCCATGCCTGCTGCTGCTGGGACAGCTGCAGCAGAAAAGAAGGGACTGTCCATGCACTGTGACCCTGCTCAGATCCTCCCCAACAGGGCCAGCAAACACCACTCCTGGCTCAGCTGACACAGGACAGGGAGGATCCTGAGCTCAGAGAAGAGGGAGGGGAGAAGTCAATTCAGAAGCCTCTTCCTCATGTGACTTTGAAGGCCCAGGCCCAGAATGATGGCTAAATGCTAAATGGTTCTGTGCAGTCCCTGATTTCTCCCAGGAAAAATGTCACATCCTTTCACTCTCTGAGTAATGGGAGAGGGTACAGGTGAGGGCTCGAGCTGGCAGCCTTACATGTGTCCTGTCCTGCTAGGGCCCAGTTCTGGCTGGCCAAAACAGCACAAGATAGTGGCAGCAGGCAGGGAGCACACGGATGCATCAGGGACCCTCTAGATGAAGTTAACAAGGCTGGGCTCCGGCATCTCCCGTCAGCACAGTGTTCAGTGCTATCTACCCACCAGCTGGCCTTGCTGGTCTCCCAGCTGACAAGCAGTCTGAACACTCCCAGTTCCAGGACACAGCTGGAACTATCCCAGCAAACACCACAGCCTGGGAGAGCTCTGGGTCAAGGCTGGTGGCAGGACTGACAATATTCCCCTACCTCCATCAAGAGGAGCACATACCACATCTCTGGGAGAAGTGTATTCATTCCCTCCCAGCTGTAAACGTTCAAGACAGCCAGCCAAAACTTCCCCCAGGAAGGGATTCCCACAGCACCTCCTGCAGAGAGCAATATCAGCTTTCAGGGTTAATGCAACCCTCCTTTCTCCCCTGTGGCAGGGTCCACTTCCCCCATGTTTGGGAACTTGTCACCCAGGCAGGGACACATGTCCTGAGAAAAGCAAGCAGGTAATGGTACAAAACCACGACACAATTCCCCACCACTAACTGAAAATGCAGGTGCCAACCAGGGCAAGCAAGACCAACAGGTCCTCCACTACCTGGTAGGCACCCACGTTCTACAGAGCCCTCGAGTCCTGCCAGACCTCTCTCACCAGCGCACCAGCCCATGGCTGCTGTGCTGGGCACAACGGAGCTGACCTTTGCTGTGCAGGTTGACACGGGCCCGCACAACGTCAGGGTCGTCTGCTCCGAGCCCCAGGATCCTCAGGGCTATGTAGTTGAGTGCTGTGCCAAACACCGTCGATTTGTCTTCCACATGCCTGTCACGTGCAGAGAGACAGCAGAGCCATCAGCCAGGTATCAGCATTAGCCAGACTGTCTTTGACAGGGCAAAGCGGGATGCCAGGGGGGTCTGTGAAGATCAGGAGATCCAACTAATCCAGGGAGAAACACTGCTCTGTACCACCCTGTCACACATCATACTTTGGGATATAGCACCACAGAGGGGATGCAGCCAGACTTGACCCTCCAGCCATCTCTGTGGCAGAAGGCAAACCTGGAGTGCTTACACGGGTGAGTGCAACCACCTAGAGGTATCGCAGATGCTCAGGCCCACTCCCCAAGTCTGGGCAGATTTGGCAGCAGCTCCAAATGCATTGTATGAAAGGACAGAAGGCTATCACTCTATCACTCCTCTTGATAAGGATGGAAGAGGCCCTAGTGGCCTACACAACATGCATACAGTTAAGGCACTGCCACCTACTTTGTGGCATCTAACCGTGTTTTTCACTCAGGTCATTGTGTGATTCCATTGCTGATCTCTTCTCTCTGGTGACCAATGACCGGACGCAAAAGAATGGCAGGAAGAAGTGCCCGGGGAGGTTTAGGTTGACTGTTAGGAAAAGGTTCTTCATCTAGAGGGTGTTGGAGCACTGGAACAGCTCCCCAGGGAAGCAGTCACAGTGCCAAGCCTGACAATATTCAAGCAGTATTTGGACAAAGCCCTCAGACACACGGTGTGAATGTCGAGGTTGTCCTGTGCAGGCAAAGGAGTTGCACTCCATGATCCTTGTGGGTCCCTTCCAATTCAGGTCATTCTGTGATTCAAGTAGTGGACCTTGGAGGTGCCATCACTAAAAGAAGCATCTTTGCTACTCACAAGCCCCAGCCTCCATCCGGGAGCTGCACAGAGCGCAGGTACCGCACCATCTCCTTCCGAAACCCCTCTGGCAGCTGAATCTTGACAGTGTGGCATGTGATGAGGAGCCCTGGAAGATTAAGCAGGCTGGCTCAAAGATGCTGGTAGCACCTTTGCCCCTCTCAGGGAATCAAAGAAGGTGCCCAGTGGGGCTTTAAGTGGTGAGAGGGAGAGGGGGTCAACCTGGCAGGAGGGAGAGGGGCTGTCCAGCATCCAGCTGGATAATACAATGGGTGAGCAACTGGCTGATGGGTCAGGCTCAAAGGGTCATAGTGAATGGAGTTACATCAGGCTGGCACCCAGTCACTAGTGGGGTCCCCCAGAGATCCATCCTGGGGCCAGTGCTCTTCAATATCTTCACAAATGACCTGGATGAAGGTCTTGAAGGTTTACTAACCAAGTTAGCTGATGACACAAAACTGGGGGGAGCTGTCAACACTCTTTGGGGCAAAGAGGCCTTGCAGAGGGATCCTGACATATTGGAGAGCTGGACAAACACCAACACCATGAAATTTAACAAGGACATGTGCTGGGTTCTGCACATGGGACACAGCAACCCTGAATACATGTACAGCCTGGGGTCTGAGAGGCCGGAGGGCAGCCCTGCAGAGAGGGACCTGGGGGTTCTGGTCGACAGCAAGTTGAACATGAGCCAACAGTGAGCACTGGCAGCCAAGAGGGCCATCTGTGTACTGGGGTGTATCAAGCACAGCACTGCCAGACAATCAAAGGAGGTGATTGTCTATGCACTGGTGTGGCCCCACCTCAAGTCCTGTGCACGGTTTTGAGTGCCACAGTATAAAAAAGCCATAAAACTACCGGAGAGCGCCCAGAGGAGGCCACAAGGCTGGTGAAGCGTCTAGAGGGGATGTCGTATGATAAAATGGCTGAAGTCACTTGGTCTGGTCAGCCTGGAGGAGACTGGGAGGGTATCTCATAGCTGTTTATTGCCTTCTCACAAGGGAGGGAGGTGAAACAAATGCTGATCTCTTCTCTCTTGCAATCTATGACAGGACTACAGATAATGGCAGGAAGATGGGCCAGGGCAGGTTTAGACTGAATACTAGGAAAAGGTTCTTCACCCAGCGGGTGGTGGAGCACTGGAACAGCTCCCCAGGGAAGTAGTCACGGCACCGGCACCGGCACCGAGTCTGCCAGCATTCGAGAAGCATTTAGGCAATGCCGTCGGGGGGAGGGGGGGGGAAAGGGGGGCTGTACCTGGCAGGGTGGGTGCGGGAAGAGGGATTGTACCTGGCGGGAGGGGAGAGGAGCTGTTCCTGGCAGGAGGGACTGTTCCTGGCAGGAGGGACTGTACCTGGCAGGAGGGACTGTACCTGGCAGGAGGGACTGTACCTGGCAGGAGGAAGAGGGGTCCGCCATAGTCGCCCGCCCAGTGCCCATCCTCGGCCTGCAAAGCGCCGTAAAACCGCATCCCCTTGCGGGCAGCGCCCCGCGCCGATCCTGCCGCCGGCCCGGGCGGCAGCGCCTCGCCCTGCGGGGACACAGCGCCTCAGTAGGGGCGGCTCCCGCGCCCCGGCCCGGCCGCCCCCCGGCCCTGCCGCCCGCACCGTGTCCAGGCCCAGGCTGTGCTGCTCCAGCGCCGTCTGCGCCCGCCGCTCGCCGCCGCCCGCCGCCGCCTCCTCCTCCTCCTCCTCGCCGCCATCGCCCAGGTAGCGCCAGCGCTGCCGCCCGCCCTCGCAGCGCAGCCGCCAGGCGGGCAGCGCCGTGACCGCCGCCGAGCGCCGCGGGCCGCCGCGCCGCCGCACCTCGCCGCCCTGAGCCGACATCGCCGTCAGCAGCCCTGTCCCTGTCCCCTGCCCCGGCCCCGCCCGAGCGGGAGCGCGGCTGCACCGCCCTGGGCCGACATCGCCTCACATGCGGCAGCCAATCGGTCGGCGCCGCCGGGCCGGCTGCACCAATCGCCGTCTTTGGGGGCGGGGCCGGAGAAGGGGAAGTCAGAGGCGGGGAGGCGGGGTTAGAGAGGGGCGGGCCAGTGAGAGGTAGGGGAGGGGTTCGACTTGTCTTTCTTTTGTTGGCGGTAACCTGTAGTGTGCGCTAACGATGGTCTGCAAGCTGCTGTGGATTAATGTAATGCAGGACTTTTCCTGGTCCTTGACCCCAAAGACTCAGTGCTGCAGGTGTGGCGTTTAGGAGCTCCCCCGTGCGGCCCACCTGTAAACAGAAGGGAACGGCCCTTGAGCAGTTTCTTGGCTGGTCAGCCTCAACATTAGACTTTTCAAAAGAGCTCAGCGTTGTCCTGTCTCCCTGCTGGCTTCGATGACAAAATTCCCATAGGTTTCGAGGTAACATTGAGTGCTCTGGGAGACCCCATCTAAGGGTCTACGGTAAAATAACTGCTGTGGGAAAAGTTGTAAGAAAAAGTTAGACGTTTAGCCACAGGGAAACGGAACACCGTATGGAGTATTCTTAATATAATTAACGTTTCGAAGAGGAAGTGACTCTCATGGTATTACGAAACACGTTACATAGACCTCAGTCTTGCAAGATATAAACATCGGGCTATTCACTTGGTCTATGGCGTATTTTTCAGAAAGGTACCAAACAGTAGGTTGCGAACTATGAATTTTTTATTGAGAGTGACTTTCCAGACAAAGAAACGCAACCCACGTGTCATTTCTGAGTCTGACCTGTAGTCACGTGAAAGCAGACATGAAATCCATATGGATGCAAAACACACATTTCTTAACAATGGCACTTCAAACATCGTCCCAACAGTTTAGGTTTGTATCAAAATTGTTTAAAACTTTCTGGGAAATATTTACTTTCTTGTGTTTCAGTTTTAACTGCCTGCATGATCTCTGGTTGTTTTTTTCTTCATAACTGAATAACATCTGGAGCTCTTTATAAATCATGCTATTAGATGCCCTCTTGTCTCAAAGAAGTTTTTAAATTGTAAAAAGCCATCTTCCCTTTGCAACAAATCTATGTCTTTTGGTGTCCAAAATATTTGAATTTAATATTGAGTCTCATTGCTGTCACTGTTTTCACCGTTTCTGTCCAGACTTCTCTATCGCTGCAAGCTGAAAGTTTTACTTTGGGATTCTTAATGGTTGAACAACTACAGAGCAGGAATGACCTCCCAGAGTGGTTTAGAAGCAACCGTTGAATCCCTTGAAGAGCATCCATGTAGCATGTAGACCATGTGAGCGCTTTCCCATCTATATGGAACCAGAAAGTTCCTAGAAAGAACTCTAAAAATGCCAGCAGTTTTGCATTTATTTTTACCATTTTGGGGGGACAATCTCAAAGAATCAGAGGAGGCTCAGGGGAGACCTCATTGCTCTCTACAACTACCTAAAAGGAGGTTGTACACGGGCAGGGGTTGGTCTCTTCTCTCAGGTGACCAGTGACAGAACTAGAGGGCATGGACTCAAGCTTCGTCAGGGAAAGTTTAGACTTCATGTTAGGAAAAAGCTCTTCACTGAAAGGGTGATTGGCCATTGGAATGCGCTGCCCAGGGAGGTGGTGGAGTCACCGACCCTGGAGGTGTTTAAGGGGAGACTGGTTGAGGCACTGAGTGCCATGGTTTAGATGATGGTGTTAGTGTTGGTGTTAGTGTTGGGATATAGGTTGGACTCAATGATCTCGGAGGTCCTTTCCAACCTTATGATACTGTGATACTGTGTGATCCGTACCATTAATTCAGTTCATGTACTCGAAAGGGAGCATGACTTTGTTTGTTTCCTTAGAATCACAGAGAAATTTATGTGGGGATTTATGTGTCTCGGCCAGCCTACCTGAAGGTTTGTGCTCCAGAGCTTGATCTGGTGCTCCTTGAGCATGAATTTTAGAAGCGTTTGACGTAAGCATAGCATTCAAAGACAGTTTTTGTCCTCTGCACTGCCATATATTGCGTACACGTTTGCTGCCTCTTGAGCATACCATGTTCATCACATCTTGGGTAAGGTCCCCAATGACTCGACAGGATCGTGTTGTATTGACATGTTACAAAAAGGAGGGCAATGTCTCTCTCAACAGCAGCGTGAGTTCTGCAGCAGGCTGAGTGTACATCTGCCCTAAATATAAACGTTTTGCCAGAGGATTTGGGATGGGATTAGAAAGCCAGTGCTGAACTCTTTAAAGGTTCTAGAAGAGCAGGCTTGTACTTCCATTAAATATTTAGAGGGGATTGGATCTACAAGGACCAGCATGATAGATCTTAAAAGAAGACTAAATTGTTCTCTGTCTTATTGAATGGTTTGGAGGAGGAACCAGTTTAAACACAACGAGTTTTTTATAAGGAGAAACAGCTGAAATAGGTGGAAAAAGGCTGCAGATTGAAGCGCCTGCCTCATTGCTAAAGCAAGGCAAAAGCACTATCAGTGTGGCTGTGTCTTGTGGTACCACTAATGCTCTGGTTTCCCCACTGTGTAGCGAACTCTGTCTGCCGTAGGCTTTACCAAGCTGAAAAAAGAGAGGCTGTTGGAAATTGAAGTGTTTTCATTGCACCTTATTTGGTACCCATCACACAACAGTCTAGACTGGTATAAAATCAAGAGCCAGCCCAAATCATTGAGCACCCTTTGTAAGAGGTATAAGTCACATGGGATTTCTTAACTGTGGTTTGTGTGTGCCTGCTAATAAGAAGGCTGTACCTGCATCACAAAACCTTTGTCAAGAGGTTATTATCCACACAGGAAAGAAAACATCTCCCTTTTTGTCACATTTCCATTAACTTCGACAGGAATGTCTGTGACAAGATGTAGGATTTTTTCAAGCAGGTTTTATTCTTTCAGGTGTTTTGCAAATTAAAGTCTTTGTCCAGCTTTTTTTTTCCAAAGATGAGGTATGCTGCTAGAGTGTTTGATTTGGTATATTATGTGTTCTGTTATGTAAATAATGAGAGTCTACTTTGTACACCTATGTATTGCAGGGTCAGAGAAGTATACTGGTTATAAACAGTTAAAACTTGGACGAAAGGTTAGAAATTACTGTTGGCACTACATGGGTGTATCAGAAGTAACTGCATCCTGGAAGCTTTGTGTATGTGAAACTCTCCATTCAGTGACTTTTAACTCTCCCTCTTTCTCACTTGGCATCTGCTGTTATTCCAATAGACCCGTCGGAGCATGGTGTTTGCTAAACATCTCCGTGCAGTGGGAGACGCGTTTAGAAGCAAGTATCTTCAATCCTCAGATGAGTCAGACAGGACTCATTACAAGGAGGACTGGATGCAGATGAAGGTAAAATCATAACAGTCTGTTTCCTGTAACAAATGTAAGAAATTTTATTTGAGTAGTCCTGACTGTACACTGCATGGGATTTGGAAGATAGATGTGAGTCTAGCTCTCCCTGCTCAGATCGAGGTGGACACGCATGCTCCTACTGTACCCTCTTCTCTCCATGTGACATGAGTAGACAGAGTCTGTTGAGATGTGCCTGACTGGTGCAGGGTGACAGATTTATGCTCCGTTCATTTCACTAAAGGAAGCTTGTGTTTCTTCTCGTATTCAGCATCATCTGTGGGTGTAAATTTTACCTGCAAACTGCCAGTTGTGGATTTGGTCAAGGAGAACAGTTTTTGCTCACTGAGATTCCGTGCTGTAGTTTATGCCCGTAGATGCAGGCGACCCAAGATCAAAACATGGCAATGAGGGTCCCAAAACAGTGCTAATCCATACCTTAAAATTACTTTCTGCAGCTAGAGTAATCCAATGCCTTATCCAGAGATGACACATTCAGGCCTTTTCAGTGTGAATGAGTAGTGATGCTCTCATGTTTTAAACTTTATCGATCTTTCTCCTTTAGGCTAAGATGGGCACAGCTCTGGGCGGTCCATACCCTGGGGTTCATCTCAGAAGGAAAGACTTCATTTGGGGTCACAGAGAGGATGTGTCTTCCCTGCAAGGAGCAGTAAAAAAAATCCACAGCCTCTTGAAGATGCTTAAGCCTGACAAAGTTTTTGTAGCCACCGATGCTGTTGCAGAGGGTAGGCTGGTTGTAGTCTGTTTAGGTTTGACAGATTTTGACAAGGAGTGCAGTGATTACCGCTTTGTTTTTATAAATGCCTTCAAGTTCATACACCTCCATCACTGAAGGAGGAATTGAACAGGATTGGGCAGCTGCTTCCTTCCAGCTTGAATAACTGCAGTCAAACCATTCCCTTGATATTTCCCATAGGAGGTTTGAAGGTCTCCACAATGGGAAATCAGGTATTGAATTTGCCTGTTCCTCCTTTCCTTTCTTCCATCCCACCTTTTTTCTTAGTGTTTCAGAGACTCTCAAACATGCCACTGGGAAGGGTCCTCTGAAGTATTCCACACAACTTTCCCCTTGGCTTCCCCCAACACCAGACTGGTGGGGGCCTGGCTGTCTGTGGCCAAGGCTTAGAAACCTGCAAGGACAGTGTTCCCCTCCCAGACATTATCCCAGGCTGCACCTCCCTCCCAATAGTATCTCGGGATCTGTTTCAGTATGTAGTGTTAGAAAAGCCCTGCAGGATTATCCAAGTTTGCTGTCAAGAAAGGCCTCTTGGTACATCTCCCCTGTTCAGGCTGGTAGTAATATATATATTTATGTATATCATAGGCTCCTGCCCCTGCCTGTGATATTCTGATGTTTGGCAAGTGTGTTGCAAAGTTTGTAGGTAGAGTTTGGTTTCACTTGCTTTGTAACGGTTTACCTGGGGATTCCTTAATGACTTCTTTTTTATAGCAGCAGCGAGTTGCTCATCATAAAAATAAATTTGTATCGATCGTTTTTCAGAGACCGAATTACTCAAGAAACTGCTGGTTGAAGTGGCGAGTTTTGAACTCTGCTAAGAGGAGCTGGGACTCTGCAAAGATGGGGCCGTGGCTCTGATTGACCAGTGGATCTGTGCACATGCAATGTAGCACGTTTGGCTTTCCTTTGAGGAGCCAAATCTTACTGTCACAACACTGAATATTGTTTGTGACCCAGATAAAGTTGCTTACAAATCATCCATGACATGACGTTATGTCATTGATATCATAGAATCATAGAATCATAGAATTATCTGGGTTAGAAGAGACCTCCAAGATCATCAAGTCCAACCCGATGTATAATTGCTATATTCATAGAAGCATAGATAGTTTGGGTTGGAAGGGACCTTAAAACCCACCCAGTTCCAAACCCTTGCCATGGGCAGGGACACCTCCCACCAGACCAGGCTGCTCAAGATCCCATCTAACCTGGCCCTTGAGTGCTTCCAGTGATGGGGCATCCACACTTTCTCTGGGCAACCTGTGTCAGTGCCTCACCACCCTTCTTATGAAGAATTTCAGCCACTCCCCCTCATCCTATCACTACTTGTCCTTATAAAAAGTCCCTCCCCAGCTTTCCTATAGCCCCCTTCAGGAATTGGAAAGCTGCTATGAGGTCTCCTTGGAGCCTTTTCTTCTCTAGGCTGAACAAGCCCAGCTCTCTCAGCCTGTCCTCATAGGATAGGTGCTCCAGCCCCCTGATCATCTTCATAGCCTCCTCTGGACCCACTCCAACAGTTCCATTCACTTCTTATGTTGGGGATTCTAGAACTGAACACAGGACTCCAGGTGAGGTCTCACAAGAGGGGACTAGAAGGGGGAGGATCATCTCCCTCAACCTCCTGGCAATGCTTCTTTTGATGCAGCCCAGGACACTGTTGTCCTTCTGGGCTGTGACTGCACGTTGCTGGCTCATGTTGAGCTTCTCATCAGTCAGCACACCCAAGTCCTTCTCCACAGGGCTGCTCTCAATCACATCACCCCCCAGCTTGTATTGATACCAGGGGCTGCCCCGACCTAGGTGTAGGACCTTGCCCTTGGCCTTGCTGAACCTCATGAGGTTCACACAGGTCACTTCTCCCGCTTGTCCCTCTGGATGACATCCACTCCTCTGGTGTGACCACTACCCTGCTCAGCTTGGTATGATCCCCAAACTTGCTGAGGGTGCACTCGATCTCACCATATATCATTAATGAAAATATTAAACAGCACTGGTCCCAGTATGGACTCCTGAGGGACACCACTTGTCACAGGTCTCCATCTGGACAATGAGCCATTGAGCACTGCTCTCTGAATGGAACCATCCAACCAATTCCTTATCCAAACAGTCCACCCATCAAATCCATATCCCTCCAATTTAGAGAGAAGGATGTTGTGGGGGACTGTGTCAAAGGCTTTACAAAAGGCCAGACTGATGACATCCATTGCTTCTCCCGTGTCCACTGATGCGGCCATTCCATCATAGAAAGCCACTAGGTTGGTCAGACGGGACTTGCCTTTGGAGAAGCCATGTTGGCTGTCTGGAGTCACCTCCCTGTCCTCCGAGTGCTTTAGCATGGCTTCTAGGAGGATCTATTCCATGATTTTCCTGGACACAATGGTGAGGCTGATGGGTTGGTACTTCCCAGGATCCTCCTTTATACCATTTTAAAAATGGGCACAATGTTTCCTTTCTTCCAGTCATAAGAGACTGCCATGACTTTTCAAATATTATATATACAATGAAATATAACATAATATTTTATAATTTATAATAATTTTATTATCACATCATTTCAATGAACATTAAAGTTCATTGAACTGAAATTAATTACGCTGGACGAAAATCAATTACTTGCCTTTTGAAAACTGGGTCCCTTCACAAACCCATTCTGATGGCTTTTCACAGATATTTTATAGGCACCTCTGTTTCACCATTTTCCTTCCAGGCCCATGAGGAAAGGGAGATCCTAGGATTTGATACACAAGCAAATTACAGCCTATTTTGTGGTGAGAAAGAGAAAAACTGTGAGTAGCCAAATCACTGGAAAATCGTATACTAAGATACAGAGAAATCGAAGAACTTCAGTTCTGGCAAGCTCAGGAGACTAAGGAAAAACTACAGGGAAACGCTTCTCTTTCACCAGGCTCTTTGACTTGGTTCTCTAACCCCTTTTTGGTGTTTACTTGACGTTGGGGTTTTGAAGTACAAGCAATATTCACCGTCTTAGCTGTGCACTGATGGGAGCGAGGAAAATGAAGTCAGCCTGGGATCCAGTTCTTGGCACAGCGAGTATTAGAGGACAATACCAGACACTACAACTGACTCTTGGAAGGCAAAACTTCATCCTGGAACTGAGTAACAAACAAACTAAATCATGGCTTTCTTTGAAGTTCTGGGGGAGAAGAGGAACAGTTTAACGTCTATAAATGTAACACAGCTGCGGTCTGTACTGCATTCCTGTCTTTACATTTTGTTCTGTTCAGTGTTTGCCTCTGATCGCAAAAAAATACATCTCAGTTTTGTAAGCTGCGCTACGCAAGACACAGGTTGTGTGTAAACTCTGCTGTTCCTTGGGCAAGCCTTCCCTTTTCAAACAGTAATTTGTGAACGTTCAAATTGCCTGATGCAACCAGTGCTCAATGAAAGAAGAGGAGGTGGTATTCCTACCTGAGCATCTGCCGCTTCCAGTAGCGGTCTCAGTGAGTCTGTGCTGAGGCCTAAAGATGAGGCTTGTAGGGTGGTAAAAGAAAGGTTATGTTTCTTACCTTCACAAAGGAAACCTTGTTCTTCTGTCCTCCCAAAAGTCTGTTCTGTTGGACTGGTGCGAAAGTCATCACCCTTGAGGGATCACCCAGTCACTCAGTTCAGTGACGGAGATGCTTTGCTAGGGAGCAAGCTAAAAGGCCTTCCAGGTTTCCACATCTGTTAAATGAATCATCCCAGTAATCCAGCAAATCAGTTTTCTACGTTTCTGCTTTCAGCTTATGCAAGAAGCAAACCAAGGACAATGAGACAGCAATGGTCACTGCACCCTGAGACTATGTGTAGAAGCCTTGCAGGTGGGGTTGTGCTCTGATGGAGATGGTTGGCTGGTGATGCTGGGGAAGGGCCTCATGCTACAAGAGCACAGCTCCTATTTGAGAAGGGGTTTGCGTGAGTACGGATTCCAGCTCGTGCAGTCTCCTGCTGTGTAGAATTGGCTGCTGGGAAGTACTCTGCTCCATTCTGCACTTCAGGTGGGTCTTTTGCCCCGCAAGATCTACAACAGCTCTGTTAAGCAGGAGAAACCCTTTTCAAAAGTGGACTAGGAGACAGATTTCAAAAGGTGAAGGCGGCTTTTCTTCCTTAAAGTCAGTTTTACCAGACTACCTCACAGTTAGCAGACCCATCCCATGTTCCTTCCTCTAGGCTTGAGTAGGAGTATACGTAACCCTCCTGCGCCGTGCAGTGGGCATTTCACAGATGCTCCCAGGCAATGAGGTTGTTTCTTCCCATGCAACTGCAGCAGAAGCTGTGAAGACTTCTCAGAAAGCAGCAGCAGCTCTCCTGCTCTTACCGGCTGTTTATTGTATCTCCGTGCAGCAGCGGAGCCTCTGGCGACAGAGTGAGGAGCCCAGCATTTCAAAGCAGTGCCTTTTCCCACCAAGTCTAATGCTCTTCTTTAGCCTGTGCAGATTTGTGTCCATGGCAGTAATGCTGTTACGGTCCATTTGTGGAGTAGATGGTCTTGTGGGATCCGTTCTCTCTGTCTCAGCGTACAGAAGACATTCTCATTGATGTGAAAAGAGCAAAAGTTGTGTGGGATGCAATATCCAGGGAGCATTGTGTCAGGTTTTCTCTCCACCTTCAAGGACAAGCATCATGTGTTCCAGGCACCCACTGGAGCAGAGCAGTGGTCTCCTGCAGCCCTTTCTGTACGGGTCCGTGGGCATTTTTGGATTGAAGGGCTGGTGGGGGGCATCTGTGCCATAGTGAGTGCTGCAGCAGCAATCAGAGCAGGTGGGTGATGCTCCCGCTTCCGGGGAACAGGCTGTGGCGCCAACCCCTCATGGGAAGGTGCATTGCCTGAGGGTCCTGCTTGCTTCAGGACTTGACTTTTCCTCCACTGGTTTGTTCCCACAAAGGAAAGATACGTGGATGAGAGGAAGGAGCAGGACTGTTCATTCAGGGAAGAGCACATATAATCACATTCACAAGTCTATTGGCTCCCCAGTCTGTGTGTCTGTCCAGGGTTGCCGTGTCCCAGTGGCAAAACCCGGCACCTGCACTTGTTAAACTTCATGCAGTTGGTGATTGCCCAGCTCTCCAACCTGCCCAGATCCCTCTGCAGGGTCTCTCTGACTCCAAGAGTGTCACCCACTCCCCCCAGTTTCCTGTCATCGGCAAACTTGGTTAGTAAACCTTCCAGTCCTGCGTCCAGGCCATTCATGAAGATAATAAAGCGTGCTGGCCCAAGATGGATCCTGAGGAATCCCGATAGCGACTGGTCACCAGCCCGATGTAACCCCATGCACTATGACCCTTTGAGCCTGACCCAACAGCCAATTGCTCACCCACTGCATTATGTGTTTCTCCAGCTGCATGCTGGACATTTTGTTTAGGAGGATACTATGAGAGACAGTATCAAAGGCCTTGCTGAAATCCAGCCTGCTATTGCCTCGCTCCCCCTTCAAATCTCGTTTAAACCGTGTCAATCAGCCCCGCTAGCTCTTGAGCAAAAACCCTTTTCCCCTTCTGTGAGAGGTGCCTGCCATCAGATGCCAGAAGACCTGATGAGGAATAGACCATCCCATGGTCAAAACCCCCATAGTTCTGCTGATGACCCCAACCTCTGAGCCACTTGTTGAGCAGCTGGATCTGCCTGCTCAATTCTGGGCTCTTCCCCGCTACCGAAAGGACCGAAGAAAACACCGCCTGTGCTTGTGACTCTTTAATGAACCGTCCCAGGCCTCGGAGTCCCTTTGGATTGCGAAAGGAGTTCTCCTTGCTATGTCTTTGCTGCCTACGGGAAAACCCACCAGTGGGGAATAGTCTGAGGGCTTCTTCAGAGTAGGAAGTTACTGGTGGTATCTCTTACCCTGGCCCCAGGGAGGCAGCAAACTTCCCTGTGGGCAGGGTCTGGTCGGCGTATTGGACCCTCCCGTGGGGGTCCTGGGATGTCCTCCTCCTCCTCCATGCCCTGTGGAGCCAGTCTTGCAGCACCCGCAGCCCAGATCTGGCGGGAGGCCTTCCCCCTGCAGCTCTCAGCATATGTATGGTTTGAGTTGCCAGGTTTGAGACGGAGAGGCTACGGTCACTTGTCATGTCTCGAAGGGCTGGAATGGTGAGGAAGAGAGCCAAGGTGAGAGCCTGGGACTGCGGGGACCCCAGCAACCCCTCCCACAGGGCCACTCCACAGGACAGCAAGGAGCAGGGGCAAAGGCATCAGCCAGAGGGTGATGGCCACCAGTAGCCCACGTGGCCCTGAAGTCTCCCTTGGCTCTACCCATGCTGTCCCTTGTGATGCAGGGAACAGAGCCCTCACAACCAGAGAAGGGATTGCAGCTCCCTGCCCAGGGTGTTTCCTCCTCCCCACCAGTCCCCACTGCCTCCACCTACCTCCGTAGATGATCTGGAGCTCATCCTGGTCAGCCTTCATGTGTCGCCCAGCGAGCCCTAGGAACACACATTCCATCCCAAATCCTGCAGCCGCAGCAGCACACCTTCCCCAGCCCAGCCCATCTCCCCCAGCATTCCCCATGGATTCCCAAGGGCAGGGAGGCAGCAGGCAGCAGGAAGTCCCTCGGGCCTGCACCACGGTGTGCTTGGGACTCCAGGAGCTGAGCAGGGCAGGGAGGGACCCTGGGGGTTGTGACTCACCAAGGAACTTGATGGCCTCCTCTTGCAGGAGCTCCTGGGGGCTGTACAGGTACGGCAGGGACTGGCATATGTACTCCACTGCTCTGCTCCTGTCCTCTGCGAGCTGGAGAGAGCAAGGGGATAGAGGGAAGGGTTGGCACAGGGCTGTCCCGGCCCCCAAGAGCGGTCTCTCCTGTCAGGACACCCACGATGCCCAGCCAGCACCCGGTTGTGCCAGGGTTTGAAGGGAATGGAGGGCTGGTGCACCCTGATGAGCTGTGGTGCCACCCTGCCACCAAAGCCCAGCAGGAAGGGGGCTCTATCAGCACCTCTGGGCTCAGCAAGGGAGAGGAAACAGGAGAAGAGCCCGCGGGGCCGCATACCCAAGGGAAGGAGCCTGTGTGGGGCACAGGCTGCAGGGCAAGGGTCTGCAGCAGTGGGCAGGGGCACGGCTGCCAACCCCACACCTTGGGCACTGGGGCAGGAACTTGTCCAGGCTGGCTCTGGGGCTTCGGGGACATCCTTACCAGGCACTTGCCCAAACTCCATGTCTCTTCCCTCTTCAGCAGCTTCCTGAGCTGCTGCTTCTTCAGCAGTTTGGTAGCTTGAAAGAGGGTTTCCCGAGAGGCCTGTGGAGCAGCAGAGACTGGAGTTGGCACCACTGCCCAGGGCACAGGACCTGCATCCTCTGCAGGTGGGTAAGGCTGAGGACCGCTCCTGGGCCCTGGTGGGAAGGGGCAGCAGCTGGGGAACGCGTCGGTCATCAGGTTTGGTGCCTGGGCAGAGGAGTGGGCAACCCCCATCTCGGTCAGCTGGTGCTGCCGAGGCAGCAGGACAGAGGTGCCCAATGCTGCTGCTCTGGAGCCAAAGCCTGGAGCAGCCTGGAGCCCTGATGTCTGCCAGGGCAGGGGGCGGCTTGAGCCGCCTCCCAGGAGGATGCCAGCAGAATGTGGAGCCGGTGCTCTCCTCTGGCCACTGTTACCTCCCCATAACTCTCCCATCCCTGAGAGTGGTGGGGGTGTGAGACGCGGTGGATCTCACAACCTCTCGCAGGGGCTGCACCGCTCTCCATGACCCAGGGAACCGCGTGCGTCAGGATGACCGCAGTGAGCAGAGCATCAGTGAGCAGAGCAGGCACACGTCAGACATCAAGGGGTTCCTGGGCAGAGCATGGGGGCAGCAGGGACTGGGAGTTCTAACCATGAGCACAGCTGCTGAGCACTGCAGGAGCAGGCAGGACAGGCCTGGCAAATGCCCGCACCTACCTCCTTTGCCCTTGCCAGCTCTGGGGCTGTGGACACCCTCCCGGGGGGCTGCACAGTGGAGGGCTGGCTGCAGGGAGTGGGGCTGGGAGGAGAACTCACTGCTTTCTCCCTCTACAGGAGGAGTTACAGCAGGGGGACTCTGTGTCCTTCAGCAGGCCTTGCTTCTGGTTCTCAGGCCCACCCAGCAGCTGCCAGCAATGCCCTCCGCAAATGACCAATGGTCACAGTATCACAAGGTTGGAAAAGATCTCTGAGATCATCTTGTCCAACCTATGGTCCAACACTAGCACCCACTTGTCATTTAAACCATGGCATGTCAACTCAGAAAGCCTCACCTGTGCCATGTGCTTGTTCTCATCACTCAAATGGAAGATCAGTGGCAGCAGGCTCTGGTGCACCTGCCTCTTCATTGCCTTTCTTCCCACTGCCACTAAATAATTCATCTCATCTTGGAAGAGGTGGATGGCCAGAAGCTGCACGGAGCTCGAGTCCTGGTGGAAAGGAAGAGGGCAAGACCTCAGCACCAACTGCTCCAGGCCCACCTGGGCATGGGCCTGAAAAGCCACAGGGCACAAAGTCTCCTGGCAGCATCCAGCACCCGTTGGGGGGGGCACAAAGACTTACGTGGTTAAAGAGCAGCCGGAGGCTCTCAGCCAGCTGGAGAATGATGGCACTTGGCATGTCCTTGTCCTGGAGCAGCTTTCTGAACAATGACAGGGTCTTCCCAACCACCTCTGCGTCTTCATCCCGCAGGAGCTCCAGGAGCCTCGGCAGCAGGAAGTGAATTCTTTTTGTCTGTGCGGAACACAACAACTTGTGGTGAAGCCATAAAAGTCTGCACTGCCAAACGTTTGGGCTGTTCGAGCCCACGCTGGTGCCTCAGGGCCCAAAAGCCAATGGCCTTCCCCAAAGGACTTGGGCAGGCGAATGGGGAAGCAGGAGATCTGGGAGCAGCTCCCACAGCTCCCAAAGTCCAGCCAAATCTCAGCTACTGTGGTACCCAGCCCCACTCCTCCAGCACAGCTACAGCCGCCCACCCCCTGCTCACCATCCCGGGTCTGCGGCAGAGCATGATGAAGCCTTTGAGCACCAGGCGACGCATCTGTCTCCACTCACTGTGCAGGTACCTTGACAACACGTCCACAATGTACTCATCCCAATCGCTCACGTCGGAGTAGGCCAGGAGCTGCAACACACACCGACAGCAGTGACAGGGGTGCCTGGCCGACAGGACCGCAGCAACTCAGGACGCGGACACTGTCCCAGGCGGCCGAGCCTAAAGGCTTTGGATTACTCAGTCTTGGAAGAGCAGGAGCTCTCACAAAGGGGCACAAAACACAGTGGGGACAAATGTCACCCCAGCAGAAAGGGGCCAAGGACACACAGCGGAGTCCACCCCCTGGGCTCCCCCCACAGCTGCCATGAGGGCACAGTGGTGGGAGGCAGCTCAGCACGGCAGTGCTCACCATCAGGCTCACCTCGACAAGGAACGTCATGGCAGGGACCTCTGGGCATGCCTTCTTCTTGTTGAGCGTATAGAGCAGGTAGTGTGTGAGCTGGGAACGATACTTCTTGGAGATTCTGCACATCTCTCTGGCAAGAGGAAGAAGGCACTGTCGGCACGGAGCAGGGTGGGCAAATCTCACGGGACTGAGTCACGGAGGCCTGGTCTTTCCTCACCATCCCGCACCAGAAGAAAGGCAGTGCCCAACACCAGAAGGTTCTTTTTGGGGAGGAGACTGGAAAAACACCCTTCCCATCCCAAATGCAGCCCTTCTGAGGAGACCCCTTTCCTGCCCTTGTGGGATTCATGTCCCCAGGCTTTGTCCCTGGCGCTCAGTGCATCCTGCCCTGCCCCGAGGCTGCCCTCGGTGGGGTCGCCTGCAGACAGACCCCACTCTGTGCCATCAGCCCAGACCCTGCGGGAGGGGACGTTGGTGCGTTGGGAGGTGGCGGCTCCTCTGCACCCACCTTTCCCAGGCTTTTCCAGTCTGCTGGGCCAACCCTTGCTGACAATTGTCTCTCACTCATGACCAAAGGGATTGTGTGGGGTGCCCCGTCTGCAGGGAAGAAAGCATGGGGGAACGGGAGAAGGAGGCTCTCACCTGGCCACCAGACCCACCGCGCAATGCTGGGTCTCGGGGTTGAGGAGTGTGTCCCAGACATGCTTATGTTCCATTTCAAACAACATATCATCATAGTGAAGGCAGCCAAGCAGGAATTTTGCAGTCAGCATTGCCAATCTGTGTGCAGAGTGAAGCCCAAGTCACACCAGCAGCCCTGGCACCAGCTCTGGGGCCACTGGAGGGACAGGAAGACTGTGATGGAGTACCTGCTGGGGCTGGTGGGAGGGCAGACATTCTCCTGGCATTCCTTCCAGAAGTAACTGGCTTCCTGTGGCATCTGCTCTGTAGTGAAGAACACTTGGAAGAGCAGAGCCAGGAAGAGGCAATGGAATTCAATCATCAAGTCAAATCCTGATGAGTGCCAGTGCAGCTGGACGATCTCCCAGAGCGCCCTGGTTGCCTGCAGGAAACAAACCACACAGAGAGAGTGCCGAGATGTCCCCATGGCACAGAACGAGTGTGGGAAGGGGAGACTCAGGCACTGCTCTGGGCCACGGAAGACGCAAGGGGATCACGTGGCCAGGCTGCCCCTAATCCTGCCCCCAACCCAGGTTTCCTGCCACTGTGTGAGGCAGGGAGGGGCAGTGGCAGCGGAGGAGGGAGACACACCCTGAGAGGGGACCCTGGGGTCGGGGAAGGGTCTGGTCCAGACACTCACGGCCAGGGCATAAACCTCCGTATCGTCCCCATCTGAGGTGTACGTCCTGTGCATGGGCCAGTCCTCCAGCACAAGCAGCAGCTTCCACAGCACATCCTCTGCAGTCCTTCTTGTGGAGACCATTGCCCTCCACATGGTCACAGCAGCCCTGCAGGCACAGAGCTCTGGGTCAGTGGGGTCTTGGCCACAGCAACGCAGCCTGGGCAACCTTGGGTCCTGGGTTGGTTGCCAGCCCTGCGCGGAGCCCTTCACCAGCAGCACCCAGTGGGGTGGCCCTGTGGGCAGCAGAGGCCGAGCAACGGTGCCTTGAGAGGCAGGGAGGGAGCACTGCAGTGGGAACTGGGGCTGATGGGCCAGGGCTGGGAAATGAAGGGGCCAGAAGGTGCTGAAAATCTGTCTGCCTGGCAGCCAACGCAAGGCTGTGTAAAATCTGCCTGCTTGTATTAAACATCATCTTGAGTGCTGTGGCTCCTGATGGGCTGACTGTGCTGCTGCAGAGGAGGAGAGGAGGTGCAGCAGCAGGTGCTGTCCCCTGACCCACCTGACTGTGCATGTGGACCCAGAGGGTTCACACAGAGGTTATTCTGGCAAGGGTCTGTTGAACTGCCAGTGACCCTGGAGCCCCCAGCCCCACTTCCAGAGCCTTCTCAAAGGAGCTTCTGCCCATGTCCCAATTCAAGAATTTGCACAGCAAGGCCACCCCTCACATGCTAATGGGGTACGGACTTGCCCTATAAACAGAAGCCCGCCAAGAAGGCAGGCATGCGCGCCTACCACCTCATGGAACCTGTCTAAAGATGTGCTGCAGAAGAACCGCAGGAGCATGTGCTCCTGAAGACCATGTTTTCCAGAGGCCCATGGAGTTGTGACTATTTTTCTCTTCCCCTGCTACCCTTTTATTTTTCTCTCTCTCACTCTCACTACATCCCTTTTCCATGGCACTCCGCTGTATCGGATCAAATCCGAGTTCTGTTGTAGTTTTATCTAGGTGCCCTGACGGTATCAGATTGGGATCTAGTTTTGCAACTTTGGGACTCTGCAACTTGTTCGAGTGCACACGAGCACCTGATTTGTTATTTTGGATGAGCCCCAAAAAAATTCTGCATTTGAATTTGCCCTGAGAGTTTTGTGGGTCTCCAATTTGCCGTGCAGACACTAAAAGACCCTCCCTCTCTGACTGTTCAGGTCGGGGGGCCCTGAGAACTGCTGGTTTTGGGAGCAGGACCTAACAGGCAGGCTCTACAGGCTGATGGGCTCTAAAACTTGTGAGCCCAGAGCCCTCAAGGCAGGTGCTCTGTACCTGTCGCACGACGGGGCACACCGGAGGAGGGTCACCACCACATCATTGGGGTGCAGGTAGGTCAGCTGCAGAAGGGTGTTGTCCAGTCTGTGCTCAGAAGATGTATCCATGTTGGACCTGAGCCACTGGTAGATTTTCCTCACAACCCTGGGCACCTGGAGGAGACACAGCCAAGAGCTGGAGTGCTGCCAGAGTGAGCCCTTTCCCCAGATTCCCTCAAGAAGTGCTTCCCTTCCCACCATGCTCTGCCGGCCAAAGAGGCTGTTGGGTACCCAGTGGACCTGGCTTCAGGGAGCACGCGATCCCTGGGGTCTTGAAGCCAGGCCGTAGGCTACTTACTTGCTCCAGATCATGGGGGTTAATTTTCACAAGTTCATCCAGCATAACAGCGACAGTCTCTGCATGATTGGAGTTAGAGTCTTCGATGATGATGGTGTCTTCACAATCAGCAGTCTCAAGGGATTCCTGAAATATTTGCAGGAGAAGGAAGGGCAGGGAAGGGAGGAATGTCACTCCGAGTGCCCGGCCGCGGTGCTTGCCTGAGCAGCAAGAGCTGGCCTGGCCCAACCCAGGCAGGGATGTCTGTGGGTACCTGTGCTCTGCTGCAGCAGATGCAGAAGTAGGAGTGTTCCAGTTGCTGTTCCTGTTGCAGCTGCAGCTGCAAGTCCAGCTTCCGCTCCTCTTCTGGCAGGTCCGAGTAGGAATCTGGCAAAGGCCGAGCGCCGCAGAGCTGAGGGGCTGCAGGAGAGGCTGGAGAACACAGCCCAGCCCTGCGCTCCCCAGGCAGAGCCAGCCCTGGGACGGGGGCTGGTGGGGACACTGACTCCCGTCTCTGTGGCCTCAGATAGGGCTGGGGGTGCCCTATGGATGGAGCCCAGCTGGAACCTGGTTGTGGGAAACAGCCCCATTCCCTCTTTCCCTGGGGATGCCCATGGGAGATGGGATGGGGCCGAGCTGGCTGCAACCATCAGTCCTGTGGCCCAGCTCAGTCACTCACCCGCCTGGAATAGTTCCACATAATCCACCACATCAGGCTGTCGTGCTGGGGCAACCCCAGTGTATTTGTCCTCCTCTCTTGACACCCAGGCCAACCTGGGCACGCTGGGGGTTATCTCTGCCATCTCGGTGAGGCCTGGCCTTGAGGGCTCCTGCCACAAGGATGGGAGATGCTTCATGAAAGCCCCGTGGACACGGGTCAGCAGGGAACAAGTTGGCTGTGCAGGAGTCTGAATAGCCCCACTCTGTCCTGTCCTGTCCCGTCGTGTCCTCTGGACAGTCTGGGGTGGCTCCGTGGCCTCCTTATCACCTTGGTTACTAAAGGGCTCCGTGACACGCTGCCACCCGCCGTCCAATCAGAGCACTCGTATCACCCAACTGGGTGGTCAGGTGAACACATCAGAAGAGATGACTGTCTTACGCAGAGACCTGGACAGGCTGGAAGAGTGACGCTAGCAACAACAGGGTGGACTTGAACAAACTGTTCAAGGGAATGTGAGCCTGCAGTGGCCCAGGTGGCCAAGAAGGCCGATGGCATTTTGGCCTGTATCAGAAACAGCGTGGCCAGCACGACCAGGGCAGTGACTGTGTCCCTGTACTCAGCATTGGTGAGGCCGCACCTCGAGTGCTGTGTTCAGTTTTGGGCCCCTCACTACAAGAATGACATTGAGGGACTGCAGCACGTCCAGAGCAGGGGAACGAATCGTGTGAAGGGGCTGGAGAACAAGTCTTGAGGAGCAGCTGAGGGAACTGGGGTTGTTCAGCGTGGAGAAAAGGAGCTTGAGGGGAGACCTCATCACTGTCTACAGCTGCCTGAAAGGAGGTTGTAGTGAGGTGGGTGTTGGTCTCTTCTCCCAAGTGACGGGAGACAGGATGAGAGGAAATGGCCTCAAGTTGTACCGGGGAGGTTCAGATTAGACATCAGGAAAAATTTCTGCGCTGAAAGGGTAGTCGGGCTCTGGCACAGGCTGCCCAGGGAGGTGGTGGAGTCACCATCCCTGGAGAGATTTAAAAGATGAGTAGACTAGTTTCTCAGGGATCTGGTTTAGTAGTTGGACTCAGTGATCTCAAAGGTATTTTCCAATGATAAGATTCTATGATGATTCTATGAACACTCCTCAGCCTTGCAGGCGGGAAGCAGGCAGTGCCACTGACAGCCAGCTCAGCCTGGTGCAGACCGGGCACGAGCTGCAAAGGACTGTTAGGATGCATGCATTAAGTGCTTCAGCAGTATTTCCTACCTGCCTGGAAACAGCCCTGCAGTTTGAGCACCCACTGCTGCATGGGGGGGGGCATCAGCTTGAGAGCCAGGCTGTGGGAGGAACCTTAGTACCGTCAGTGTCGGGCCTAGGGGTGGTGGAAGAGAAGCCAGGCCGCAGGGCAGGAGACATTTTTCCATCGAGTCTGAAGTAACTGAAGCACCAGTAGTAACTCTAGCACCAGTGCATTCAATAGCTTTTGGGAAGGTGGCCTCGCATCTTTCCCTTTTCGATCAGTCTGTTTGTCTCTTTCTGCAATCTGCAGGAAATACTGCAATGCCACTTATTAACATTCCCGAGAGTGTCTCCAGATCGAGCATGGGAGGAGGGAGGTTAGAGGAGATGGGCTTCCTTTGTCCCTCTGACCTTCATCAGAACTTGTTCCTACCCTGGCTCCCCTGACTGTTCAGTTGGAGGCTAGCCTGCAGGCAAGAGAGGCAGAGGTGAGAGCACCTGTGACAGAGGAAAATTGCTGCTATTTGTGCTTGTTCTGGAACTGCTGAATGACAACATCATTCTCTAAACCAGCACTGAAATACTGCACCCTGTCTGTAAGGTTCAGAGGAGAAGTGAGTAGAAAGGCTCCAGTGCTTTTAACAAATGTGCTCATATTATTTTTGTCTAAGTGGAAATAAAGGAAGGTGAACATGCCTTCTAAATCTGTCAAAAGAGCATTATGAATTTCTCATTTTGCATGATTGCCCAGTGTCATTATAATAAAAGAATCTTGCCAGAGTAACAATTGCTGTTACACGCAGCACTTTTCTCTGATGGGTATCAGGATGAACTTGCAGCACTGCTCACTCTTCACTAGCTCATCTACCCAGAGGAGTTCCAAACACATGCTTCCCTGAGTACATTTGTTTTCTCTCACCTCCGCTAGCATCAGTAAGTTCTGTTCTGCGCAGAAAGCCGAGGTACCCAGTGCAAGCCCACATGGTCTGAGTGTCTCCAAAACTCAAGCGAGCAGTAAAGGGATCAGCGTGCAGTGCTTCTTCTCCATACACACCGTGTAGTAACCAGTAGCATTGTGTGGACTACTCGCCCAGATCTAGAGGATAAAGGAATAATTCCCACATAAATACAGGCTATTTTGCCAGACTCAGGCAACGTCATTTACTTGTTTGAAAGATCTGTTCCGCTGACAATTTAGTTGCTCCTAAAATGTCAGGAGCAGTTTTACTAAAATAATTCATTAACAGAAAATGACCAGGAAAAATGACCTTACAGAAAATGACCAGGAAAAATGAGTAAAAAGGAGTTTTATAAACGTGTAACAGGGCATGATAAGGAGGAAAAATGAACTAGGCATTTGGCTTACTGGAAAGGAACACCTGTTTGCCGGCCATCTTCCACTAGATGGGCATCTGGGTATACGCAAATCCAAATGTATATAAAACTAAACCAAACAGTAAATTACCTCATTACTACTGTCCACTGAAGGGAGCACATAAGATACCCCCTGTCCCTTCTAGCTGCCGATCAGACTACTCAACTGATATCGCCTGGTACTGGCCTGCCACAGTCTCGCAGAAGAGGGAGGACACCCTGCAGACACACATACAAGTATGTAAACAGTGCCAGCTCTCTGCAGAGTTCATTCACTTGCCACATTATGTGGCTGTTCCACTAAGAGACAGGCATTTATCAGACATGAGTCAACTCTATATTAAATCACTGCTGATAAACAAAGTACAACAGCATCAAACATTTATCTCTCCTTAATGTGAGTCTCCCAGAGGTCACTTGGTTTCTGTGTCTGTTATGATCACTTTTACCCCTGGAAGAACCTTGAATAAGAAGAAGAAGTTTAAAATACATGTTAAAAGAATTTGAATTAATCAAAAGGAACGTTAATAATGCAGTGCGATAGAAGTCTGTCTTATGCCATTCTTCCCCTTTTACTCCTCTCTGCACCGTAGATATCAACCATCTCTTCCTACCATGTTGTTTAGTCATGTAAACTCCAAGCAGCTATTTCATAGAATCACAGAATCACCTGGTTGGAAAAGACCTTTGAGATCATCGAGTCCAACTGTACCTGTCCACTACTAAACCAGATCCCTGAGAAACTCATCCACCCATCTTTAAAATCCCTCCAAGAATGGTGACTCCACCATCTTCCTGGACAGCCTGTGCCAGCGCCTGACCACCCTTTCAGTGAAGAAATTTTTCCTGATGTCTAATCTGAACCTTTCCTGGTGCAATCTGAAGCCATTTCCTCTCATCCTGTCTCCTGTCACTTGGGAGAAGAGACCAACCTCCTTTCGGACAGTTGTAGACAGAGATAAGGCCTCTCCTCAACCTCCTCTTCTTCAGGCTAAACAAGCCCAGTTCCCTCAGCCGCTCATAAGATTGGTTCTTCAGCTCCTTCACCTTTGAGCTGAAGTTTGTTTCACACCTGAAAAATGCTTTCCACATGAAAGCCTCTGATCTTTTTCAGTTGTAGCAACATATCCTATTTGTTTTCCTTCACACACCTGGCTTAATTTTAACTAGTTTTTCTCTATAGTGCCTCTCCTTGATAGCCTGTGATTAGTGAAGCTCTTTGCACAGATTCTGTACTGAGATCCAGCTGAGGCAGCCCACCACCCGGGGAAGGGTCACGGGGAGGAAGGATTGCTCTGTTGTTCACCTTCCCAGACTCCATGAGTGGCAGACTGTGTGGAGAACCTCTCTCTACCAAATGCACCCTGAGAAAACAGGAGAATGCATTTGTGCAAGCATTTATGGACTTAAATAGAAGTTAAAGGTAGATGTGTCCCAATACACCCAGTGTTATCCTGTCCTTAGTGGCACTGACCGAACTATTACGCCAGCCAGTTATGCTCAGTTATCATGATGCAGTGAGACAGCAGAGTTTCCACCTGTCTTCAAGACTTCCAAAGAACATGTTTTTTCTAACACAGCGGCACCCTTGAGGCTATGGCTGAACTAGTTTTTAACAGAAATATATACCATGCAAGTCATAGTAAATAAGAAGAAAATTACTGTAGTTTACACTGATCTCTTCAAAATGCCAAATTGGGATCGTGCAAATGATGGTGAACAGTTTGTCTTCTAACAGCATAGATTTAAGCTTGCAAAGATTAGAGATGAGTAGGCTCAAAAGCTGCCAGTTAACATAAGCCCCTACTTTAACATTATCAATTAAAAAAATCTAAAGCAAATGTACCAAGTCTTGATATTATGTTTCTTAAAGTAAGTAGAGAAACACATACATATATGTATGTACTCTACTGACCTTACAGTCTGAGTGTGGTGCTCAGCACTTGTACTAACTAAGTTAATCAGGAGACAAGTTAATATGAAAATTGTGACTACAGAATTGAGTCTGATAGAATGATGCATCCCTGACAACTTTCCAGATGACATATGTGCACATATGTGCACGCGTGTGTGTTTCAATACAGTGCAGTACAGGCCTGACATCAATTTGTTACATCTGGGAAGGCTCAGGGAGTGGAGTTGGTTTGATCTGGAAAGGAAGAAAGACTAAGGGGGGCTCTAACTGCACTTTTCCCACTACCTAAAAGATTGTGACCGAAAGAACAGAGCCAGATTTCTCAGAGTTGCACATCCTAAGGAGAAAAGGCCGGGGATATAATATGCAAAATGGGAAATGCCAGTAAGGAAAACTCCAGAGCATTTTGGAGTTTTAGAAAGGGAGCATCCCTTATTACAGCTCTGGAGGCAAGGGGAATAGTTCCACCAATCATGCCTAATGAGACGTGCTGCTTACAGAATGTATTTTCCCTCCACGTGCGTATGTATAACATTTCCCCAAATCTTACGCATATTCTCTTACTTTCCAAGGTCTAATTGTAGTGTTGTCATGAACTTCACAACAGCCAAGTCTCCATCAATTGAGACAGTACCAGTTCCCTGTCTGACCTTACATTGTTTAGATAGAGAAACTAGAAGCAAATGAAAATGCTTACGGAAGAAGACATATCTCTCTGTTCTGCACGTATCATACTTAACCCAAGATGTTATCATTGCTCAAGAGAACAGTGTCTGGAAAAACACTATTTGGAAAAAAGCATGCTATCAAAAGGACTTTCTGTCTGTACTTTCCAAAACTTACAGTTACCTAAATGAGACTTAACTGAAGTTAGAAAACTGATTCTGCTTTAGCTTAAACCAGAATATTCCCCTTTTGCAGCAGGAACTACTTCTCGCGTCGGCGTTGTTTAGGAAGAACTGGACACATGGGGTTTTATTTCCAGTTCCTGCCTCTTTTGCCCAGTCTTGTACAACCCCAGCAGAGAAGCGTGACCTATTATAGCTCCAAATCTCTTCTGGAGTGGAAAGGGAACTAAACCACTCCTTTAGACATTGGACGGTACTCTGCCTGTAGCTGCCTTAACGGCGATTTCCATGGTAATGCCCGAGATCACCTCCACCTGGACTAACACTTGATGTTTTCCTTGGGAAAGGCAAAGTGGGCCAATACAATCGACCTACCAGGTATGCCAGAGCCTTTTCCCACCCCTCTGGGGCAGTGGAGGAGCCTTATTTGGATGGCCGGTCGTCAGTCTTAATCTATAGTCGGGACATGAGGTAACTGTAGACTCAGCTATACGCTTAGTCAGGGGCCATCCTCGAGATATTCCTTCTGTGTACAGCTGTTGGATACCTGAATGCCCTTGCTTTATATGTAGCCACTTCAGTAACCGTTTCCGTTCTTGTTCATTGGTAGACACCTCAAGCTTACTAATTTTGGTGAGTTCATCCACCCTTTTATTTAGCAGTGCTGGGACCATCTGTTTGTGATCACGTCCTTTTACCCACCCAATATATAAAGGACTTTCCTATTTGCAATAACATCTTCCAACTATGACTTTCCCATATGGGACTCTATTAACCTTCCACTCATTGGCAGCCCAGTGAGTAACCCACTGCGTGGCTCCTTTACAGGCGGTATGTGAGTCAGTATATATGTACTTGGCATTATTTCGTGCAGCTAACACAAGAGCCCTCAGCTCTCCAAGTTGTGCACTGCCTTCACACTCTACTATCTCAGGTCATTCATTTTTATTTCTTAAGCTATTGCTTCATATTTCCATTTCCTGTTCTCCCTTCTAGAAGATGCAGCTGCTGGTATTGGGGTTGCGCCAGGAGAGACCATTTTCCCAAGGCAGAATTATACCAAGGGGTGCATTACCTCCAAGAAGGCCTGGATGGCAAAGGCCGTATCCCAAAGCTGGGATCCATTTGTGCCCTGGAAGAGAGAAAGTAGAGAGTGAGAGGCAGGTGCCAGCAGCAGCCTGAACTAGCTGTGAGGTCTATGGAACATCTGTGAATAAGCTATCCCATTATTCCATGGTCTTTGACTGCATGCCAGGGTCCCATTCAGTCACAGATGAACTCTTACAGAACTTCACCTGCACCTTCATGTCGTCAAGGAGAGAGCACAGAGCTGCAGCACAGACACAGTGAGAGTGCCAGGAAGCGGGCTGGGAGCCACGAGGTGCCTACTCCATAGGAACTGGAGCTCTATGTTGCACCAAGTGGGCCGTGCTCGGCCCTTACCAGAGATAGTCGGGGATCCTGGAAACATGCTCCTGAAAAGCTGGGGAGTTCTTCCCATCCACGAACCAGCGAACCAGCATGTTGATCGTCTTGGAAATCTGCCAAGAGCAGCACTAGCACTGTTGTGGAGACAGCTTCTTCCAGCTCCAGAGACATATACCCCTTCCACCTAGCACAAAGCCATCTAGAGGTGGTCCCGGGCTTAATCCCAACAGCTCCATCTGTGGCATTACGAGCATAGCTGAGTTAGTGGGACAGGTGCCAAGAGATTACTCCAGAGCTTCCCCTCAAATCATTTCCCTAGACCTCAAGGAGAGGTACCCGTCCCCAGGGCCACAACTGTCCCCAAGCCCTCTGTATCTTCTGTGCCATGTTAACATCACGTTCTTGAGCATCAGGACCAGCAGGAGTTGTGCCTGAGCAAGATCTGGTGATTATGCCACAACTGGAAAGGGCTGAGAGGCCGCAAGCCGGTCCCTAAAGGGCAAGATTTTGAGAGGATCCACAGTGGGTTCCCTACCGGCCCAATGCTGATGCACTTGGTGAATCTGTCATCAGCTTCGATGTGGTTGTACAGCTCTGTGATGGCTCGCTGCCGCAGGTGGGTGCTGTGGTGGGCTTCATACACATTCATGATGGCTACAGGAGAAAAAAAGGGACATGCAATGAAAAATCCACTCCACGCAGCCAGATTCACTTGCTTTGGCAGGTTGCACCTGCACCACTGCTCATGTGACGACCACTCAAGGAACGCACAGGAACTGCTCTGCCCCAGAGCGGCCTGAGGACCTAGACACAAGGCCCTGCTGCTGCTCTCAGGGAGGGAGAAGCCCAAGCACCACACAATCCATAGAATCACAGAATTGCTTGGTTGGAAAAGACCTTTGAGATCATCAAGTCCAACCGTACCTGTCATCTACTAAACCATGTCCCTGAGAAACTCATCCACTCATCTTTTAAACACCTCCAGGGATGGTGACTCCACCACCTCCATGGGCAGTGCCTGACCACCCTTTCAGTGAAGAAATTTTTCTTGATGTCTAAACTGAACCCCCCCCAGTGCAACTTGAGGCCATTTCCTCTCATCCTGTACCCTGGGAGAAGAGACCAACACCCACCTCGCTACAACCTCCTTTCAGACAGTTGTAGACAAGAGATAAGGCCTCAGCCTCTTCTTCTCTAGGCTAAACAACCCCTGTTCCCTCAGTTGCTTCTCATAAGACTTGTTCTCCAGCCCCTTCCCCAGCATTGTTGCCCTTCTCTGGACAACCTCCGTGTCTCCATTCCAGCTCCAACAACAGTTGCTGGCAGCAGAACATAAAGAGGCCCCATGGTACAAGGCAGCTTCAGTTCCATCAGCTCACTTGACGAGGCCCCTCCTGCCCCAGCCAATGCCGCACTCACCATAGGCAACCCCCAGCAGCCAGCTGTGCGGGGTGTACACATCACAGGCAGCCACCTTGTTCCTCTACGCTGGCCAGTCTATGCTGGCGTAGTCTTGCACGTACAGCTCCTGGCACAAGAAAACAAAGAGCACCAACCTGGTAAGCTGGGAGCAGCACCCAGAGGCAGCTTGCTGCTGGAAGGTGGCTCTGCTGCCTGGACAGAGAGACCCGTGCGGGTATGAGACCGGCCACTTCACAAGCCAGAGGCTGGCCCACAAGGACATGGCTGACACAGCAGCTGGTCAGGAAGCCACGCGTCCTTGTCAGGGAGCCCTACCAGCTTCAGCTCCTTACCTGCCGCAAGCTCCGTATCAGCTCATCCTCTTCTGCTGACAGACGCTTGGTGTAACAGTAGCTCATGGGGAGGTAAACCTGGCGGCAGTGACACCAGAGTCGGGACGGGTGGGCTGGGAACCACGGAGGAAGCAGCCTGTTCATAACAGAGAAGGTGCTACTGTGAGGAACAAGGAGGGCCAGGGGAGAGATGGATGTGCTGACAGGGAGATGCCCGGAGCAGAGCATGCCTTTCCCTATCCCCTGTTCCATGCCTGCTGCTGCTGGGACAGCTGCAGCAGAAAAGAAGGGACTGTCCATGCACTGTGACCCTGCTCAGATCCTCCCCAACAGGGCCAGCAAACACCACTCCTGGCTCAGCTGACACAGGGCAGGGAGGATCCTGAGCTCAGAGAAGAGGGAGGGGAGAAGTCAATTCAGAAGCCTCTTCCTCATGTGACTTTGAAGGCCCAGGCCCAGAATGATGGCTAAATGCATTTGATGACAAAGCACCAGTTCTGGCTGGCCAAAACAGCACAAGATAGTGGCAGCAGGCAGGGAGCACACGGATGCATCAGGGACCCTCTAGATGAAGCTAACATGGCTGGGCTCCGGCATCTCCCGTCAGCACAGTGTTCTGTGTTATCTACCCACCAGCTGGCCTTGCTGGTCTCCCAGCTGACAAGCAGTCTGGACACTCCCAGTTCCAGGACACAGCTGGAACTATCCCAGCAAACACCACAGCCTGGGAGAGCTCTGGGTCAAGGCTGGTGACAGGACTGACAATATTCCCCTACCTCCATCAAGAGGAGCACATACCACATCTCTGGGAGAAGTGTGTTCATTCCCTCCCAGCTGTAAACGTTCAAGACAGCCAGCTAAAACTTTCCCCAGGAAGGGATTCCCACAGCACCTCCTGCAGAGAACAATATCAGCTTTCAGGGTTAATGCAACCCTCCTTTCTCCCCTGTGGCAGGGTCCACTTCCCCCATGTTTGGGAACTTGTCACCCAGGCTGGGACACATGTCCTGAGAAAAAGCAAGCAGGTAATGGTACTAAACCACGACACAATTCCCCACCACTAACTGAAAATGCAGGTGCCAACCAGGGCAAGCAAGACCAACAGGTCCTCCACTACCTGGTAGGCACCCACGTTCTACAGAGCCCTCGAGTCCTGCCAGACCTCTCTCACCAGCGCACCAGCCCATGGCACAACGGAGCTGACCTTTGCTGTGCAGGTTGACACGGGCCCACACAACGTCAGGGTCGTCTGCTCCGAGCCCCAGGATCCTCAGGGCTATGTAGTTGAGTGCTGTGCCAAACACCGTCGATTTGTCTTCCACATGCCTGTCACGTGCAGAGAGACAGCAGAGCCATCAGCCAGGTATCAGCATTAACCAGACTGTCTTTGACAGGGCAAAGCGGGATGCCAGGGGGGTCTGTGAAGATCAGGAGATCCAACTAATCCAGGGAGAAACACTGCTCTGTACCACCCTGTCACACATCATACTTTGGGATATAGCACCACAGAGGGGATGCAGCCAGACTTGACCCTCCAGCCATCTCTGTGGCAGAAGGCAAACCTGGAGTGCTTACACGGGTGAGTGCAACCACCTAGAGGTATCGCAGATGCTCAGGCCCACTCCCCAAGTCTGGGCAGATTTGGCAGCAGCTCCAAATGCATTGTATGAAAGGACAGAAGGCTATCACTCTATCACTCCTCTTGATAAGGATGGAAGAGGCCTTCTCACAAGGGAGGGAGGTGAAACAAGCGATGATCTCTTCTCTCTTGCAATCTTTGACAGGACTACAGATAATGGCAGGAAGATGGGCCAGGGCAGGTTTAGACTGAATATTAGGAAAAGGTTCTTCACCCAGCGGGTGGTGGAGCACTGGAACAGCTCCCCAGGGATGTAGTCACGGCACCGGCACCGAGTCTGCCAGCATTCCAGAAGCATTTAGGCAATGCCGTCGGGAGAGGGGGGGGAAGAGGGGCCGTACCTGGCAGGGTGGGTGCGGGAAGAGGGATTGTACCTGGCGGGAGGGGAGAGGAGCTGTTCCTGGCAGGAGGGACTGTACCTGGCAGGAGGAAGAGGGGTCCGCCATAGTCGCCCGCCCAGTGCCCATCCTCGGCCTGCAAAGCGCCGTAAAACCGCATCCCCTTGCGGGCAGCGCTCCGCGCCGATCCTGCCGCCGGCCCGGGCGGCAGCGCCTCGCCCTGCGGGGACACAGCGCCTCAGTGGGGGCGGCTCCCGCGCCCCGGCCCGGCCGCGCCCCGGCCCGGCCGCCCCCCCGGCCCTGCCGCCCGCACCGTGCCCAGGCCCAGGCTGTGCTGCTCCAGCGCCGTCTGCGCCCGCCGCTCGCCGCCGCCCGCCGCCGCCTCCTCCTCCGCCTCCTCCTCCTCCTCCTCCTCGCCGCCATCGCCCAGGTAGCGCCAGCGCTGCCGCCCGCCCTCTCAGCGCAGCCGCCCGGCGCCCTTCACAAACCCATTCTGATGGCTTTTCACAGATATTTCATAGGCACCTCTGTTTCACCATTTTCCTTCCAGGCCCATGAGGAAAGGGAGATCCTAGGATTTGATACACAAGCAAATTACAGCCTATTTTGTGGTGAGAAAGAGAAAAACTGTGAGTAGCCAAATCACTGGAAAATCGTATACTAAGATACAGAGAAATCGAAGGACTTCAGTTCTGGCAAGCTCAGGAGACTAAGGAAAAACTACAGGGAAACGCTTCTCTTTCACCAGGCTCTTTGACTTGGTTCTCTAACCCCTTTTTGGTGTTTACTTGACGTTGGGGTTTTGAAGTACAAGCAATATTCACCGTCTTAGCTGTGCACTGATGGGAGCGAGGAAAATGAAGTCAGCCTGGGATCCAGTTCTTGGCACAGCGAGTATTAGAGGACAATACCAGACACTACAACTGACTCTTGGAAGGCAAAACTTCATCCTGGAACTGAGTAACAAACAAACTAAATCATGGCTTTCTTTGAAGTTCTGGGGGAGAAGAGGAACAGTTTAACGTCTATAAATGTAACACAGCTGCGGTCTGTACTGCATTCCTGTCTTTACGTTTTGTTCTGTTCAGTGTTTGCCTCTGATCGCAAAAAAATACATCTCAGTTTTGTAAGCTGCGCTACGCAAGACACAGGTTGTGTGTAAACTCTGCTGTTCCTTGGGCAAGCCTTCCCTTTTCAAACAGTAATTTGTGAACGTTCAAATTGCCTGATGCAACCAGTGCTCAATGAAAGAAGAGGAGGTGGTATTCCTACCTGAGCATCTGCCGCTTCCAGTAGCGGTCTCAGTGAGTCTGTGCTGAGGCCTAAAGATGAGGCTTGTAGGGTGGTAAAAGAAAGGTTATGGTTCTTATGTTTTACCTTCACAAAGGAAACTTTGTTCTTCTGTCCTCCCAAAAGTCTGTTCCGTTGGACTGGTGCGAAAGTCATCACCCTTGAGGGATCACCCAGTCACTCAGTTCAGTGACGGAGATGCTTTGCTAGGGAGCAAGCTAAAAGGCCTTCCAGGTTTCCACATCTGTTAAATGAATCATCCCAGTAATCCAGCAAATCAGTTTTCTACGTTTCTGCTTTCAGCTTATGCAAGAAGCAAACCAAGGACAATGAGACAGCAATGGTCACTGCACCCTGAGACTATGTGTAGAAGCCTTGCAGGTGGGGTTGTGCTCTGATGGAGATGGTTGGCTGGTGATGCTGGGGAAGGGCCTCATGCTACAAGAGCACAGCTCCTATTTGAGAAGGGGTTTGCATGAGTACGGATTCCAGCTCGTGCAGTCTCCTGCTGTGTAGAATTGGCTGCTGGGAAGTACTCTGCTCCATTCTGCACTTCAGGTGGGTCTTTTGCCCCGCAAGATCTACAACAGCTCTGTTAAGCAGGAGAAACCCTTTTCAAAAGTGGACTAGGAGACAGATTTCAAAAGGTGAAGGCGGCTTTTCTTCCTTAAAGTCAGTTTTACCAGACTACCTCACAGTTAGCAGACCCATCCCATGTTCCTTCCTCTAGGCTTGAGTAGGAGTATACGTAACCCTCCTGCGCCGTGCAGTGGGCATTTCACAGATGCTCCCAGGCAATGAGGTTGTTTCTTCCCATGCAACTGCAGCAGAAGCTGTGAAGACTTCTCAGAAAGCAGCAGCAGCTCTCCTGCTCTTACCGGCTGTTTATTGTATCTCCGTGCAGCAGCGGAGCCTCTGGCGACAGAGTGAGGAGCCCAGCATTTCAAAGCAGTGCCTTTTCCCACCAAGTCTAATGCTCTTCTTTAGCCTGTGCAGATTTGTGTCCATGGCAGTAATGCTGTTACGGTCCATTTGTGGAGTAGATGGTCTTGTGGGATCCGTTCTCTCTGTCTCAGCGTACAGAAGACATTCTCATTGATGTGAAAAGAGCAAAAGTTGTGTGGGATGCAATATCCAGGGAGCATTGTGTCAGGTTTTCTCTCCACCTTCAAGGACAAGCATCATGTGTTCCAGGTACCCACTGGAGCAGAGCAGTGGTCTCCTGCAGCCCTTTCTGTACGGGTCCGTGGGCATTTTTGGATTGAAGGGCTGGTGGGGGGCATCTGTGCCATAGTGAGTGCTGCAGCAGCAATCAGAGCAGGTGGGGGATGCTCCCGCTTCCGGGGAACAGGCTGTGGCGCCAACCCCTCATGGGAAGGTGCATTGCCTGAGGGTCCTGCTTGCTTCAGGACTTGACTTTTCCTCCACTGGTTTGTTCCCACAAAGGAAAGATACGTGGATGAGAGGAAGGAGCAGGACTGTTCATTCAGGGAAGAGCACATATAATCACATTCACAAGTCTATTGGCTCCCCAGTCTGTGTGTCTGTCCAGGGTTGCCGTGTCCCAGTGGCAAAACCCGGCACCTGCACTTGTTAAACTTCATGCGGTTGGTGATTGCCCAGCTCTCCAACCTGCCCAGATCCCTCTGCAGGGTCTCTCTGACTCCAAGAGTGTCACCCACTCCCCCCAGTTTCCTGTCATCGGCAAACTTGGTTAGTAAACCTTCCAGTCCTGCGTCCAGGCCATTCATGAAGATAATAAAGCGTGCTGGCCCAAGATGGATCCTGAGGAATCCCGATAGCGACTGGTCACCAGCCCGATGTAACCCCATGCACTATGACCCTTTGAGCCTGACCCAACAGCCAATTGCTCACCCACTGCATTATGTGTTTCTCCAGCTGCATGCTGGACATTTTGTTTAGGAGGATACTATGAGAGACAGTATCAAAGGCCTTGCTGAAATCCAGCCTGCTATTGCCTCGCTCCCCCTTCAAATCTTGTTTAAACCGTGTCAATCAGCCCCGCTAGCTTTTGAGCAAAAACCCTTTTCCCCTTCTGTGAGAGGTGCCTGCCATCAGATGCCAGAAGACCTGATGAGGAATAGACCATCCCATGGTCAAAACCCCCATAGTTCTGCTGATGACCCCAACCTCTGAGCCACTTGTTGAGCAGCTGGATCTGCCTGCTCAATTCTGGGCTCTTCCCCGCTACCGAAAGGACCGAAGAAAACACCGCCTGTGCTTGTGACTCTTTAATGAACCGTCCCAGGCCTCGGAGTCCCTTTGGATTGCGAAAGGAGTTCTCCTTGCTATGTCTTTGCTGCCTACGGGAAAACCCACCAGTGGGGAATAGTCTGAGGGCTTCTTCAGAGTAGGAAGTTACTGGTGGTATCTCTTACCCTGGCCCCAGGGAGGCAGCAAACTTCCCTGTGGGCAGGGTCTGGTCGGCGTATTGGACCCTCCCGTGGGGGTCCTGGGATGTCCTCCTCCTCCTCCATGCCCTGTGGAGCCAGTCTTGCAGCACCCGCAGCCCAGATCTGGCGGGAGGCCTTCCCCCTGCAGCTCTCAGCATATGTATGGTTTGAGTTGCCAGGTTTGAGACGGAGAGGCTACGGTCACTTGTCATGTCTCGAAGGGCTGGAATGGTGAGGAAGAGAGCCAAGGTGAGAGCCTGGGACTGCGGGGACCCCAGCAACCCCTCCCACAGGGCCACTCCACAGGACAGCAAGGAGCAGGGGCAAAGGCATCAGCCAGAGGGTGATGGCCACCAGTAGCCCACGTGGCCCTGAAGTCTCCCTTGGCTCTACCCATGCTGTCCCTTGTGATGCAGGGAACAGAGCCCTCACAACCAGAGAAGGGATTGCAGCTCCCTGCCCAGGGTGTTTCCTCCTCCCCACCAGTCCCCACTGCCTCCACCTACCTCCGTAGATGATCTGGAGCTCATCCTGGTCAGCCTTCATGTGTCGCCCAGCGAGCCCTAGGAACACACATTCCATCCCAAATCCTGCAGCCGCAGCAGCACACCTTCCCCAGCCCAGCCCATCTCCCCCAGCATTCCCCATGGATTCCCAAGGGCAGGGAGGCAGCAGGCAGCAGGAAGTCCCTCGGGCCTGCACCACGGTGTGCTTGGGACTCCAGGAGCTGAGCAGGGCAGGGAGGGACCCTGGGGGTTGTGACTCACCAAGGAACTTGATGGCCTCCTCTTGCAGGAGCTCCTGGGGGCTGTACAGGTACGGCAGGGACTGGCATATGTACTCCACTGCTCTGCTCCTGTCCTCTGCGAGCTGGAGAGAGCAAGGGGATAGAGGGAAGGGTTGGCACAGGGCTGTCCCGGCCCCCAAGAGCGGTCTCTCCTGTCAGGACACCCACGATGCCCAGCCAGCACCCGGTTGTGCCAGGGTTTGAAGGGAATGGAGGGCTGGTGCACCCTGATGAGCTGTGGTGCCACCCTGCCACCAAAGCCCAGCAGGAAGGGGGCTCTATCAGCACCTCTGGGCTCAGCAAGGGAGAGGAAACAGGAGAAGAGCCCGCGGGGCCGCATACCCAAGGGAAGGAGCCTGTGTGGGGCACAGGCTGCAGGGCAAGGGTCTGCAGCAGTGGGCAGGGGCACGGCTGCCAACCCCACACCTTGGGCACTGGGGCAGGAACTTGTCCAGGCTGGCTCTGGGGCTTCGGGGACATCCTTACCAGGCACTTGCCCAAACTCCATGTCTCTTCCCTCTTCAGCAGCTTCCTGAGCTGCTGCTTCTTCAGCAGTTTGGTAGCTTGAAAGAGGGTTTCCCGAGAGGCCTGTGGAGCAGCAGAGACTGGAGTTGGCACCACTGCCCAGGGCACAGGACCTGCATCCTCTGCAGGTGGGTAAGGCTGAGGACCGCTCCTGGGCCCTGGTGGGAAGGGGCAGCAGCTGGGGAACGCGTCGGTCATCAGGTTTGGTGCCTGGGCAGAGGAGTGGGCAACCCCCATCTCGGTCAGCTGGTGCTGCCGAGGCAGCAGGACAGAGGTGCCCAATGCTGCTGCTCTGGAGCCAAAGCCTGGAGCAGCCTGGAGCCCTGATGTCTGCCAGGGCAGGGGGCGGCTTGAGCCGCCTCCCAGGAGGATGCCAGCAGAATGTGGAGCCGGTGCTCTCCTCTGGCCACTGTTACCTCCCCATAACTCTCCCATCCCTGAGAGTGGTGGGGGTGTGAGACGCGGTGGATCTCACAACCTCTCGCAGGGGCTGCACCGCTCTCCATGACCCAGGGAACCGCGTGTGTCAGGATGACCGCAGTGAGCAGAGCATCAGTGAGCAGAGCAGGCACACGTCAGACATCAAGGGGTTCCTGGGCAGAGCATGGGGGCAGCAGGGACTGGGAGTTCTAACCATGAGCACAGCTGCTGAGCACTGCAGGAGCAGGCAGGACAGGCCTGGCAAATGCCCGCACCTACCTCCTTTGCCCTTGCCAGCTCTGGGGCTGTGGACACCCTCCCGGGGGGCTGCACAGTGGAGGGCTGGCTGCAGGGAGTGGGGCTGGGAGGAGAACTCACTGCTTTCTCCCTCTACAGGAGGAGTTACAGCAGGGGGACTCTGTGTCCTTCAGCAGGCCTTGCTTCTGGTTCTCAGGCCCACCCAGCAGCTGCCAGCAATGCCCTCCGCAAATGACCAATGGTCACAGTATCACAAGGTTGGAAAAGATCTCTGAGATCATCTTGTCCAACCTGTGGTCCAACACTAGCACCCACTTGTCATTTAAACCATGGCATGTCAACTCAGAAAGCCTCACCTGTGCCATGTGCTTGTTCTCATCACTCAAATGGAAGATCAGTGGCAGCAGGCTCTGGTGCACCTGCCTCTTCATTGCCTTTCTTCCCACTGCCACTAAATAATTCATCTCATCTTGGAAGAGGTGGATGGCCAGAAGCTGCACGGAGCTCGAGTCCTGGTGGAAAGGAAGAGGGCAAGACCTCAGCACCAACTGCTCCAGGCCCACCTGGGCATGGGCCTGAAAAGCCACAGGGCACAAAGTCTCCTGGCAGCATCCAGCACCCGTTGGGGGGGGCACAAAGACTTACGTGGTTAAAGAGCAGCCGGAGGCTCTCAGCCAGCTGGAGAATGATGGCACTTGGCATGTCCTTGTCCTGGAGCAGCTTTCTGAACAATGACAGGGTCTTCCCAACCACCTCTGCGTCTTCATCCCGCAGGAGCTCCAGGAGCCTCGGCAGCAGGAAGTGAATTCTTTTTGTCTGTGCGGAACACAACAACTTGTGGTGAAGCCATAAAAGTCTGCACTGCCAAACGTTTGGGCTGTTCGAGCCCACGCTGGTGCCTCAGGGCCCAAAAGCCAATGGCCTTCCCCAAAGGACTTGGGCAGGCGAATGGGGAAGCAGGAGATCTGGGAGCAGCTCCCACAGCTCCCAAAGTCCAGCCAAATCTCAGCTACTGTGGTACCCAGCCCCACTCCTCCAGCACAGCTACAGCCGCCCACCCCCTGCTCACCATCCCGGGTCTGCGGCAGAGCATGATGAAGCCTTTGAGCACCAGGCGACGCATCTGTCTCCACTCACTGTGCAGGTACCTTGACAACACGTCCACAATGTACTCATCCCAATCGCTCACGTCGGAGTAGGCCAGGAGCTGCAACACACACCGACAGCAGTGACAGGGGTGCCTGGCCGACAGGACCGCAGCAACTCAGGACGCGGACACTGTCCCAGGCGGCCGAGCCTAAAGGCTTTGGATTACTCAGTCTTGGAAGAGCAGGAGCTCTCACAAAGGGGCACAAAACACAGTGGGGACAAATGTCACCCCAGCAGAAAGGGGCCAAGGACACACAGCGGAGTCCACCCCCTGGGCTCCCCCCACAGCTGCCATGAGGGCACAGTGGTGGGAGGCAGCTCAGCACGGCAGTGCTCACCATCAGGCTCACCTCGACAAGGAACGTCATGGCAGGGACCTCTGGGCATGCCTTCTTCTTGTTGAGCGTATAGAGCAGGTAGTGTGTGAGCTGGGAACGATACTTCTTGGAGATTCTGCACATCTCTCTGGCAAGAGGAAGAAGGCACTGTCGGCACGGAGCAGGGTGGGCAAATCTCACGGGACTGAGTCACGGAGGCCTGGTCTTTCCTCACCATCCCGCACCAGAAGAAAGGCAGTGCCCAACACCAGAAGGTTCTTTTTGGGGAGGAGACTGGAAAAACACCCTTCCCATCCCAAATGCAGCCCTTCTGAGGAGACCCCTTTCCTGCCCTTGTGGGATTCATGTCCCCAGGCTTTGTCCCTGGCGCTCAGTGCATCCTGCCCTGCCCCGAGGCTGCCCTCGGTGGGGTCGCCTGCAGACAGACCCCACTCTGTGCCATCAGCCCAGACCCTGCGGGAGGGGACGTTGGTGTGTTGGGAGGTGGCGGCTCCTCTGCACCCACCTTTCCCAGGCTTTTCCAGTCTGCTGGGCCAACCCTTGCTGACAATTGTCTCTCACTCATGACCAAAGGGATTGTGTGGGGTGCCCCGTCTGCAGGGAAGAAAGCATGGGGGAACGGGAGAAGGAGGCTCTCACCTGGCCACCAGACCCACCGCGCAATGCTGGGTCTCGGGGTTGAGGAGTGTGTCCCAGACATGCTTATGTTCCATTTCAAACAACATATCATCATAGTGAAGGCAGCCAAGCAGGAATTTTGCAGTCAGCATTGCCAATCTGTGTGCAGAGTGAAGCCCAAGTCACACCAGCAGCCCTGGCACCAGCTCTGGGGCCACTGGAGGGACAGGAAGACTGTGATGGAGTACCTGCTGGGGCTGGTGGGAGGGCAGACATTCTCCTGGCATTCCTTCCAGAAGTAACTGGCTTCCTGTGGCATCTGCTCTGTAGTGAAGAACACTTGGAAGAGCAGAGCCAGGAAGAAGCAATGGAATTCAATCATCAAGTCAAATCCTGATGAGTGCCAGTGCAGCTGGACGATCTCCCAGAGCGCCCTGGTTGCCTGCAGGAAACAAACCACACAGAGAGAGTGCCGAGATGTCCCCATGGCACAGAACGAGTGTGGGAAGGGGAGACTCAGGCACTGCTCTGGGCCACGGAAGACGCAAGGGGATCACGTGGCCAGGCTGCCCCTAATCCTGCCCCCAACCCAGGTTTCCTGCCACTGTGTGAGGCAGGGAGGGGCAGTGGCAGCGGAGGAGGGAGACACACCCTGAGAGGGGACCCTGGGGTCGGGGAAGGGTCTGGTCCAGACACTCACGGCCAGGGCATAAACCTCCGTATCGTCCCCATCTGAGGTGTACGTCCTGTGCATGGGCCAGTCCTCCAGCACAAGCAGCAGCTTCCACAGCACATCCTCTGCAGTCCTTCTTGTGGAGACCATTGCCCTCCACATGGTCACAGCAGCCCTGCAGGCACAGAGCTCTGGGTCAGTGGGGTCTTGGCCACAGCAACGCAGCCTGGGCAACCTTGGGTCCTGGGTTGGTTGCCAGCCCTGCGCGGAGCCCTTCACCAGCAGCACCCAGTGGGGTGGCCCTGTGGGCAGCAGAGGCCGAGCAACGGTGCCTTGAGAGGCAGGGAGGGAGCACGGCAGTGGGAACTGGGGCTGATGGGCCAGGGCTGGGAAATGAAGGGGCCAGAAGGTGCTGAACATCTGTCTGCCTGGCAGCCAACGCAAGGCTGTGTAAAATCTGCCTGCTTGTATTAAACATCATCTTGAGTGCTGTGGCTCCTGATGGGCTGACTGTGCTGCTGCAGAGGAGGAGAGGAGGTGCAGCAGCAGGTGCTGTCCCCTGACCCACCTGACTGTGCATGTGGACCCAGAGGGTTCACACAGAGGTTATTCTGGCAAGGGTCTGTTGAACTGCCAGTGACCCTGGAGCCCCCAGCCCCACTTCCAGAGCCTTCTCAAAGGAGCTTCTGCCCATGTCCCAATTCAAGAATTTGCACAGCAAGGCCACCCCTCACATGCTAATGGGGTACGGACTTGCCCTATAAACAGAAGCCCGCCAAGAAGGCAGGCATGCGCGCCTACCACCTCATGGAACCTGTCTAAAGATGTGCTGCAGAAGAACCGCAGGAGCATGTGCTCCTGAAGACCATGTTTTCCAGAGGCCCATGGAGTTGTGACTATTTTTCTCTTCCCCTGCTACCCTTTTATTTTTCTCTCTCTCACTCTCACTACATCCCTTTTCCATGGCACTCCGCTGTATCGGATCAAATCCGAGTTCTGTTGTAGTTTTATCTAGGTGCCCTGACGGTATCAGATTGGGATCTAGTTTTGCAACTTTGGGACTCTGCAACTTGTTCGAGTGCACACGAGCACCTGATTTGTTATTTTGGATGAGCCCCAAAAAAATTCTGCATTTGAATTTGCCCTGAGAGTTTTGTGGGTCTCCAATTTGCCGTGCAGACACTAAAAGACCCTCCCTCTCTGACTGTTCAGGTCGGGGGGCCCTGAGAACTGCTGGTTTTGGGAGCAGGACCTAACAGGCAGGCTCTACAGGCTGATGGGCTCTAAAACTTGTGAGCCCAGAGCCCTCAAGGCAGGTGCTCTGTACCTGTCGCACGACGGGGCACACCGGAGGAGGGTCACCACCACATCATTGGGGTGCAGGTAGGTCAGCTGCAGAAGGGTGTTGTCCAGTCTGTGCTCAGAAGATGTATCCATGTTGGACCTGAGCCACTGGTAGATTTTCCTCACAACCCTGGGCACCTGGAGGAGACACAGCCAAGAGCTGGAGTGCTGCCAGAGTGAGCCCTTTCCCCAGATTCCCTCAAGAAGTGCTTCCCTTCCAACCATGCTCTGCCGGCCAAAGAGGCTGTTGGGTACCCAGTGGACCTGGCTTCAGGGAGCACGCGATCCCTGGGGTCTTGAAGCCAGGCCGTAGGCTACTTACTTGCTCCAGATCATGGGGGTTAATTTTCACAAGTTCATCCAGCATGACAGCGACAGTCTCTGCATGATTGGAGTTAGAGTCTTCGATGATGATGGTGTCTTCACAATCAGCAGTCTCAAGGGATTCCTGAAATATTTGCAGGAGAAGGAAGGGCAGGGAAGGGAGGAATGTCACTCCGAGTGCCCGGCCGCGGTGCTTGCCTGAGCAGCAAGAGCTGGCCTGGCCCAACCCAGGCAGGGATGTCTGTGGGTACCTGTGCTCTGCTGCAGCAGATGCAGAAGTAGGAGTGTTCCAGTTGCTGTTCCTGTTGCAGCTGCAGCTGCAAGTCCAGCTTCCGCTCCTCTTCTGGCAGGTCCGAGTAGGAATCTGGCAAAGGCCGAGCGCCGCAGAGCTGAGGGGCTGCAGGAGAGGCTGGAGAACACAGCCCAGCCCTGCGCTCCCCAGGCAGAGCCAGCCCTGGGACGGGGGCTGGTGGGGACACTGACTCCCGTCTCTGTGGCCTCAGATAGGGCTGGGGGTGCCCTATGGATGGAGCCCAGCTGGAACCTGGTTGTGGGAAACAGCCCCATTCCCTCTTTCCCTGGGGATGCCCATGGGAGATGGGATGGGGCCGAGCTGGCTGCAACCATCAGTCCTGTGGCCCAGCTCAGTCACTCACCCGCCTGGAATAGTTCCACATAATCCACCACATCAGGCTGTCGTGCTGGGGCAACCCCAGTGTATTTGTCCTCCTCTCTTGACACCCAGGCCAACCTGGGCACGCTGGGGGTTATCTCTGCCATCTCGGTGAGGCCTGGCCTTGAGGGCTCCTGCCACAAGGATGGGAGATGCTTCATGAAAGCCCCGTGGACACGGGTCAGCAGGGAACAAGTTGGCTGTGCAGGAGTCTGAACAGCCCCACTCTGTCCTGTCCTGTCCCGTCGTGTCCTCTGGACAGTCTGGGGTGGCTCCGTGGCCTCCTTATCACCTTGGTTACTAAAGGGCTCTGTGACACGCTGCCACCCGCCGTCCTATCAGAGCACTCGTATCACCCAACTGGGTGGTCAGGTGAACACATCAGAAGAGATGACTGTCTTACACAGAGACCTGGACAGGCTGGAAGAGTGACGCTAGCAACAACAGGGTGGACTTGAACAAAATGTTCAAGGGAATGTGAGCCTGCAGTGGCCCAGGTGGCCAAGAAGGCCGATGGCATTTTGGCCTGTATCAGAAACAGCGTGGCCAGCACGACCAGGGCAGTGACTGTGTCCCTGTATTCAGCATTGGTGAGGCCGCACCTCGAGTGCTGTGTTCAGTTTTGGGCCCCTCACTACAAGAATGACATTGAGGGACTGCAGCACGTCCAGAGCAGGGGAACGAATCGTGTGAAGGGGCTGGAGAACAAGTCTTGAGGAGCAGCTGAGGGAACTGGGGTTGTTCAGCGTGGAGAAAAGGAGCTTGAGGGGAGACCTCATCACTGTCTACAGCTGCCTGAAAGGAGGTTGTAGTGAGGTGGCTGTTGGTCTCTTCTCCCAAGTGACGGGAGACAGGATGAGAGGAAATGGCCTCAAGTTGTACCGGGGAGGTTCAGATTAGACATCAGGAAAAATTTCTGCGCTGAAAGGGTAGTCAGGCTCTGGCACAGGCTGCCCAGGGAGGTGGTGGAGTCACCATCCCTGGAGAGATTTAAAAGATGAGTAGACTAGTTTCTCAGGGATCTGGTTTAGTAGTTGGACTCAGTGATCTCAAAGGTATTTTCCAATGATAAGATTCTATGATGATTCTATGAACACTCCTCAGCCTTGCAGGCGGGAAGCAGGCAGTGCCACTGACAGCCAGCTCAGCCTGGTGCAGACCGGGCACGAGCTGCAAAGGACTGTTAGGATGCATGCATTAAGTGCTTCAGCAGTATTTCCTACCTGCCTGGAAATAGCCCTGCAGTTTGAGCACCCACTGCTGCATGGGGGGGGGCATCAGCTTGAGAGCCAGGCTGTGGGAGGAACCTTAGTACCGTCAGTGTCGGGCCTAGGGGTGGTGGAAGAGAAGCCAGGCCGCAGGGCAGGAGACATTTTTCCATCAAGTCTGAAGTAACTGAAGCACCAGTAGTAACTCTAGCACCAGTGCATTCAATAGCTTTTGGGAAGGTGGCCTCGCATCTTTCCCTTTTCGATCAGTCTGTTTGTCTCTTTCTGCAATCTGCAGGAAATACTGCAATGCCACTTATTAACATTCCCGAGAGTGTCTCCAGATCGAGCATGGGAGGAGGGAGGTTAGAGGAGATGGGCTTCCTTTGTCCCTCTGACCTTCATCAGAACTTGTTCCTACCCTGGCTCCCCTGACTGTTCAGTTGGAGGCTAGCCTGCAGGCAAGAGAGGCAGAGGTGAGAGCACCTGTGACAGAGGAAAATTGCTGCTATTTGTGCTTGTTCTGGAACTGCTGAATGACAACATCATTCTCTAAACCAGCACTGAAATACTGCACCCTGTCTGTAAGGTTCAGAGGAGAAGTGAGTAGAAAGGCTCCAGTGCTTTTAACAAATGTGCTCATATTATTTTTGTCTAAGTGGAAATAAAGGAAGGTGAACATGCCTTCTAAATCTGTCAAAAGAGCATTATGAATTTCTCATTTTGCATGATTGCCCAGTGTCATTATAATAAAAGAATCTTGCCAGAGTAACAATGGCTGTTACACGCAGCACTTTTCTCTGATGGGTATCAGGATGAACTTGCAGCACTGCTCACTCTTCACTAGCTCAGCTACCCAGAGGAGTTCCAAACACATGCTTCCCTGAGTACATTTGTTTTCTCTCACCTCCGCTAGCATCAGTAAGTTCTGTTCTGCGCAGAAAGCCGAGATACCCAGTGCAAGCCCACATGGTCTGAGTGTCTCCAAAACTCAAGCGAGCAGTAAAGGGATCAGCGTGCAGTGCTTCTTCTCCATACACACCGTGTAGTAACCAGTAGCATTGTGTGGACTACTCGCCCAGATCTAGAGGATAAAGGAATAATTCCCACATAAATACAGGCTATTTTGCCAGACTCAGGCAACGTCATTTACTTGTTTGAAAGATCTGTTCCGCTGACAATTTAGTTGCTCCTAAAATGTCAGGAGCAGTTTTACTAAAATAATTCATTAACAGAAAATGACCAGGAAAAATGACCTTACAGAAAATGACCAGGAAAAATGAGTAAAAAGGAGTTTTATAAACGTGTAACAGGGCATGATAAGGAGGAAAAATGAACTAGGCATTTGGCTTACTGGAAAGGAACACCTGTTTGCCGGCCATCTTCCACTAGATGGGCATCTGGGTATACGCAAATCCAAATGTATATAAAACTAAACCAAACAGTAAATTACCTCATTACTACTGTCCACTGAAGGGAGCACATAAGATACCCCCTGTCCCTTCTAGCTGCCGATCAGACTACTCAACTGATATCGCCTGGTACTGGCCTGCCACAGTCTCGCAGAAGAGGGAGGACACCCTGCAGACACACATACAAGTATGTAAACAGTGCCAGCTCTCTGCAGAGTTCATTCACTTGCCACATTATGTGGCTGTTCCACTAAGAGACAGGCATTTATCAGACATGAGTCAACTCTATATTAAATCACTGCTGATAAACAAAGTACAACAGCATCAAACATTTATCTCTCCTTAATGTGAGTCTCCCAGAGGTCACTTGGTTTCTGTGTCTGTTATGATCACTTTTACCCCTGGAAGAACCTTGAATAAGAAGAAGAAGTTTAAAATACATGTTAAAAGAATTTGAATTAATCAAAAGGAACGTTAATAATGCAGTGCGATAGAAGTCTGTCTTATGCCATTCTTCCCCTTTTACTCCTCTCTGCACCGTAGATATCAACCATCTCTTCCTACCATGTTGTTTAGTCATGTAAACTCCAAGCAGCTATTTCATAGAATCACAGAATCACCTGGTTGGAAAAGACCTTTGAGATCATCGAGTCCAACTGTACCTGTCCACTACTAAACCAGATCCCTGAGAAACTCATCCACCCATCTTTAAAATCCCTCCAAGAATGGTGACTCCACCATCTTCCTGGACAGCCTGTGCCAGCGCCTGACCACCCTTTCAGTGAAGAAATTTTTCCTGATGTCTAATCTGAACCTTTCCTGGTGCAATCTGAAGCCATTTCCTCTCATCCTGTCTCCTGTCACTTGGGAGAAGAGACCAACCTCCTTTCGGACAGTTGTAGACAGAGATAAGGCCTCTCCTCAACCTCCTCTTCTTCAGGCTAAACAAGCCCAGTTCCCTCAGCCGCTCATAAGATTGGTTCTTCAGCTCCTTCACCTTTGAGCTGAAGTTTGTTTCACACCTGAAAAATGCTTTCCACATGAAAGCCTCTGATCTTTTTCAGTTGTAGCAACATATCCTATTTGTTTTCCTTCACACACCTGGCTTAATTTTAACTAGTTTTTCTCTATAGTGCCTCTCCTTGATAGCCTGTGATTAGTGAAGCTCTTTGCACAGATTCTGTACTGAGATCCAGCTGAGGCAGCCCACCACCCGGGGAAGGGTCACGGGGAGGAAGGATTGCTCTGTTGTTCACCTTCCCAGACTCCATGAGTGGCAGACTGTGTGGAGAACCTCTCTCTACCAAATGCACCCTGAGAAAACAGGAGAATGCATTTGTGCAAGCATTTATGGACTTAAATAGAAGTTAAAGGTAGATGTGTCCCAATACACCCAGTGTTATCCTGTCCTTAGTGGCACTGACCGAACTATTACGCCAGCCAGTTATGCTCAGTTATCATGATGCAGTGAGACAGCAGAGTTTCCACCTGTCTTCAAGACTTCCAAAGAACATGTTTTTTCTAACACAGCGGCACCCTTGAGGCTATGGCTGAACTAGTTTTTAACAGAAATATATACCATGCAAGTCATAGTAAATAAGAAGAAAATTACTGTAGTTTACACTGATCTCTTCAAAATGCCAAATTGGGATCGTGCAAATGATGGTGAACAGTTTGTCTTCTAACAGCATAGATTTAAGCTTGCAAAGATTAGAGATGAGTAGGCTCAAAAGCTGCCAGTTAACATAAGCCCCTACTTTAACATTATCAATTAAAAAAATCTAAAGCAAATGTACCAAGTCTTGATATTATGTTTCTTAAAGTAAGTAGAGAAACACATACATATATGTATGTACTCTACTGACCTTACAGTCTGAGTGTGGTGCTCAGCACTTGTACTAACTAAGTTAATCAGGAGACAAGTTAATATGAAAATTGTGACTACAGAATTGAGTCTGATAGAATGATGCATCCCTGACAACTTTCCAGATGACATATGTGCACATATGTGCACGCGTGTGTGTTTCAATACAGTGCAGTACAGGCCTGACATCAATTTGTTACATCTGGGAAGGCTCAGGGAGTGGAGTTGGTTTGATCTGGAAAGGAAGAAAGACTAAGGGGGGCTCTAACTGCACTTTTCCCACTACCTAAAAGATTGTGACCGAAAGAACAGAGCCAGATTTCTCAGAGTTGCACATCCTAAGGAGAAAAGGCCGGGGATATAATATGCAAAATGGGAAATGCCAGTAAGGAAAACTCCAGAGCATTTTGGAGTTTTAGAAAGGGAGCATCCCTTATTACAGCTCTGGAGGCAAGGGGAATAGTTCCACCAATCATGCCTAATGAGACGTGCTGCTTACAGAATGTATTTTCCCTCCACGTGCGTATGTATAACATTTCCCCAAATCTTACGCATATTCTCTTACTTTCCAAGGTCTAATTGTAGTGTTGTCATGAACTTCACAACAGCCAAGTCTCCATCAATTGAGACAGTACCAGTTCCCTGTCTGACCTTACATTGTTTAGATAGAGAAACTAGAAGCAAATGAAAATGCTTACGGAAGAAGACATATCTCTCTGTTCTGCACGTATCATACTTAACCCAAGATGTTATCATTGCTCAAGAGAACAGTGTCTGGAAAAACACTATTTGGAAAAAAGCATGCTATCAAAAGGACTTTCTGTCTGTACTTTCCAAAACTTACAGTTACCTAAATGAGACTTAACTGAAGTTAGAAAACTGATTCTGCTTTAGCTTAAACCAGAATATTCCCCTTTTGCAGCAGGAACTACTTCTCGCGTCGGCGTTGTTTAGGAAGAACTGGACACATGGGGTTTTATTTCCAGTTCCTGCCTCTTTTGCCCAGTCTTGTACAACCCCAGCAGAGAAGCGTGACCTATTATAGCTCCAAATCTCTTCTGGAGTGGAAAGGGAACTAAACCACTCCTTTAGACGTTGGACGGTACTCTGCCTGTAGCTGCCTTAACGGCGATTTCCATGGTAATGCCCGAGATCACCTCCACCTGGACTAACACTTGATGTTTTCCTTGGGAAAGGCAAAGTGGGCCAATACAATCGACCTACCAGGTATGCCAGAGCCTTTTCCCACCCCTCTGGGGCAGTGGAGGAGCCTTATTTGGATGGTCGGTCGTCAGTCTTAATCTATAGTCGGGACATGAGGTAACTGTAGACTCAGCTATACGCTTAGTCAGGGGCCATCCTCGAGATATTCCTTCTGTGTACAGCTGTTGGATACCTGAATGCCCTTGCTTTATATGTAGCCACTTCAGTAACCGTTTCCGTTCTTGTTCATTGGTAGACACCTCAAGCTTACTAATTTTGGTGAGTTCATCCACCCTTTTATTTAGCAGTGCTGGGACCATCTGTTTGTGATCACGTCCTTTTACCCACCCAATATATAAAGGACTTTCCTATTTGCAATAACATCTTCCAACTATGACTTTCCCATATGGGACTCTATTAACCTTCCACTCATTGGCAGCCCAGTGAGTAACCCACTGCGTGGCTCCTTTACAGGCGGTATGTGAGTCAGTATATATGTACTTGGCATTATTTCGTGCAGCTAACACAAGAGCCCTCAGCTCTCCAAGTTGTGCACTGCCTTCACACTCTTCTATCTCAGGTCATTCATTTTTATTTCTTAAGCTATTGCTTCATATTTCCATTTCCTGTTCTCCCTTCTAGAAGATGCAGCTGCTGGTATTGGGGTTGCGCCAGGAGAGACCATTTTCCCAAGGCAGAATTATACCAAGGGGTGCATTACCTCCAAGAAGGCCTGGATGGCAAAGGCCGTATCCCAAAGCTGGGATCCATTTGTGCCCTGGAAGAGAGAAAGTAGAGAGTGAGAGGCAGGTGCCAGCAGCAGCCTGAACTAGCTGTGAGGTCTATGGAACATCTGTGAATAAGCTATCCCATTATTCCATGGTCTTTGACTGCATGCCAGGGTCCCATTCAGTCACAGATGAACTCTTACAGAACTTCACCTGCACCTTCATGTCGTCAAGGAGAGAGCACAGAGCTGCAGCACAGACACAGTGAGAGTGCCAGGAAGCGGGCTGGGAGCCACGAGGTGCCTACTCCATAGGAACTGGAGCTCTATGTTGCACCAAGTGGGCCGTGCTCGGCCCTTACCAGAGATAGTCGGGGATCCTGGAAACATGCTCCTGAAAAGCTGGGGAGTTCTTCCCATCCACGAACCAGCGAACCAGCATGTTGATCGTCTTGGAAATCTGCCAAGAGCAGCACTAGCACTGTTGTGGAGACAGCTTCTTCCAGCTCCAGAGACATATACCCCTTCCACCTAGCACAAAGCCATCTAGAGGTGGTCCCGGGCTTAATCCCAACAGCTCCATCTGTGGCATTACGAGCATAGCTGAGTTAGTGGGACAGGTGCCAAGAGATTACTCCAGAGCTTCCCCTCAAATCATTTCCCTAGACCTCAAGGAGAGGTACCCGTCCCCAGGGCCACAACTGTCCCCAAGCCCTCTGTATCTTCTGTGCCATGTTAACATCACGTTCTTGAGCATCAGGACCAGCAGGAGTTGTGCCTGAGCAAGATCTGGTGATTATGCCACAACTGGAAAGGGCTGAGAGGCCGCAAGCCGGTCCCTAAAGGGCAAGATTTTGAGAGGATCCACAGTGGGTTCCCTACCGGCCCAATGCTGATGCACTTGGTGAATCTGTCATCAGCTTCGATGTGGTTGTACAGCTCTGTGATGGCTCGCTGCCGCAGGTGGGTGCTGTGGTGGGCTTCATACACATTCATGATGGCTACAGGAGAAAAAAAGGGACATGCAATGAAAAATCCACTCCACGCAGCCAGATTCACTTGCTTTGGCAGGTTGCACCTGCACCACTGCTCATGTGACGACCACTCAAGGAACGCACAGGAACTGCTCTGCCCCAGAGCGGCCTGAGGACCTAGACACAAGGCCCTGCTGCTGCTCTCAGGGAGGGAGAAGCCCAAGCACCACACAATCCATAGAATCACAGAATTGCTTGGTTGGAAAAGACCTTTGAGATCATCAAGTCCAACCGTATCTGTCATCTACTAAACCATGTCCCTGAGAAACTCATCCACTCATCTTTTAAACACCTCCAGGGATGGTGACTCCACCACCTCCATGGGCAGTGCCTGACCACCCTTTCAGTGAAGAAATTTTTCTTGATGTCTAAACTGAACCCCCCCCAGTGCAACTTGAGGCCATTTCCTCTCATCCTGTACCCTGGGAGAAGAGACCAACACCCACCTCGCTACAACCTCCTTTCAGACAGTTGTAGACAAGAGATAAGGCCTCAGCCTCTTCTTCTCTAGGCTAAACAACCCCTGTTCCCTCAGTTGCTTCTCATAAGACTTGTTCTCCAGCCCCTTCCCCAGCATTGTTGCCCTTCTCTGGACAACCTCCGTGTCTCCATTCCAGCTCCAACAACAGTTGCTGGCAGCAGAACATAAAGAGGCCCCATGGTACAAGGCAGCTTCAGTTCCATCAGCTCACTTGACGAGGCCCCTCCTGCCCCAGCCAATGCCGCACTCACCATAGGCAACCCCCAGCAGCCAGCTGTGCGGGGTGTACACATCACAGGCAGCCACCTTGTTCCTCTACGCTGGCCAGTCTATGCTGGCGTAGTCTTGCACGTACAGCTCCTGGCACAAGAAAACAAAGAGCACCAACCTGGTAAGCTGGGAGCAGCACCCAGAGGCAGCTTGCTGCTGGAAGGTGGCTCTGCTGCCTGGACAGAGAGACCCGTGCGGGTATGAGACCGGCCACTTCACAAGCCAGAGGCTGGCCCACAAGGACATGGCTGACACAGCAGCTGGTCAGGAAGCCACGCGTCCTTGTCAGGGAGCCCCACCAGCTTCAGCTCCTTACCTGCCGCAAGCTCCGTATCAGCTCATCCTCTTCTGCTGACAGACGCTTGGTGTAACAGTAGCTCATGGGGAGGTAAACCTGGCGGCAGTGACACCAGAGTCGGGACGGGTGGGCTGGGAACCACGGAGGAAGCAGCCTGTTCATAACAGAGAAGGTGCTACTGTGAGGAACAAGGAGGGCCAGGGGAGAGATGGATGTGCTGACAGGGAGATGCCCGGAGCAGAGCATGCCTTTCCCTATCCCCTGTTCCATGCCTGCTGCTGCTGGGACAGCTGCAGCAGAAAAGAAGGGACTGTCCATGCACTGTGACCCTGCTCAGATCCTCCCCAACAGGGCCAGCAAACACCACTCCTGGCTCAGCTGACACAGGGCAGGGAGGATCCTGAGCTCAGAGAAGAGGGAGGGGAGAAGTCAATTCAGAAGCCTCTTCCTCATGTGACTTTGAAGGCCCAGGCCCAGAATGATGGCTAAATGCATTTGATGACAAAGCACCAGTTCTGGCTGGCCAAAACAGCACAAGATAGTGGCAGCAGGCAGGGAGCACACGGATGCATCAGGGACCCTCTAGATGAAGCTAACATGGCTGGGCTCCGGCATCTCCCGTCAGCACAGTGTTCTGTGTTATCTACCCACCAGCTGGCCTTGCTGGTCTCCCAGCTGACAAGCAGTCTGGACACTCCCAGTTCCAGGACACAGCTGGAACTATCCCAGCAAACACCACAGCCTGGGAGAGCTCTGGGTCAAGGCTGGTGACAGGACTGACAATATTCCCCTACCTCCATCAAGAGGAGCACATACCACATCTCTGGGAGAAGTGTGTTCATTCCCTCCCAGCTGTAAACGTTCAAGACAGCCAGCTAAAACTTTCCCCAGGAAGGGATTCCCACAGCACCTCCTGCAGAGAACAATATCAGCTTTCAGGGTTAATGCAACCCTCCTTTCTCCCCTGTGGCAGGGTCCACTTCCCCCATGTTTGGGAACTTGTCACCCAGGCTGGGACACATGTCCTGAGAAAAAGCAAGCAGGTAATGGTACTAAACCACGACACAATTCCCCACCACTAACTGAAAATGCAGGTGCCAACCAGGGCAAGCAAGACCAACAGGTCCTCCACTACCTGGTAGGCACCCACGTTCTACAGAGCCCTCGAGTCCTGCCAGACCTCTCTCACCAGCGCACCAGCCCATGGCACAACGGAGCTGACCTTTGCTGTGCAGGTTGACACGGGCCCACACAACGTCAGGGTCGTCTGCTCCGAGCCCCAGGATCCTCAGGGCTATGTAGTTGAGTGCTGTGCCAAACACCGTCGATTTGTCTTCCACATGCCTGTCACGTGCAGAGAGACAGCAGAGCCATCAGCCAGGTATCAGCATTAACCAGACTGTCTTTGACAGGGCAAAGCGGGATGCCAGGGGGGTCTGTGAAGATCAGGAGATCCAACTAATCCAGGGAGAAACACTGCTCTGTACCACCCTGTCACACATCATACTTTGGGATATAGCACCACAGAGGGGATGCAGCCAGACTTGACCCTCCAGCCATCTCTGTGGCAGAAGGCAAACCTGGAGTGCTTACACGGGTGAGTGCAACCACCTAGAGGTATCGCAGATGCTCAGGCCCACTCCCCAAGTCTGGGCAGATTTGGCAGCAGCTCCAAATGCATTGTATGAAAGGACAGAAGGCTATCACTCTATCACTCCTCTTGATAAGGATGGAAGAGGCCTTCTCACAAGGGAGGGAGGTGAAACAAGCGATGATCTCTTCTCTCTTGCAATCTTTGACAGGACTACAGATAATGGCAGGAAGATGGGCCAGGGCAGGTTTAGACTGAATATTAGGAAAAGGTTCTTCACCCAGCGGGTGGTGGAGCACTGGAACAGCTCCCCAGGGATGTAGTCACGGCACCGGCACCGAGTCTGCCAGCATTCCAGAAGCATTTAGGCAATGCCGTCGGGAGAGGGGGGGGAAGAGGGGCCGTACCTGGCAGGGTGGGTGCGGGAAGAGGGATTGTACCTGGCGGGAGGGGAGAGGAGCTGTTCCTGGCAGGAGGGACTGTACCTGGCAGGAGGAAGAGGGGTCCGCCATAGTCGCCCGCCCAGTGCCCATCCTCGGCCTGCAAAGCGCCGTAAAACCGCATCCCCTTGCGGGCAGCGCTCCGCGCCGATCCTGCCGCCGGCCCGGGCGGCAGCGCCTCGCCCTGCGGGGACACAGCGCCTCAGTGGGGGCGGCTCCCGCGCCCCGGCCCGGCCGCGCCCCGGCCCGGCCGCCCCCCCGGCCCTGCCGCCCGCACCGTGCCCAGGCCCAGGCTGTGCTGCTCCAGCGCCGTCTGCGCCCGCCGCTCGCCGCCGCCCGCCGCCGCCTCCTCCTCCGCCTCCTCCTCCTCCTCCTCCTCGCCGCCATCGCCCAGGTAGCGCCAGCGCTGCCGCCCGCCCTCTCAGCGCAGCCGCCCGGCGCCCTTCACAAACCCATTCTGATGGCTTTTCACAGATATTTCATAGGCACCTCTGTTTCACCATTTTCCTTCCAGGCCCATGAGGAAAGGGAGATCCTAGGATTTGATACACAAGCAAATTACAGCCTATTTTGTGGTGAGAAAGAGAAAAACTGTGAGTAGCCAAATCACTGGAAAATCGTATACTAAGATACAGAGAAATCGAAGGACTTCAGTTCTGGCAAGCTCAGGAGACTAAGGAAAAACTACAGGGAAACGCTTCTCTTTCACCAGGCTCTTTGACTTGGTTCTCTAACCCCTTTTTGGTGTTTACTTGACGTTGGGGTTTTGAAGTACAAGCAATATTCACCGTCTTAGCTGTGCACTGATGGGAGCGAGGAAAATGAAGTCAGCCTGGGATCCAGTTCTTGGCACAGCGAGTATTAGAGGACAATACCAGACACTACAACTGACTCTTGGAAGGCAAAACTTCATCCTGGAACTGAGTAACAAACAAACTAAATCATGGCTTTCTTTGAAGTTCTGGGGGAGAAGAGGAACAGTTTAACGTCTATAAATGTAACACAGCTGCGGTCTGTACTGCATTCCTGTCTTTACGTTTTGTTCTGTTCAGTGTTTGCCTCTGATCGCAAAAAAATACATCTCAGTTTTGTAAGCTGCGCTACGCAAGACACAGGTTGTGTGTAAACTCTGCTGTTCCTTGGGCAAGCCTTCCCTTTTCAAACAGTAATTTGTGAACGTTCAAATTGCCTGATGCAACCAGTGCTCAATGAAAGAAGAGGAGGTGGTATTCCTACCTGAGCATCTGCCGCTTCCAGTAGCGGTCTCAGTGAGTCTGTGCTGAGGCCTAAAGATGAGGCTTGTAGGGTGGTAAAAGAAAGGTTATGGTTCTTATGTTTTACCTTCACAAAGGAAACTTTGTTCTTCTGTCCTCCCAAAAGTCTGTTCCGTTGGACTGGTGCGAAAGTCATCACCCTTGAGGGATCACCCAGTCACTCAGTTCAGTGACGGAGATGCTTTGCTAGGGAGCAAGCTAAAAGGCCTTCCAGGTTTCCACATCTGTTAAATGAATCATCCCAGTAATCCAGCAAATCAGTTTTCTACGTTTCTGCTTTCAGCTTATGCAAGAAGCAAACCAAGGACAATGAGACAGCAATGGTCACTGCACCCTGAGACTATGTGTAGAAGCCTTGCAGGTGGGGTTGTGCTCTGATGGAGATGGTTGGCTGGTGATGCTGGGGAAGGGCCTCATGCTACAAGAGCACAGCTCCTATTTGAGAAGGGGTTTGCGTGAGTACGGATTCCAGCTCGTGCAGTCTCCTGCTGTGTAGAATTGGCTGCTGGGAAGTACTCTGCTCCATTCTGCACTTCAGGTGGGTCTTTTGCCCCGCAAGATCTACAACAGCTCTGTTAAGCAGGAGAAACCCTTTTCAAAAGTGGACTAGGAGACAGATTTCAAAAGGTGAAGGCGGCTTTTCTTCCTTAAAGTCAGTTTTACCAGACTACCTCACAGTTAGCAGACCCATCCCATGTTCCTTCCTCTAGGCTTGAGTAGGAGTATACGTAACCCTCCTGCGCCGTGCAGTGGGCATTTCACAGATGCTCCCAGGCAATGAGGTTGTTTCTTCCCATGCAACTGCAGCAGAAGCTGTGAAGACTTCTCAGAAAGCAGCAGCAGCTCTCCTGCTCTTACCGGCTGTTTATTGTATCTCCGTGCAGCAGCGGAGCCTCTGGCGACAGAGTGAGGAGCCCAGCATTTCAAAGCAGTGCCTTTTCCCACCAAGTCTAATGCTCTTCTTTAGCCTGTGCAGATTTGTGTCCATGGCAGTAATGCTGTTACGGTCCATTTGTGGAGTAGATGGTCTTGTGGGATCCGTTCTCTCTGTCTCAGCGTACAGAAGACATTCTCATTGATGTGAAAAGAGCAAAAGTTGTGTGGGATGCAATATCCAGGGAGCATTGTGTCAGGTTTTCTCTCCACCTTCAAGGACAAGCATCATGTGTTCCAGGTACCCACTGGAGCAGAGCAGTGGTCTCCTGCAGCCCTTTCTGTACGGGTCCGTGGGCATTTTTGGATTGAAGGGCTGGTGGGGGGCATCTGTGCCATAGTGAGTGCTGCAGCAGCAATCAGAGCAGGTGGGGGATGCTCCCGCTTCCGGGGAACAGGCTGTGGCGCCAACCCCTCATGGGAAGGTGCATTGCCTGAGGGTCCTGCTTGCTTCAGGACTTGACTTTTCCTCCACTGGTTTGTTCCCACAAAGGAAAGATACGTGGATGAGAGGAAGGAGCAGGACTGTTCATTCAGGGAAGAGCACATATAATCACATTCACAAGTCTATTGGCTCCCCAGTCTGTGTGTCTGTCCAGGGTTGCCGTGTCCCAGTGGCAAAACCCGGCACCTGCACTTGTTAAACTTCATGCGGTTGGTGATTGCCCAGCTCTCCAACCTGCCCAGATCCCTCTGCAGGGTCTCTCTGACTCCAAGAGTGTCACCCACTCCCCCCAGTTTCCTGTCATCGGCAAACTTGGTTAGTAAACCTTCCAGTCCTGCGTCCAGGCCATTCATGAAGATAATAAAGCGTGCTGGCCCAAGATGGATCCTGAGGAATCCCGATAGCGACTGGTCACCAGCCCGATGTAACCCCATGCACTATGACCCTTTGAGCCTGACCCAACAGCCAATTGCTCACCCACTGCATTATGTGTTTCTCCAGCTGCATGCTGGACATTTTGTTTAGGAGGATACTATGAGAGACAGTATCAAAGGCCTTGCTGAAATCCAGCCTGCTATTGCCTCGCTCCCCCTTCAAATCTTGTTTAAACCGTGTCAATCAGCCCCGCTAGCTTTTGAGCAAAAACCCTTTTCCCCTTCTGTGAGAGGTGCCTGCCATCAGATGCCAGAAGACCTGATGAGGAATAGACCATCCCATGGTCAAAACCCCCATAGTTCTGCTGATGACCCCAACCTCTGAGCCACTTGTTGAGCAGCTGGATCTGCCTGCTCAATTCTGGGCTCTTCCCCGCTACCGAAAGGACCGAAGAAAACACCGCCTGTGCTTGTGACTCTTTAATGAACCGTCCCAGGCCTCGGAGTCCCTTTGGATTGCGAAAGGAGTTCTCCTTGCTATGTCTTTGCTGCCTACGGGAAAACCCACCAGTGGGGAATAGTCTGAGGGCTTCTTCAGAGTAGGAAGTTACTGGTGGTATCTCTTACCCTGGCCCCAGGGAGGCAGCAAACTTCCCTGTGGGCAGGGTCTGGTCGGCGTATTGGACCCTCCCGTGGGGGTCCTGGGATGTCCTCCTCCTCCTCCATGCCCTGTGGAGCCAGTCTTGCAGCACCCGCAGCCCAGATCTGGCGGGAGGCCTTCCCCCTGCAGCTCTCAGCATATGTATGGTTTGAGTTGCCAGGTTTGAGACGGAGAGGCTACGGTCACTTGTCATGTCTCGAAGGGCTGGAATGGTGAGGAAGAGAGCCAAGGTGAGAGCCTGGGACTGCGGGGACCCCAGCAACCCCTCCCACAGGGCCACTCCACAGGACAGCAAGGAGCAGGGGCAAAGGCATCAGCCAGAGGGTGATGGCCACCAGTAGCCCACGTGGCCCTGAACTCTCCCTTGGCTCTGCCCATGCTGTCCCTTGTGATGCAGGGAACAGAGCCCTCACAACCAGAGAAGGGATTGCAGCTCCCTGCCCAGGGTGTTTCCTCCTCCCCACCAGTCCCCACTGCCTCCACCTACCTCCGTAGATGATCTGGAGCTCATCCTGGTCAGCCTTCATGTGTCGCCCAGCGAGCCCTAGGAACACACATTCCATCCCAAATCCTGCAGCCGCAGCAGCACACCTTCCCCAGCCCAGCCCATCTCCCCCAGCATTCCCCATGGATTCCCAAGGGCAGGGAGGCAGCAGGCAGCAGGAAGTCCCTCGGGCCTGCACCACGGTGTGCTTGGGACTCCAGGAGCTGAGCAGGGCAGGGAGGGACCCTGGGGGTTGTGACTCACCAAGGAACTTGATGGCCTCCTCTTGCAGGAGCTCCTGGGGGCTGTACAGGTACGGCAGGGACTGGCATATGTACTCCACTGCTCTGCTCCTGTCCTCTGCGAGCTGGAGAGAGCAAGGGGATAGAGGGAAGGGTTGGCACAGGGCTGTTCCGGCCCCCAAGAGCGGTCTCTCCTGTCAGGACACCCACGATGCCCAGCCAGCACCCGGTTGTGCCAGGGTTTGAAGGGAATGGAGGGCTGGTGCACCCTGATGAGCTGTGGTGCCACCCTGCCACCAAAGCCCAGCAGGAAGGGGGCTCTATCAGCACCTCTGGGCTCAGCAAGGGAGAGGAAACAGGAGAAGAGCCCGCGGGGCCGCATACCCAAGGGAAGGAGCCTGTGTGGGGCACAGGCTGCAGGGCAAGGGTCTGCAGCAGTGGGCAGGGGCACGGCTGCCAACCCCACACCTTGGGCACTGGGGCAGGAACTTGTCCAGGCTGGCTCTGGGGCTTCGGGGACATCCTTACCAGGCACTTGCCCAAACTCCATGTCTCTTCCCTCTTCAGCAGCTTCCTGAGCTGCTGCTTCTTCAGCAGTTTGGTAGCTTGAAAGAGGGTTTCCCGAGAGGCCTGTGGAGCAGCAGAGACTGGAGTTGGCACCACTGCCCAGGGCACAGGACCTGCATCCTCTGCAGGTGGGTAAGGCTGAGGACCGCTCCTGGGCCCTGGTGGGAAGGGGCAGCAGCTGGGGAACGCGTCGGTCATCAGGTTTGGTGCCTGGGCAGAGGAGTGGGCAACCCCCATCTCGGTCAGCTGGTGCTGCCGAGGCAGCAGGACAGAGGTGCCCAATGCTGCTGCTCTGGAGCCAAAGCCTGGAGCAGCCTGGAGCCCTGATGTCTGCCAGGGCAGGGGGCGGCTTGAGCCGCCTCCCAGGAGGATGCCAGCAGAATGTGGAGCCGGTGCTCTCCTCTGGCCACTGTTACCTCCCCATAACTCTCCCATCCCTGAGAGTGGTGGGGGTGTGAGACGCGGTGGATCTCACAACCTCTCGCAGGGGCTGCACCGCTCTCCATGACCCAGGGAACCGCGTGTGTCAGGATGACCGCAGTGAGCAGAGCATCAGTGAGCAGAGCAGGCACACGTCAGACATCAAGGGGTTCCTGGGCAGAGCATGGGGGCAGCAGGGACTGGGAGTTCTAACCATGAGCACAGCTGCTGAGCACTGCAGGAGCAGGCAGGACAGGCCTGGCAAATGCCCGCACCTACCTCCTTTGCCCTTGCCAGCTCTGGGGCTGTGGACACCCTCCCGGGGGGCTGCACAGTGGAGGGCTGGCTGCAGGGAGTGGGGCTGGGAGGAGAACTCACTGCTTTCTCCCTCTACAGGAGGAGTTACAGCAGGGGGACTCTGTGTCCTTCAGCAGGCCTTGCTTCTGGTTCTCAGGCCCACCCAGCAGCTGCCAGCAATGCCCTCCGCAAATGACCAATGGTCACAGTATCACAAGGTTGGAAAAGATCTCTGAGATCATCTTGTCCAACCTGTGGTCCAACACTAGCACCCACTTGTCATTTAAACCATGGCATGTCAACTCAGAAAGCCTCACCTGTGCCATGTGCTTGTTCTCATCACTCAAATGGAAGATCAGTGGCAGCAGGCTCTGGTGCACCTGCCTCTTCATTGCCTTTCTTCCCACTGCCACTAAATAATTCATCTCATCTTGGAAGAGGTGGATGGCCAGAAGCTGCACGGAGCTCGAGTCCTGGTGGAAAGGAAGAGGGCAAGACCTCAGCACCAACTGCTCCAGGCCCACCTGGGCATGGGCCTGAAAAGCCACAGGGCACAAAGTCTCCTGGCAGCATCCAGCACCCGTTGGGGGGGGCACAAAGACTTACGTGGTTAAAGAGCAGCCGGAGGCTCTCAGCCAGCTGGAGAATGATGGCACTTGGCATGTCCTTGTCCTGGAGCAGCTTTCTGAACAATGACAGGGTCTTCCCAACCACCTCTGCGTCTTCATCCCGCAGGAGCTCCAGGAGCCTCGGCAGCAGGAAGTGAATTCTTTTTGTCTGTGCGGAACACAACAACTTGTGGTGAAGCCATAAAAGTCTGCACTGCCAAACGTTTGGGCTGTTCGAGCCCACGCTGGTGCCTCAGGGCCCAAAAGCCAATGGCCTTCCCCAAAGGACTTGGGCAGGCGAATGGGGAAGCAGGAGATCTGGGAGCAGCTCCCACAGCTCCCAAAGTCCAGCCAAATCTCAGCTACTGTGGTACCCAGCCCCACTCCTCCAGCACAGCTACAGCCGCCCACCCCCTGCTCACCATCCCGGGTCTGCGGCAGAGCATGATGAAGCCTTTGAGCACCAGGCGACGCATCTGTCTCCACTCACTGTGCAGGTACCTTGACAACACGTCCACAATGTACTCATCCCAATCGCTCACGTCGGAGTAGGCCAGGAGCTGCAACACACACCGACAGCAGTGACAGGGGTGCCTGGCCGACAGGACCGCAGCAACTCAGGACGCGGACACTGTCCCAGGCGGCCGAGCCTAAAGGCTTTGGATTACTCAGTCTTGGAAGAGCAGGAGCTCTCACAAAGGGGCACAAAACACAGTGGGGACAAATGTCACCCCAGCAGAAAGGGGCCAAGGACACACAGCGGAGTCCACCCCCTGGGCTCCCCCCACAGCTGCCATGAGGGCACAGTGGTGGGAGGCAGCTCAGCACGGCAGTGCTCACCATCAGGCTCACCTCGACAAGGAACGTCATGGCAGGGACCTCTGGGCATGCCTTCTTCTTGTTGAGCGTATAGAGCAGGTAGTGTGTGAGCTGGGAACGATACTTCTTGGAGATTCTGCACATCTCTCTGGCAAGAGGAAGAAGGCACTGTCGGCACGGAGCAGGGTGGGCAAATCTCACGGGACTGAGTCACGGAGGCCTGGTCTTTCCTCACCATCCCGCACCAGAAGAAAGGCAGTGCCCAACACCAGAAGGTTCTTTTTGGGGAGGAGACTGGAAAAACACCCTTCCCATCCCAAATGCAGCCCTTCTGAGGAGACCCCTTTCCTGCCCTTGTGGGATTCATGTCCCCAGGCTTTGTCCCTGGCGCTCAGTGCATCCTGCCCTGCCCCGAGGCTGCCCTCGGTGGGGTCGCCTGCAGACAGACCCCACTCTGTGCCATCAGCCCAGACCCTGCGGGAGGGGACGTTGGTGTGTTGGGAGGTGGCGGCTCCTCTGCACCCACCTTTCCCAGGCTTTTCCAGTCTGCTGGGCCAACCCTTGCTGACAATTGTCTCTCACTCATGACCAAAGGGATTGTGTGGGGTGCCCCGTCTGCAGGGAAGAAAGCATGGGGGAACGGGAGAAGGAGGCTCTCACCTGGCCACCAGACCCACCGCGCAATGCTGGGTCTCGGGGTTGAGGAGTGTGTCCCAGACATGCTTATGTTCCATTTCAAACAACATATCATCATAGTGAAGGCAGCCAAGCAGGAATTTTGCAGTCAGCATTGCCAATCTGTGTGCAGAGTGAAGCCCAAGTCACACCAGCAGCCCTGGCACCAGCTCTGGGGCCACTGGAGGGACAGGAAGACTGTGATGGAGTACCTGCTGGGGCTGGTGGGAGGGCAGACATTCTCCTGGCATTCCTTCCAGAAGTAACTGGCTTCCTGTGGCATCTGCTCTGTAGTGAAGAACACTTGGAAGAGCAGAGCCAGGAAGAAGCAATGGAATTCAATCATCAAGTCAAATCCTGATGAGTGCCAGTGCAGCTGGACGATCTCCCAGAGCGCCCTGGTTGCCTGCAGGAAACAAACCACACAGAGAGAGTGCCGAGATGTCCCCATGGCACAGAACGAGTGTGGGAAGGGGAGACTCAGGCACTGCTCTGGGCCACGGAAGACGCAAGGGGATCACGTGGCCAGGCTGCCCCTAATCCTGCCCCCAACCCAGGTTTCCTGCCACTGTGTGAGGCAGGGAGGGGCAGTGGCAGCGGAGGAGGGAGACACACCCTGAGAGGGGACCCTGGGGTCGGGGAAGGGTCTGGTCCAGACACTCACGGCCAGGGCATAAACCTCCGTATCGTCCCCATCTGAGGTGTACGTCCTGTGCATGGGCCAGTCCTCCAGCACAAGCAGCAGCTTCCACAGCACATCCTCTGCAGTCCTTCTTGTGGAGACCATTGCCCTCCACATGGTCACAGCAGCCCTGCAGGCACAGAGCTCTGGGTCAGTGGGGTCTTGGCCACAGCAACGCAGCCTGGGCAACCTTGGGTCCTGGGTTGGTTGCCAGCCCTGCGCGGAGCCCTTCACCAGCAGCACCCAGTGGGGTGGCCCTGTGGGCAGCAGAGGCCGAGCAACGGTGCCTTGAGAGGCAGGGAGGGAGCACGGCAGTGGGAACTGGGGCTGATGGGCCAGGGCTGGGAAATGAAGGGGCCAGAAGGTGCTGAACATCTGTCTGCCTGGCAGCCAACGCAAGGCTGTGTAAAATCTGCCTGCTTGTATTAAACATCATCTTGAGTGCTGTGGCTCCTGATGGGCTGACTGTGCTGCTGCAGAGGAGGAGAGGAGGTGCAGCAGCAGGTGCTGTCCCCTGACCCACCTGACTGTGCATGTGGACCCAGAGGGTTCACACAGAGGTTATTCTGGCAAGGGTCTGTTGAACTGCCAGTGACCCTGGAGCCCCCAGCCCCACTTCCAGAGCCTTCTCAAAGGAGCTTCTGCCCATGTCCCAATTCAAGAATTTGCACAGCAAGGCCACCCCTCACATGCTAATGGGGTACGGACTTGCCCTATAAACAGAAGCCCGCCAAGAAGGCAGGCATGCGCGCCTACCACCTCATGGAACCTGTCTAAAGATGTGCTGCAGAAGAACCGCAGGAGCATGTGCTCCTGAAGACCATGTTTTCCAGAGGCCCATGGAGTTGTGACTATTTTTCTCTTCCCCTGCTACCCTTTTATTTTTCTCTCTCTCACTCTCACTACATCCCTTTTCCATGGCACTCCGCTGTATCGGATCAAATCCGAGTTCTGTTGTAGTTTTATCTAGGTGCCCTGACGGTATCAGATTGGGATCTAGTTTTGCAACTTTGGGACTCTGCAACTTGTTCGAGTGCACACGAGCACCTGATTTGTTATTTTGGATGAGCCCCAAAAAAATTCTGCATTTGAATTTGCCCTGAGAGTTTTGTGGGTCTCCAATTTGCCGTGCAGACACTAAAAGACCCTCCCTCTCTGACTGTTCAGGTCGGGGGGCCCTGAGAACTGCTGGTTTTGGGAGCAGGACCTAACAGGCAGGCTCTACAGGCTGATGGGCTCTAAAACTTGTGAGCCCAGAGCCCTCAAGGCAGGTGCTCTGTACCTGTCGCACGACGGGGCACACCGGAGGAGGGTCACCACCACATCATTGGGGTGCAGGTAGGTCAGCTGCAGAAGGGTGTTGTCCAGTCTGTGCTCAGAAGATGTATCCATGTTGGACCTGAGCCACTGGTAGATTTTCCTCACAACCCTGGGCACCTGGAGGAGACACAGCCAAGAGCTGGAGTGCTGCCAGAGTGAGCCCTTTCCCCAGATTCCCTCAAGAAGTGCTTCCCTTCCAACCATGCTCTGCCGGCCAAAGAGGCTGTTGGGTACCCAGTGGACCTGGCTTCAGGGAGCACGCGATCCCTGGGGTCTTGAAGCCAGGCCGTAGGCTACTTACTTGCTCCAGATCATGGGGGTTAATTTTCACAAGTTCATCCAGCATGACAGCGACAGTCTCTGCATGATTGGAGTTAGAGTCTTCGATGATGATGGTGTCTTCACAATCAGCAGTCTCAAGGGATTCCTGAAATATTTGCAGGAGAAGGAAGGGCAGGGAAGGGAGGAATGTCACTCCGAGTGCCCGGCCGCGGTGCTTGCCTGAGCAGCAAGAGCTGGCCTGGCCCAACCCAGGCAGGGATGTCTGTGGGTACCTGTGCTCTGCTGCAGCAGATGCAGAAGTAGGAGTGTTCCAGTTGCTGTTCCTGTTGCAGCTGCAGCTGCAAGTCCAGCTTCCGCTCCTCTTCTGGCAGGTCCGAGTAGGAATCTGGCAAAGGCCGAGCGCCGCAGAGCTGAGGGGCTGCAGGAGAGGCTGGAGAACACAGCCCAGCCCTGCGCTCCCCAGGCAGAGCCAGCCCTGGGACGGGGGCTGGTGGGGACACTGACTCCCGTCTCTGTGGCCTCAGATAGGGCTGGGGGTGCCCTATGGATGGAGCCCAGCTGGAACCTGGTTGTGGGAAACAGCCCCATTCCCTCTTTCCCTGGGGATGCCCATGGGAGATGGGATGGGGCCGAGCTGGCTGCAACCATCAGTCCTGTGGCCCAGCTCAGTCACTCACCCGCCTGGAATAGTTCCACATAATCCACCACATCAGGCTGTCGTGCTGGGGCAACCCCAGTGTATTTGTCCTCCTCTCTTGACACCCAGGCCAACCTGGGCACGCTGGGGGTTATCTCTGCCATCTCGGTGAGGCCTGGCCTTGAGGGCTCCTGCCACAAGGATGGGAGATGCTTCATGAAAGCCCCGTGGACACGGGTCAGCAGGGAACAAGTTGGCTGTGCAGGAGTCTGAACAGCCCCACTCTGTCCTGTCCTGTCCCGTCGTGTCCTCTGGACAGTCTGGGGTGGCTCCGTGGCCTCCTTATCACCTTGGTTACTAAAGGGCTCTGTGACACGCTGCCACCCGCCGTCCTATCAGAGCACTCGTATCACCCAACTGGGTGGTCAGGTGAACACATCAGAAGAGATGACTGTCTTACACAGAGACCTGGACAGGCTGGAAGAGTGACGCTAGCAACAACAGGGTGGACTTGAACAAAATGTTCAAGGGAATGTGAGCCTGCAGTGGCCCAGGTGGCCAAGAAGGCCGATGGCATTTTGGCCTGTATCAGAAACAGCGTGGCCAGCACGACCAGGGCAGTGACTGTGTCCCTGTATTCAGCATTGGTGAGGCCGCACCTCGAGTGCTGTGTTCAGTTTTGGGCCCCTCACTACAAGAATGACATTGAGGGACTGCAGCACGTCCAGAGCAGGGGAACGAATCGTGTGAAGGGGCTGGAGAACAAGTCTTGAGGAGCAGCTGAGGGAACTGGGGTTGTTCAGCGTGGAGAAAAGGAGCTTGAGGGGAGACCTCATCACTGTCTACAGCTGCCTGAAAGGAGGTTGTAGTGAGGTGGCTGTTGGTCTCTTCTCCCAAGTGACGGGAGACAGGATGAGAGGAAATGGCCTCAAGTTGTACCGGGGAGGTTCAGATTAGACATCAGGAAAAATTTCTGCGCTGAAAGGGTAGTCGGGCTCTGGCACAGGCTGCCCAGGGAGGTGGTGGAGTCACCATCCCTGGAGAGATTTAAAAGATGAGTAGACTAGTTTCTCAGGGATCTGGTTTAGTAGTTGGACTCAGTGATCTCAAAGGTATTTTCCAATGATAAGATTCTATGATGATTCTATGAACACTCCTCAGCCTTGCAGGCGGGAAGCAGGCAGTGCCACTGACAGCCAGCTCAGCCTGGTGCAGACCGGGCACGAGCTGCAAAGGACTGTTAGGATGCATGCATTAAGTGCTTCAGCAGTATTTCCTACCTGCCTGGAAACAGCCCTGCAGTTTGAGCACCCACTGCTGCATGGGGGGGGGCATCAGCTTGAGAGCCAGGCTGTGGGAGGAACCTTAGTACCGTCAGTGTCGGGCCTAGGGGTGGTGGAAGAGAAGCCAGGCCGCAGGGCAGGAGACATTTTTCCATCGAGTCTGAAGTAACTGAAGCACCAGTAGTAACTCTAGCACCAGTGCATTCAATAGCTTTTGGGAAGGTGGCCTCGCATCTTTCCCTTTTCGATCAGTCTGTTTGTCTCTTTCTGCAATCTGCAGGAAATACTGCAATGCCACTTATTAACATTCCCGAGAGTGTCTCCAGATCGAGCATGGGAGGAGGGAGGTTAGAGGAGATGGGCTTCCTTTGTCCCTCTGACCTTCATCAGAACTTGTTCCTACCCTGGCTCCCCTGACTGTTCAGTTGGAGGCTGGCCTGCAGGCAAGAGAGGCAGAGGTGAGAGCACCTGTGACAGAGGAAAATTGCTGCTATTTGTGCTTGTTCTGGAACTGCTGAATGACAACATCATTCTCTAAACCAGCACTGAAATACTGCACCCTGTCTGTAAGGTTCAGAGGAGAAGTGAGTAGAAAGGCTCCAGTGCTTTTAACAAATGTGCTCATATTATTTTTGTCTAAGTGGAAATAAAGGAAGGTGAACATGCCTTCTAAATCTGTCAAAAGAGCATTATGAATTTCTCATTTTGCATGATTGCCCAGTGTCATTATAATAAAAGAATCTTGCCAGAGTAACAATTGCTGTTACACACAGCACTTTTCTCTGATGGGTATCAGGATGAACTTGCAGCACTGCTCACTCTTCACTAGCTCAGCTACCCAGAGGAGTTCCAAACACATGCTTCCCTGAGTACATTTGTTTTCTCTCACCTCCGCTAGCATCAGTAAGTTCTGTTCTGCGCAGAAAGCCGAGGTACCCAGTGCAAGCCCACATGGTCTGAGTGTCTCCAAAACTCAAGCGAGCAGTAAAGGGATCAGCGTGCAGTGCTTCTTCTCCATACACACCGTGTAGTAACCAGTAGCATTGTGTGGACTACTCGCCCAGATCTAGAGGATAAAGGAATAATTCCCACATAAATACAGGCTATTTTGCCAGACTCAGGCAACGTCATTTACTTGTTTGAAAGATCTGTTCCGCTGACAATTTAGTTGCTCCTAAAATGTCAGGAGCAGTTTTACTAAAATAATTCATTAACAGAAAATGACCAGGAAAAATGACCTTACAGAAAATGACCAGGAAAAATGAGTAAAAAGGAGTTTTATAAACGTGTAACAGGGCATGATAAGGAGGAAAAATGAACTAGGCATTTGGCTTACTGGAAAGGAACACCTGTTTGCCGGCCATCTTCCACTAGATGGGCATCTGGGTATACGCAAATCCAAATGTATATAAAACTAAACCAAACAGTAAATTACCTCATTACTACTGTCCACTGAAGGGAGCACATAAGATACCCCCTGTCCCTTCTAGCTGCCGATCAGACTACTCAACTGATATCGCCTGGTACTGGCCTGCCACAGTCTCGCAGAAGAGGGAGGACACCCTGCAGACACACATACAAGTATGTAAACAGTGCCAGCTCTCTGCAGAGTTCATTCACTTGCCACATTATGTGGCTGTTCCACTAAGAGACAGGCATTTATCAGACATGAGTCAACTCTATATTAAATCACTGCTGATAAACAAAGTACAACAGCATCAAACATTTATCTCTCCTTAATGTGAGTCTCCCAGAGGTCACTTGGTTTCTGTGTCTGTTATGATCACTTTTACCCCTGGAAGAACCTTGAATAAGAAGAAGAAGTTTAAAATACATGTTAAAAGAATTTGAATTAATCAAAAGGAACGTTAATAATGCAGTGCGATAGAAGTCTGTCTTATGCCATTCTTCCCCTTTTACTCCTCTCTGCACCGTAGATATCAACCATCTCTTCCTACCATGTTGTTTAGTCATGTAAACTCCAAGCAGCTATTTCATAGAATCACAGAATCACCTGGTTGGAAAAGACCTTTGAGATCATCGAGTCCAACTGTACCTGTCCACTACTAAACCAGATCCCTGAGAAACTCATCCACCCATCTTTAAAATCCCTCCAAGAATGGTGACTCCACCATCTTCCTGGACAGCCTGTGCCAGCGCCTGACCACCCTTTCAGTGAAGAAATTTTTCCTGGTGTCTAATCTGAACCTTTCCTGGTGCAATCTGAAGCCATTTCCTCTCATCCTGTCTCCTGTCACTTGGGAGAAGAGACCAACCTCCTTTCGGACAGTTGTAGACAGAGATAAGGCCTCTCCTCAACCTCCTCTTCTTCAGGCTAAACAAGCCCAGTTCCCTCAGCCGCTCATAAGATTGGTTCTTCAGCTCCTTCACCTTTGAGCTGAAGTTTGTTTCACACCTGAAAAATGCTTTCCACATGAAAGCCTCTGATCTTTTTCAGTTGTAGCAACATATCCTATTTGTTTTCCTTCACACACCTGGCTTAATTTTAACTAGTTTTTCTCTATAGTGCCTCTCCTTGATAGCCTGTGATTAGTGAAGCTCTTTGCACAGATTCTGTACTGAGATCCAGCTGAGGCAGCCCACCACCCGGGGAAGGGTCACGGGGAGGAAGGATTGCTCTGTTGTTCACCTTCCCAGACTCCATGAGTGGCAGACTGTGTGGAGAACCTCTCTCTACCAAATGCACCCTGAGAAAACAGGAGAATGCATTTGTGCAAGCATTTATGGACTTAAATAGAAGTTAAAGGTAGATGTGTTCCAATACACCCAGTGTTATCCTGTCCTTAGTGGCACTGACCGAACTATTACGCCAGCCAGTTATGCTCAGTTATCATGATGCAGTGAGACAGCAGAGTTTCCACCTGTCTTCAAGACTTCCAAAGAACATGTTTTTTCTAACACAGCGGCACCCTTGAGGCTATGGCTGAACTAGTTTTTAACAGAAATATATACCATGCAAGTCATAGTAAATAAGAAGAAAATTACTGTAGTTTACACTGATCTCTTCAAAATGCCAAATTGGGATCGTGCAAATGATGGTGAACAGTTTGTCTTCTAACAGCATAGATTTAAGCTTGCAAAGATTAGAGATGAGTAGGCTCAAAAGCTGCCAGTTAACATAAGCCCCTACTTTAACATTATCAATTAAAAAAATCTAAAGCAAATGTACCAAGTCTTGATATTATGTTTCTTAAAGTAAGTAGAGAAACACATACATATATGTATGTACTCTACTGACCTTACAGTCTGAGTGTGGTGCTCAGCACTTGTACTAACTAAGTTAATCAGGAGACAAGTTAATATGAAAATTGTGACTACAGAATTGAGTCTGATAGAATGATGCATCCCTGACAACTTTCCAGATGACATATGTGCACATATGTGCACGCGTGTGTGTTTCAATACAGTGCAGTACAGGCCTGACATCAATTTGTTACATCTGGGAAGGCTCAGGGAGTGGAGTTGGTTTGATCTGGAAAGGAAGAAAGACTAAGGGGGGCTCTAACTGCACTTTTCCCACTACCTAAAAGATTGTGACCGAAAGAACAGAGCCAGATTTCTCAGAGTTGCACATCCTAAGGAGAAAAGGCCGGGGATATAATATGCAAAATGGGAAATGCCAGTAAGGAAAACTCCAGAGCATTTTGGAGTTTTAGAAAGGGAGCATCCCTTATTACAGCTCTGGAGGCAAGGGGAATAGTTCCACCAATCATGCCTAATGAGACGTGCTGCTTACAGAATGTATTTTCCCTCCACGTGCGTATGTATAACATTTCCCCAAATCTTACGCATATTCTCTTACTTTCCAAGGTCTAATTGTAGTGTTGTCATGAACTTCACAACAGCCAAGTCTCCATCAATTGAGACAGTACCAGTTCCCTGTCTGACCTTACATTGTTTAGATAGAGAGAGAAACTAGAAGCAAATGAAAATGCTTACGGAAGAAGACATATCTCTCTGTTCTGCACGTATCATACTTAACCCAAGATGTTATCATTGCTCAAGAGAACAGTGTCTGGAAAAACACTATTTGAAAAAAAGCATGCTATCAAAAGGACTTTCTGTCTGTACTTTCCAAAACTTACAGTTACCTAAATGAGACTTAACTGAAGTTAGAAAACTGATTCTGCTTTAGCTTAAACCAGAATATTCCCCTTTTGCAGCAGGAACTACTTCTCGCGTCAGTGTTGTTTAGGAAGAACTGGACACATGGGGTTTTATTTCCAGTTCCTGCCTCTTTTGCCCAGTCTTGTACAACCCCAGCAGAGAAGCGTGACCTATTATAGCTCCAAATCTCTTCTGGAGTGGAAAGGGAACTAAACCACTCCTTTAGACATTGGACGGTACTCTGCCTGTAGCTGCCTTAACGGCGATTTCCATGGTAATGCCCGAGATCACCTCCACCTGGACTAACACTTGATGTTTTCCTTGGGAAAGGCAAAGTGGGCCAATACAATCGACCTACCAGGTATGCCAGAGCCTTTTCCCACCCCTCTGGGGCAGTGGAGGAGCCTTATTTGGATGGTCGGTCGTCAGTCTTAATCTATAGTCGGGACATGAGGTAACTGTAGACTCAGCTATACGCTTAGTCAGGGGCCATCCTCGAGATATTCCTTCTGTGTACAGCTGTTGGATACCTGAATGCCCTTGCTTTATATGTAGCCACTTCAGTAACCGTTTCCGTTCTTGTTCATTGGTAGACACCTCAAGCTTACTAATTTTGGTGAGTTCATCCACCCTTTTATTTAGCAGTGCTGGGACCATCTGTTTGTGATCACGTCCTTTTACCCACCCAATATATAAAGGACTTTCCTATTTGCAATAACATCTTCCAACTATGACTTTCCCATATGGGACTCTATTAACCTTCCACTCATTGGCAGCCCAGTGAGTAACCCACTGCGTGGCTCCTTTACAGGCGGTATGTGAGTCAGTATATATGTACTTGGCATTATTTCGTGCAGCTAACACAAGAGCCCTCAGCTCTCCAAGTTGTGCACTGCCTTCACACTCTTCTATCTCAGGTCATTCATTTTTATTTCTTAAGCTATTGCTTCATATTTCCATTTCCTGTTCTCCCTTCTAGAAGATGCAGCTGCTGGTATTGGGGTTGCGCCAGGAGAGACCATTTTCCCAAGGCAGAATTATACCAAGGGGTGCATTACCTCCAAGAAGGCCTGGATGGCAAAGGCCGTATCCCAAAGCTGGGATCCATTTGTGCCCTGGAAGAGAGAAAGTAGAGAGTGAGAGGCAGGTGCCAGCAGCAGCCTGAACTAGCTGTGAGGTCTATGGAACATCTGTGAATAAGCTATCCCATTATTCCATGGTCTTTGACTGCATGCCAGGGTCCCATTCAGTCACAGATGAACTCTTACAGAACTTCACCTGCACCTTCATGTCGTCAAGGAGAGAGCACAGAGCTGCAGCACAGACACAGTGAGAGTGCCAGGAAGCGGGCTGGGAGCCACGAGGTGCCTACTCCATAGGAACTGGAGCTCTATGTTGCGCCAAGTGGGCCGTGCTCGGCCCTTACCAGAGATAGTCGGGGATCCTGGAAACATGCTCCTGAAAAGCTGGGGAGTTCTTCCCATCCACGAACCAGCGAACCAGCATGTTGATCGTCTTGGAAATCTGCCAAGAGCAGCACTAGCACTGTTGTGGAGACAGCTTCTTCCAGCTCCAGAGACATATACCCCTTCCACCTAGCACAAAGCCATCTAGAGGTGGTCCCGGGCTTAATCCCAACAGCTCCATCTGTGGCATTACGAGCATAGCTGAGTTAGTGGGACAGGTGCCAAGAGATTACTCCAGAGCTTCCCCTCAAATCATTTCCCTAGACCTCAAGGAGAGGTACCCGTCCCCAGGGCCACAACTGTCCCCAAGCCCTCTGTATCTTCTGTGCCATGTTAACATCACGTTCTTGAGCATCAGGACCAGCAGGAGTTGTGCCTGAGCAAGATCTGGTGATTATGCCACAACTGGAAAGGGCTGAGAGGCCGCAAGCCGGTCCCTAAAGGGCAAGATTTTGAGAGGATCCACAGTGGGTTCCCTACCGGCCCAATGCTGATGCACTTGGTGAATCTGTCATCAGCTTCGATGTGGTTGTACAGCTCTGTGATGGCTCGCTGCCGCAGGTGGGTGCTGTGGTGGGCTTCATACACATTCATGATGGCTACAGGAGAAAAAAAGGGACATGCAATGAAAAATCCACTCCACGCAGCCAGATTCACTTGCTTTGGCAGGTTGCACCTGCACCACTGCTCATGTGACGACCACTCAAGGAACGCACAGGAACTGCTCTGCCCCAGAGCGGCCTGAGGACCTAGACACAAGGCCCTGCTGCTGCTCTCAGGGAGGGAGAAGCCCAAGCACCACACAATCCATAGAATCACAGAATTGCTTGGTTGGAAAAGACCTTTGAGATCATCAAGTCCAACCGTACCTGTCATCTACTAAACCATGTCCCTGAGAAACTCATCCACTCATCTTTTAAACACCTCCAGGGATGGTGACTCCACCACCTCCATGGGCAGTGCCTGACCACCCTTTCAGTGAAGAAATTTTTCTTGATGTCTAAACTGAACCCCCCCCAGTGCAACTTGAGGCCATTTCCTCTCATCCTGTACCCTGGGAGAAGAGACCAACACCCACCTCGCTACAACCTCCTTTCAGACAGTTGTAGACAAGAGATAAGGCCTCAGCCTCTTCTTCTCTAGGCTAAACAACCCCTGTTCCCTCAGTTGCTTCTCATAAGACTTGTTCTCCAGCCCCTTCCCCAGCATTGTTGCCCTTCTCTGGACAACCTCCGTGTCTCCATTCCAGCTCCAACAACAGTTGCTGGCAGCAGAACATAAAGAGGCCCCATGGTACAAGGCAGCTTCAGTTCCATCAGCTCACTTGACGAGGCCCCTCCTGCCCCAGCCAATGCCGCACTCACCATAGGCAACCCCCAGCAGCCAGCTGTGCGGGGTGTACACATCACAGGCAGCCACCTTGTTCCTCTACGCTGGCCAGTCTATGCTGGCGTAGTCTTGCACGTACAGCTCCTGGCACAAGAAAACAAAGAGCACCAACCTGGTAAGCTGGGAGCAGCACCCAGAGGCAGCTTGCTGCTGGAAGGTGGCTCTGCTGCCTGGACAGAGAGACCCGTGCGGGTATGAGACCGGCCACTTCACAAGCCAGAGGCTGGCCCACAAGGACATGGCTGACACAGCAGCTGGTCAGGAAGCCACGCGTCCTTGTCAGGGAGCCCTACCAGCTTCAGCTCCTTACCTGCCACAAGCTCCGTATCAGCTCATCCTCTTCTGCTGACAGACGCTTGGTGTAACAGTAGCTCATGGGGAGGTAAACCTAGCGGCAGTGACACCAGAGTCGGGACGGGTGGGCTGGGAACCACGGAGGAAGCAGCCTGTTCATAACAGAGAAGGTGCTACTGTGAGGAACAAGGAGGGCCAGGGGAGAGATGGATGTGCTGACAGGGAGATGCCCGGAGCAGAGCATGCCTTTCCCTATCCCCTGTTCCATGCCTGCTGCTGCTGGGACAGCTGCAGCAGAAAAGAAGGGACTGTCAATGCACTGTGACCCTGCTCAGATCCTCCCCAACAGGGCCAGCAAACACCACTCCTGGCTCAGCTGACACAGGGCAGGGAGGATCCTGAGCTCAGAGAAGAGGGAGGGGAGAAGTCAATTCAGAAGCCTCTTCCTCATGTGACTTTGAAGGCCCAGGCCCAGAATGATGGCTAAATGCATTTGATGACAAAGCACCAGTTCTGGCTGGCCAAAACAGCACAAGATAGTGGCAGCAGGCAGGGAGCACACGGATGCATCAGGGACCCTCTAGATGAAGCTAACATGGCTGGGCTCCGGCATCTCCCGTCAGCACAGTGTTCTGTGTTATCTACCCACCAGCTGGCCTTGCTGGTCTCCCAGCTGACAAGCAGTCTGGACACTCCCAGTTCCAGGACACAGCTGGAACTATCCCAGCAAACACCACAGCCTGGGAGAGCTCTGGGTCAAGGCTGGTGACAGGACTGACAATATTCCCCTACCTCCATCAAGAGGAGCACATACCACATCTCTGGGAGAAGTGTGTTCATTCCCTCCCAGCTGTAAACGTTCAAGACAGCCAGCTAAAACTTTCCCCAGGAAGGGATTCCCACAGCACCTCCTGCAGAGAACAATATCAGCTTTCAGGGTTAATGCAACCCTCCTTTCTCCCCTGTGGCAGGGTCCACTTCCCCCATGTTTGGGAACTTGTCACCCAGGCTGGGACACATGTCCTGAGAAAAAGCAAGCAGGTAATGGTACTAAACCACGACACAATTCCCCACCACTAACTGAAAATGCAGGTGCCAACCAGGGCAAGCAAGACCAACAGGTCCTCCACTACCTGGTAGGCACCCACGTTCTACAGAGCCCTCGAGTCCTGCCAGACCTCTCTCACCAGCGCACCAGCCCATGGCACAACGGAGCTGACCTTTGCTGTGCAGGTTGACACGGGCCCACACAACGTCAGGGTCGTCTGCTCCGAGCCCCAGGATCCTCAGGGCTATGTAGTTGAGTGCTGTGCCAAACACCGTCGATTTGTCTTCCACATGCCTGTCACGTGCAGAGAGACAGCAGAGCCATCAGCCAGGTATCAGCATTAACCAGACTGTCTTTGACAGGGCAAAGCGGGATGCCAGGGGGGTCTGTGAAGATCAGGAGATCCAACTAATCCAGGGAGAAACACTGCTCTGTACCACCCTGTCACACATCATACTTTGGGATATAGCACCACAGAGGGGATGCAGCCAGACTTGACCCTCCAGCCATCTCTGTGGCAGAAGGCAAACCTGGAGTGCTTACACGGGTGAGTGCAACCACCTAGAGGTATCGCAGATGCTCAGGCCCACTCCCCAAGTCTGGGCAGATTTGGCAGCAGCTCCAAATGCATTGTATGAAAGGAGAGAAGGCTATCACTCTATCACTCCTCTTGATAAGGATGGAAGAGGCCTTCTCACAAGGGAGGGAGGTGAAACAAGCGATGATCTCTTCTCTCTTGCAATCTTTGACAGGACTACAGATAATGGCAGGAAGATGGGCCAGGGCAGGTTTAGACTGAATATTAGGAAAAGGTTCTTCACCCAGCGGGTGGTGGAGCACTGGAACAGCTCCCCAGGGATGTAGTCACGGCACCGGCACCGAGTCTGCCAGCATTCCAGAAGCATTTAGGCAATGCCGTCGGGAGAGGGGGGGGAAGAGGGGCCGTACCTGGCAGGGTGGGTGCGGGAAGAGGGATTGTACCTGGCGGGAGGGGAGAGGAGCTGTTCCTGGCAGGAGGGACTGTACCTGGCAGGAGGAAGAGGGGTCCGCCATAGTCGCCCGCCCAGTGCCCATCCTCGGCCTGCAAAGCGCCGTAAAACCGCATCCCCTTGCGGGCAGCGCTCCGCGCCGATCCTGCCGCCGGCCCGGGCGGCAGCGCCTCGCCCTGCGGGGACACAGCGCCGCAGTGGGGGCGGCCCGGCCGCGCCCCGGCCCGGCCGCCCCCCCCGGCCCTGCCGCCCGCACCGTGCCCAGGCCCAGGCTGTGCTGCTCCAGCGCCGTCTGCGCCCGCCGCTCGCCGCCGCCCGCCGCCGCCTCCTCCTCCGCCTCCTCCTCCTCCTCCTCCTCCTCCTCCTCGCCGCCATCGCCCAGGTAGCGCCAGCGCTGCCGCCCGCCCTCTCAGCGCAGCCGCCCGGCGCCCTTCACAAACCCATTCTGATGGCTTTTCACAGATATTTCATAGGCACCTCTGTTTCACCATTTTCCTTCCAGGCCCATGAGGAAAGGGAGATCCTAGGATTTGATACACAAGCAAATTACAGCCTATTTTGTGGTGAGAAAGAGAAAAACTGTGAGTAGCCAAATCACTGGAAAATCGTATACTAAGATACAGAGAAATCGAAGGACTTCAGTTCTGGCAAGCTCAGGAGACTAAGGAAAAACTACAGGGAAACGCTTCTCTTTCACCAGGCTCTTTGACTTGGTTCTCTAACCCCTTTTTGGTGTTTACTTGACGTTGGGGTTTTGAAGTACAAGCAATATTCACCGTCTTAGCTGTGCACTGATGGGAGCGAGGAAAATGAAGTCAGCCTGGGATCCAGTTCTTGGCACAGCGAGTATTAGAGGACAATACCAGACACTACAACTGACTCTTGGAAGGCAAAACTTCATCCTGGAACTGAGTAACAAACAAACTAAATCATGGCTTTCTTTGAAGTTCTGGGGGAGAAGAGGAACAGTTTAACGTCTATAAATGTAACACAGCTGCGGTCTGTACTGCATTCCTGTCTTTACGTTTTGTTCTGTTCAGTGTTTGCCTCTGATCGCAAAAAAATACATCTCAGTTTTGTAAGCTGCGCTACGCAAGACACAGGTTGTGTGTAAACTCTGCTGTTCCTTGGGCAAGCCTTCCCTTTTCAAACAGTAATTTGTGAACGTTCAAATTGCCTGATGCAACCAGTGCTCAATGAAAGAAGAGGAGGTGGTATTCCTACCTGAGCATCTGCCGCTTCCAGTAGCGGTCTCAGTGAGTCTGTGCTGAGGCCTAAAGATGAGGCTTGTAGGGTGGTAAAAGAAAGGTTATGGTTCTTATGTTTTACCTTCACAAAGGAAACTTTGTTCTTCTGTCCTCCCAAAAGTCTGTTCCGTTGGACTGGTGCGAAAGTCATCACCCTTGAGGGATCACCCAGTCACTCAGTTCAGTGACGGAGATGCTTTGCTAGGGAGCAAGCTAAAAGGCCTTCCAGGTTTCCACATCTGTTAAATGAATCATCCCAGTAATCCAGCAAATCAGTTTTCTACATTTCTGCTTTCAGCTTATGCAAGAAGCAAACCAAGGACAATGAGACAGCAATGGTCACTGCACCCTGAGACTATGTGTAGAAGCCTTGCAGGTGGGGTTGTGCTCTGATGGAGATGGTTGGCTGGTGATGCTGGGGAAGGGCCTCATGCTACAAGAGCACAGCTCCTATTTGAGAAGGGGTTTGCGTGAGTACGGATTCCAGCTCGTGCAGTCTCCTGCTGTGTAGAATTGGCTGCTGGGAAGTACTCTGCTCCATTCTGCACTTCAGGTGGGTCTTTTGCCCCGCAAGATCTACAACAGCTCTGTTAAGCAGGAGAAACCCTTTTCAAAAGTGGACTAGGAGACAGATTTCAAAAGGTGAAGGCGGCTTTTCTTCCTTAAAGTCAGTTTTACCAGACTACCTCACAGTTAGCAGACTCATCCCATGTTCCTTCCTCTAGGCTTGAGTAGGAGTATACGTAACCCTCCTGCGCCGTGCAGTGGGCATTTCACAGATGCTCCCAGGCAATGAGGTTGTTTCTTCCCATGCAACTGCAGCAGAAGCTGTGAAGACTTCTCAGAAAGCAGCAGCAGCTCTCCTGCTCTTACCGGCTGTTTATTGTATCTCCGTGCAGCAGCGGAGCCTCTGGCGACAGAGTGAGGAGCCCAGCATTTCAAAGCAGTGCCTTTTCCCACCAAGTCTAATGCTCTTCTTTAGCCTGTGCAGATTTGTGTCCATGGCAGTAATGCTGTTACGGTCCATTTGTGGAGTAGATGGTCTTGTGGGATCCGTTCTCTCTGTCTCAGCGTACAGAAGACATTCTCATTGATGTGAAAAGAGCAAAAGTTGTGTGGGATGCAATATCCAGGGAGCATTGTGTCAGGTTTTCTCTCCACCTTCAAGGACAAGCATCATGTGTTCCAGGTACCCCCTGGAGCAGAGCAGTGGTCTCCTGCAGCCCTTTCTGTACGGGTCCGTGGGCATTTTTGGATTGAAGGGCTGGTGGGGGGCATCTGTGCCATAGTGAGTGCTGCAGCAGCAATCAGAGCAGGTGGGGGATGCTCCCGCTTCCGGGGAACAGGCTGTGGCGCCAACCCCTCATGGGAAGGTGCATTGCCTGAGGGTCCTGCTTGCTTCAGGACTTGACTTTTCCTCCACTGGTTTGTTCCCACAAAGGAAAGATACGTGGATGAGAGGAAGGAGCAGGACTGTTCATTCAGGGAAGAGCACATATAATCACATTCACAAGTCTATTGGCTCCCCAGTCTGTGTGTCTGTCCAGGGTTGCCGTGTCCCAGTGGCAAAACCCGGCACCTGCACTTGTTAAACTTCATGCGGTTGGTGATTGCCCAGCTCTCCAACCTGCCCAGATCCCTCTGCAGGGTCTCTCTGACTCCAAGAGTGTCACCCACTCCCCCCAGTTTCCTGTCATCGGCAAACTTGGTTAGTAAACCTTCCAGTCCTGCGTCCAGGCCATTCATGAAGATAATAAAGCGTGCTGGCCCAAGATGGATCCTGAGGAATCCCGATAGCGACTGGTCACCAGCCCGATGTAACCCCATGCACTATGACCCTTTGAGCCTGACCCAACAGCCAATTGCTCACCCACTGCATTATGTGTTTCTCCAGCTGCATGCTGGACATTTTGTTTAGGAGGATACTATGAGAGACAGTATCAAAGGCCTTGCTGAAATCCAGCCTGCTATTGCCTCGCTCCCCCTTCAAATCTTGTTTAAACCGTGTCAATCAGCCCCGCTAGCTCTTGAGCAAAAACCCTTTTCCCCTTCTGTGAGAGGTGCCTGCCATCAGATGCCAGAAGACCTGATGAGGAATAGACCATCCCATGGTCAAAACCCCCATAGTTCTGCTGATGACCCCAACCTCTGAGCCACTTGTTGAGCAGCTGGATCTGCCTGCTCAATTCTGGGCTCTTCCCCGCTACCGAAAGGACCGAAGAAAACACCGCCTGTGCTTGTGACTCTTTAATGAATCGTCCCAGGCCTCGGAGTCCCTTTGGATTGCGAAAGGAGTTCTCCTTGCTATGTCTTTGCTGCCTACGGGAAAACCCACCAGTGGGGAATAGTCTGAGGGCTTCTTCAGAGTAGGAAGTTACTGGTGGTATCTCTTACCCTGGCCCCAGGGAGGCAGCAAACTTCCCTGTGGGCAGGGTCTGGTCGGCGTATTGGACCCTCCCGTGGGGGTCCTGGGATGTCCTCCTCCTCCTCCATGCCCTGTGGAGCCAGTCTTGCAGCACCCGCAGCCCAGATCTGGCGGGAGGCCTTCCCTCTGCAGCTCTCAGCATATGTATGGTTTGAGTTGCCAGGTTTGAGACGGAGAGGCTACGGTCACTTGTCATGTCTCGAAGGGCTGGAATGGTGAGGAAGAGAGCCAAGGTGAGAGCCTGGGACTGCGGGGACCCCAGCAACCCCTCCCACAGGGCCACTCCACAGGACAGCAAGGAGCAGGGGCAAAGGCATCAGCCAGAGGGTGATGGCCACCAATAGCCCACGTGGCCCTGAACTCTCCCTTGGCTCTGCCCATGCTGTCCCTTGTGATGCAGGGAACAGAGCCCTCACAACCAGAGAAGGGATTGCAGCTCCCTGCCCAGGGTGTTTCCTCCTCCCCACCAGTCCCCACTGCCTCCACCTACCTCCGTAGATGATCTGGAGCTCATCCTGGTCAGCCTTCATGTGTCGCCCAGCGAGCCCTAGGAACACACATTCCATCCCAAATCCTGCAGCCGCAGCAGCACACCTTCCCCAGCCCAGCCCATCTCCCCCAGCATTCCCCATGGATTCCCAAGGGCAGGGAGGCAGCAGGCAGCAGGAAGTCCCTCGGGCCTGCACCACGGTGTGCTTGGGACTCCAGGAGCTGAGCAGGGCAGGGAGGGACCCTGGGGGTTGTGACTCACCAAGGAACTTGATGGCCTCCTCTTGCAGGAGCTCCTGGGGGCTGTACAGGTACGGCAGGGACTGGCATATGTACTCCACTGCTCTGCTCCTGTCCTCTGCGAGCTGGAGAGAGCAAGGGGATAGAGGGAAGGGTTGGCACAGGGCTGTCCCGGCCCCCAAGAGCGGTCTCTCCTGTCAGGACACCCACGATGCCCAGCCAGCACCCGGTTGTGCCAGGGTTTGAAGGGAATGGAGGGCTGGTGCACCCTGATGAGCTGTGGTGCCACCCTGCCACCAAAGCCCAGCAGGAAGGGGGCTCTATCAGCACCTCTGGGCTCAGCAAGGGAGAGGAAACAGGAGAAGAGCCCGCGGGGCCGCATACCCAAGGGAAGGAGCCTGTGTGGGGCACAGGCTGCAGGGCAAGGGTCTGCAGCAGTGGGCAGGGGCACGGCTGCCAACCCCACACCTTGGGCACTGGGGCAGGAACTTGTCCAGGCTGGCTCTGGGGCTTCGGGGACATCCTTACCAGGCACTTGCCCAAACTCCATGTCTCTTCCCTCTTCAGCAGCTTCCTGAGCTGCTGCTTCTTCAGCAGTTTGGTAGCTTGAAAGAGGGTTTCCCGAGAGGCCTGTGGAGCAGCAGAGACTGGAGTTGGCACCACTGCCCAGGGCACAGGACCTGCATCCTCTGCAGGTGGGTAAGGCTGAGGACCGCTCCTGGGCCCTGGTGGGAAGGGGCAGCAGCTGGGGAACGCGTCGGTCATCAGGTTTGGTGCCTGGGCAGAGGAGTGGGCAACCCCCATCTCGGTCAGCTGGTGCTGCCGAGGCAGCAGGACAGAGGTGCCCAATGCTGCTGCTCTGGAGCCAAAGCCTGGAGCAGCCTGGAGCCCTGATGTCTGCCAGGGCAGGGGGCGGCTTGAGCCGCCTCCCAGGAGGATGCCAGCAGAATGTGGAGCCGGTGCTCTCCTCTGGCCACTGTTACCTCCCCATAACTCTCCCATCCCTGAGAGTGGTGGGGGTGTGAGACGCGGTGGATCTCACAACCTCTCGCAGGGGCTGCACCGCTCTCCATGACCCAGGGAACCGCGTGCGTCAGGATGACCGCAGTGAGCAGAGCATCAGTGAGCAGAGCAGGCACACGTCAGACATCAAGGGGTTCCTGGGCAGAGCATGGGGGCAGCAGGGACTGGGAGTTCTAACCATGAGCACAGCTGCTGAGCACTGCAGGAGCAGGCAGGACAGGCCTGGCAAATGCCCGCACCTACCTCCTTTGCCCTTGCCAGCTCTGGGGCTGTGGACACCCTCCCGGGGGGCTGCACAGTGGAGGGCTGGCTGCAGGGAGTGGGGCTGGGAGGAGAACTCACTGCTTTCTCCCTCTACAGGAGGAGTTACAGCAGGGGGACTCTGTGTCCTTCAGCAGGCCTTGCTTCTGGTTCTCAGGCCCACCCAGCAGCTGCCAGCAATGCCCTCCGCAAATGACCAATGGTCACAGTATCACAAGGTTGGAAAAGATCTCTGAGATCATCTTGTCCAACCTATGGTCCAACACTAGCACCCACTTGTCATTTAAACCATGGCATGTCAACTCAGAAAGCCTCACCTGTGCCATGTGCTTGTTCTCATCACTCAAATGGAAGATCAGTGGCAGCAGGCTCTGGTGCACCTGCCTCTTCATTGCCTTTCTTCCCACTGCCACTAAATAATTCATCTCATCTTGGAAGAGGTGGATGGCCAGAAGCTGCACGGAGCTCGAGTCCTGGTGGAAAGGAAGAGGGCAAGACCTCAGCACCAACTGCTCCAGGCCCACCTGGGCATGGGCCTGAAAAGCCACAGGGCACAAAGTCTCCTGGCAGCATCCAGCACCCGTGGGGGGGGGCACAAAGACTTACGTGGTTAAAGAGCAGCCGGAGGCTCTCAGCCAGCTGGAGAATGATGGCACTTGGCATGTCCTTGTCCTGGAGCAGCTTTCTGAACAATGACAGGGTCTTCCCAACCACCTCTGCGTCTTCATCCCGCAGGAGCTCCAGGAGCCTCGGCAGCAGGAAGTGAATTCTTTTTGTCTGTGCGGAACACAACAACTTGTGGTGAAGCCATAAAAGTCTGCACTGCCAAACGTTTGGGCTGTTCGAGCCCACGCTGGTGCCTCAGGGCCCAAAAGCCAATGGCCTTCCCCAAAGGACTTGGGCAGGCGAATGGGGAAGCAGGAGATCTGGGAGCAGCTCCCACAGCTCCCAAAGTCCAGCCAAATCTCAGCTACTGTGGTACCCAGCCCCACTCCTCCAGCACAGCTACAGCCGCCCACCCCCTGCTCACCATCCCGGGTCTGCGGCAGAGCATGATGAAGCCTTTGAGCACCAGGCGACGCATCTGTCTCCACTCACTGTGCAGGTACCTTGACAACACGTCCACAATGTACTCATCCCAATCGCTCACGTCGGAGTAGGCCAGGAGCTGCAACACACACCGACAGCAGTGACAGGGGTGCCTGGCCGACAGGACCGCAGCAACTCAGGACGCGGACACTGTCCCAGGCGGCCGAGCCTAAAGGCTTTGGATTACTCAGTCTTGGAAGAGCAGGAGCTCTCACAAAGGGGCACAAAACACAGTGGGGACAAATGTCACCCCAGCAGAAAGGGGCCAAGGACACACAGCGGAGTCCACCCCCTGGGCTCCCCCCACAGCTGCCATGAGGGCACAGTGGTGGGAGGCAGCTCAGCACGGCAGTGCTCACCATCAGGCTCACCTCGACAAGGAACGTCATGGCAGGGACCTCTGGGCATGCCTTCTTCTTGTTGAGCGTATAGAGCAGGTAGTGTGTGAGCTGGGAACGATACTTCTTGGAGATTCTGCACATCTCTCTGGCAAGAGGAAGAAGGCACTGTCGGCACGGAGCAGGGTGGGCAAATCTCACGGGACTGAGTCACGGAGGCCTGGTCTTTCCTCACCATCCCGCACCAGAAGAAAGGCAGTGCCCAACACCAGAAGGTTCTTTTTGGGGAGGAGACTGGAAAAACACCCTTCCCATCCCAAATGCAGCCCTTCTGAGGAGACCCCTTTCCTGCCCTTGTGGGATTCATGTCCCCAGGCTTTGTCCCTGGCGCTCAGTGCATCCTGCCCTGCCCCGAGGCTGCCCTCGGTGGGGTCGCCTGCAGACAGACCCCACTCTGTGCCATCAGCCCAGACCCTGCGGGAGGGGACGTTGGTGCGTTGGGAGGTGGCGGCTCCTCTGCACCCACCTTTCCCAGGCTTTTCCAGTCTGCTGGGCCAACCCTTGCTGACAATTGTCTCTCACTCATGACCAAAGGGATTGTGTGGGGCGCCCCGTCTGCAGGGAAGAAAGCATGGGGGAACGGGAGAAGGAGGCTCTCACCTGGCCACCAGACCCACCGCGCAATGCTGGGTCTCGGGGTTGAGGAGTGTGTCCCAGACATGCTTATGTTCCATTTCAAACAACATATCATCATAGTGAAGGCAGCCAAGCAGGAATTTTGCAGTCAGCATTGCCAATCTGTGTGCAGAGTGAAGCCCAAGTCACACCAGCAGCCCTGGCACCAGCTCTGGGGCCACTGGAGGGACAGGAAGACTGTGATGGAGTACCTGCTGGGGCTGGTGGGAGGGCAGACATTCTCCTGGCATTCCTTCCAGAAGTAACTGGCTTCCTGTGGCATCTGCTCTGTAGTGAAGAACACTTGGAAGAGCAGAGCCAGGAAGAGGCAATGGAATTCAATCATCAAGTCAAATCCTGATGAGTGCCAGTGCAGCTGGACGATCTCCCAGAGCGCCCTGGTTGCCTGCAGGAAACAAACCACACAGAGAGAGTGCCGAGATGTCCCCATGGCACAGAACGAGTGTGGGAAGGGGAGGCTCAGGCACTGCTCTGGGCCACGGAAGACGCAAGGGGATCACGTGGCCAGGCTGCCCCTAATCCTGCCCCCAACCCAGGTTTCCTGCCACTGTGTGAGGCAGGGAGGGGCAGTGGCAGCGGAGGAGGGAGACACACCCTGAGAGGGGACCCTGGGGTCGGGGAAGGGTCTGGTCCAGACACTCACGGCCAGGGCATAAACCTCCGTATCGTCCCCATCTGAGGTGTACGTCCTGTGCATGGGCCAGTCCTCCAGCACAAGCAGCAGCTTCCACAGCACATCCTCTGCAGTCCTTCTTGTGGAGACCATTGCCCTCCACATGGTCACAGCAGCCCTGCAGGCACAGAGCTCTGGGTCAGTGGGGTCTTGGCCACAGCAACGCAGCCTGGGCAACCTTGGGTCCTGGGTTGGTTGCCAGCCCTGCGCGGAGCCCTTCACCAGCAGCACCCAGTGGGGTGGCCCTGTGGGCAGCAGAGGCCGAGCAACGGTGCCTTGAGAGGCAGGGAGGGAGCACGGCAGTGGGAACTGGGGCTGATGGGCCAGGGCTGGGAAATGAAGGGGCCAGAAGGTGCTGAAAATCTGTCTGCCTGGCAGCCAACGCAAGGCTGTGTAAAATCTGCCTGCTTGTATTAAATATCATCTTGAGTGCTGTGGCTCCTGATGGGCTGACTGTGCTGCTGCAGAGGAGGAGAGGAGGTGCAGCAGCAGGTGCTGTCCCCTGACCCACCTGACTGTGCATGTGGACCCAGAGGGTTCACACAGAGGTTATTCTGGCAAGGGTCTGTTGAACTGCCAGTGACCCTGGAGCCCCCAGCCCCACTTCCAGAGCCTTCTCAAAGGAGCTTCTGCCCATGTCCCAATTCAAGAATTTGCACAGCAAGGCCACCCCTCACATGCTAATGGGGTACGGACTTGCCCTATAAACAGAAGCCCGCCAAGAAGGCAGGCATGCGCGCCTACCACCTCATGGAACCTGTCTAAAGATGTGCTGCAGAAGAACCGCAGGAGCATGTGCTCCTGAAGACCATGTTTTCCAGAGGCCCATGGAGTTGTGACTATTTTTCTCTTCCCCTGCTACCCTTTTATTTTTCTCTCTCTCACTCTCACTACATCCCTTTTCCATGGCACTCCGCTGTATCGGATCAAATCCGAGTTCTGTTGTAGTTTTATCTAGGTGCCCTGACGGTATCAGATTGGGATCTAGTTTTGCAACTTTGGGACTCTGCAACTTGTTCGAGTGCACACGAGCACCTGATTTGTTATTTTGGATGAGCCCCAAAAAAATTCTGCATTTGAATTTGCCCTGAGAGTTTTGTGGGTCTCCAATTTGCCGTGCAGACACTAAAAGACCCTCCCTCTCTGACTGTTCAGGTCGGGGGGCCCTGAGAACTGCTGGTTTTGGGAGCAGGACCTAACAGGCAGGCTCTACAGGCTGATGGGCTCTAAAACTTGTGAGCCCAGAGCCCTCAAGGCAGGTGCTCTGTACCTGTCGCACGACGGGGCACACCGGAGGAGGGTCACCACCACATCATTGGGGTGCAGGTAGGTCAGCTGCAGAAGGGTGTTGTCCAGTCTGTGCTCAGAAGATGTATCCATGTTGGACCTGAGCCACTGGTAGATTTTCCTCACAACCCTGGGCACCTGGAGGAGACACGGCCAAGAGCTGGAGTGCTGCCAGAGTGAGCCCTTTCCCCAGATTCCCTCAAGAAGTGCTTCCCTTCCCACCATGCTCTGCTGGCCAAAGAGGCTGTTGGGTACCCAGTGGACCTGGCTTCAGGGAGCACGCGATCCCTGGGGTCTTGAAGCCAGGCCGTAGGCTACTTACTTGCTCCAGATCATGGGGGTTAATTTTCACAAGTTCATCCAGCATGACAGCGACAGTCTCTGCATGATTGGAGTTAGAGTCTTCGATGATGATGGTGTCTTCACAATCAGCAGTCTCAAGGGATTCCTGAAATATTTGCAGGAGAAGGAAGGGCAGGGAAGGGAGGAATGTCACTCCGAGTGCCCGGCCGCGGTGCTTGCCTGAGCAGCAAGAGCTGGCCTGGCCCAACCCAGGCAGGGATGTCTGTGGGTACCTGTGCTCCGCTGCAGCAGGTGCAGAAGTAGGAGTGTTCCAGTTGCTGTTCCTGTTGCAGCTGCAGCTGCAAGTCCAGCTTCCACTCCTCTTCTGGCAGGTCCGAGTAGGAATCTGGCAAAGGCCGAGCGCCGCAGAGCTGAGGGGCTGCAGGAGAGGCTGGAGAACACAGCCCAGCCCTGCGCTCCCCAGGCAGAGCCAGCCCTGGGACGGGGGCTGGTGGGGACACTGACTCCCGTCTCTGTGGCCTCAGATAGGGCTGGGGGTGCCCTATGGATGGAGCCCAGCTGGAACCTGGTTGTGGGAAACAGCCCCATTCCCTCTTTCCCTGGGGATGCCCATGGGAGATGGGATGGGGCCGAGCTGGCTGCAACCATCAGTCCTGTGGCCCAGCTCAGTCACTCACCCGCCTGGAATAGTTCCACATAATCCACCACATCAGGCTGTCGTGCTGGGGCAACCCCAGTGTATTTGTCCTCCTCTCTTGACACCCAGGCCAACCTGGGCACGCTGGGGGTTATCTCTGCCATCTCGGTGAGGCCTGGCCTTGAGGGCTCCTGCCACAAGGATGGAAGATGCTTCATGAAAGCCCCGTGGACACGGGTCAGCAGGGAACAAGTTGGCTGTGCAGGAGTCTGAATAGCCCCACTCTGTCCTGTCCTGTCCCGTCGTGTCCTCTGGACAGTCTGGGGTGGCTCCGTGGCCTCCTTATCACCTTGGTTACTAAAGGGCTCCATGACACGCTGCCACCCGCCGTCCAATCAGAGCACTCGTATCACCCAACTGGGTGGTCAGGTGAACACATCAGAAGAGATGACTGTCTTACGCAGAGACCTGGACAGGCTGGAAGAGTGACGCTAGCAACAACAGGGTGGACTTGAACAAACTGTTCAAGGGAATGTGAGCCTGCAGTGGCCCAGGTGGCCAAGAAGGCCGATGGCATTTTGGCCTGTATCAGAAACAGCGTGGCCAGCACGACCAGGGCAGTGACTGTGTCCCTGTACTCAGCATTGGTGAGGCCGCACCTCGAGTGCTGTGTTCAGTTTTGGGCCCCTCACTACAAGAATGACATTGAGGGACTGCAGCACGTCCAGAGCAGGGGAACGAATCGTGTGAAGGGGCTGGAGAACAAGTCTTGAGGAGCAGCTGAGGGAACTGGGGTTGTTCAGCATGGAGAAAAGGAGCTTGAGGGGAGACCTCATCACTGTCTACAGCTGCCTGAAAGGAGGTTGTAGTGAGGTGGCTGTTGGTCTCTTCTCCCAAGTGACGGGAGACAGGATGAGAGGAAATGGCCTCAAGTTGTACCGGGGAGGTTCAGATTAGACATCAGGAAAAATTTCTGCGCTGAAAGGGTAGTCGGGCTCTGGCACAGGCTGCCCAGGGAGGTGGTGGAGTCACCATCCCTGGAGAGATTTAAAAGATGAGTAGACTAGTTTCTCAGGGATCTGGTTTAGTAGTTGGACTCAGTGATCTCAAAGGTATTTTCCAATGATAAGATTCTATGATGATTCTATGAACACTCCTCAGCCTTGCAGGCGGGAAGCAGGCAGTGCCACTGACAGCCAGCTCAGCCTGGTGCAGACCGGGCACGAGCTGCAAAGGACTGTTAGGATGCATGCATTAAGTGCTTCAGCAGTATTTCCTACCTGCCTGGAAACAGCCCTGCAGTTTGAGCACCCACTGCTGCATGGGGGGGGGCATCAGCTTGAGAGCCAGGCTGTGGGAGGAACCTTAGTACCGTCAGTGTCGGGCCTAGGGGTGGTGGAAGAGAAGCCAGGCCGCAGGGCAGGAGACATTTTTCCATCGAGTCTGAAGTAACTGAAGCACCAGTAGTAACTCTAGCACCAGTGCATTCAATAGCTTTTGGGAAGGTGGCCTCGCATCTTTCCCTTTTCGATCAGTCTGTTTGTCTCTTTCTGCAATCTGCAGGAAATACTGCAATGCCACTTATTAACATTCCCGAGAGTGTCTCCAGATCGAGCATGGGAGGAGGGAGGTTAGAGGAGATGGGCTTCCTTTGTCCCTCTGACCTTCATCAGAACTTGTTCCTACCCTGGCTCCCCTGACTGTTCAGTTGGAGGCTGGCCTGCAGGCAAGAGAGGCAGAGGTGAGAGCACCTGTGACAGAGGAAAATTGCTGCTATTTGTGCTTGTTCTGGAACTGCTGAATGACAACATCATTCTCTAAACCAGCACTGAAATACTGCACCCTGTCTGTAAGGTTCAGAGGAGAAGTGAGTAGAAAGGCTCCAGTGCTTTTAACAAATGTGCTCATATTATTTTTGTCTAAGTGGAAATAAAGGAAGGTGAACATGCCTTCTAAATCTGTCAAAAGAGCATTATGAATTTCTCATTTTGCATGATTGCCCAGTGTCATTATAATAAAAGAATCTTGCCAGAGTAACAATTGCTGTTACACACAGCACTTTTCTCTGATGGGTATCAGGATGAACTTGCAGCACTGCTCACTCTTCACTAGCTCAGCTACCCAGAGGAGTTCCAAACACATGCTTCCCTGAGTACATTTGTTTTCTCTCACCTCCGCTAGCATCAGTAAGTTCTGTTCTGCGCAGAAAGCCGAGGTACCCAGTGCAAGCCCACATGGTCTGAGTGTCTCCAAAACTCAAGCGAGCAGTAAAGGGATCAGCGTGCAGTGCTTCTTCTCCATACACACCGTGTAGTAACCAGTAGCATTGTGTGGACTACTCGCCCAGATCTAGAGGATAAAGGAATAATTCCCACATAAATACAGGCTATTTTGCCAGACTCAGGCAACGTCATTTACTTGTTTGAAAGATCTGTTCCGCTGACAATTTAGTTGCTCCTAAAATGTCAGGAGCAGTTTTACTAAAATAATTCATTAACAGAAAATGACCAGGAAAAATGACCTTACAGAAAATGACCAGGAAAAATGAGTAAAAAGGAGTTTTATAAACGTGTAACAGGGCATGATAAGGAGGAAAAATGAACTAGGCATTTGGCTTACTGGAAAGGAACACCTGTTTGCCGGCCATCTTCCACTAGATGGGCATCTGGGTATACGCAAATCCAAATGTATATAAAACTAAACCAAACAGTAAATTACCTCATTACTACTGTCCACTGAAGGGAGCACATAAGATACCCCCTGTCCCTTCTAGCTGCCGATCAGACTACTCAACTGATATCGCCTGGTACTGGCCTGCCACAGTCTCGCAGAAGAGGGAGGACACCCTGCAGACACACATACAAGTATGTAAACAGTGCCAGCTCTCTGCAGAGTTCATTCACTTGCCACATTATGTGGCTGTTCCACTAAGAGACAGGCATTTATCAGACATGAGTCAACTCTATATTAAATCACTGCTGATAAACAAAGTACAACAGCATCAAACATTTATCTCTCCTTAATGTGAGTCTCCCAGAGGTCACTTGGTTTCTGTGTCTGTTATGATCACTTTTACCCCTGGAAGAACCTTGAATAAGAAGAAGAAGTTTAAAATACATGTTAAAAGAATTTGAATTAATCAAAAGGAACGTTAATAATGCAGTGCGATAGAAGTCTGTCTTATGCCATTCTTCCCCTTTTACTCCTCTCTGCACCGTAGATATCAACCATCTCTTCCTACCATGTTGTTTAGTCATGTAAACTCCAAGCAGCTATTTCATAGAATCACAGAATCACCTGGTTGGAAAAGACCTTTGAGATCATCGAGTCCAACTGTACCTGTCCACTACTAAACCAGATCCCTGAGAAACTCATCCACCCATCTTTAAAATCCCTCCAAGAATGGTGACTCCACCATCTTCCTGGACAGCCTGTGCCAGCGCCTGACCACCCTTTCAGTGAAGAAATTTTTCCTGATGTCTAATCTGAACCTTTCCTGGTGCAATCTGAAGCCATTTCCTCTCATCCTGTCTCCTGTCACTTGGGAGAAGAGACCAACCTCCTTTCGGACAGTTGTAGACAGAGATAAGGCCTCTCCTCAACCTCCTCTTCTTCAGGCTAAACAAGCCCAGTTCCCTCAGCCGCTCATAAGATTGGTTCTTCAGCTCCTTCACCTTTGAGCTGAAGTTTGTTTCACACCTGAAAAATGCTTTCCACATGAAAGCCTCTGATCTTTTTCAGTTGTAGCAACATATCCTATTTGTTTTCCTTCACACACCTGGCTTAATTTTAACTAGTTTTTCTCTATAGTGCCTCTCCTTGATAGCCTGTGATTAGTGAAGCTCTTTGCACAGATTCTGTACTGAGATCCAGCTGAGGCAGCCCACCACCCGGGGAAGGGTCACGGGGAGGAAGGATTGCTCTGTTGTTCACCTTCCCAGACTCCATGAGTGGCAGACTGTGTGGAGAACCTCTCTCTACCAAATGCACCCTGAGAAAACAGGAGAATGCATTTGTGCAAGCATTTATGGACTTAAATAGAAGTTAAAGGTAGATGTGTTCCAATACACCCAGTGTTATCCTGTCCTTAGTGGCACTGACCGAACTATTACGCCAGCCAGTTATGCTCAGTTATCATGATGCAGTGAGACAGCAGAGTTTCCACCTGTCTTCAAGACTTCCAAAGAACATGTTTTTTCTAACACAGCGGCACCCTTGAGGCTATGGCTGAACTAGTTTTTAACAGAAATATATACCATGCAAGTCATAGTAAATAAGAAGAAAATTACTGTAGTTTACACTGATCTCTTCAAAATGCCAAATTGGGATCGTGCAAATGATGGTGAACAGTTTGTCTTCTAACAGCATAGATTTAAGCTTGCAAAGATTAGAGATGAGTAGGCTCAAAAGCTGCCAGTTAACATAAGCCCCTACTTTAACATTATCAATTAAAAAAATCTAAAGCAAATGTACCAAGTCTTGATATTATGTTTCTTAAAGTAAGTAGAGAAACACATACATATATGTATGTACTCTACTGACCTTACAGTCTGAGTGTGGTGCTCAGCACTTGTACTAACTAAGTTAATCAGGAGACAAGTTAATATGAAAATTGTGACTACAGAATTGAGTCTGATAGAATGATGCATCCCTGACAACTTTCCAGATGACATATGTGCACATATGTGCACGCGTGTGTGTTTCAATACAGTGCAGTACAGGCCTGACATCAATTTGTTACATCTGGGAAGGCTCAGGGAGTGGAGTTGGTTTGATCTGGAAAGGAAGAAAGACTAAGGGGGGCTCTAACTGCACTTTTCCCACTACCTAAAAGATTGTGACCGAAAGAACAGAGCCAGATTTCTCAGAGTTGCACATCCTAAGGAGAAAAGGCCGGGGATATAATATGCAAAATGGGAAATGCCAGTAAGGAAAACTCCAGAGCATTTTGGAGTTTTAGAAAGGGAGCATCCCTTATTACAGCTCTGGAGGCAAGGGGAATAGTTCCACCAATCATGCCTAATGAGACGTGCTGCTTACAGAATGTATTTTCCCTCCACGTGCGTATGTATAACATTTCCCCAAATCTTACGCATATTCTCTTACTTTCCAAGGTCTAATTGTAGTGTTGTCATGAACTTCACAACAGCCAAGTCTCCATCAATTGAGACAGTACCAGTTCCCTGTCTGACCTTACATTGTTTAGATAGAGAGAGAAACTAGAAGCAAATGAAAATGCTTACGGAAGAAGACATATCTCTCTGTTCTGCACGTATCATACTTAACCCAAGATGTTATCATTGCTCAAGAGAACAGTGTCTGGAAAAACACTATTTGAAAAAAAGCATGCTATCAAAAGGACTTTCTGTCTGTACTTTCCAAAACTTACAGTTACCTAAATGAGACTTAACTGAAGTTAGAAAACTGATTCTGCTTTAGCTTAAACCAGAATATTCCCCTTTTGCAGCAGGAACTACTTCTCGCGTCAGTGTTGTTTAGGAAGAACTGGACACATGGGGTTTTATTTCCAGTTCCTGCCTCTTTTGCCCAGTCTTGTACAACCCCAGCAGAGAAGCGTGACCTATTATAGCTCCAAATCTCTTCTGGAGTGGAAAGGGAACTAAACCACTCCTTTAGACATTGGACGGTACTCTGCCTGTAGCTGCCTTAACGGCGATTTCCATGGTAATGCCCGAGATCACCTCCACCTGGACTAACACTTGATGTTTTCCTTGGGAAAGGCAAAGTGGGCCAATACAATCGACCTACCAGGTATGCCAGAGCCTTTTCCCACCCCTCTGGGGCAGTGGAGGAGCCTTATTTGGATGGTCGGTCGTCAGTCTTAATCTATAGTCGGGACATGAGGTAACTGTAGACTCAGCTATACGCTTAGTCAGGGGCCATCCTCGAGATATTCCTTCTGTGTACAGCTGTTGGATACCTGAATGCCCTTGCTTTATATGTAGCCACTTCAGTAACCGTTTCCGTTCTTGTTCATTGGTAGACACCTCAAGCTTACTAATTTTGGTGAGTTCATCCACCCTTTTATTTAGCAGTGCTGGGACCATCTGTTTGTGATCACGTCCTTTTACCCACCCAATATATAAAGGACTTTCCTATTTGCAATAACATCTTCCAACTATGACTTTCCCATATGGGACTCTATTAACCTTCCACTCATTGGCAGCCCAGTGAGTAACCCACTGCGTGGCTCCTTTACAGGCGGTATGTGAGTCAGTATATATGTACTTGGCATTATTTCGTGCAGCTAACACAAGAGCCCTCAGCTCTCCAAGTTGTGCACTGCCTTCACACTCTTCTATCTCAGGTCATTCATTTTTATTTCTTAAGCTATTGCTTCATATTTCCATTTCCTGTTCTCCCTTCTAGAAGATGCAGCTGCTGGTATTGGGGTTGCGCCAGGAGAGACCATTTTCCCAAGGCAGAATTATACCAAGGGGTGCATTACCTCCAAGAAGGCCTGGATGGCAAAGGCCGTATCTCAAAGCTGGGATCCATTTGTGCCCTGGAAGAGAGAAAGTAGAGAGTGAGAGGCAGGTGCCAGCAGCAGCCTGAACTAGCTGTGAGGTCTATGGAACATCTGTGAATAAGCTATCCCATTATTCCATGGTCTTTGACTGCATGCCAGGGTCCCATTCAGTCACAGATGAACTCTTACAGAACTTCACCTACACCTTCATGTCGTCAAGGAGAGAGCACAGAGCTGCAGCACAGACACAGTGAGAGTGCCAGGAAGCGGGCTGGGAGCCACGAGGTGCCTACTCCATAGGAACTGGAGCTCTATGTTGCACCAAGTGGGCCGTGCTTGGCCCTTACCAGAGATAGTCGGGGATCCTGGAAACATGCTCCTGAAAAGCTGGGGAGTTCTTCCCATCCACGAACCAGCGAACCAGCATGTTGATCGTCTTGGAAATCTGCCAAGAGCAGCACTAGCACTGTTGTGGAGACAGCTTCTTCCAGCTCCAGAGACATATACCCCTTCCACCTAGCACAAAGCCATCTAGAGGTGGTCCCGGGCTTAATCCCAACAGCTCCATCTGTGGCATTACGAGCATAGCTGAGTTAGTGGGACAGGTGCCAAGAGATTACTCCAGAGCTTCCCCTCAAATCATTTCCCTAGACCTCAAGGAGAGGTACCCGTCCCCAGGGCCACAACTGTCCCCAAGCCCTCTGTATCTTCTGTGCCATGTTAACATCACGTTCTTGAGCATCAGGACCAGCAGGAGTTGTGCCTGAGCAAGATCTGGTGATTATGCCACAACTGGAAAGGGCTGAGAGGCCGCAAGCCGGTCCCTAAAGGGCAAGATTTTGAGAGGATCCACAGTGGGTTCCCTACCGGCCCAATGCTGATGCACTTGGTGAATCTGTCATCAGCTTCGATGTGGTTGTACAGCTCTGTGATGGCTCACTGCCGCAGGTGGGTGCTGTGGTGGGCTTCATACACATTCATGATGGCTACAGGAGAAAAAAAGGGACATGCAATGAAAAATCCACTCCACGCAGCCAGATTCACTTGCTTTGGCAGGTTGCACCTGCACCACTGCTCATGTGACGACCACTCAAGGAACGCACAGGAACTGCTCTGCCCCAGAGCGGCCTGAGGACCTAGACACAAGGCCCTGCTGCTGCTCTCAGGGAGGGAGAAGCCCAAGCACCACACAATCCATAGAATCACAGAATTGCTTGGTTGGAAAAGACCTTTGAGATCATCAAGTCCAACCGTACCTGTCATCTACTAAACCATGTCCCTGAGAAACTCATCCACTCATCTTTTAAACACCTCCAGGGATGGTGACTCCACCACCTCCATGGGCAGTGCCTGACCACCCTTTCAGTGAAGAAATTTTTCTTGATGTCTAAACTGAACCCCCCCCAGTGCAACTTGAGGCCATTTCCTCTCATCCTGTACCCTGGGAGAAGAGACCAACACCCACCTCGCTACAACCTCCTTTCAGACAGTTGTAGACAAGAGATAAGGCCTCAGCCTCTTCTTCTCTAGGCTAAACAACCCCTGTTCCCTCAGTTGCTTCTCATAAGACTTGTTCTCCAGCCCCTTCCCCAGCATTGTTGCCCTCTTCTGGACAACCTCCGTGTCTCCATTCCAGCTCCAACAACAGTTGCTGGCAGCAGAACATAAAGAGGCCCCATGGTACAAGGCAGCTTCAGTTCCATCAGCTCACTTGACGAGGCCCCTCCTGCCCCAGCCAATGCCGCACTCACCATAGGCAACCCCCAGCAGCCAGCTGTGCGGGGTGTACACATCACAGGCAGCCACCTTGTTCCTCTACGCTGGCCAGTCTATGCTGGCGTAGTCTTGCACGTACAGCTCCTGGCACAAGAAAACAAAGAGCACCAACCTGGTAAGCTGGGAGCAGCACCCAGAGGCAGCTTGCTGCTGGAAGGTGGCTCTGCTGCCTGGACAGAGAGACCCGTGCGGGTATGAGACCGGCCACTTCACAAGCCAGAGGCTGGCCCACAAGGACATGGCTGACACAGCAGCTGGTCAGGAAGCCACGCGTCTTTGTCAGGGAGCCCTACCAGCTTCAGCTCCTTACCTGCCACAAGCTCCGTATCAGCTCATCCTCTTCTGCTGACAGACGCTTGGTGTAACAGTAGCTCATGGGGAGGTAAACCTGGCGGCAGTGACACCAGAGTCGGGACGGGTGGGCTGGGAACCACGGAGGAAGCAGCCTGTTCATAACAGAGAAGGTGCTACTGTGAGGAACAAGGAGGGCCAGGGGAGAGATGGATGTGCTGACAGGGAGATGCCCGGAGCAGAGCATGCCTTTCCCTATCCCCTGTTCCATGCCTGCTGCTGCTGGGACAGCTGCAGCAGAAAAGAAGGGACTGTCCATGCACTGTGACCCTGCTCAGATCCTCCCCAACAGGGCCAGCAAACACCACTCCTGGCTCAGCTGACACAGGGCAGGGAGGATCCTGAGCTCAGAGAAGAGGGAGGGGAGAAGTCAATTCAGAAGCCTCTTCCTCATGTGACTTTGAAGGCCCAGGCCCAGAATGATGGCTAAATGCATTTGATGACAAAGCACCAGTTCTGGCTGGCCAAAACAGCACAAGATAGTGGCAGCAGGCAGGGAGCACACGGATGCATCAGGGACCCTCTAGATGAAGCTAACATGGCTGGGCTCCGGCATCTCCCGTCAGCACAGTGTTCTGTGTTATCTACCCACCAGCTGGCCTTGCTGGTCTCCCAGCTGACAAGCAGTCTGGACACTCCCAGTTCCAGGACACAGCTGGAACTATCCCAGCAAACACCACAGCCTGGGAGAGCTCTGGGTCAAGGCTGGTGACAGGACTGACAATATTCCCCTACCTCCATCAAGAGGAGCACATACCACATCTCTGGGAGAAGTGTGTTCATTCCCTCCCAGCTGTAAACGTTCAAGACAGCCAGCTAAAACTTTCCCCAGGAAGGGATTCCCACAGCACCTCCTGCAGAGAACAATATCAGCTTTCAGGGTTAATGCAACCCTCCTTTCTCCCCTGTGGCAGGGTCCACTTCCCCCATGTTTGGGAACTTGTCACCCAGGCTGGGACACATGTCCTGAGAAAAAGCAAGCAGGTAATGGTACTAAACCACGACACAATTCCCCACCACTAACTGAAAATGCAGGTGCCAACCAGGGCAAGCAAGACCAACAGGTCCTCCACTACCTGGTAGGCACCCACGTTCTACAGAGCCCTCGAGTCCTGCCAGACCTCTCTCACCAGCGCACCAGCCCATGGCACAACGGAGCTGACCTTTGCTGTGCAGGTTGACACGGGCCCACACAACGTCAGGGTCGTCTGCTCCGAGCCCCAGGATCCTCAGGGCTATGTAGTTGAGTGCTGTGCCAAACACCGTCGATTTGTCTTCCACATGCCTGTCACGTGCAGAGAGACAGCAGAGCCATCAGCCAGGTATCAGCATTAACCAGACTGTCTTTGACAGGGCAAAGCGGGATGCCAGGGGGGTCTGTGAAGATCAGGAGATCCAACTAATCCAGGGAGAAACACTGCTCTGTACCACCCTGTCACACATCATACTTTGGGATATAGCACCACAGAGGGGATGCAGCCAGACTTGACCCTCCAGCCATCTCTGTGGCAGAAGGCAAACCTGGAGTGCTTACACGGGTGAGTGCAACCACCTAGAGGTATCGCAGATGCTCAGGCCCACTCCCCAAGTCTGGGCAGATTTGGCAGCAGCTCCAAATGCATTGTATGAAAGGAGAGAAGGCTATCACTCTATCACTCCTCTTGATAAGGATGGAAGAGGCCTTCTCACAAGGGAGGGAGGTGAAACAAGCGATGATCTCTTCTCTCTTGCAATCTTTGACAGGACTACAGATAATGGCAGGAAGATGGGCCAGGGCAGGTTTAGACTGAATATTAGGAAAAGGTTCTTCACCCAGCGGGTGGTGGAGCACTGGAACAGCTCCCCAGGGATGTAGTCACGGCACCGGCACCGAGTCTGCCAGCATTCCAGAAGCATTTAGGCAATGCCGTCGGGAGAGGGGGGGGAAGAGGGGCCGTACCTGGCAGGGTGGGTGCGGGAAGAGGGATTGTACCTGGCGGGAGGGGAGAGGAGCTGTTCCTGGCAGGAGGGACTGTACCTGGCAGGAGGAAGAGGGGTCCGCCATAGTCGCCCGCCCAGTGCCCATCCTCGGCCTGCAAAGCGCCGTAAAACCGCATCCCCTTGCGGGCAGCGCTCCGCGCCGATCCTGCCGCCGGCCCGGGCGGCAGCGCCTCGCCCTGCGGGGACACAGCGCCGCAGTGGGGGCGGCCCGGCCGCGCCCCGGCCCGGCCGCCCCCCCCGGCCCTGCCGCCCGCACCGTGCCCAGGCCCAGGCTGTGCTGCTCCAGCGCCGTCTGCGCCCGCCGCTCGCCGCCGCCCGCCGCCGCCTCCTCCTCCGCCTCCTCCTCCTCCTCCTCCTCCTCCTCCTCGCCGCCATCGCCCAGGTAGCGCCAGCGCTGCCGCCCGCCCTCTCAGCGCAGCCGCCCGGCGCCCTTCACAAACCCATTCTGATGGCTTTTCACAGATATTTCATAGGCACCTCTGTTTCACCATTTTCCTTCCAGGCCCATGAGGAAAGGGAGATCCTAGGATTTGATACACAAGCAAATTACAGCCTATTTTGTGGTGAGAAAGAGAAAAACTGTGAGTAGCCAAATCACTGGAAAATCGTATACTAAGATACAGAGAAATCGAAGGACTTCAGTTCTGGCAAGCTCAGGAGACTAAGGAAAAACTACAGGGAAACGCTTCTCTTTCACCAGGCTCTTTGACTTGGTTCTCTAACCCCTTTTTGGTGTTTACTTGACGTTGGGGTTTTGAAGTACAAGCAATATTCACCGTCTTAGCTGTGCACTGATGGGAGCGAGGAAAATGAAGTCAGCCTGGGATCCAGTTCTTGGCACAGCGAGTATTAGAGGACAATACCAGACACTACAACTGACTCTTGGAAGGCAAAACTTCATCCTGGAACTGAGTAACAAACAAACTAAATCATGGCTTTCTTTGAAGTTCTGGGGGAGAAGAGGAACAGTTTAACGTCTATAAATGTAACACAGCTGCGGTCTGTACTGCATTCCTGTCTTTACGTTTTGTTCTGTTCAGTGTTTGCCTCTGATCGCAAAAAAATACATCTCAGTTTTGTAAGCTGCGCTACGCAAGACACAGGTTGTGTGTAAACTCTGCTGTTCCTTGGGCAAGCCTTCCCTTTTCAAACAGTAATTTGTGAACGTTCAAATTGCCTGATGCAACCAGTGCTCAATGAAAGAAGAGGAGGTGGTATTCCTACCTGAGCATCTGCCGCTTCCAGTAGCGGTCTCAGTGAGTCTGTGCTGAGGCCTAAAGATGAGGCTTGTAGGGTGGTAAAAGAAAGGTTATGGTTCTTATGTTTTACCTTCACAAAGGAAACTTTGTTCTTCTGTCCTCCCAAAAGTCTGTTCCGTTGGACTGGTGCGAAAGTCATCACCCTTGAGGGATCACCCAGTCACTCAGTTCAGTGACGGAGATGCTTTGCTAGGGAGCAAGCTAAAAGGCCTTCCAGGTTTCCACATCTGTTAAATGAATCATCCCAGTAATCCAGCAAATCAGTTTTCTACATTTCTGCTTTCAGCTTATGCAAGAAGCAAACCAAGGACAATGAGACAGCAATGGTCACTGCACCCTGAGACTATGTGTAGAAGCCTTGCAGGTGGGGTTGTGCTCTGATGGAGATGGTTGGCTGGTGATGCTGGGGAAGGGCCTCATGCTACAAGAGCACAGCTCCTATTTGAGAAGGGGTTTGCGTGAGTACGGATTCCAGCTCGTGCAGTCTCCTGCTGTGTAGAATTGGCTGCTGGGAAGTACTCTGCTCCATTCTGCACTTCAGGTGGGTCTTTTGCCCCGCAAGATCTACAACAGCTCTGTTAAGCAGGAGAAACCCTTTTCAAAAGTGGACTAGGAGACAGATTTCAAAAGGTGAAGGCGGCTTTTCTTCCTTAAAGTCAGTTTTACCAGACTACCTCACAGTTAGCAGACCCATCCCATGTTCCTTCCTCTAGGCTTGAGTAGGAGTATACGTAACCCTCCTGCGCCGTGCAGTGGGCATTTCACAGATGCTCCCAGGCAATGAGGTTGTTTCTTCCCATGCAACTGCAGCAGAAGCTGTGAAGACTTCTCAGAAAGCAGCAGCAGCTCTCCTGCTCTTACCGGCTGTTTATTGTATCTCCGTGCAGCAGCGGAGCCTCTGGCGACAGAGTGAGGAGCCCAGCATTTCAAAGCAGTGCCTTTTCCCACCAAGTCTAATGCTCTTCTTTAGCCTGTGCAGATTTGTGTCCATGGCAGTAATGCTGTTACGGTCCATTTGTGGAGTAGATGGTCTTGTGGGATCCGTTCTCTCTGTCTCAGCGTACAGAAGACATTCTCATTGATGTGAAAAGAGCAAAAGTTGTGTGGGATGCAATATCCAGGGAGCATTGTGTCAGGTTTTCTCTCCACCTTCAAGGACAAGCATCATGTGTTCCAGGTACCCACTGGAGCAGAGCAGTGGTCTCCTGCAGCCCTTTCTGTACGGGTCCGTGGGCATTTTTGGATTGAAGGGCTGGTGGGGGGCATCTGTGCCATAGTGAGTGCTGCAGCAGCAATCAGAGCAGGTGGGGGATGCTCCCGCTTCCGGGGAACAGGCTGTGGCGCCAACCCCTCATGGGAAGGTGCATTGCCTGAGGGTCCTGCTTGCTTCAGGACTTGACTTTTCCTCCACTGGTTTGTTCCCACAAAGGAAAGATACGTGGATGAGAGGAAGGAGCAGGACTGTTCATTCAGGGAAGAGCACATATAATCACATTCACAAGTCTATTGGCTCCCCAGTCTGTGTGTCTGTCCAGGGTTGCCGTGTCCCAGTGGCAAAACCCGGCACCTGCACTTGTTAAACTTCATGCGGTTGGTGATTGCCCAGCTCTCCAACCTGCCCAGATCCCTCTGCAGGGTCTCTCTGACTCCAAGAGTGTCACCCACTCCCCCCAGTTTCCTGTCATCGGCAAACTTGGTTAGTAAACCTTCCAGTCCTGCGTCCAGGCCATTCATGAAGATAATAAAGCGTGCTGGCCCAAGATGGATCCTGAGGAATCCCGATAGCGACTGGTCACCAGCCCGATGTAACCCCATGCACTATGACCCTTTGAGCCTGACCCAACAGCCAATTGCTCACCCACTGCATTATGTGTTTCTCCAGCTGCATGCTGGACATTTTGTTTAGGAGGATACTATGAGAGACAGTATCAAAGGCCTTGCTGAAATCCAGCCTGCTATTGCCTCGCTCCCCCTTCAAATCTTGTTTAAACCGTGTCAATCAGCCCCGCTAGCTCTTGAGCAAAAACCCTTTTCCCCTTCTGTGAGAGGTGCCTGCCATCAGATGCCAGAAGACCTGATGAGGAATAGACCATCCCATGGTCAAAACCCCCATAGTTCTGCTGATGACCCCAACCTCTGAGCCACTTGTTGAGCAGCTGGATCTGCCTGCTCAATTCTGGGCTCTTCCCCGCTACCGAAAGGACCGAAGAAAACACCGCCTGTGCTTGTGACTCTTTAATGAACCGTCCCAGGCCTCGGAGTCCCTTTGGATTGCGAAAGGAGTTCTCCTTGCTATGTCTTTGCTGCCTACGGGAAAACCCACCAGTGGGGAATAGTCTGAGGGCTTCTTCAGAGTAGGAAGTTACTGGTGGTATCTCTTACCCTGGCCCCAGGGAGGCAGCAAACTTCCCTGTGGGCAGGGTCTGGTCGGCGTATTGGACCCTCCCGTGGGGGTCCTGGGATGTCCTCCTCCTCCTCCATGCCCTGTGGAGCCAGTCTTGCAGCACCCGCAGCCCAGATCTGGCGGGAGGCCTTCCCTCTGCAGCTCTCAGCATATGTATGGTTTGAGTTGCCAGGTTTGAGACGGAGAGGCTACGGTCACTTGTCATGTCTCGAAGGGCTGGAATGGTGAGGAAGAGAGCCAAGGTGAGAGCCTGGGACTGCGGGGACCCCAGCAACCCCTCCCACAGGGCCACTCCACAGGACAGCAAGGAGCAGGGGCAAAGGCATCAGCCAGAGGGTGATGGCCACCAATAGCCCACGTGGCCCTGAACTCTCCCTTGGCTCTGCCCATGCTGTCCCTTGTGATGCAGGGAACAGAGCCCTCACAACCAGAGAAGGGATTGCAGCTCCCTGCCCAGGGTGTTTCCTCCTCCCCACCAGTCCCCACTGCCTCCACCTACCTCCGTAGATGATCTGGAGCTCATCCTGGTCAGCCTTCATGTGTCGCCCAGCGAGCCCTAGGAACACACATTCCATCCCAAATCCTGCAGCCGCAGCAGCACACCTTCCCCAGCCCAGCCCATCTCCCCCAGCATTCCCCATGGATTCCCAAGGGCAGGGAGGCAGCAGGCAGCAGGAAGTCCCTCGGGCCTGCACCACGGTGTGCTTGGGACTCCAGGAGCTGAGCAGGGCAGGGAGGGACCCTGGGGGTTGTGACTCACCAAGGAACTTGATGGCCTCCTCTTGCAGGAGCTCCTGGGGGCTGTACAGGTACGGCAGGGACTGGCATATGTACTCCACTGCTCTGCTCCTGTCCTCTGCGAGCTGGAGAGAGCAAGGGGATAGAGGGAAGGGTTGGCACAGGGCTGTCCCGGCCCCCAAGAGCGGTCTCTCCTGTCAGGACACCCACGATGCCCAGCCAGCACCCGGTTGTGCCAGGGTTTGAAGGGAATGGAGGGCTGGTGCACCCTGATGAGCTGTGGTGCCACCCTGCCACCAAAGCCCAGCAGGAAGGGGGCTCTATCAGCACCTCTGGGCTCAGCAAGGGAGAGGAAACAGGAGAAGAGCCCGCGGGGCCGCATACCCAAGGGAAGGAGCCTGTGTGGGGCACAGGCTGCAGGGCAAGGGTCTGCAGCAGTGGGCAGGGGCACGGCTGCCAACCCCACACCTTGGGCACTGGGGCAGGAACTTGTCCAGGCTGGCTCTGGGGCTTCGGGGACATCCTTACCAGGCACTTGCCCAAACTCCATGTCTCTTCCCTCTTCAGCAGCTTCCTGAGCTGCTGCTTCTTCAGCAGTTTGGTAGCTTGAAAGAGGGTTTCCCGAGAGGCCTGTGGAGCAGCAGAGACTGGAGTTGGCACCACTGCCCAGGGCACAGGACCTGCATCCTCTGCAGGTGGGTAAGGCTGAGGACCGCTCCTGGGCCCTGGTGGGAAGGGGCAGCAGCTGGGGAACGCGTCGGTCATCAGGTTTGGTGCCTGGGCAGAGGAGTGGGCAACCCCCATCTCGGTCAGCTGGTGCTGCCGAGGCAGCAGGACAGAGGTGCCCAATGCTGCTGCTCTGGAGCCAAAGCCTGGAGCAGCCTGGAGCCCTGATGTCTGCCAGGGCAGGGGGCGGCTTGAGCCGCCTCCCAGGAGGATGCCAGCAGAATGTGGAGCCGGTGCTCTCCTCTGGCCACTGTTACCTCCCCATAACTCTCCCATCCCTGAGAGTGGTGGGGGTGTGAGACGCGGTGGATCTCACAACCTCTCGCAGGGGCTGCACCGCTCTCCATGACCCAGGGAACCGCGTGCGTCAGGATGACCGCAGTGAGCAGAGCATCAGTGAGCAGAGCAGGCACACGTCAGACATCAAGGGGTTCCTGGGCAGAGCATGGGGGCAGCAGGGACTGGGAGTTCTAACCATGAGCACAGCTGCTGAGCACTGCAGGAGCAGGCAGGACAGGCCTGGCAAATGCCCGCACCTACCTCCTTTGCCCTTGCCAGCTCTGGGGCTGTGGACACCCTCCCGGGGGGCTGCACAGTGGAGGGCTGGCTGCAGGGAGTGGGGCTGGGAGGAGAACTCACTGCTTTCTCCCTCTACAGGAGGAGTTACAGCAGGGGGACTCTGTGTCCTTCAGCAGGCCTTGCTTCTGGTTCTCAGGCCCACCCAGCAGCTGCCAGCAATGCCCTCCGCAAATGACCAATGGTCACAGTATCACAAGGTTGGAAAAGATCTCTGAGATCATCTTGTCCAACCTATGGTCCAACACTAGCACCCACTTGTCATTTAAACCATGGCATGTCAACTCAGAAAGCCTCACCTGTGCCATGTGCTTGTTCTCATCACTCAAATGGAAGATCAGTGGCAGCAGGCTCTGGTGCACCTGCCTCTTCATTGCCTTTCTTCCCACTGCCACTAAATAATTCATCTCATCTTGGAAGAGGTGGATGGCCAGAAGCTGCACGGAGCTCGAGTCCTGGTGGAAAGGAAGAGGGCAAGACCTCAGCACCAACTGCTCCAGGCCCACCTGGGCATGGGCCTGAAAAGCCACAGGGCACAAAGTCTCCTGGCAGCATCCAGCACCCGTGGGGGGGGGCACAAAGACTTACGTGGTTAAAGAGCAGCCGGAGGCTCTCAGCCAGCTGGAGAATGATGGCACTTGGCATGTCCTTGTCCTGGAGCAGCTTTCTGAACAATGACAGGGTCTTCCCAACCACCTCTGCGTCTTCATCCCGCAGGAGCTCCAGGAGCCTCGGCAGCAGGAAGTGAATTCTTTTTGTCTGTGCGGAACACAACAACTTGTGGTGAAGCCATAAAAGTCTGCACTGCCAAACGTTTGGGCTGTTCGAGCCCACGCTGGTGCCTCAGGGCCCAAAAGCCAATGGCCTTCCCCAAAGGACTTGGGCAGGCGAATGGGGAAGCAGGAGATCTGGGAGCAGCTCCCACAGCTCCCAAAGTCCAGCCAAATCTCAGCTACTGTGGTACCCAGCCCCACTCCTCCAGCACAGCTACAGCCGCCCACCCCCTGCTCACCATCCCGGGTCTGCGGCAGAGCATGATGAAGCCTTTGAGCACCAGGCGACGCATCTGTCTCCACTCACTGTGCAGGTACCTTGACAACACGTCCACGATGTACTCATCCCAATCGCTCACGTCGGAGTAGGCCAGGAGCTGCAACACACACCGACAGCAGTGACAGGGGTGCCTGGCCGACAGGACCGCAGCAACTCAGGACGCGGACACTGTCCCAGGCGGCCGAGCCTAAAGGCTTTGGATTACTCAGTCTTGGAAGAGCAGGAGCTCTCACAAAGGGGCACAAAACACAGTGGGGACAAATGTCACCCCAGCAGAAAGGGGCCAAGGACACACAGCGGAGTCCACCCCCTGGGCTCCCCCCACAGCTGCCATGAGGGCACAGTGGTGGGAGGCAGCTCAGCACGGCAGTGCTCACCATCAGGCTCACCTCGACAAGGAACGTCATGGCAGGGACCTCTGGGCATGCCTTCTTCTTGTTGAGCGTATAGAGCAGGTAGTGTGTGAGCTGGGAACGATACTTCTTGGAGATTCTGCACATCTCTCTGGCAAGAGGAAGAAGGCACTGTCGGCACGGAGCAGGGTGGGCAAATCTCACGGGACTGAGTCACGGAGGCCTGGTCTTTCCTCACCATCCCGCACCAGAAGAAAGGCAGTGCCCAACACCAGAAGGTTCTTTTTGGGGAGGAGACTGGAAAAACACCCTTCCCATCCCAAATGCAGCCCTTCTGAGGAGACCCCTTTCCTGCCCTTGTGGGATTCATGTCCCCAGGCTTTGTCCCTGGCGCTCAGTGCATCCTGCCCTGCCCCGAGGCTGCCCTCGGTGGGGTCGCCTGCAGACAGACCCCACTCTGTGCCATCAGCCCAGACCCTGCGGGAGGGGACGTTGGTGCGTTGGGAGGTGGCGGCTCCTCTGCACCCACCTTTCCCAGGCTTTTCCAGTCTGCTGGGCCAACCCTTGCTGACAATTGTCTCTCACTCATGACCAAAGGGATTGTGTGGGGCGCCCCGTCTGCAGGGAAGAAAGCATGGGGGAACGGGAGAAGGAGGCTCTCACCTGGCCACCAGACCCACCGCGCAATGCTGGGTCTCGGGGTTGAGGAGTGTGTCCCAGACATGCTTATGTTCCATTTCAAACAACATATCATCATAGTGAAGGCAGCCAAGCAGGAATTTTGCAGTCAGCATTGCCAATCTGTGTGCAGAGTGAAGCCCAAGTCACACCAGCAGCCCTGGCACCAGCTCTGGGGCCACTGGAGGGACAGGAAGACTGTGATGGAGTACCTGCTGGGGCTGGTGGGAGGGCAGACATTCTCCTGGCATTCCTTCCAGAAGTAACTGGCTTCCTGTGGCATCTGCTCTGTAGTGAAGAACACTTGGAAGAGCAGAGCCAGGAAGAGGCAATGGAATTCAATCATCAAGTCAAATCCTGATGAGTGCCAGTGCAGCTGGACAATCTCCCAGAGCGCCCTGGTTGCCTGCAGGAAACAAACCACACAGAGAGAGTGCCGAGATGTCCCCATGGCACAGAACGAGTGTGGGAAGGGGAGGCTCAGGCACTGCTCTGGGCCACGGAAGACGCAAGGGGATCACGTGGCCAGGCTGCCCCTAATCCTGCCCCCAACCCAGGTTTCCTGCCACTGTGTGAGGCAGGGAGGGGCAGTGGCAGCGGAGGAGGGAGACACACCCTGAGAGGGGACCCTGGGGTCGGGGAAGGGTCTGGTCCAGACACTCACGGCCAGGGCATAAACCTCCGTATCGTCCCCATCTGAGGTGTACGTCCTGTGCATGGGCCAGTCCTCCAGCACAAGCAGCAGCTTCCACAGCACATCCTCTGCAGTCCTTCTTGTGGAGACCATTGCCCTCCACATGGTCACAGCAGCCCTGCAGGCACAGAGCTCTGGGTCAGTGGGGTCTTGGCCACAGCAACGCAGCCTGGGCAACCTTGGGTCCTGGGTTGGTTGCCAGCCCTGCGCGGAGCCCTTCACCAGCAGCACCCAGTGGGGTGGCCCTGTGGGCAGCAGAGGCCGAGCAACGGTGCCTTGAGAGGCAGGGAGGGAGCACGGCAGTGGGAACTGGGGCTGATGGGCCAGGGCTGGGAAATGAAGGGGCCAGAAGGTGCTGAAAATCTGTCTGCCTGGCAGCCAACGCAAGGCTGTGTAAAATCTGCCTGCTTGTATTAAACATCATCTTGAGTGCTGTGGCTCCTGATGGGCTGACTGTGCTGCTGCAGAGGAGGAGAGGAGGTGCAGCAGCAGGTGCTGTCCCCTGACCCACCTGACTGTGCATGTGGACCCAGAGGGTTCACACAGAGGTTATTCTGGCAAGGGTCTGTTGAACTGCCAGTGACCCTGGAGCCCCCAGCCCCACTTCCAGAGCCTTCTCAAAGGAGCTTCTGCCCATGTCCCAATTCAAGAATTTGCACAGCAAGGCCACCCCTCACATGCTAATGGGGTACGGACTTGCCCTATAAACAGAAGCCCGCCAAGAAGGCAGGCATGCGCGCCTACCACCTCATGGAACCTGTCTAAAGATGTGCTGCAGAAGAACCGCAGGAGCATGTGCTCCTGAAGACCATGTTTTCCAGAGGCCCATGGAGTTGTGACTATTTTTCTCTTCCCCTGCTACCCTTTTATTTTTGTCTCTCTCACTCTCACTACATCCCTTTTCCATGGCACTCCGCTGTATCGGATCAAATCCGAGTTCTGTTGTAGTTTTATCTAGGTGCCCTGACGGTATCAGATTGGGATCTAGTTTTGCAACTTTGGGACTCTGCAACTTGTTCGAGTGCACACGAGCACCTGATTTGTTATTTTGGATGAGCCCCAAAAAAATTCTGCATTTGAATTTGCCCTGAGAGTTTTGTGGGTCTCCAATTTGCCGTGCAGACACTAAAAGACCCTCCCTCTCTGACTGTTCAGGTCGGGGGGCCCTGAGAACTGCTGGTTTTGGGAGCAGGACCTAACAGGCAGGCTCTACAGGCTGATGGGCTCTAAAACTTGTGAGCCCAGAGCCCTCAAGGCAGGTGCTCTGTACCTGTCGCACGACGGGGCACACCGGAGGAGGGTCACCACCACATCATTGGGGTGCAGGTAGGTCAGCTGCAGAAGGGTGTTGTCCAGTCTGTGCTCAGAAGATGTATCCATGTTGGACCTGAGCCACTGGTAGATTTTCCTCACAACCCTGGGCACCTGGAGGAGACACGGCCAAGAGCTGGAGTGCTGCCAGAGTGAGCCCTTTCCCCAGATTCCCTCAAGAAGTGCTTCCCTTCCCACCATGCTCTGCTGGCCAAAGAGGCTGTTGGGTACCCAGTGGACCTGGCTTCAGGGAGCACGCGATCCCTGGGGTCTTGAAGCCAGGCCGTAGGCTACTTACTTGCTCCAGATCATGGGGGTTAATTTTCACAAGTTCATCCAGCATGACAGCGACAGTCTCTGCATGATTGGAGTTAGAGTCTTCGATGATGATGGTGTCTTCACAATCAGCAGTCTCAAGGGATTCCTGAAATATTTGCAGGAGAAGGAAGGGCAGGGAAGGGAGGAATGTCACTCCGAGTGCCCGGCCGCGGTGCTTGCCTGAGCAGCAAGAGCTGGCCTGGCCCAACCCAGGCAGGGATGTCTGTGGGTACCTGTGCTCCGCTGCAGCAGGTGCAGAAGTAGGAGTGTTCCAGTTGCTGTTCCTGTTGCAGCTGCAGCTGCAAGTCCAGCTTCCACTCCTCTTCTGGCAGGTCCGAGTAGGAATCTGGCAAAGGCCGAGCGCCGCAGAGCTGAGGGGCTGCAGGAGAGGCTGGAGAACACAGCCCAGCCCTGCGCTCCCCAGGCAGAGCCAGCCCTGGGACGGGGGCTGGTGGGGACACTGACTCCCGTCTCTGTGGCCTCAGATAGGGCTGGGGGTGCCCTATGGATGGAGCCCAGCTGGAACCTGGTTGTGGGAAACAGCCCCATTCCCTCTTTCCCTGGGGATGCCCATGGGAGATGGGATGGGGCCGAGCTGGCTGCAACCATCAGTCCTGTGGCCCAGCTCAGTCACTCACCCGCCTGGAATAGTTCCACATAATCCACCACATCAGGCTGTCGTGCTGGGGCAACCCCAGTGTATTTGTCCTCCTCTCTTGACACCCAGGCCAACCTGGGCACGCTGGGGGTTATCTCTGCCATCTCGGTGAGGCCTGGCCTTGAGGGCTCCTGCCACAAGGATGGAAGATGCTTCATGAAAGCCCCGTGGACACGGGTCAGCAGGGAACAAGTTGGCTGTGCAGGAGTCTGAATAGCCCCACTCTGTCCTGTCCTGTCCCGTCGTGTCCTCTGGACAGTCTGGGGTGGCTCCGTGGCCTCCTTATCACCTTGGTTACTAAAGGGCTCCATGACACGCTGCCACCCGCCGTCCAATCAGAGCACTCGTATCACCCAACTGGGTGGTCAGGTGAACACATCAGAAGAGATGACTGTCTTACGCAGAGACCTGGACAGGCTGGAAGAGTGACGCTAGCAACAACAGGGTGGACTTGAACAAACTGTTCAAGGGAATGTGAGCCTGCAGTGGCCCAGGTGGCCAAGAAGGCCGATGGCATTTTGGCCTGTATCAGAAACAGCGTGGCCAGCACGACCAGGGCAGTGACTGTGTCCCTGTACTCAGCATTGGTGAGGCCGCACCTCGAGTGCTGTGTTCAGTTTTGGGCCCCTCACTACAAGAATGACATTGAGGGACTGCAGCACGTCCAGAGCAGGGGAACGAATCGTGTGAAGGGGCTGGAGAACAAGTCTTGAGGAGCAGCTGAGGGAACTGGGGTTGTTCAGCATGGAGAAAAGGAGCTTGAGGGGAGACCTCATCACTGTCTACAGCTGCCTGAAAGGAGGTTGTAGTGAGGTGGCTGTTGGTCTCTTCTCCCAAGTGACGGGAGACAGGATGAGAGGAAATGGCCTCAAGTTGTACCGGGGAGGTTCAGATTAGACATCAGGAAAAATTTCTGCGCTGAAAGGGTAGTCGGGCTCTGGCACAGGCTGCCCAGGGAGGTGGTGGAGTCACCATCCCTGGAGAGATTTAAAAGATGAGTAGACTAGTTTCTCAGGGATCTGGTTTAGTAGTTGGACTCAGTGATCTCAAAGGTATTTTCCAATGATAAGATTCTATGATGATTCTATGAACACTCCTCAGCCTTGCAGGCGGGAAGCAGGCAGTGCCACTGACAGCCAGCTCAGCCTGGTGCAGACCGGGCACGAGCTGCAAAGGACTGTTAGGATGCATGCATTAAGTGCTTCAGCAGTATTTCCTACCTGCCTGGAAACAGCCCTGCAGTTTGAGCACCCACTGCTGCATGGGGGGGGGCATCAGCTTGAGAGCCAGGCTGTGGGAGGAACCTTAGTACCGTCAGTGTCGGGCCTAGGGGTGGTGGAAGAGAAGCCAGGCCGCAGGGCAGGAGACATTTTTCCATCGAGTCTGAAGTAACTGAAGCACCAGTAGTAACTCTAGCACCAGTGCATTCAATAGCTTTTGGGAAGGTGGCCTCGCATCTTTCCCTTTTCGATCAGTCTGTTTGTCTCTTTCTGCAATCTGCAGGAAATACTGCAATGCCACTTATTAACATTCCCGAGAGTGTCTCCAGATCGAGCATGGGAGGAGGGAGGTTAGAGGAGATGGGCTTCCTTTGTCCCTCTGACCTTCATCAGAACTTGTTCCTACCCTGGCTCCCCTGACTGTTCAGTTGGAGGCTGGCCTGCAGGCAAGAGAGGCAGAGGTGAGAGCACCTGTGACAGAGGAAAATTGCTGCTATTTGTGCTTGTTCTGGAACTGCTGAATGACAACATCATTCTCTAAACCAGCACTGAAATACTGCACCCTGTCTGTAAGGTTCAGAGGAGAAGTGAGTAGAAAGGCTCCAGTGCTTTTAACAAATGTGCTCATATTATTTTTGTCTAAGTGGAAATAAAGGAAGGTGAACATGCCTTCTAAATCTGTCAAAAGAGCATTATGAATTTCTCATTTTGCATGATTGCCCAGTGTCATTATAATAAAAGAATCTTGCCAGAGTAACAATTGCTGTTACACGCAGCACTTTTCTCTGATGGGTATCAGGATGAACTTGCAGCACTGCTCACTCTTCACTAGCTCAGCTACCCAGAGGAGTTCCAAACACATGCTTCCCTGAGTACATTTGTTTTCTCTCACCTCCGCTAGCATCAGTAAGTTCTGTTCTGCGCAGAAAGCCGAGGTACCCAGTGCAAGCCCACATGGTCTGAGTGTCTCCGAAACTCAAGCGAGCAGTAAAGGGATCAGCGTGCAGTGCTTCTTCTCCATACACACCGTGTAGTAACCAGTAGCATTGTGTGGACTACTCGCCCAGATCTAGAGGATAAAGGAATAATTCCCACATAAATACAGGCTATTTTGCCAGACTCAGGCAACGTCATTTACTTGTTTGAAAGATCTGTTCCGCTGACAATTTAGTTGCTCCTAAAATGTCAGGAGCAGTTTTACTAAAATAATTCATTAACAGAAAATGACCAGGAAAAATGACCTTACAGAAAATGACCAGGAAAAATGAGTAAAAAGGAGTTTTATAAACGTGTAACAGGGCATGATAAGGAGGAAAAATGAACTAGGCATTTGGCTTACTGGAAAGGAACACCTGTTTGCCGGCCATCTTCCACTAGATGGGCATCTGGGTATACGCAAATCCAAATGTATATAAAACTAAACCAAACAGTAAATTACCTCATTACTACTGTCCACTGAAGGGAGCACATAAGATACCCCCTGTCCCTTCTAGCTGCCGATCAGACTACTCAACTGATATCGCCTGGTACTGGCCTGCCACAGTCTCGCAGAAGAGGGAGGACACCCTGCAGACACACATACAAGTATGTAAACAGTGCCAGCTCTCTGCAGAGTTCATTCACTTGCCACATTATGTGGCTGTTCCACTAAGAGACAGGCATTTATCAGACATGAGTCAACTCTATATTAAATCACTGCTGATAAACAAAGTACAACAGCATCAAACATTTATCTCTCCTTAATGTGAGTCTCCCAGAGGTCACTTGGTTTCTGTGTCTGTTATGATCACTTTTACCCCTGGAAGAACCTTGAATAAGAAGAAGAAGTTTAAAATACATGTTAAAAGAATTTGAATTAATCAAAAGGAACGTTAATAATGCAGTGCGATAGAAGTCTGTCTTATGCCATTCTTCCCCTTTTACTCCTCTCTGCACCGTAGATATCAACCATCTCTTCCTACCATGTTGTTTAGTCATGTAAACTCCAAGCAGCTATTTCATAGAATCACAGAATCACCTGGTTGGAAAAGACCTTTGAGATCATCGAGTCCAACTGTACCTGTCCACTACTAAACCAGATCCCTGAGAAACTCATCCACCCATCTTTAAAATCCCTCCAAGAATGGTGACTCCACCATCTTCCTGGACAGCCTGTGCCAGCGCCTGACCACCCTTTCAGTGAAGAAATTTTTCCTGATGTCTAATCTGAACCTTTCCTGGTGCAATCTGAAGCCATTTCCTCTCATCCTGTCTCCTGTCACTTGGGAGAAGAGACCAACCTCCTTTCGGACAGTTGTAGACAGAGATAAGGCCTCTCCTCAACCTCCTCTTCTTCAGGCTAAACAAGCCCAGTTCCCTCAGCCGCTCATAAGATTGGTTCTTCAGCTCCTTCACCTTTGAGCTGAAGTTTGTTTCACACCTGAAAAATGCTTTCCACATGAAAGCCTCTGATCTTTTTCAGTTGTAGCAACATATCCTATTTGTTTTCCTTCACACACCTGGCTTAATTTTAACTAGTTTTTCTCTATAGTGCCTCTCCTTGATAGCCTGTGATTAGTGAAGCTCTTTGCACAGATTCTGTACTGAGATCCAGCTGAGGCAGCCCACCACCCGGGGAAGGGTCACGGGGAGGAAGGATTGCTCTGTTGTTCACCTTCCCAGACTCCATGAGTGGCAGACTGTGTGGAGAACCTCTCTCTACCAAATGCACCCTGAGAAAACAGGAGAATGCATTTGTGCAAGCATTTATGGACTTAAATAGAAGTTAAAGGTAGATGTGTTCCAATACACCCAGTGTTATCCTGTCCTTAGTGGCACTGACCGAACTATTACGCCAGCCAGTTATGCTCAGTTATCATGATGCAGTGAGACAGCAGAGTTTCCACCTGTCTTCAAGACTTCCAAAGAACATGTTTTTTCTAACACAGCGGCACCCTTGAGGCTATGGCTGAACTAGTTTTTAACAGAAATATATACCATGCAAGTCATAGTAAATAAGAAGAAAATTACTGTAGTTTACACTGATCTCTTCAAAATGCCAAATTGGGATCGTGCAAATGATGGTGAACAGTTTGTCTTCTAACAGCATAGATTTAAGCTTGCAAAGATTAGAGATGAGTAGGCTCAAAAGCTGCCAGTTAACATAAGCCCCTACTTTAACATTATCAATTAAAAAAATCTAAAGCAAATGTACCAAGTCTTGATATTATGTTTCTTAAAGTAAGTAGAGAAACACATACATATATGTATGTACTCTACTGACCTTACAGTCTGAGTGTGGTGCTCAGCACTTGTACTAACTAAGTTAATCAGGAGACAAGTTAATATGAAAATTGTGACTACAGAATTGAGTCTGATAGAATGATGCATCCCTGACAACTTTCCAGATGACATATGTGCACATATGTGCACGCGTGTGTGTTTCAATACAGTGCAGTACAGGCCTGACATCAATTTGTTACATCTGGGAAGGCTCAGGGAGTGGAGTTGGTTTGATCTGGAAAGGAAGAAAGACTAAGGGGGGCTCTAACTGCACTTTTCCCACTACCTAAAAGATTGTGACCGAAAGAACAGAGCCAGATTTCTCAGAGTTGCACATCCTAAGGAGAAAAGGCCGGGGATATAATATGCAAAATGGGAAATGCCAGTAAGGAAAACTCCAGAGCATTTTGGAGTTTTAGAAAGGGAGCATCCCTTATTACAGCTCTGGAGGCAAGGGGAATAGTTCCACCAATCATGCCTAATGAGACGTGCTGCTTACAGAATGTATTTTCCCTCCACGTGCGTATGTATAACATTTCCCCAAATCTTACGCATATTCTCTTACTTTCCAAGGTCTAATTGTAGTGTTGTCATGAACTTCACAACAGCCAAGTCTCCATCAATTGAGACAGTACCAGTTCCCTGTCTGACCTTACATTGTTTAGATAGAGAGAGAAACTAGAAGCAAATGAAAATGCTTACGGAAGAAGACATATCTCTCTGTTCTGCACGTATCATACTTAACCCAAGATGTTATCATTGCTCAAGAGAACAGTGTCTGGAAAAACACTATTTGAAAAAAAGCATGCTATCAAAAGGACTTTCTGTCTGTACTTTCCAAAACTTACAGTTACCTAAATGAGACTTAACTGAAGTTAGAAAACTGATTCTGCTTTAGCTTAAACCAGAATATTCCCCTTTTGCAGCAGGAACTACTTCTCGCGTCAGTGTTGTTTAGGAAGAACTGGACACATGGGGTTTTATTTCCAGTTCCTGCCTCTTTTGCCCAGTCTTGTACAACCCCAGCAGAGAAGCGTGACCTATTATAGCTCCAAATCTCTTCTGGAGTGGAAAGGGAACTAAACCACTCCTTTAGACGTTGGACGGTACTCTGCCTGTAGCTGCCTTAACGGCGATTTCCATGGTAATGCCCGAGATCACCTCCACCTGGACTAACACTTGATGTTTTCCTTGGGAAAGGCAAAGTGGGCCAATACAATCGACCTACCAGGTATGCCAGAGCCTTTTCCCACCCCTCTGGGGCAGTGGAGGAGCCTTATTTGGATGGTCGGTCGTCAGTCTTAATCTATAGTCGGGACATGAGGTAACTGTAGACTCAGCTATACGCTTAGTCAGGGGCCATCCTCGAGATATTCCTTCTGTGTACAGCTGTTGGATACCTGAATGCCCTTGCTTTATATGTAGCCACTTCAGTAACCGTTTCCGTTCTTGTTCATTGGTAGACACCTCAAGCTTACTAATTTTGGTGAGTTCATCCACCCTTTTATTTAGCAGTGCTGGGACCATCTGTTTGTGATCACGTCCTTTTACCCACCCAATATATAAAGGACTTTCCTATTTGCAATAACATCTTCCAACTATGACTTTCCCATATGGGACTCTATTAACCTTCCACTCATTGGCAGCCCAGTGAGTAACCCACTGCGTGGCTCCTTTACAGGCGGTATGTGAGTCAGTATATATGTACTTGGCATTATTTCGTGCAGCTAACACAAGAGCCCTCAGCTCTCCAAGTTGTGCACTGCCTTCACACTCTTCTATCTCAGGTCATTCATTTTTATTTCTTAAGCTATTGCTTCATATTTCCATTTCCTGTTCTCCCTTCTAGAAGATGCAGCTGCTGGTATTGGGGTTGCGCCAGGAGAGACCATTTTCCCAAGGCAGAATTATACCAAGGGGTGCATTACCTCCAAGAAGGCCTGGATGGCAAAGGCCGTATCCCAAAGCTGGGATCCATTTGTGCCCTGGAAGAGAGAAAGTAGAGAGTGAGAGGCAGGTGCCAGCAGCAGCCTGAACTAGCTGTGAGGTCTATGGAACATCTGTGAATAAGCTATCCCATTATTCCATGGTCTTTGACTGCATGCCAGGGTCCCATTCAGTCACAGATGAACTCTTAAAGAACTTCACCTGCACCTTCATGTCGTCAAGGAGAGAGCACAGAGCTGCAGCACAGACACAGTGAGAGTGCCAGGAAGCGGGCTGGGAGCCACGAGGTGCCTACTCCATAGGAACTGGAGCTCTATGTTGCACCAAGTGGGCCGTGCTCGGCCCTTACCAGAGATAGTCGGGGATCCTGGAAACATGCTCCTGAAAAGCTGGGGAGTTCTTCCCATCCACGAACCAGCGAACCAGCATGTTGATCGTCTTGGAAATCTGCCAAGAGCAGCACTAGCACTGTTGTGGAGACAGCTTCTTCCAGCTCCAGAGACATATACCCCTTCCACCTAGCACAAAGCCATCTAGAGGTGGTCCCGGGCTTAATCCCAACAGCTCCATCTGTGGCATTACGAGCATAGCTGAGTTAGTGGGACAGGTGCCAAGAGATTACTCCAGAGCTTCCCCTCAAATCATTTCCCTAGACCTCAAGGAGAGGTACCCGTCCCCAGGGCCACAACTGTCCCCAAGCCCTCTGTATCTTCTGTGCCATGTTAACATCACGTTCTTGAGCATCAGGACCAGCAGGAGTTGTGCCTGAGCAAGATCTGGTGATTATGCCACAACTGGAAAGGGCTGAGAGGCCGCAAGCCGGTCCCTAAAGGGCAAGATTTTGAGAGGATCCACAGTGGGTTCCCTACCGGCCCAATGCTGATGCACTTGGTGAATCTGTCATCAGCTTCGATGTGGTTGTACAGCTCTGTGATGGCTCGCTGCCGCAGGTGGGTGCTGTGGTGGGCTTCATACACATTCATGATGGCTACAGGAGAAAAAAAGGGACATGCAATGAAAAATCCACTCCACGCAGCCAGATTCACTTGCTTTGGCAGGTTGCACCTGCACCACTGCTCATGTGACGACCACTCAAGGAACGCACAGGAACTGCTCTGCCCCAGAGCGGCCTGAGGACCTAGACACAAGGCCCTGCTGCTGCTCTCAGGGAGGGAGAAGCCCAAGCACCACACAATCCATAGAATCACAGAATTGCTTGGTTGGAAAAGACCTTTGAGATCATCAAGTCCAACCGTACCTGTCATCTACTAAACCATGTCCCTGAGAAACTCATCCACTCATCTTTTAAACACCTCCAGGGATGGTGACTCCACCACCTCCATGGGCAGTGCCTGACCACCCTTTCAGTGAAGAAATTTTTCTTGATGTCTAAACTGAACCCCCCCCAGTGCAACTTGAGGCCATTTCCTCTCATCCTGTACCCTGGGAGAAGAGACCAACACCCACCTCGCTACAACCTCCTTTCAGACAGTTGTAGACAAGAGATAAGGCCTCAGCCTCTTCTTCTCTAGGCTAAACAACCCCTGTTCCCTCAGTTGCTTCTCATAAGACTTGTTCTCCAGCCCCTTCCCCAGCATTGTTGCCCTTCTCTGGACAACCTCCGTGTCTCCATTCCAGCTCCAACAACAGTTGCTGGCAGCAGAACATAAAGAGGCCCCATGGTACAAGGCAGCTTCAGTTCCATCAGCTCACTTGACGAGGCCCCTCCTGCCCCAGCCAATGCCGCACTCACCATAGGCAACCCCCAGCAGCCAGCTGTGCGGGGTGTACACATCACAGGCAGCCACCTTGTTCCTCTACGCTGGCCAGTCTATGCTGGCGTAGTCTTGCACGTACAGCTCCTGGCACAAGAAAACAAAGAGCACCAACCTGGTAAGCTGGGAGCAGCACCCAGAGGCAGCTTGCTGCTGGAAGGTGGCTCTGCTGCCTGGACAGAGAGACCCGTGCGGGTATGAGACCGGCCACTTCACAAGCCAGAGGCTGGCCCACAAGGACATGGCTGACACAGCAGCTGGTCAGGAAGCCACGCGTCCTTGTCAGGGAGCCCTACCAGCTTCAGCTCCTTACCTGCCACAAGCTCCGTATCAGCTCATCCTCTTCTGCTGACAGACGCTTGGTGTAACAGTAGCTCATGGGGAGGTAAACCTGGCGGCAGTGACACCAGAGTCGGGACGGGTGGGCTGGGAACCACGGAGGAAGCAGCCTGTTCATAACAGAGAAGGTGCTACTGTGAGGAACAAGGAGGGCCAGGGGAGAGATGGATGTGCTGACAGGGAGATGCCCGGAGCAGAGCATGCCTTTCCCTATCCCCTGTTCCATGCCTGCTGCTGCTGGGACAGCTGCAGCAGAAAAGAAGGGACTGTCCATGCACTGTGACCCTGCTCAGATCCTCCCCAACAGGGCCAGCAAACACCACTCCTGGCTCAGCTGACACAGGGCAGGGAGGATCCTGAGCTCAGAGAAGAGGGAGGGGAGAAGTCAATTCAGAAGCCTCTTCCTCATGTGACTTTGAAGGCCCAGGCCCAGAATGATGGCTAAATGCATTTGATGACAAAGCACCAGTTCTGGCTGGCCAAAACAGCACAAGATAGTGGCAGCAGGCAGGGAGCACACGGATGCATCAGGGACCCTCTAGATGAAGCTAACATGGCTGGGCTCCGGCATCTCCCGTCAGCACAGTGTTCTGTGTTATCTACCCACCAGCTGGCCTTGCTGGTCTCCCAGCTGACAAGCAGTCTGGACACTCCCAGTTCCAGGACACAGCTGGAACTATCCCAGCAAACACCACAGCCTGGGAGAGCTCTGGGTCAAGGCTGGTGACAGGACTGACAATATTCCCCTACCTCCATCAAGAGGAGCACATACCACATCTCTGGGAGAAGTGTGTTCATTCCCTCCCAGCTGTAAACGTTCAAGACAGCCAGCTAAAACTTTCCCCAGGAAGGGATTCCCACAGCACCTCCTGCAGAGAACAATATCAGCTTTCAGGGTTAATGCAACCCTCCTTTCTCCCCTGTGGCAGGGTCCACTTCCCCCATGTTTGGGAACTTGTCACCCAGGCTGGGACACATGTCCTGAGAAAAAGCAAGCAGGTAATGGTACTAAACCACGACACAATTCCCCACCACTAACTGAAAATGCAGGTGCCAACCAGGGCAAGCAAGACCAACAGGTCCTCCACTACCTGGTAGGCACCCACGTTCTACAGAGCCCTCGAGTCCTGCCAGACCTCTCTCACCAGCGCACCAGCCCATGGCACAACGGAGCTGACCTTTGCTGTGCAGGTTGACACGGGCCCACACAACGTCAGGGTCGTCTGCTCCGAGCCCCAGGATCCTCAGGGCTATGTAGTTGAGTGCTGTGCCAAACACCGTCGATTTGTCTTCCACATGCCTGTCACGTGCAGAGAGACAGCAGAGCCATCAGCCAGGTATCAGCATTAACCAGACTGTCTTTGACAGGGCAAAGCGGGATGCCAGGGGGGTCTGTGAAGATCAGGAGATCCAACTAATCCAGGGAGAAACACTGCTCTGTACCACCCTGTCACACATCATACTTTGGGATATAGCACCACAGAGGGGATGCAGCCAGACTTGACCCTCCAGCCATCTCTGTGGCAGAAGGCAAACCTGGAGTGCTTACACGGGTGAGTGCAACCACCTAGAGGTATCGCAGATGCTCAGGCCCACTCCCCAAGTCTGGGCAGATTTGGCAGCAGCTCCAAATGCATTGTATGAAAGGAGAGAAGGCTATCACTCTATCACTCCTCTTGATAAGGATGGAAGAGGCCTTCTCACAAGGGAGGGAGGTGAAATAAGCGATGATCTCTTCTCTCTTGCAATCTTTGACAGGACTACAGATAATGGCAGGAAGATGGGCCAGGGCAGGTTTAGACTGAATATTAGGAAAAGGTTCTTCACCCAGCGGGTGGTGGAGCACTGGAACAGCTCCCCAGGGATGTAGTCACGGCACCGGCACCGAGTCTGCCAGCATTCCAGAAGCATTTAGGCAATGCCGTCGGGAGAGGGGGGGGAAGAGGGGCCGTACCTGGCAGGGTGGGTGCGGGAAGAGGGATTGTACCTGGCGGGAGGGGAGAGGAGCTGTTCCTGGCAGGAGGGACTGTACCTGGCAGGAGGAAGAGGGGTCCGCCATAGTCGCCCGCCCAGTGCCCATCCTCGGCCTGCAAAGCGCCGTAAAACCGCATCCCCTTGCGGGCAGCGCTCCGCGCCGATCCTGCCGCCGGCCCGGGCGGCAGCGCCTCGCCCTGCGGGGACACAGCGCCGCAGTGGGGGCGGCCCGGCCGCGCCCCGGCCCGGCCGCCCCCCCCGGCCCTGCCGCCCGCACCGTGCCCAGGCCCAGGCTGTGCTGCTCCAGCGCCGTCTGCGCCCGCCGCTCGCCGCCGCCCGCCGCCGCCTCCTCCTCCGCCTCCTCCTCCTCCTCCTCCTCCTCCTCCTCGCCGCCATCGCCCAGGTAGCGCCAGCGCTGCCGCCCGCCCTCTCAGCGCAGCCGCCCGGCGCCCTTCACAAACCCATTCTGATGGCTTTTCACAGATATTTCATAGGCACCTCTGTTTCACCATTTTCCTTCCAGGCCCATGAGGAAAGGGAGATCCTAGGATTTGATACACAAGCAAATTACAGCCTATTTTGTGGTGAGAAAGAGAAAAACTGTGAGTAGCCAAATCACTGGAAAATCGTATACTAAGATACAGAGAAATCGAAGGACTTCAGTTCTGGCAAGCTCAGGAGACTAAGGAAAAACTACAGGGAAACGCTTCTCTTTCACCAGGCTCTTTGACTTGGTTCTCTAACCCCTTTTTGGTGTTTACTTGACGTTGGGGTTTTGAAGTACAAGCAATATTCACCGTCTTAGCTGTGCACTGATGGGAGCGAGGAAAATGAAGTCAGCCTGGGATCCAGTTCTTGGCACAGCGAGTATTAGAGGACAATACCAGACACTACAACTGACTCTTGGAAGGCAAAACTTCATCCTGGAACTGAGTAACAAACAAACTAAATCATGGCTTTCTTTGAAGTTCTGGGGGAGAAGAGGAACAGTTTAACGTCTATAAATGTAACACAGCTGCGGTCTGTACTGCATTCCTGTCTTTACGTTTTGTTCTGTTCAGTGTTTGCCTCTGATCGCAAAAAAATACATCTCAGTTTTGTAAGCTGCGCTACGCAAGACACAGGTTGTGTGTAAACTCTGCTGTTCCTTGGGCAAGCCTTCCCTTTTCAAACAGTAATTTGTGAACGTTCAAATTGCCTGATGCAACCAGTGCTCAATGAAAGAAGAGGAGGTGGTATTCCTACCTGAGCATCTGCCGCTTCCAGTAGCGGTCTCAGTGAGTCTGTGCTGAGGCCTAAAGATGAGGCTTGTAGGGTGGTAAAAGAAAGGTTATGGTTCTTATGTTTTACCTTCACAAAGGAAACTTTGTTCTTCTGTCCTCCCAAAAGTCTGTTCCGTTGGACTGGTGCGAAAGTCATCACCCTTGAGGGATCACCCAGTCACTCAGTTCAGTGACGGAGATGCTTTGCTAGGGAGCAAGCTAAAAGGCCTTCCAGGTTTCCACATCTGTTAAATGAATCATCCCAGTAATCCAGCAAATCAGTTTTCTACATTTCTGCTTTCAGCTTATGCAAGAAGCAAACCAAGGACAATGAGACAGCAATGGTCACTGCACCCTGAGACTATGTGTAGAAGCCTTGCAGGTGGGGTTGTGCTCTGATGGAGATGGTTGGCTGGTGATGCTGGGGAAGGGCCTCATGCTACAAGAGCACAGCTCCTATTTGAGAAGGGGTTTGCGTGAGTACGGATTCCAGCTCGTGCAGTCTCCTGCTGTGTAGAATTGGCTGCTGGGAAGTACTCTGCTCCATTCTGCACTTCAGGTGGGTCTTTTGCCCCGCAAGATCTACAACAGCTCTGTTAAGCAGGAGAAACCCTTTTCAAAAGTGGACTAGGAGACAGATTTCAAAAGGTGAAGGCGGCTTTTCTTCCTTAAAGTCAGTTTTACCAGACTACCTCACAGTTAGCAGACCCATCCCATGTTCCTTCCTCTAGGCTTGAGTAGGAGTATACGTAACCCTCCTGCGCCGTGCAGTGGGCATTTCACAGATGCTCCCAGGCAATGAGGTTGTTTCTTCCCATGCAACTGCAGCAGAAGCTGTGAAGACTTCTCAGAAAGCAGCAGCAGCTCTCCTGCTCTTACCGGCTGTTTATTGTATCTCCGTGCAGCAGCGGAGCCTCTGGCGACAGAGTGAGGAGCCCAGCATTTCAAAGCAGTGCCTTTTCCCACCAAGTCTAATGCTCTTCTTTAGCCTGTGCAGATTTGTGTCCATGGCAGTAATGCTGTTACGGTCCATTTGTGGAGTAGATGGTCTTGTGGGATCCGTTCTCTCTGTCTCAGCGTACAGAAGACATTCTCATTGATGTGAAAAGAGCAAAAGTTGTGTGGGATGCAATATCCAGGGAGCATTGTGTCAGGTTTTCTCTCCACCTTCAAGGACAAGCATCATGTGTTCCAGGTACCCACTGGAGCAGAGCAGTGGTCTCCTGCAGCCCTTTCTGTACGGGTCCGTGGGCATTTTTGGATTGAAGGGCTGGTGGGGGGCATCTGTGCCATAGTGAGTGCTGCAGCAGCAATCAGAGCAGGTGGGGGATGCTCCCGCTTCCGGGGAACAGGCTGTGGCGCCAACCCCTCATGGGAAGGTGCATTGCCTGAGGGTCCTGCTTGCTTCAGGACTTGACTTTTCCTCCACTGGTTTGTTCCCACAAAGGAAAGATACGTGGATGAGAGGAAGGAGCAGGACTGTTCATTCAGGGAAGAGCACATATAATCACATTCACAAGTCTATTGGCTCCCCAGTCTGTGTGTCTGTCCAGGGTTGCCGTGTCCCAGTGGCAAAACCCGGCACCTGCACTTGTTAAACTTCATGCGGTTGGTGATTGCCCAGCTCTCCAACCTGCCCAGATCCCTCTGCAGGGTCTCTCTGACTCCAAGAGTGTCACCCACTCCCCCCAGTTTCCTGTCATCGGCAAACTTGGTTAGTAAACCTTCCAGTCCTGCGTCCAGGCCATTCATGAAGATAATAAAGCGTGCTGGCCCAAGATGGATCCTGAGGAATCCCGATAGCGACTGGTCACCAGCCCGATGTAACCCCATGCACTATGACCCTTTGAGCCTGACCCAACAGCCAATTGCTCACCCACTGCATTATGTGTTTCTCCAGCTGCATGCTGGACATTTTGTTTAGGAGGATACTATGAGAGACAGTATCAAAGGCCTTGCTGAAATCCAGCCTGCTATTGCCTCGCTCCCCCTTCAAATCTTGTTTAAACCGTGTCAATCAGCCCCGCTAGCTCTTGAGCAAAAACCCTTTTCCCCTTCTGTGAGAGGTGCCTGCCATCAGATGCCAGAAGACCTGATGAGGAATAGACCATCCCATGGTCAAAACCCCCATAGTTCTGCTGATGACCCCAACCTCTGAGCCACTTGTTGAGCAGCTGGATCTGCCTGCTCAATTCTGGGCTCTTCCCCGCTACCGAAAGGACCGAAGAAAACACCGCCTGTGCTTGTGACTCTTTAATGAACCGTCCCAGGCCTCGGAGTCCCTTTGGATTGCGAAAGGAGTTCTCCTTGCTATGTCTTTGCTGCCTACGGGAAAACCCACCAGTGGGGAATAGTCTGAGGGCTTCTTCAGAGTAGGAAGTTACTGGTGGTATCTCTTACCCTGGCCCCAGGGAGGCAGCAAACTTCCCTGTGGGCAGGGTCTGGTCGGCGTATTGGACCCTCCCGTGGGGGTCCTGGGATGTCCTCCTCCTCCTCCATGCCCTGTGGAGCCAGTCTTGCAGCACCCGCAGCCCAGATCTGGCGGGAGGCCTTCCCTCTGCAGCTCTCAGCATATGTATGGTTTGAGTTGCCAGGTTTGAGACGGAGAGGCTACGGTCACTTGTCATGTCTCGAAGGGCTGGAATGGTGAGGAAGAGAGCCAAGGTGAGAGCCTGGGACTGCGGGGACCCCAGCAACCCCTCCCACAGGGCCACTCCACAGGACAGCAAGGAGCAGGGGCAAAGGCATCAGCCAGAGGGTGATGGCCACCAATAGCCCACGTGGCCCTGAACTCTCCCTTGGCTCTGCCCATGCTGTCCCTTGTGATGCAGGGAACAGAGCCCTCACAACCAGAGAAGGGATTGCAGCTCCCTGCCCAGGGTGTTTCCTCCTCCCCACCAGTCCCCACTGCCTCCACCTACCTCCGTAGATGATCTGGAGCTCATCCTGGTCAGCCTTCATGTGTCGCCCAGCGAGCCCTAGGAACACACATTCCATCCCAAATCCTGCAGCCGCAGCAGCACACCTTCCCCAGCCCAGCCCATCTCCCCCAGCATTCCCCATGGATTCCCAAGGGCAGGGAGGCAGCAGGCAGCAGGAAGTCCCTCGGGCCTGCACCACGGTGTGCTTGGGACTCCAGGAGCTGAGCAGGGCAGGGAGGGACCCTGGGGGTTGTGACTCACCAAGGAACTTGATGGCCTCCTCTTGCAGGAGCTCCTGGGGGCTGTACAGGTACGGCAGGGACTGGCATATGTACTCCACTGCTCTGCTCCTGTCCTCTGCGAGCTGGAGAGAGCAAGGGGATAGAGGGAAGGGTTGGCACAGGGCTGTCCCGGCCCCCAAGAGCGGTCTCTCCTGTCAGGACACCCACGATGCCCAGCCAGCACCCGGTTGTGCCAGGGTTTGAAGGGAATGGAGGGCTGGTGCACCCTGATGAGCTGTGGTGCCACCCTGCCACCAAAGCCCAGCAGGAAGGGGGCTCTATCAGCACCTCTGGGCTCAGCAAGGGAGAGGAAACAGGAGAAGAGCCCGCGGGGCCGCATACCCAAGGGAAGGAGCCTGTGTGGGGCACAGGCTGCAGGGCAAGGGTCTGCAGCAGTGGGCAGGGGCACGGCTGCCAACCCCACACCTTGGGCACTGGGGCAGGAACTTGTCCAGGCTGGCTCTGGGGCTTCGGGGACATCCTTACCAGGCACTTGCCCAAACTCCATGTCTCTTCCCTCTTCAGCAGCTTCCTGAGCTGCTGCTTCTTCAGCAGTTTGGTAGCTTGAAAGAGGGTTTCCCGAGAGGCCTGTGGAGCAGCAGAGACTGGAGTTGGCACCACTGCCCAGGGCACAGGACCTGCATCCTCTGCAGGTGGGTAAGGCTGAGGACCGCTCCTGGGCCCTGGTGGGAAGGGGCAGCAGCTGGGGAACGCGTCGGTCATCAGGTTTGGTGCCTGGGCAGAGGAGTGGGCAACCCCCATCTCGGTCAGCTGGTGCTGCCGAGGCAGCAGGACAGAGGTGCCCAATGCTGCTGCTCTGGAGCCAAAGCCTGGAGCAGCCTGGAGCCCTGATGTCTGCCAGGGCAGGGGGCGGCTTGAGCCGCCTCCCAGGAGGATGCCAGCAGAATGTGGAGCCGGTGCTCTCCTCTGGCCACTGTTACCTCCCCATAACTCTCCCATCCCTGAGAGTGGTGGGGGTGTGAGACGCGGTGGATCTCACAACCTCTCGCAGGGGCTGCACCGCTCTCCATGACCCAGGGAACCGCGTGCGTCAGGATGACCGCAGTGAGCAGAGCATCAGTGAGCAGAGCAGGCACACGTCAGACATCAAGGGGTTCCTGGGCAGAGCATGGGGGCAGCAGGGACTGGGAGTTCTAACCATGAGCACAGCTGCTGAGCACTGCAGGAGCAGGCAGGACAGGCCTGGCAAATGCCCGCACCTACCTCCTTTGCCCTTGCCAGCTCTGGGGCTGTGGACACCCTCCCGGGGGGTTGCACAGTGGAGGGCTGGCTGCAGGGAGTGGGGCTGGGAGGAGAACTCACTGCTTTCTCCCTCTACAGGAGGAGTTACAGCAGGGGGACTCTGTGTCCTTCAGCAGGCCTTGCTTCTGGTTCTCAGGCCCACCCAGCAGCTGCCAGCAATGCCCTCCGCAAATGACCAATGGTCACAGTATCACAAGGTTGGAAAAGATCTCTGAGATCATCTTGTCCAACCTATGGTCCAACACTAGCACCCACTTGTCATTTAAACCATGGCATGTCAACTCAGAAAGCCTCACCTGTGCCATGTGCTTGTTCTCATCACTCAAATGGAAGATCAGTGGCAGCAGGCTCTGGTGCACCTGCCTCTTCATTGCCTTTCTTCCCACTGCCACTAAATAATTCATCTCATCTTGGAAGAGGTGGATGGCCAGAAGCTGCACGGAGCTCGAGTCCTGGTGGAAAGGAAGAGGGCAAGACCTCAGCACCAACTGCTCCAGGCCCACCTGGGCATGGGCCTGAAAAGCCACAGGGCACAAAGTCTCCTGGCAGCATCCAGCACCCGTGGGGGGGGGCACAAAGACTTACGTGGTTAAAGAGCAGCCGGAGGCTCTCAGCCAGCTGGAGAATGATGGCACTTGGCATGTCCTTGTCCTGGAGCAGCTTTCTGAACAATGACAGGGTCTTCCCAACCACCTCTGCGTCTTCATCCCGCAGGAGCTCCAGGAGCCTCGGCAGCAGGAAGTGAATTCTTTTTGTCTGTGCGGAACACAACAACTTGTGGTGAAGCCATAAAAGTCTGCACTGCCAAACGTTTGGGCTGTTCGAGCCCACGCTGGTGCCTCAGGGCCCAAAAGCCAATGGCCTTCCCCAAAGGACTTGGGCAGGCGAATGGGGAAGCAGGAGATCTGGGAGCAGCTCCCACAGCTCCCAAAGTCCAGCCAAATCTCAGCTACTGTGGTACCCAGCCCCACTCCTCCAGCACAGCTACAGCCGCCCACCCCCTGCTCACCATCCCGGGTCTGCGGCAGAGCATGATGAAGCCTTTGAGCACCAGGCGACGCATCTGTCTCCACTCACTGTGCAGGTACCTTGACAACACGTCCACGATGTACTCATCCCAATCGCTCACGTCGGAGTAGGCCAGGAGCTGCAACACACACCGACAGCAGTGACAGGGGTGCCTGGCCGACAGGACCGCAGCAACTCAGGACGCGGACACTGTCCCAGGCGGCCGAGCCTAAAGGCTTTGGATTACTCAGTCTTGGAAGAGCAGGAGCTCTCACAAAGGGGCACAAAACACAGTGGGGACAAATGTCACCCCAGCAGAAAGGGGCCAAGGACACACAGCGGAGTCCACCCCCTGCCCCAGCTCCCCCCCCTGGGCTCCCCCCACAGCTGCCATGAGGGCACAGTGGTGGGAGGCAGCTCAGCACGGCAGTGCTCACCATCAGGCTCACCTCGACAAGGAACGTCATGGCAGGGACCTCTGGGCATGCCTTCTTCTTGTTGAGCGTATAGAGCAGGTAGTGTGTGAGCTGGGAACAATACTTCTTGGAGATTCTGCACATCTCTCTGGCAAGAGGAAGAAGGCACTGTCGGCACGGAGCAGGGTGGGCAAATCTCACGGGACTGAGTCACGGAGGCCTGGTCTTTCCTCACCATCCCGCACCAGAAGAAAGGCAGTGCCCAACACCAGAAGGTTCTTTTTGGGGAGGAGACTGGAAAAACACCCTTCCCATCCCAAATGCAGCCCGTCTGAGGAGACCCCTTTCCTGCCCTTGTGGGATTCATGTCCCCAGGCTTTGTCCCTGGCGCTCAGTGCATCCTGCCCTGCCCCGAGGCTGCCCTCGGTGGGGTCGCCTGCAGACAGACCCCACTCTGTGCCATCAGCCCAGACCCTGCGGGAGGGGACGTTGGTGCGTTGGGAGGTGGCGGCTCCTCTGCACCCACCTTTCCCAGGCTTTTCCAGTCTGCTGGGCCAACCCTTGCTGACAATTGTCTCTCACTCATGACCAAAGGGATTGTGTGGGGCGCCCCGTCTGCAGGGAAGAAAGCATGGGGGAACGGGAGAAGGAGGCTCTCACCTGGCCACCAGACCCACCGCGCAATGCTGGGTCTCGGGGTTGAGGAGTGTGTCCCAGACATGCTTATGTTCCATTTCAAACAACATATCGTCATAGTGAAGGCAGCCAAGCAGGAATTTTGCAGTCAGCATTGCCAATCTGTGTGCAGAGTGAAGCCCAAGTCACACCAGCAGCCCTGGCACCAGCTCTGGGGCCACTGGAGGGACAGGAAGACTGTGATGGAGTACCTGCTGGGGCTGGTGGGAGGGCAGACATTCTCCTGGCATTCCTTCCAGAAGTAACTGGCTTCCTGTGGCATCTGCTCTGTAGTGAAGAACACTTGGAAGAGCAGAGCCAGGAAGAGGCAATGGAATTCAATCATCAAGTCAAATCCTGATGAGTGCCAGTGCAGCTGGACGATCTCCCAGAGCGCCCTGGTTGCCTGCAGGAAACAAACCACACAGAGAGAGCACTCAGTGCCGAGATGTCCCCATGGCACAGAATGAGTGTGGGAAGGGGAGGCTCAGGCACTGCTCTGGGCCACGGAAGACGCAAGGGGATCACGTGGCCAGGCTGCCCCTAATCCTGCCCCCAACCCAGGTTTCCTGCCACTGTGTGAGGCAGGGAGGGGCAGTGGCAGCGGAGGAGGGAGACACACCCTGAGAGGGGACCCTGGGGTCGGGGAAGGGTCTGGTCCAGACACTCACGGCCAGGGCATAAACCTCCGTATCGTCCCCATCTGAGGTGTACGTCCTGTGCATGGGCCAGTCCTCCAGCACAAGCAGCAGCTTCCACAGCACATCCTCTGCAGTCCTTCTTGTGGAGACCATTGCCCTCCACATGGTCACAGCAGCCCTGCAGGCACAGAGCTCTGGGTCAGTGGGGTCTTGGCCACAGCAACGCAGCCTGGGCAACCTTGGGTCCTGGGTTGGTTGCCAGCCCTGCGCGGAGCCCTTCACCAGCAGCACCCAGTGGGGTGGCCCTGTGGGCAGCAGAGGCCGAGCAACGGTGCCTTGAGAGGCAGGGAGGGAGCACGGCAGTGGGAACTGGGGCTGATGGGCCAGGGCTGGGAAATGAAGGGGCCAGAAGGTGCTGAAAATCTGTCTGCCTGGCAGCCAACGCAAGGCTGTGTAAAATCTGCCTGCTTGTATTAAACATCATCTTGAGTGCTGTGGCTCCTGATGGGCTGACTGTGCTGCTGCAGAGGAGGAGAGGAGGTGCAGCAGCAGGTGCTGTCCCCTGACCCACCTGACTGTGCATGTGGACCCAGAGGGTTCACACAGAGGTTATTCTGGCAAGGGTCTGTTGAACTGCCAGTGACCCTGGAGCCCCCAGCCCCACTTCCAGAGCCTTCTCAAAGGAGCTTCTGCCCATGTCCCAATTCAAGAATTTGCACAGCAAGGCCACCCCTCACATGCTAATGGGGTACGGACTTGCCCTATAAACAGAAGCCCGCCAAGAAGGCAGGCATGCGCGCCTACCACCTCATGGAACCTGTCTAAAGATGTGCTGCAGAAGAACCGCAGGAGCATGTGCTCCTGAAGACCATGTTTTCCAGAGGCCCATGGAGTTGTGACTATTTTTCTCTTCCCCTGCTACCCTTTTATTTTTCTCTCTCTCACTCTCACTACATCCCTTTTCCATGGCACTCCGCTGTATCGGATCAAATCCGAGTTCTGTTGTAGTTTTATCTAGGTGCCCTGACGGTATCAGATTGGGATCTAGTTTTGCAACTTTGGGACTCTGCAACTTGTTCGAGTGCACACGAGCACCTGATTTGTTATTTTGGATGAGCCCCAAAAAAATTCTGCATTTGAATTTGCCCTGAGAGTTTTGTGGGTCTCCAATTTGCCGTGCAGACACTAAAAGACCCTCCCTCTCTGACTGTTCAGGTCGGGGGGCCCTGAGAACTGCTGGTTTTGGGAGCAGGACCTAACAGGCAGGCTCTACAGGCTGATGGGCTCTAAAACTTGTGAGCCCAGAGCCCTCAAGGCAGGTGCTCTGTACCTGTCGCACGACGGGGCACACCGGAGGAGGGTCACCACCACATCATTGGGGTGCAGGTAGGTCAGCTGCAGAAGGGTGTTGTCCAGTCTGTGCTCAGAAGATGTATCCATGTTGGACCTGAGCCACTGGTAGATTTTCCTCACAACCCTGGGCACCTGGAGGAGACACGGCCAAGAGCTGGAGTGCTGCCAGAGTGAGCCCTTTCCCCAGATTCCCTCAAGAAGTGCTTCCCTTCCCACCATGCTCTGCTGGCCAAAGAGGCTGTTGGGTACCCAGTGGACCTGGCTTCAGGGAGCACGCGATCCCTGGGGTCTTGAAGCCAGGCCGTAGGCTACTTACTTGCTCCAGATCATGGGGGTTAATTTTCACAAGTTCATCCAGCATGACAGCGACAGTCTCTGCATGATTGGAGTTAGAGTCTTCGATGATGATGGTGTCTTCACAATCAGCAGTCTCAAGGGATTCCTGAAATATTTGCAGGAGAAGGAAGGGCAGGGAAGGGAGGAATGTCACTCCGAGTGCCCGGCCGCGGTGCTTGCCTGAGCAGCAAGAGCTGGCCTGGCCCAACCCAGGCAGGGATGTCTGTGGGTACCTGTGCTCCGCTGCAGCAGGTGCAGAAGTAGGAGTGTTCCAGTTGCTGTTCCTGTTGCAGCTGCAGCTGCAAGTCCAGCTTCCACTCCTCTTCTGGCAGGTCCGAGTAGGAATCTGGCAAAGGCCGAGCGCCGCAGAGCTGAGGGGCTGCAGGAGAGGCTGGAGAACACAGCCCAGCCCTGCGCTCCCCAGGCAGAGCCAGCCCTGGGACGGGGGCTGGTGGGGACACTGACTCCCGTCTCTGTGGCCTCAGATAGGGCTGGGGGTGCCCTATGGATGGAGCCCAGCTGGAACCTGGTTGTGGGAAACAGCCCCATTCCCTCTTTCCCTGGGGATGCCCATGGGAGATGGGATGGGGCCGAGCTGGCTGCAACCATCAGTCCTGTGGCCCAGCTCAGTCACTCACCCGCCTGGAATAGTTCCACATAATCCACCACATCAGGCTGTCGTGCTGGGGCAACCCCAGTGTATTTGTCCTCCTCTCTTGACACCCAGGCCAACCTGGGCACGCTGGGGGTTATCTCTGCCATCTCGGTGAGGCCTGGCCTTGAGGGCTCCTGCCACAAGGATGGAAGATGCTTCATGAAAGCCCCGTGGACACGGGTCAGCAGGGAACAAGTTGGCTGTGCAGGAGTCTGAATAGCCCCACTCTGTCCTGTCCTGTCCCGTCGTGTCCTCTGGACAGTCTGGGGTGGCTCCGTGGCCTCCTTATCACCTTGGTTACTAAAGGGCTCCGTGACACGCTGCCACCCGCCGTCCAATCAGAGCACTCGTATCACCCAACTGGGTGGTCAGGTGAACACATCAGAAGAGATGACTGTCTTACGCAGAGACCTGGACAGGCTGGAAGAGTGACGCTAGCAACAACAGGGTGGACTTGAACAAACTGTTCAAGGGAATGTGAGCCTGCAGTGGCCCAGGTGGCCAAGAAGGCCGATGGCATTTTGGCCTGTATCAGAAACAGCGTGGCCAGCACGACCAGGGCAGTGACTGTGTCCCTGTACTCAGCATTGGTGAGGCCGCACCTCGAGTGCTGTGTTCAGTTTTGGGCCCCTCACTACAAGAATGACATTGAGGGACTGCAGCACGTCCAGAGCAGGGGAACGAATCGTGTGAAGGGGCTGGAGAACAAGTCTTGAGGAGCAGCTGAGGGAACTGGGGTTGTTCAGCGTGGAGAAAAGGAGCTTGAGGGGAGACCTCATCACTGTCTACAGCTGCCTGAAAGGAGGTTGTAGTGAGGTGGCTGTTGGTCTCTTCTCCCAAGTGACGGGAGACAGGATGAGAGGAAATGGCCTCAAGTTGTACCGGGGAGGTTCAGATTAGACATCAGGAAAAATTTCTGCGCTGAAAGGGTAGTCGGGCTCTGGCACAGGCTGCCCAGGGAGGTGGTGGAGTCACCATCCCTGGAGAGATTTAAAAGATGAGTAGACTAGTTTCTCAGGGATCTGGTTTAGTAGTTGGACTCAGTGATCTCAAAGGTATTTTCCAATGATAAGATTCTATGATGATTCTATGAACACTCCTCAGCCTTGCAGGCGGGAAGCAGGCAGTGCCACTGACAGCCAGCTCAGCCTGGTGCAGACCGGGCACGAGCTGCAAAGGACTGTTAGGATGCATGCATTAAGTGCTTCAGCAGTATTTCCTACCTGCCTGGAAACAGCCCTGCAGTTTGAGCACCCACTGCTGCATGGGGGGGGGCATCAGCTTGAGAGCCAGGCTGTGGGAGGAACCTTAGTACCGTCAGTGTCGGGCCTAGGGGTGGTGGAAGAGAAGCCAGGCCGCAGGGCAGGAGACATTTTTCCATCGAGTCTGAAGTAACTGAAGCACCAGTAGTAACTCTAGCACCAGTGCATTCAATAGCTTTTGGGAAGGTGGCCTCGCATCTTTCCCTTTTCGATCAGTCTGTTTGTCTCTTTCTGCAATCTGCAGGAAATACTGCAATGCCACTTATTAACATTCCCGAGAGTGTCTCCAGATCGAGCATGGGAGGAGGGAGGTTAGAGGAGATGGGCTTCCTTTGTCCCTCTGACCTTCATCAGAACTTGTTCCTACCCTGGCTCCCCTGACTGTTCAGTTGGAGGCTGGCCTGCAGGCAAGAGAGGCAGAGGTGAGAGCACCTGTGACAGAGGAAAATTGCTGCTATTTGTGCTTGTTCTGGAACTGCTGAATGACAACATCATTCTCTAAACCAGCACTGAAATACTGCACCCTGTCTGTAAGGTTCAGAGGAGAAGTGAGTAGAAAGGCTCCAGTGCTTTTAACAAATGTGCTCATATTATTTTTGTCTAAGTGGAAATAAAGGAAGGTGAACATGCCTTCTAAATCTGTCAAAAGAGCATTATGAATTTCTCATTTTGCATGATTGCCCAGTGTCATTATAATAAAAGAATCTTGCCAGAGTAACAATTGCTGTTACACGCAGCACTTTTCTCTGATGGGTATCAGGATGAACTTGCAGCACTGCTCACTCTTCACTAGCTCAGCTACCCAGAGGAGTTCCAAACACATGCTTCCCTGAGTACATTTGTTTTCTCTCACCTCCGCTAGCATCAGTAAGTTCTGTTCTGCGCAGAAAGCCGAGGTACCCAGTGCAAGCCCACATGGTCTGAGTGTCTCCGAAACTCAAGCGAGCAGTAAAGGGATCAGCGTGCAGTGCTTCTTCTCCATACACACCGTGTAGTAACCAGTAGCATTGTGTGGACTACTCGCCCAGATCTAGAGGATAAAGGAATAATTCCCACATAAATACAGGCTATTTTGCCAGACTCAGGCAACGTCATTTACTTGTTTGAAAGATCTGTTCCGCTGACAATTTAGTTGCTCCTAAAATGTCAGGAGCAGTTTTACTAAAATAATTCATTAACAGAAAATGACCAGGAAAAATGACCTTACAGAAAATGACCAGGAAAAATGAGTAAAAAGGAGTTTTATAAACGTGTAACAGGGCATGATAAGGAGGAAAAATGAACTAGGCATTTGGCTTACTGGAAAGGAACACCTGTTTGCCGGCCATCTTCCACTAGATGGGCATCTGGGTATACGCAAATCCAAATGTATATAAAACTAAACCAAACAGTAAATTACCTCATTACTACTGTCCACTGAAGGGAGCACATAAGATACCCCCTGTCCCTTCTAGCTGCCGATCAGACTACTCAACTGATATCGCCTGGTACTGGCCTGCCACAGTCTCGCAGAAGAGGGAGGACACCCTGCAGACACACATACAAGTATGTAAACAGTGCCAGCTCTCTGCAGAGTTCATTCACTTGCCACATTATGTGGCTGTTCCACTAAGAGACAGGCATTTATCAGACATGAGTCAACTCTATATTAAATCACTGCTGATAAACAAAGTACAACAGCATCAAACATTTATCTCTCCTTAATGTGAGTCTCCCAGAGGTCACTTGGTTTCTGTGTCTGTTATGATCACTTTTACCCCTGGAAGAACCTTGAATAAGAAGAAGAAGTTTAAAATACATGTTAAAAGAATTTGAATTAATCAAAAGGAACGTTAATAATGCAGTGCGATAGAAGTCTGTCTTATGCCATTCTTCCCCTTTTACTCCTCTCTGCACCGTAGATATCAACCATCTCTTCCTACCATGTTGTTTAGTCATGTAAACTCCAAGCAGCTATTTCATAGAATCACAGAATCACCTGGTTGGAAAAGACCTTTGAGATCATCGAGTCCAACTGTACCTGTCCACTACTAAACCAGATCCCTGAGAAACTCATCCACCCATCTTTAAAATCCCTCCAAGAATGGTGACTCCACCATCTTCCTGGACAGCCTGTGCCAGCGCCTGACCACCCTTTCAGTGAAGAAATTTTTCCTGATGTCTAATCTGAACCTTTCCTGGTGCAATCTGAAGCCATTTCCTCTCATCCTGTCTCCTGTCACTTGGGAGAAGAGACCAACCTCCTTTCGGACAGTTGTAGACAGAGATAAGGCCTCTCCTCAACCTCCTCTTCTTCAGGCTAAACAAGCCCAGTTCCCTCAGCCGCTCATAAGATTGGTTCTTCAGCTCCTTCACCTTTGAGCTGAAGTTTGTTTCACACCTGAAAAATGCTTTCCACATGAAAGCCTCTGATCTTTTTCAGTTGTAGCAACATATCCTATTTGTTTTCCTTCACACACCTGGCTTAATTTTAACTAGTTTTTCTCTATAGTGCCTCTCCTTGATAGCCTGTGATTAGTGAAGCTCTTTGCACAGATTCTGTACTGAGATCCAGCTGAGGCAGCCCACCACCCGGGGAAGGGTCACGGGGAGGAAGGATTGCTCTGTTGTTCACCTTCCCAGACTCCATGAGTGGCAGACTGTGTGGAGAACCTCTCTCTACCAAATGCACCCTGAGAAAACAGGAGAATGCATTTGTGCAAGCATTTATGGACTTAAATAGAAGTTAAAGGTAGATGTGTTCCAATACACCCAGTGTTATCCTGTCCTTAGTGGCACTGACCGAACTATTACGCCAGCCAGTTATGCTCAGTTATCATGATGCAGTGAGACAGCAGAGTTTCCACCTGTCTTCAAGACTTCCAAAGAACATGTTTTTTCTAACACAGCGGCACCCTTGAGGCTATGGCTGAACTAGTTTTTAACAGAAATATATACCATGCAAGTCATAGTAAATAAGAAGAAAATTACTGTAGTTTACACTGATCTCTTCAAAATGCCAAATTGGGATCGTGCAAATGATGGTGAACAGTTTGTCTTCTAACAGCATAGATTTAAGCTTGCAAAGATTAGAGATGAGTAGGCTCAAAAGCTGCCAGTTAACATAAGCCCCTACTTTAACATTATCAATTAAAAAAATCTAAAGCAAATGTACCAAGTCTTGATATTATGTTTCTTAAAGTAAGTAGAGAAACACATACATATATGTATGTACTCTACTGACCTTACAGTCTGAGTGTGGTGCTCAGCACTTGTACTAACTAAGTTAATCAGGAGACAAGTTAATATGAAAATTGTGACTACAGAATTGAGTCTGATAGAATGATGCATCCCTGACAACTTTCCAGATGACATATGTGCACATATGTGCACGCGTGTGTGTTTCAATACAGTGCAGTACAGGCCTGACATCAATTTGTTACATCTGGGAAGGCTCAGGGAGTGGAGTTGGTTTGATCTGGAAAGGAAGAAAGACTAAGGGGGGCTCTAACTGCACCTTTCCCACTACCTAAAAGATTGTGACCGAAAGAACAGAGCCAGATTTCTCAGAGTTGCACATCCTAAGGAGAAAAGGCCGGGGATATAATATGCAAAATGGGAAATGCCAGTAAGGAAAACTCCAGAGCATTTTGGAGTTTTAGAAAGGGAGCATCCCTTATTACAGCTCTGGAGGCAAGGGGAATAGTTCCACCAATCATGCCTAATGAGACGTGCTGCTTACAGAATGTATTTTCCCTCCACGTGCGTATGTATAACATTTCCCCAAATCTTACGCATATTCTCTTACTTTCCAAGGTCTAATTGTAGTGTTGTCATGAACTTCACAACAGCCAAGTCTCCATCAATTGAGACAGTACCAGTTCCCTGTCTGACCTTACATTGTTTAGATAGAGAGAGAAACTAGAAGCAAATGAAAATGCTTACGGAAGAAGACATATCTCTCTGTTCTGCACGTATCATACTTAACCCAAGATGTTATCATTGCTCAAGAGAACAGTGTCTGGAAAAACACTATTTGAAAAAAAGCATGCTATCAAAAGGACTTTCTGTCTGTACTTTCCAAAACTTACAGTTACCTAAATGAGACTTAACTGAAGTTAGAAAACTGATTCTGCTTTAGCTTAAACCAGAATATTCCCCTTTTGCAGCAGGAACTACTTCTCGCCTCGGCGTTGTTTAGGAAGAACTGGACACATGGGGTTTTATTTCCAGTTCTTGCCTCTTTTGCCCAGTCTTGTACAACCCCAGCAGAGAAGCGTGACCTATTATAGCTCCAAATCTCTTCTGGAGTGGAAAGGGAACTAAACCACTCCTTTAGACATTGGACGGTACTCTGCCTGTAGCTGCCTTAACGGCGATTTCCATGGTAATGCCCGAGATCACCTCCACCTGGACTAACACTTGATGTTTTCCTTGGGAAAGGCAAAGTGGGCCAATACAATCGACCTACCAGGTATGCCAGAGCCTTTTCCCACCCCTCTGGGGCAGTGGAGGAGCCTTATTTGGATGGTCGGTCGTCAGTCTTAATCTATAGTCGGGACATGAGGTAACTGTAGACTCAGCTATACGCTTAGTCAGGGGCCATCCTCGAGATATTCCTTCTGTGTACAGCTGTTGGATACCTGAATGCCCTTGCTTTATATGTAGCCACTTCAGTAACCGTTTCCGTTCTTGTTCATTGGTAGACACCTCAAGCTTACTAATTTTGGTGAGTTCATCCACCCTTTTATTTAGCAGTGCTGGGACCATCTGTTTGTGATCACGTCCTTTTACCCACCCAATATATAAAGGACTTTCCTATTTGCAATAACATCTTCCAACTATGACTTTCCCATATGGGACTCTATTAACCTTCCACTCATTGGCAGCCCAGTGAGTAACCCACTGCGTGGCTCCTTTACAGGCGGTATGTGAGTCAGTATATATGTACTTGGCATTATTTCGTGCAGCTAACACAAGAGCCCTCAGCTCTCCAAGTTGTGCACTGCCTTCACACTCTTCTATCTCAGGTCATTCATTTTTATTTCTTAAGCTATTGCTTCATATTTCCATTTCCTGTTCTCCCTTCTAGAAGATGCAGCTGCTGGTATTGGGGTTGCGCCAGGAGAGACCATTTTCCCAAGGCAGAATTATACCAAGGGGTGCATTACCTCCAAGAAGGCCTGGATGGCAAAGGCCGTATCTCAAAGCTGGGATCCATTTGTGCCCTGGAAGAGAGAAAGTAGAGAGTGAGAGGCAGGTGCCAGCAGCAGCCTGAACTAGCTGTGAGGTCTATGGAACATCTGTGAATAAGCTATCCCATTATTCCATGGTCTTTGACTGCATGCCAGGGTCCCATTCAGTCACAGATGAACTCTTACAGAACTTCACCTGCACCTTCATGTCGTCAAGGAGAGAGCACAGAGCTGCAGCACAGACACAGTGAGAGTGCCAGGAAGCGGGCTGGGAGCCACGAGGTGCCTACTCCATAGGAACTGGAGCTCTATGTTGCGCCAAGTGGGCCGTGCTCGGCCCTTACCAGAGATAGTCGGGGATCCTGGAAACATGCTCCTGAAAAGCTGGGGAGTTCTTCCCATCCACGAACCAGCGAACCAGCATGTTGATCGTCTTGGAAATCTGCCAAGAGCAGCACTAGCACTGTTGTGGAGACAGCTTCTTCCAGCTCCAGAGACATATACCCCTTCCACCTAGCACAAAGCCATCTAGAGGTGGTCCCGGGCTTAATCCCAACAGCTCCATCTGTGGCATTACGAGCATAGCTGAGTTAGTGGGACAGGTGCCAAGAGATTACTCCAGAGCTTCCCCTCAAATCATTTCCCTAGACCTCAAGGAGAGGTACCCGTCCCCAGGGCCACAACTGTCCCCAAGCCCTCTGTATCTTCTGTGCCATGTTAACATCACGTTCTTGAGCATCAGGACCAGCAGGAGTTGTGCCTGAGCAAGATCTGGTGATTATGCCACAACTGGAAAGGGCTGAGAGGCCGCAAGCCGGTCCCTAAAGGGCAAGATTTTGAGAGGATCCACAGTGGGTTCCCTACCGGCCCAATGCTGATGCACTTGGTGAATCTGTCATCAGCTTCGATGTGGTTGTACAGCTCTGTGATGGCTCGCTGCCGCAGGTGGGTGCTGTGGTGGGCTTCATACACATTCATGATGGCTACAGGAGAAAAAAAGGGACATGCAATGAAAAATCCACTCCACGCAGCCAGATTCACTTGCTTTGGCAGGTTGCACCTGCACCACTGCTCATGTGACGACCACTCAAGGAACGCACAGGAACTGCTCTGCCCCAGAGCGGCCTGAGGACCTAGACACAAGGCCCTGCTGCTGCTCTCAGGGAGGGAGAAGCCCAAGCACCACACAATCCATAGAATCACAGAATTGCTTGGTTGGAAAAGACCTTTGAGATCATCAAGTCCAACCGTACCTGTCATCTACTAAACCATGTCCCTGAGAAACTCATCCACTCATCTTTTAAACACCTCCAGGGATGGTGACTCCACCACCTCCATGGGCAGTGCCTGACCACCCTTTCAGTGAAGAAATTTTTCTTGATGTCTAAACTGAACCCCCCCCAGTGCAACTTGAGGCCATTTCCTCTCATCCTGTACCCTGGGAGAAGAGACCAACACCCACCTCGCTACAACCTCCTTTCAGACAGTTGTAGACAAGAGATAAGGCCTCAGCCTCTTCTTCTCTAGGCTAAACAACCCCTGTTCCCTCAGTTGCTTCTCATAAGACTTGTTCTCCAGCCCCTTCCCCAGCATTGTTGCCCTTCTCTGGACAACCTCCGTGTCTCCATTCCAGCTCCAACAACAGTTGCTGGCAGCAGAACATAAAGAGGCCCCATGGTACAAGGCAGCTTCAGTTCCATCAGCTCACTTGACGAGGGCCCTCCTGCCCCAGCCAATGCCGCACTCACCATAGGCAACCCCCAGCAGCCAGCTGTGCGGGGTGTACACATCACAGGCAGCCACCTTGTTCCTCTACGCTGGCCAGTCTATGCTGGCGTAGTCTTGCACGTACAGCTCCTGGCACAAGAAAACAAAGAGCACCAACCTGGTAAGCTGGGAGCAGCACCCAGAGGCAGCTTGCTGCTGGAAGGTGGCTCTGCTGCCTGGACAGAGAGACCCGTGCGGGTATGAGACCGGCCACTTCACAAGCCAGAGGCTGGCCCACAAGGACATGGCTGACACAGCAGCTGGTCAGGAAGCCACGCGTCCTTGTCAGGGAGCCCTACCAGCTTCAGCTCCTTACCTGCCACAAGCTCCGTATCAGCTCATCCTCTTCTGCTGACAGACGCTTGGTGTAACAGTAGCTCATGGGGAGGTAAACCTGGCGGCAGTGACACCAGAGTCGGGACGGGTGGGCTGGGAACCACGGAGGAAGCAGCCTGTTCATAACAGAGAAGGTGCTACTGTGAGGAACAAGGAGGGCCAGGGGAGAGATGGATGTGCTGACAGGGAGATGCCCGGAGCAGAGCATGCCTTTCCCTATCCCCTGTTCCATGCCTGCTGCTGCTGGGACAGCTGCAGCAGAAAAGAAGGGACTGTCCATGCACTGTGACCCTGCTCAGATCCTCCCCAACAGGGCCAGCAAACACCACTCCTGGCTCAGCTGACACAGGGCAGGGAGGATCCTGAGCTCAGAGAAGAGGGAGGGGAGAAGTCAATTCAGAAGCCTCTTCCTCATGTGACTTTGAAGGCCCAGGCCCAGAATGATGGCTAAATGCATTTGATGACAAAGCACCAGTTCTGGCTGGCCAAAACAGCACAAGATAGTGGCAGCAGGCAGGGAGCACACGGATGCATCAGGGACCCTCTAGATGAAGCTAACATGGCTGGGCTCCGGCATCTCCCGTCAGCACAGTGTTCTGTGTTATCTACCCACCAGCTGGCCTTGCTGGTCTCCCAGCTGACAAGCAGTCTGGACACTCCCAGTTCCAGGACACAGCTGGAACTATCCCAGCAAACACCACAGCCTGGGAGAGCTCTGGGTCAAGGCTGGTGACAGGACTGACAATATTCCCCTACCTCCATCAAGAGGAGCACATACCACATCTCTGGGAGAAGTGTGTTCATTCCCTCCCAGCTGTAAACGTTCAAGACAGCCAGCTAAAACTTTCCCCAGGAAGGGATTCCCACAGCACCTCCTGCAGAGAACAATATCAGCTTTCAGGGTTAATGCAACCCTCCTTTCTCCCCTGTGGCAGGGTCCACTTCCCCCATGTTTGGGAACTTGTCACCCAGGCTGGGACACATGTCCTGAGAAAAAGCAAGCAGGTAATGGTACTAAACCACGACACAATTCCCCACCACTAACTGAAAATGCAGGTGCCAACCAGGGCAAGCAAGACCAACAGGTCCTCCACTACCTGGTAGGCACCCACGTTCTACAGAGCCCTCGAGTCCTGCCAGACCTCTCTCACCAGCGCACCAGCCCATGGCACAACGGAGCTGACCTTTGCTGTGCAGGTTGACACGGGCCCACACAACTTCAGGGTCGTCTGCTCCGAGCCCCAGGATCCTCAGGGCTATGTAGTTGAGTGCTGTGCCAAACACTGTCGATTTGTCTTCCACATGCCTGTCACGTGCAGAGAGACAGCAGAGCCATCAGCCAGGTATCAGCATTAACCAGACTGTCTTTGACAGGGCAAAGCGGGATGCCAGGGGGGTCTGTGAAGATCAGGAGATCCAACTAATCCAGGGAGAAACACTGCTCTGTACCACCCTGTCACACATCATACTTTGGGATATAGCACCACGGAGGGGATGCAGCCAGACTTGACCCTCCAGCCATCTCTGTGGCAGAAGGCAAACCTGGAGTGCTTACACGGGTGAGTGCAACCACCTAGAGGTATCGCAGATGCTCAGGCCCACTCCCCAAGTCTGGGCAGATTTGGCAGCAGCTCCAAATGCATTGTATGAAAGGAGAGAAGGCTATCACTCTATCACTCCTCTTGATAAGGATGGAAGAGGCCTTCTCACAAGGGAGGGAGGTGAAACAAGCGATGATCTCTTCTCTCTTGCAATCTTTGACAGGACTACAGATAATGGCAGGAAGATGGGCCAGGGCAGGTTTAGACTGAATATTAGGAAAAGGTTCTTCACCCAGCGGGTGGTGGAGCACTGGAACAGCTCCCCAGGGATGTAGTCACGGCACCGGCACCGAGTCTGCCAGCATTCCAGAAGCATTTAGGCAATGCCGTCGGGAGAGGGGGGGGAAGAGGGGCCGTACCTGGCAGGGTGGGTGCGGGAAGAGGGATTGTACCTGGCGGGAGGGGAGAGGAGCTGTTCCTGGCAGGAGGGACTGTACCTGGCAGGAGGAAGAGGGGTCCGCCATAGTCGCCCGCCCAGTGCCCATCCTCGGCCTGCAAAGCGCCGTAAAACCGCATCCCCTTGCGGGCAGCGCTCCGCGCCGATCCTGCCGCCGGCCCGGGCGGCAGCGCCTCGCCCTGCGGGGACACAGCGCCTCAGTGGGGGCGGCCCGGCCGCGCCCCGGCCCGGCCGCCCCCCCCGGCCCTGCCGCCCGCACCGTGCCCAGGCCCAGGCTGTGCTGCTCCAGCGCCGTCTGCGCCCGCCGCTCGCCGCCGCCCGCCGCCGCCTCCTCCTCCGCCTCCTCCTCCTCCTCCTCCTCCTCCTCGCCGCCATCGCCCAGGTAGCGCCAGCGCTGCCGCCCGCCCTCTCAGCGCAGCCGCCCGGCGCCCTTCACAAACCCATTCTGATGGCTTTTCACAGATATTTCATAGGCACCTCTGTTTCACCATTTTCCTTCCAGGCCCATGAGGAAAGGGAGATCCTAGGATTTGATACACAAGCAAATTACAGCCTATTTTGTGGTGAGAAAGAGAAAAACTGTGAGTAGCCAAATCACTGGAAAATCGTATACTAAGATACAGAGAAATCGAAGGACTTCAGTTCTGGCAAGCTCAGGAGACTAAGGAAAAACTACAGGGAAACGCTTCTCTTTCACCAGGCTCTTTGACTTGGTTCTCTAACCCCTTTTTGGTGTTTACTTGACGTTGGGGTTTTGAAGTACAAGCAATATTCACCGTCTTAGCTGTGCACTGATGGGAGCGAGGAAAATGAAGTCAGCCTGGGATCCAGTTCTTGGCACAGCGAGTATTAGAGGACAATACCAGACACTACAACTGACTCTTGGAAGGCAAAACTTCATCCTGGAACTGAGTAACAAACAAACTAAATCATGGCTTTCTTTGAAGTTCTGGGGGAGAAGAGGAACAGTTTAACGTCTATAAATGTAACACAGCTGCGGTCTGTACTGCATTCCTGTCTTTACGTTTTGTTCTGTTCAGTGTTTGCCTCTGATCGCAAAAAAATACATCTCAGTTTTGTAAGCTGCGCTACGCAAGACACAGGTTGTGTGTAAACTCTGCTGTTCCTTGGGCAAGCCTTCCCTTTTCAAACAGTAATTTGTGAACGTTCAAATTGCCTGATGCAACCAGTGCTCAATGAAAGAAGAGGAGGTGGTATTCCTACCTGAGCATCTGCCGCTTCCAGTAGCGGTCTCAGTGAGTCTGTGCTGAGGCCTAAAGATGAGGCTTGTAGGGTGGTAAAAGAAAGGTTATGGTTCTTATGTTTTACCTTCACAAAGGAAACTTTGTTCTTCTGTCCTCCCAAAAGTCTGTTCCGTTGGACTGGTGCGAAAGTCATCACCCTTGAGGGATCACCCAGTCACTCAGTTCAGTGACGGAGATGCTTTGCTAGGGAGCAAGCTAAAAGGCCTTCCAGGTTTCCACATCTGTTAAATGAATCATCCCAGTAATCCAGCAAATCAGTTTTCTACATTTCTGCTTTCAGCTTATGCAAGAAGCAAACCAAGGACAATGAGACAGCAATGGTCACTGCACCCTGAGACTATGTGTAGAAGCCTTGCAGGTGGGGTTGTGCTCTGATGGAGATGGTTGGCTGGTGATGCTGGGGAAGGGCCTCATGCTACAAGAGCACAGCTCCTATTTGAGAAGGGGTTTGCGTGAGTACGGATTCCAGCTCGTGCAGTCTCCTGCTGTGTAGAATTGGCTGCTGGGAAGTACTCTGCTCCATTCTGCACTTCAGGTGGGTCTTTTGCCCCGCAAGATCTACAACAGCTCTGTTAAGCAGGAGAAACCCTTTTCAAAAGTGGACTAGGAGACAGATTTCAAAAGGTGAAGGCGGCTTTTCTTCCTTAAAGTCAGTTTTACCAGACTACCTCACAGTTAGCAGACCCATCCCATGTTCCTTCCTCTAGGCTTGAGTAGGAGTATACGTAACCCTCCTGCGCCGTGCAGTGGGCATTTCACAGATGCTCCCAGGCAATGAGGTTGTTTCTTCCCATGCAACTGCAGCAGAAGCTGTGAAGACTTCTCAGAAAGCAGCAGCAGCTCTCCTGCTCTTACCGGCTGTTTATTGTATCTCCGTGCAGCAGCGGAGCCTCTGGCGACAGAGTGAGGAGCCCAGCATTTCAAAGCAGTGCCTTTTCCCACCAAGTCTAATGCTCTTCTTTAGCCTGTGCAGATTTGTGTCCATGGCAGTAATGCTGTTACGGTCCATTTGTGGAGTAGATGGTCTTGTGGGATCCGTTCTCTCTGTCTCAGCGTACAGAAGACATTCTCATTGATGTGAAAAGAGCAAAAGTTGTGTGGGATGCAATATCCAGGGAGCATTGTGTCAGGTTTTCTCTCCACCTTCAAGGACAAGCATCATGTGTTCCAGGTACCCACTGGAGCAGAGCAGTGGTCTCCTGCAGCCCTTTCTGTACGGGTCCGTGGGCATTTTTGGATTGAAGGGCTGGTGGGGGGCATCTGTGCCATAGTGAGTGCTGCAGCAGCAATCAGAGCAGGTGGGGGATGCTCCCGCTTCCGGGGAACAGGCTGTGGCGCCAACCCCTCATGGGAAGGTGCATTGCCTGAGGGTCCTGCTTGCTTCAGGACTTGACTTTTCCTCCACTGGTTTGTTCCCACAAAGGAAAGATACGTGGATGAGAGGAAGGAGCAGGACTGTTCATTCAGGGAAGAGCACATATAATCACATTCACAAGTCTATTGGCTCCCCAGTCTGTGTGTCTGTCCAGGGTTGCCGTGTCCCAGTGGCAAAACCCGGCACCTGCACTTGTTAAACTTCATGCGGTTGGTGATTGCCCAGCTCTCCAACCTGCCCAGATCCCTCTGCAGGGTCTCTCTGACTCCAAGAGTGTCACCCACTCCCCCCAGTTTCCTGTCATCGGCAAACTTGGTTAGTAAACCTTCCAGTCCTGCGTCCAGGCCATTCATGAAGATAATAAAGCGTGCTGGCCCAAGATGGATCCTGAGGAATCCCGATAGCGACTGGTCACCAGCCCGATGTAACCCCATGCACTATGACCCTTTGAGCCTGACCCAACAGCCAATTGCTCACCCACTGCATTATGTGTTTCTCCAGCTGCATGCTGGACATTTTGTTTAGGAGGATACTATGAGAGACAGTATCAAAGGCCTTGCTGAAATCCAGCCTGCTATTGCCTCGCTCCCCCTTCAAATCTTGTTTAAACCGTGTCAATCAGCCCCGCTAGCTCTTGAGCAAAAACCCTTTTCCCCTTCTGTGAGAGGTGCCTGCCATCAGATGCCAGAAGACCTGATGAGGAATAGACCATCCCATGGTCAAAACCCCCATAGTTCTGCTGATGACCCCAACCTCTGAGCCACTTGTTGAGCAGCTGGATCTGCCTGCTCAATTCTGGGCTCTTCCCCGCTACCGAAAGGACCGAAGAAAACACCGCCTGTGCTTGTGACTCTTTAATGAACCGTCCCAGGCCTCGGAGTCCCTTTGGATTGCGAAAGGAGTTCTCCTTGCTATGTCTTTGCTGCCTACGGGAAAACCCACCAGTGGGGAATAGTCTGAGGGCTTCTTCAGAGTAGGAAGTTACTGGTGGTATCTCTTACCCTGGCCCCAGGGAGGCAGCAAACTTCCCTGTGGGCAGGGTCTGGTCGGCGTATTGGACCCTCCCGTGGGGGTCCTGGGATGTCCTCCTCCTCCTCCATGCCCTGTGGAGTCAGTCTTGCAGCACCCGCAGCCCAGATCTGGCGGGAGGCCTTCCCTCTGCAGCTCTCAGCATATGTATGGTTTGAGTTGCCAGGTTTGAGACGGAGAGGCTACGGTCACTTGTCATGTCTCGAAGGGCTGGAATGGTGAGGAAGAGAGCCAAGGTGAGAGCCTGGGACTGCGGGGACCCCAGCAACCCCTCCCACAGGGCCACTCCACAGGACAGCAAGGAGCAGGGGCAAAGGCATCAGCCAGAGGGTGATGGCCACCAATAGCCCACGTGGCCCTGAACTCTCCCTTGGCTCTGCCCATGCTGTCCCTTGTGATGCAGGGAACAGAGCCCTCACAACCAGAGAAGGGATTGCAGCTCCCTGCCCAGGGTGTTTCCTCCTCCCCACCAGTCCCCACTGCCTCCACCTACCTCCGTAGATGATCTGGAGCTCATCCTGGTCAGCCTTCATGTGTCGCCCAGCGAGCCCTAGGAACACACATTCCATCTCAAATCCTGCAGCCGCAGCAGCACACCTTCCCCAGCCCAGCCCATCTCCCCCAGCATTCCCCATGGATTCCCAAGGGCAGGGAGGCAGCAGGCAGCAGGAAGTCCCTCGGGCCTGCACCACGGTGTGCTTGGGACTCCAGGAGCTGAGCAGGGCAGGGAGGGACCCTGGGGGTTGTGACTCACCAAGGAACTTGATGGCCTCCTCTTGCAGGAGCTCCTGGGGGCTGTACAGGTACGGCAGGGACTGGCATATGTACTCCACTGCTCTGCTCCTGTCCTCTGCGAGCTGGAGAGAGCAAGGGGATAGAGGGAAGGGTTGGCACAGGGCTGTCCCGGCCCCCAAGAGCGGTCTCTCCTGTCAGGACACCCACGATGCCCAGCCAGCACCCGGTTGTGCCAGGGTTTGAAGGGAATGGAGGGCTGGTGCACCCTGATGAGCTGTGGTGCCACCCTGCCACCAAAGCCCAGCAGGAAGGGGGTTCTATCAAGCACCTCTGGGCTCAGCAAGGGAGAGGAAACAGGAGAAGAGCCCGCGGGGCCGCATACCCAAGGGAAGGAGCCTGTGTGGGGCACAGGCTGCAGGGCAAGGGTCTGCAGGGCAAGGGTCTGCAGCAGTGGGCAGGGGCACGGCTGCCAACCCCACACCTTGGGCACTGGGGCAGGAACTTGTCCAGGCTGGCTCTGGGGCTTCGGGGACATCCTTACCAGGCACTTGCCCAAACTCCATGTCTCTTCCCTCTTCAGCAGCTTCCTGAGCTGCTGCTTCTTCAGCAGTTTGGTAGCTTGAAAGAGGGTTTCCCGAGAGGCCTGTGGAGCAGCAGAGACTGGAGTTGGCACCACTGCCCAGGGCACAGGACCTGCATCCTCTGCAGGTGGGTAAGGCTGAGGACCGCTCCTGGGCCCTGGTGGGAAGGGGCAGCAGCTGGGGAACGCGTCGGTCATCAGGTTTGGTGCCTGGGCAGAGGAGTGGGCAACCCCCATCTCGGTCAGCTGGTGCTGCCGAGGCAGCAGGACAGAGGTGCCCAATGCTGCTGCTCTGGAGCCAAAGCCTGGAGCAGCCTGGAGCCCTGATGTCTGCCAGGGCAGGGGGCGGCTTGAGCCGCCTCCCAGGAGGATGCCAGCAGAATGTGGAGCCGGTGCTCTCCTCTGGCCACTGTTACCTCCCCATAACTCTCCCATCCCTGAGAGTGGTGGGGGTGTGAGACGCGGTGGATCTCACAACCTCTCGCAGGGGCTGCACCGCTCTCCATGACCCAGGGAACCGCGTGCGTCAGGATGACCGCAGTGAGCAGAGCATCAGTGAGCAGAGCAGGCACACGTCAGACATCAAGGGGTTCTTGGGCAGAGCATGGGGGCAGCAGGGACTGGGAGTTCTAACCATGAGCACAGCTGCTGAGCACTGCAGGAGCAGGCAGGACAGGCCTGGCAAATGCCCGCACCTACCTCCTTTGCCCTTGCCAGCTCTGGGGCTGTGGACACCCTCTTGGGGGGCTGCACAGTGGAGGGCTGGCTGCAGGGAGTGGGGCTGGGAGGAGAACTCACTGCTTTCTCCCTCTACAGGAGGAGTTACAGCAGGGGGACTCTGTGTCCTTCAGCAGGCCTTGCTTCTGGTTCTCAGGCCCACCCAGCAGCTGCCAGCAATGCCCTCCGCAAATGACCAATGGTCACAGTATCACAAGGTTGGAAAAGATCTCTGAGATCATCTTGTCCAACTTATGGTCCAACACTAGCACCCACTTGTCATTTAAACCATGGCATGTCAACTCAGAAAGCCTCACCTGTGCCATGTGCTTGTTCTCATCACTCAAATGGAAGATCAGTGGCAGCAGGCTCTGGTGCACCTGCCTCTTCATTGCCTTTCTTCCCACTGCCACTAAATAATTCATCTCATCTTGGAAGAGGTGGACGGCCAGAAGCTGCACGGAGCTCGAGTCCTGGTGGAAAGGAAGAGGGCAAGACCTCAGCACCAACTGCTCCAGGCCCACCTGGGCATGGGCCTGAAAAGCCACAGGGCACAAAGTCTCCTGGCAGCATCCAGCACCCGTGGGGGGGGGCACAAAGACTTACGTGGTTAAAGAGCAGCCGGAGGCTCTCAGCCAGCTGGAGAATGATGGCACTTGGCATGTCCTTGTCCTGGAGCAGCTTTCTGAACAATGACAGGGTCTTCCCAACCACCTCTGCGTCTTCATCCCGCAGGAGCTCCAGGAGCCTCGGCAGCAGGAAGTGAATTCTTTTTGTCTGTGCGGAACACAACAACTTGTGGTGAAGCCATAAAAGTCTGCACTGCCAAACGTTTGGGCTGTTCGAGCCCACGCTGGTGCCTCAGGGCCCAAAAGCCAATGGCCTTCCCCAAAGGACTTGGGCAGGCGAATGGGGAAGCAGGAGATCTGGGAGCAGCTCCCACAGCTCCCAAAGTCCAGCCAAATCTCAGCTACTGTGGTACCCAGCCCCACTCCTCCAGCACAGCTACAGCCGCCCACCCCCTGCTCACCATCCCGGGTCTGCGGCAGAGCATGATGAAGCCTTTGAGCACCAGGCGACGCATCTGTCTCCACTCACTGTGCAGGTACCTTGACAACACGTCCACGATGTACTCATCCCAATCGCTCACGTCGGAGTAGGCCAGGAGCTGCAACACACACCGACAGCAGTGACAGGGGTGCCTGGCCGACAGGACCGCAGCAACTCAGGACGCGGACACTGTCCCAGGCGGCCGAGCCTAAAGGCTTTGGATTACTCAGTCTTGGAAGAGCAGGAGCTCTCACAAAGGGGCACAAAACACAGTGGGGACAAATGTCACCCCAGCAGAAAGGGGCCAAGGACACACAGCGGAGTCCACCCCCTGCCCCAGCTCCCCCCCCTGGGCTCCCCCCACAGCTGCCATGAGGGCACAGTGGTGGGAGGCAGCTCAGCACGGCAGTGCTCACCATCAGGCTCACCTCGACAAGGAACGTCATGGCAGGGACCTCTGGGCATGCCTTCTTCTTGTTGAGCGTATAGAGCAGGTAGTGTGTGAGCTGGGAACAATACTTCTTGGAGATTCTGCACATCTCTCTGGCAAGAGGAAGAAGGCACTGTCGGCACGGAGCAGGGTGGGCAAATCTCACGGGACTGAGTCACGGAGGCCTGGTCTTTCCTCACCATCCCGCACCAGAAGAAAGGCAGTGCCCAACACCAGAAGGTTCTTTTTGGGGAGGAGACTGGAAAAACACCCTTCCCATCCCAAATGCAGCCCGTCTGAGGAGACCCCTTTCCTGCCCTTGTGGGATTCATGTCCCCAGGCTTTGTCCCTGGCGCTCAGTGCATCCTGCCCTGCCCCGAGGCTGCCCTCGGTGGGGTCGCCTGCAGACAGACCCCACTCTGTGCCATCAGCCCAGACCCTGCGGGAGGGGACGTTGGTGCGTTGGGAGGTGGCGGCTCCTCTGCACCCACCTTTCCCAGGCTTTTCCAGTCTGCTGGGCCAACCCTTGCTGACAATTGTCTCTCACTCATGACCAAAGGGATTGTGTGGGGCGCCCCGTCTGCAGGGAAGAAAGCATGGGGGAACAGGAGAAGGAGGCTCTCACCTGGCCACCAGACTCACCGCGCAATGCTGGGTCTCGGGGTTGAGGAGTGTGTCCCAGACATGCTTATGTTCCATTTCAAACAACATATCGTCATAGTGAAGGCAGCCAAGCAGGAATTTTGCAGTCAGCATTGCCAATCTGTGTGCAGAGTGAAGCCCAAGTCACACCAGCAGCCCTGGCACCAGCTCTGGGGCCACTGGAGGGACAGGAAGACTGTGATGGAGTACCTGCTGGGGCTGGTGGGAGGGCAGACATTCTCCTGGCATTCCTTCCAGAAGTAACTGGCTTCCTGTGGCATCTGCTCTGTAGTGAAGAACACTTGGAAGAGCAGAGCCAGGAAGAGGCAATGGAATTCAATCATCAAGTCAAATCCTGATGAGTGCCAGTGCAGCTGGACGATCTCCCAGAGCGCCCTGGTTGCCTGCAGGAAACAAACCACACAGAGAGAGCACTCAGTGCCGAGATGTCCCCATGGCACAGAATGAGTGTGGGAAGGGGAGGCTCAGGCACTGCTCTGGGCCACGGAAGACGCAAGGGGATCACGTGGCCAGGCTGCCCCTAATCCTGCCCCCAACCCAGGTTTCCTGCCACTGTGTGAGGCAGGGAGGGGCAGTGGCAGCGGAGGAGGGAGACACACCCTGAGAGGGGACCCTGGGGTCGGGGAAGGGTCTGGTCCAGACACTCACGGCCAGGGCATAAACCTCCGTATCGTCCCCATCTGAGGTGTACGTCCTGTGCATGGGCCAGTCCTCCAGCACAAGCAGCAGCTTCCACAGCACATCCTCTGCAGTCCTTCTTGTGGAGACCATTGCCCTCCACATGGTCACAGCAGCCCTGCAGGCACAGAGCTCTGGGTCAGTGGGGTCTTGGCCACAGCAACGCAGCCTGGGCAACCTTGGGTCCTGGGTTGGTTGCCAGCCCTGCGCGGAGCCCTTCACCAGCAGCACCCAGTGGGGTGGCCCTGTGGGCAGCAGAGGCCGAGCAACGGTGCCTTGAGAGGCAGGGAGGGAGCACGGCAGTGGGAACTGGGGCTGATGGGCCAGGGCTGGGAAATGAAGGGGCCAGAAGGTGCTGAACATCTGTCTGCCTGGCAGCCAACGCAAGGCTGTGTAAAATCTGCCTGCTTGTATTAAACATCATCTTGAGTGCTGTGGCTCCTGATGGGCTGACTGTGCTGCTGCAGAGGAGGAGAGGAGGTGCAGCAGCAGGTGCTGTCCCCTGACCCACCTGACTGTGCATGTGGACCCAGAGGGTTCACACAGAGGTTATTCTGGCAAGGGTCTGTTGAACTGCCAGTGACCCTGGAGCCCCCAGCCCCACTTCCAGAGCCTTCTCAAAGGAGCTTCTGCCCATGTCCCAATTCAAGAATTTGCACAGCAAGGCCACCCCTCACATGCTAATGGGGTACGGACTTGCCCTATAAACAGAAGCCCGCCAAGAAGGCAGGCATGCGCGCCTACCACCTCATGGAACCTGTCTAAAGATGTGCTGCAGAAGAACCGCAGGAGCATGTGCTCCTGAAGACCATGTTTTCCAGAGGCCCATGGAGTTGTGACTATTTTTCTCTTCCCCTGCTACCCTTTTATTTTTCTCTCTCTCACTCTCACTACATCCCTTTTCCATGGCACTCCGCTGTATCGGATCAAATCCGAGTTCTGTTGTAGTTTTATCTAGGTGCCCTGACGGTATCAGATTGGGATCTAGTTTTGCAACTTTGGGACTCTGCAACTTGTTCGAGTGCACACGAGCACCTGATTTGTTATTTTGGATGAGCCCCAAAAAAATTCTGCATTTGAATTTGCCCTGAGAGTTTTGTGGGTCTCCAATTTGCCGTGCAGACACTAAAAGACCCTCCCTCTCTGACTGTTCAGGTCGGGGGGCCCTGAGAACTGCTGGTTTTGGGAGCAGGACCTAACAGGCAGGCTCTACAGGCTGATGGGCTCTAAAACTTGTGAGCCCAGAGCCCTCAAGGCAGGTGCTCTGTACCTGTCGCACGACGGGGCACACCGGAGGAGGGTCACCACCACATCATTGGGGTGCAGGTAGGTCAGCTGCAGAAGGGTGTTGTCCAGTCTGTGCTCAGAAGATGTATCCATGTTGGACCTGAGCCACTGGTAGATTTTCCTCACAACCCTGGGCACCTGGAGGAGACACGGCCAAGAGCTGGAATGCTGCCAGAGTGAGCCCTTTCCCCAGATTCCCTCAAGAAGTGCTTCCCTTCCCACCATGCTCTGCTGGCCAAAGAGGCTGTTGGGTACCCAGTGGACCTGGCTTCAGGGAGCACGCGATCCCTGGGGTCTTGAAGCCAGGCCGTAGGCTACTTACTTGCTCCAGATCATGGGGGTTAATTTTCACAAGTTCATCCAGCATGACAGCGACAGTCTCTGCATGATTGGAGTTAGAGTCTTCGATGATGATGGTGTCTTCACAATCAGCAGTCTCAAGGGATTCCTGAAATATTTGCAGGAGAAGGAAGGGCAGGGAAGGGAGGAATGTCACTACGAGTGCCTGGCCGCGGTGCTTGCCTGAGCAGCAAGAGCTGGCCTGGCCCAACCCAGGCAGGGATGTCTGTGGGTACCTGTGCTCCGCTGCAGCAGGTGCAGAAGTAGGAGTGTTCCAGTTGCTGTTCCTGTTGCAGCTGCAGCTGCAAGTCCAGCTTCCACTCCTCTTCTGGCAGGTCCGAGTAGGAATCTGGCAAAGGCCGAGCGCCACAGAGCTGAGGGGCTGCAGGAGAGGCTGGAGAACACAGCCCAGCCCTGCGCTCCCCAGGCAGAGCCAGCCCTGGGACGGGGGGCTGGTGGGGACACTGACTCCCGTCTCTGTGGCCTCAGATAGGGCTGGGGGTGCCCTATGGATGGAGCCCAGCTGGAACCTGGTTGTGGGAAACAGCCCCATTCCCTCTTTCCCTGGGGATGCCCATGGGAGATGGGATGGGGCCGAGCTGGCTGCAACCATCAGTCCTGTGGCCCAGCTCAGTCACTCACCCGCCTGGAATAGTTCCACATAATCCACCACATCAGGCTGTCGTGCTGGGGCAACCCCAGTGTATTTGTCCTCCTCTCTTGACACCCAGGCCAACCTGGGCACGCTGGGGGTTATCTCTGCCATCTCGGTGAGGCCTGGCCTTGAGGGCTCCTGCCACAAGGATGGAAGATGCTTCATGAAAGCCCCGTGGACACGGGTCAGCAGGGAACAAGTTGGCTGTGCAGGAGTCTGAACAGCCCCACTCTGTCCTGTCCTGTCCCGTCGTGTCCTCTGGACAGTCTGGGGTGGCTCCGTGGCCTCCTTATCATCTTGGTTACTAAAGGGCTCCGTGACACGCTGCCACCCGCCGTCCAATCAGAGCACTCGTATCACCCAACTGGGTGGTCAGGTGAACACATCAGAAGAGATGACTGTCTTACACAGAGACCTGGACAGGCTGGAAGAGTGACGCTAGCAACAACAGGGTGGACTTGAACAAAATGTTCAAGGGAATGTGAGCCTGCAGTGGCCCAGGTGGCCAAGAAGGCCGATGGCATTTTGGCCTGTATCAGAAACAGCGTGGCCAGCACGGCCAGGGCAGTGACTGTGTCCCTGTATTCAGCATTGCTGAGGCCGCACCTCGAGTGCTGTGTTCAGTTTTGGGCCCCTCACTACAAGAATGACATTGAGGGACTGCAGCACGTCCAGAGCAGGGGAACGAATCGTGTGAAGGGGCTGGAGAACAAGTCTTGAGGAGCAGCTGAGGGAACTGGGGTTGTTCAGCGTGGAGAAAAGGAGCTTGAGGGGAGACCTCATCACTGTCTACAGCTGCCTGAAAGGAGGTTGTAGTGAGGTGGGTGTTGGTCTCTTCTCCCAAGTGACGGGAGACAGGATGAGAGGAAATGGCCTCAAGTTGTACCGGGGAGGTTCAGATTAGACATCAGGAAAAATTTCTGCGCTGAAAGGGTAGTCAGGCTCTGGCACAGGCTGCCCAGGGAGGTGGTGGAGTCACCATCCCTGGAGAGATTTAAAAGATGAGTAGACTAGTTTCTCAGGGATCTGGTTTAGTAGTTGGACTCAGTGATCTCAAAGGTATTTTCCAATGATAAGATTCTATGATGATTCTATGAACACTCCTCAGCCTTGCAGGCGGGAAGCAGGCAGTGCCACTGACAGCCAGCTCAGCCTGGTGCAGACCGGGCACGAGCTGCAAAGGACTGTTAGGATGCATGCATTAAGTGCTTCAGCAGTATTTCCTACCTGCCTGGAAACAGCCCTGCAGTTTGAGCACCCACTGCTGCATGGGGGGGGGCATCAGCTTGAGAGCCAGGCTGTGGGAGGAACCTTAGTACCGTCAGTGTCGGGCCTAGGGGTGGTGGAAGAGAAGCCAGGCCGCAGGGCAGGAGACATTTTTCCATCGAGTCTGAAGTAACTGAAGCACCAGTAGTAACTCTAGCACCAGTGCATTCAATAGCTTTTGGGAAGGTGGCCTCGCATCTTTCCCTTTTCGATCAGTCTGTTTGTCTCTTTCTGCAATCTGCAGGAAATACTGCAATGCCACTTATTAACATTCCCGAGAGTGTCTCCAGATCGAGCATGGGAGGAGGGAGGTTAGAGGAGATGGGCTTCCTTTGTCCCTCTGACCTTCATCAGAACTTGTTCCTACCCTGGCTCCCCTGACTGTTCAGTTGGAGGCTGGCCTGCAGGCAAGAGAGGCAGAGGTGAGAGCACCTGTGACAGAGGAAAATTGCTGCTATTTGTGCTTGTTCTGGAACTGCTGAATGACAACATCATTCTCTAAACCAGCACTGAAATACTGCACCCTGTCTGTAAGGTTCAGAGGAGAAGTGAGTAGAAAGGCTCCAGTGCTTTTAACAAATGTGCTCATATTATTTTTGTCTAAGTGGAAATAAAGGAAGGTGAACATGCCTTCTAAATCTGTCAAAAGAGCATTATGAATTTCTCATTTTGCATGATTGCCCAGTGTCATTATAATAAAAGAATCTTGCCAGAGTAACAACTGCTGTTACACGCAGCACTTTTCTCTGATGGGTATCAGGATGAACTTGCAGCACTGCTCACTCTTCACTAGCTCATCTACCCAGAGGAGTTCCAAACACATGCTTCCCTGAGTACATTTGTTTTCTCTCACCTCCGCTAGCATCAGTAAGTTCTGTTCTGCGCAGAAAGCCGAGGTACCCAGTGCAAGCCCACATGGTCTGAGTGTCTCCAAAACTCAAGCGAGCAGTAAAGGGATCAGCATGCAGTGCTTCTTCTCCATACACACCGTGTAGTAACCAGTAGCATTGTGTGGACTACTCGCCCAGATCTAGAGGATAAAGGAATAATTCCCACATAAATACAGGCTATTTTGCCAGACTCAGGCAACGTCATTTACTTGTTTGAAAGATCTGTTCCGCTGACAATTTAGTTGCTCCTAAAATGTCAGGAGCAGTTTTACTAAAATAATTCATTAACAGAAAATGACCAGGAAAAATGACCTTACAGAAAATGACCAGGAAAAATGAGTAAAAAGGAGTTTTATAAACGTGTAACAGGGCATGATAAGGAGGAAAAATGAACTAGGCATTTGGCTTACTGGAAAGGAACACCTGTTTGCCGGCCATCTTCCACTAGATGGGCATCTGGGTATACGCAAATCCAAATGTATATAAAACTAAACCAAACAGTAAATTACCTCATTACTACTGTCCACTGAAGGGAGCACATAAGATACCCCCTGTCCCTTCTAGCTGCCGATCAGACTACTCAACTGATATCGCCTGGTACTGGCCTGCCACAGTCTCGCAGAAGAGGGAGGACACCCTGCAGACACACATACAAGTATGTAAACAGTGCCAGCTCTCTGCAGAGTTCATTCACTTGCCACATTATGTGGCTGTTCCACTAAGAGACAGGCATTTATCAGACATGAGTCAACTCTATATTAAATCACTGCTGATAAACAAAGTACAACAGCATCAAACATTTATCTCTCCTTAATGTGAGTCTCCCAGAGGTCACTTGGTTTCTGTGTCTGTTATGATCACTTTTACCCCTGGAAGAACCTTGAATAAGAAGAAGAAGTTTAAAATACATGTTAAAAGAATTTGAATTAATCAAAAGGAACGTTAATAATGCAGTGTGATAGAAGTCTGTCTTATGCCATTCTTCCCCTTTTACTCCTCTCTGCACCGTAGATATCAACCATCTCTTCCTACCATGTTGTTTAGTCATGTAAACTCCAAGCAGCTATTTCATAGAATCACAGAATCACCTGGTTGGAAAAGACCTTTGAGATCATCGAGTCCAACTGTACCTGTCCACTACTAAACCAGATCCCTGAGAAACTCATCCACCCATCTTTAAAATCCCTCCAAGAATGGTGACTCCACCATCTTCCTGGACAGCCTGTGCCAGCGCCTGACCACCCTTTCAGTGAAGAAATTTTTCCTGATGTCTAATCTGAACCTTTCCTGGTGCAATCTGAAGCCATTTCCTCTCATCCTGTCTCCTGTCACTTGGGAGAAGAGACCAACCTCCTTTCGGACAGTTGTAGACAGAGATAAGGCCTCTCCTCAACCTCCTCTTCTTCAGGCTAAACAAGCCCAGTTCCCTCAGCCGCTCATAAGATTGGTTCTTCAGCTCCTTCACCTTTGAGCTGAAGTTTGTTTCACACCTGAAAAATGCTTTCCACATGAAAGCCTCTGATCTTTTTCAGTTGTAGCAACATATCCTATTTGTTTTCCTTCACACACCTGGCTTAATTTTAACTAGTTTTTCTCTATAGTGCCTCTCCTTGATAGCCTGTGATTAGTGAAGCTCTTTGCACAGATTCTGTACTGAGATCCAGCTGAGGCAGCCCACCACCCGGGGAAGGGTCACAGGGAGGAAGGATTGCTCTGTTGTTCACCTTCCCAGACTCCATGAGTGGCAGACTGTGTGGAGAACCTCTCTCTACCAAATGCACCCTGAGAAAACAGGAGAATGCATTTGTGCAAGCATTTATGGACTTAAATAGAAGTTAAAGGTAGATGTGTTCCAATACACCCAGTGTTATCCTGTCCTTAGTGGCACTGACCGAACTATTACGCCAGCCAGTTATGCTCAGTTATCATGATGCAGTGAGACAGCAGAGTTTCCACCTGTCTTCAAGACTTCCAAAGAACATGTTTTTTCTAACACAGCGGCACCCTTGAGGCTATGGCTGAACTAGTTTTTAACAGAAATATATACCATGCAAGTCATAGTAAATAAGAAGAAAATTACTGTAGTTTACACTGATCTCTTCAAAATGCCAAATTGGGATCGTGCAAATGATGGTGAACAGTTTGTCTTCTAACAGCATAGATTTAAGCTTGCAAAGATTAGAGATGAGTAGGCTCAAAAGCTGCCAGTTAACATAAGCCCCTACTTTAACATTATCAATTAAAAAAATCTAAAGCAAATGTACCAAGTCTTGATATTATGTTTCTTAAAGTAAGTAGAGAAACACATACATATATGTATGTACTCTACTGACCTTACAGTCTGAGTGTGGTGCTCAGCACTTGTACTAACTAAGTTAATCAGGAGACAAGTTAATATGAAAATTGTGACTACAGAATTGAGTCTGATAGAATGATGCATCCCTGACAACTTTCCAGATGACATATGTGCACATATGTGCACGCGTGTGTGTTTCAATACAGTGCAGTACAGGCCTGACATCAATTTGTTACATCTGGGAAGGCTCAGGGAGTGGAGTTGGTTTGATCTGGAAAGGAAGAAAGACTAAGGGGGGCTCTAACTGCACTTTTCCCACTACCTAAAAGATTGTGACCGAAAGAACAGAGCCAGATTTCTCAGAATTGCACATCCTAAGGAGAAAAGGCCGGGGATATAATATGCAAAATGGGAAATGCCAGTAAGGAAAACTCCAGAGCATTTTGGAGTTTTAGAAAGGGAGCATCCCTTATTACAGCTCTGGAGGCAAGGGGAATAGTTCCACCAATCATGCCTAATGAGACGTGCTGCTTACAGAATGTATTTTCCCTCCACGTGCGTATGTATAACATTTCCCCAAATCTTACGCATATTCTCTTACTTTCCAAGGTCTAATTGTAGTGTTGTCATGAACTTCACAACAGCCAAGTCTCCATCAATTGAGACAGTACCAGTTCCCTGTCTGACCTTACATTGTTTAGATAGAGAGAGAAACTAGAAGCAAATGAAAATGCTTACGGAAGAAGACATATCTCTCTGTTCTGCACGTATCATACTTAACCCAAGATGTTATCATTGCTCAAGAGAACAGTGTCTGGAAAAACACTATTTGAAAAAAAGCATGCTATCAAAAGGACTTTCTGTCTGTACTTTCCAAAACTTACAGTTACCTAAATGAGACTTAACTGAAGTTAGAAAACTGATTCTGCTTTAGCTTAAACCAGAATATTCCCCTTTTGCAGCAGGAACTACTTCTCGCGTCAGTGTTGTTTAGGAAGAACTGGACACATGGGGTTTTATTTCCAGTTCCTGCCTCTTTTGCCCAGTCTTGTACAACCCCAGCAGAGAAGCGTGACCTATTATAGCTCCAAATCTCTTCTGGAGTGGAAAGGGAACTAAACCACTCCTTTAGACATTGGACGGTACTCTGCCTGTAGCTGCCTTAACGGCGATTTCCATGGTAATGCCCGAGATCACCTCCACCTGGACTAACACTTGATGTTTTCCTTGGGAAAGGCAAAGTGGGCCAATACAATCGACCTACCAGGTATGCCAGAGCCTTTTCCCACCCCTCTGGGGCAGTGGAGGAGCCTTATTTGGATGGTCGGTCGTCAGTCTTAATCTATAGTCGGGACATGAGGTAACTGTAGACTCAGCTATACGCTTAGTCAGGGGCCATCCTCGAGATATTCCTTCTGTGTACAGCTGTTGGATACCTGAATGCCCTTGCTTTATATGTAGCCACTTCAGTAACCGTTTCCGTTCTTGTTCATTGGTAGACACCTCAAGCTTACTAATTTTGGTGAGTTCATCCACCCTTTTATTTAGCAGTGCTGGGACCATCTGTTTGTGATCACGTCCTTTTACCCACCCAATATATAAAGGACTTTCCTATTAGCAATAACATCTTCCAACTATGACTTTCCCATATGGGACTCTATTAACCTTCCACTCATTGGCAGCCCAGTGAGTAACCCACTGCGTGGCTCCTTTACAGGCGGTATGTGAGTCAGTATATATGTACTTGGCATTATTTCGTGCAGCTAACACAAGAGCCCTCAGCTCTCCAAGTTGTGCACTGCCTTCACACTCTTCTATCTCAGGTCATTCATTTTTATTTCTTAAGCTATTGCTTCATATTTCCATTTCCTGTTCTCCCTTCTAGAAGATGCAGCTGCTGGTATTGGGGTTGCGCCAGGAGAGACCATTTTCCCAAGGCAGAATTATACCAAGGGGTGCATTACCTCCAAGAAGGCCTGGATGGCAAAGGCCGTATCTCAAAGCTGGGATCCATTTGTGCCCTGGAAGAGAGAAAGTAGAGAGTGAGAGGCAGGTGCCAGCAGCAGCCTGAACTAGCTGTGAGGTCTATGGAACATCTGTGAATAAGCTATCCCATTATTCCATGGTCTTTGACTGCATGCCAGGGTCCCATTCAGTCACAGATGAACTCTTACAGAACTTCACCTGCACCTTCATGTCGTCAAGGAGAGAGCACAGAGCTGCAGCACAGACACAGTGAGAGTGCCAGGAAGCGGGCTGGGAGCCACGAGGTGCCTACTCCATAGGAACTGGAGCTCTATGTTGCGCCAAGTGGGCCGTGCTCGGCCCTTACCAGAGATAGTCGGGGATCCTGGAAACATGCTCCTGAAAAGCTGGGGAGTTCTTCCCATCCACGAACCAGCGAACCAGCATGTTGATCGTCTTGGAAATCTGCCAAGAGCAGCACTAGCACTGTTGTGGAGACAGCTTCTTCCAGCTCCAGAGACATATACCCCTTCCACCTAGCACAAAGCCATCTAGAGGTGGTCCCGGGCTTAATCCCAACAGCTCCATCTGTGGCATTACGAGCATAGCTGAGTTAGTGGGACAGGTGCCAAGAGATTACTCCAGAGCTTCCCCTCAAATCATTTCCCTAGACCTCAAGGAGAGGTACCCGTCCCCAGGGCCACAACTGTCCCCAAGCCCTCTGTATCTTCTGTGCCATGTTAACATCACGTTCTTGAGCATCAGGACCAGCAGGAGTTGTGCCTGAGCAAGATCTGGTGATTATGCCACAACTGGAAAGGGCTGAGAGGCCGCAAGCCGGTCCCTAAAGGGCAAGATTTTGAGAGGATCCACAGTGGGTTCCCTACCGGCCCAATGCTGATGCACTTGGTGAATCTGTCATCAGCTTCGATGTGGTTGTACAGCTCTGTGATGGCTCGCTGCCGCAGGTGGGTGCTGTGGTGGGCTTCATACACATTCATGATGGCTACAGGAGAAAAAAAGGGACATGCAATGAAAAATCCACTCCACGCAGCCAGATTCACTTGCTTTGGCAGGTTGCACCTGCACCACTGCTCATGTGACGACCACTCAAGGAACGCACAGGAACTGCTCTGCCCCAGAGCGGCCTGAGGACCTAGACACAAGGCCCTGCTGCTGCTCTCAGGGAGGGAGAAGCCCAAGCACCACACAATCCATAGAATCACAGAATTGCTTGGTTGGAAAAGACCTTTGAGATCATCAAGTCCAACCGTACCTGTCATCTACTAAACCATGTCCCTGAGAAACTCATCCACTCATCTTTTAAACACCTCCAGGGATGGTGACTCCACCACCTCCATGGGCAGTGCCTGACCACCCTTTCAGTGAAGAAATTTTTCTTGATGTCTAAACTGAACCCCCCCCAGTGCAACTTGAGGCCATTTCCTCTCATCCTGTACCCTGGGAGAAGAGACCAACACCCACCTCGCTACAACCTCCTTTCAGACAGTTGTAGACAAGAGATAAGGCCTCAGCCTCTTCTTCTCTAGGCTAAACAACCCCTGTTCCCTCAGTTACTTCTCATAAGACTTGTTCTCCAGCCCCTTCCCCAGCATTGCTGCCCTTCTCTGGACAACCTCCGTGTCTCCATTCCAGCTCCAACAACAGTTGCTGGCAGCAGAACATAAAGAGGCCCCATGGTACAAGGCAGCTTCAGTTCCATCAGCTCACTTGACGAGGCCCCTCCTGCCCCAGCCAATGCCGCACTCACCATAGGCAACCCCCAGCAGCCAGCTGTGCGGGGTGTACACATCACAGGCAGCCACCTTGTTCCTCTGCGCTGGCCAGTCTATGCTGGCGTAGTCTTGCACGTACAGCTCCTGGCACAAGAAAACAAAGAGCACCAACCTGGTAAGCTGGGAGCAGCACCCAGAGGCAGCTTGCTGCTGGAAGGTGGCTCTGCTGCCTGGACAGAGAGACCCGTGCGGGTATGAGACCGGCCACTTCACAAGCCAGAGGCTGGCCCACAAGGACATGGCTGACACAGCAGCTGGTCAGGAAGCCACGCGTCCTTGTCAGGGAGCCCTACCAGCTTCAGCTCCTTACCTGCCACAAGCTCCGTATCAGCTCATCCTCTTCTGCTGACAGACGCTTGGTGTAACAGTAGCTCATGGGGAGGTAAACCTGGCGGCAGTGACACCAGAGTCGGGACGGGTGGGCTGGGAACCACGGAGGAAGCAGCCTGTTCATAACAGAGAAGGTGCTACTGTGAGGAACAAGGAGGGCCAGGGGAGAGATGGATGTGCTGACAGGGAGATGCCCGGAGCAGAGCATGCCTTTCCCTATCCCCTGTTCCATGCCTGCTGCTGCTGGGACAGCTGCAGCAGAAAAGAAGGGACTGTCCATGCACTGTGACCCTGCTCAGATCCTCCCCAACAGGGCCAGCAAACACCACTCCTGGCTCAGCTGACACAGGGCAGGGAGGATCCTGAGCTCAGAGAAGAGGGAGGGGAGAAGTCAATTCAGAAGCCTCTTCCTCATGTGACTTTGAAGGCCCAGGCCCAGAATGATGGCTAAATGCGTTTGATGACAAAGCACCAACAGCCCTTGGTTCTGTGCTGTCCCTGATTCCTCCCAGGAAAATGTCTGCTTCTGCTGTTTATGTTCTCATTAACTTTATATTATGTTATTTTATATTTATGTTCTCATTAACTGACTGAATCTTTGGTTTTCCCCCTTTTTAGAAGAATCATGGGTTTTGGTACTTGTAACACAAAAAAGGCAAAGAAAATTCCCACTGACTTTCAGCTCAACCATGAACCCTGAATGGGTTGATGTCAACCTTGAGTCCACTTGGTATTTATCTATCTGCTCTCCCCAGAGCTCAGTTGCCCTTTTTTGGAACAAGGAAATATGAAACCCTGCAGAGGTATGTGCATGTCAGACCACAAATCAGGACTGTGATTAAAAGCATTTTGTAGAATAGGATTCTTTAACAACTTTCTGTAGTCTGGTAAAACTTTTCCCTTCCCTAATGCTCTATCATCTGTGCTTTACCATCACCCGGTTGAATTTGGCTCTACTGGTGATTTTCAGAGACTGTAATTCCAGCACTTTTTGGGTGTATGGACCCATTAATGGCCTGGCAGACTGGCTGGACCATTCTGTTTCTAGTAGGCCATGTCTCAATATATGATAAGCCATATAATTTTCTTACAAATCTGTACGAGGTAAATAACAGGGATAAATAGGTACTATGGGCAATGTTGGGAGATGAAGTGGGAGAGAAAGGAAAAGGTAACAGTTCTCTGGTTTAGCTCAAACCGAAGGTTACTGACCTTCTTTCATTCAATAACCTAAATCCAACTAATATAAATGTACTTTCAAAGTAAAAACTGAAGCCAGTACTCTGATTTTTCTTTCAGAACTGGCACTTCATAGTCATTTCCTCTAATACTAAGTAGTAGTAATTAGAGAAGAAACATGATCTTGCAAGAGAAACCCTGTTTATTCAGAATTATTTTTATAGTTTCAAGTTTTCTTCCTTTGCCCCCTTCCATTCATCCTTGATAGAGTAAAATAGCAGTATAAAAGATAGAAATGCTATTTGTACAATAACTCTGAGCTGTTTTGCCACCACAATATTTGGAGTCCTTGGTGCCAAAGGAATGTTTCAATGCAGTAACGCTCAGAGCAGTACACTTGGCAGGCACAGGGGCTGTTTGACACATTCAAGTGAGCTCTGTTACTGACACAGTGACTTGACAAATATGTGTATTGTCTCTAATACCTTAAATTCAGTGGGTTGAATCCCTGCCTTTGTGAGGTTTTTGACAAATCATTCATTTGAAGGACTTCTGGAATGCAGAGGTGACTCTGGATCACATTGCAATTTTAAAGCTGTGCTGCTTGTGTTTACTTTCTAATACTAAAGAGAAGGCATGCAGAGAGACTTAAAAGAACCCTTTGCACACATTCAAAACTTGGCTTTGAAGCAGGAATATGTTCTGACTTTAAACTAAGAGGCTATTCAGGGATATATCCTTTACATTTAAACATTTGTTAGTAGCGCAAGAGTGAAAGCATCTCAATTAACTACAATTCTGATTTTCCTATTCAATAGGTGGGAAATTATTAATATAGCTTATTTCTAATTCTCATGATTATTACCAATAGTGTTTTTTTCCTGCACACCATTTTTTATCTGAAGAGCTACAGCAGTCTATGTCAGCATGGGAAACAGAATCACCATCCTGCATCCAGATCTTCTGACGATAGTCTCTGATTATGTGCTCCAAAATGCAGAGGCTTCTATAGCTACTCATAATTCTCAGCACGTGAAAATGGAATTGAATGTCTAAATTAAAACACCTTGTTCTGTTTAGGGTTATTGACTGATCTTTTAAAAGCTATTGTTTAGTCTTCCAGTTTTCTTTAAATTAGCAGTGTTTCTTCTTTAAATTGCTCTGAAGAGGTAGGCCCTATATCTGCACCGAGCAACATTAACTCCAATTGGAAGAGGAGCTTGCTTACATAGAATTTGCAGCATTGATGACAAAGACTTCACCTGCTGATAGCGCACAAGTCAATTTAACTTGCCTCCAAGGAAATTGGAGAACTAGGATTTCTTAATATATACTTGAAAATCTGAATTCACAAATATGAAAAAACAGACAGAAAGAAAAAAATAAACAAATTACTTCCAAGAAATAAAAGAGAGAATGAAGTGGGTGTTTTGTTTGCTATTTCATGACTTTTTTCCTAGTTTGAAGGTAAAATAATAACATTATTGTGATAAATCCTTAATGCCATAAAATTAAAGAAAATGTCAGTCTGCAATGAAAAATAAGCAATCTTAGCTTTGCAGTTTAAAAATAATTGAATTCTTTTCACATAAATACAATTTTAGGAAGATTTATTTGCATTACCCTTTGAGACTAATTGGAGTTTCAAGGGCTGAGCACCTCTGGAATCACAATTTAAAAGCTATTTAATAGCCAGCATGTTTCAGGATAGGGAATGTTGGCTGTGTCTTTTTGCAAAGACATTCTCCAAGACTCAGAACAGACAAAAAAGCCAGAGTGGGAGGAAACATCCCTCCTGATACAGCAGTGCTGCTCTTTTTTCTCTTTCTGATTTATGTGTGCAGCTCTGCATCATTCTAGCCACTCTGCAGTTACGGTTTGGTTTTTTTGATGGCCATAATAGAGCCTGTTGTCACAGCTGACCAGATGTAGGTGAGGTTCTTTAACAGCAACTAGTCCTTTCGGATGTACTTGGCTGCATGCCTGTGACTCCTGCAGCTTCTTTTTCCTAATATCTCTCAAGCTCCAAGGCAGATGTTCTCCTCCCAGCATCTTCTGTCACTGAGCTCATGCTGTCTCATGCCATTCAGACCCAGGAGATTTGTTGCTCTTTGCTACACATAACTACCCCATCATTGCTATTTTAATCCGATTCTTCCATTTGCTACTTCTGTACTTCAAAAGCACTCTTGCCACTCTACACCTTCAAAAAAATACTCCTCACTGTCTCTGTTGTTGGAAATAGAGGCATGCACAGTACAAATCTACACATGTCCGCAAACTCTAGCTTGGTTATTTTTTTTTTTTCCTCTTTATCAAGTGGGTATTGTGCAGGTGGAGGTTTGAGAGTGACCTGAGCAAGCCTGTGTTGAAGGCTTTTCCATGTCCTGCATTAATCTTTTGCCCTTACGCTTCTCTTGCAAACAGAATGACAATCCGCCAAATTGCTTGCTGATTTCACCCAGGCACAACCACATACAAGATATATAAAATGTAGTATGGTATTCACCCCAGCTGCTGGCTTAACAGTAACAGGTTCTTTTGCCAATGAACTTTTCCCTTCATCCTTGTGAAATTTTTGCTCAGCCTTTTCCAGTAGCCTAATGAATATTTTAAACCATGTTCTACCAGCAGAACTCCTCTTACATATTATTCCCCTAAGATCAGTTCTCAATTTATGTGCTACTTATTTGGCAAATATCTTGCTTAGAATAATCATGCATTCTATAATTCAGATAAGTATTTGAAGAGACCTAAGTTTTGAACATGTGCACAAGTATCTTGTGAATAAGATGTGGTAAAGGAAAGACACAAAGAACTGTCCCGTGCACAAGCATAGATATTTTTCTCAGTATCTTCTGTATCACCTGTGTTTTAAATGTGTTTTGTGCTGGGATGTAAGAGCAGAATAGCACAGGGCAAACAGTGATGTGACTTTTTAACAGTTTATAGAATCATAGAATGACCTGAGTCGAAAGGGACAAGGATCATCGAGTCCAACTCCTGTCCCTACATAGGACAACCCCAACATTCACACCGTGTGTCTGAGGGCGTTGTCCAAATACTTCTTGAATATTGTCAGGCTCGGTGTCATGACTGCTACTCCCTGGTAAATATGAATGCATGAGAATACACAGTAAAATGTAATTTAGATATTTATCATGTTCCACTGTCCGTACATAGATTCCATTGAAGCAAAGATGTTGTATGCTATTTTTTCTCTTCTAATAGAATTATGTCTCGCTCAACTTTACAGTCAATTCTTATTGTTGATTAAAAGTAGCAGTCTGTAATGTCTTATTGGAGGATCTTAGAAGTTAGCTACTATATAGAGAGACAGTTATGAAATATATGAAATATATTCTCATAGGAATCTATTCAGCCACCATGGAAATGTGTCTATTTTGAGAGTTGCAAAATATATAAAACAAGGCACAGAGGTACATATAATACTTTTGAACAATATGAACAATATGAAAGTGAAAAATAACATGGAAATAAGCTGCTATTATCAAATTATCTTTTTTCAAATGAATCCTGGAGAATTTTTATGCATTACTTTAAAGGCAATAAATTACGTCATGTTGTCATCAGACTAGTATTTTTAATATAGCAGCAAATTTGCATAGTGATTTTCTTTGAAAATTAAAATCAATGAAAAATTTGTGAAGCCACCATTTAACAGAATTTCAACACAGTGCATTATAGATTCATTGTCTGACTTACAAAGGCAGTTGTTTATTACTATCAGTCTCATAAACACTTATGTTTGTGTGTACTTTTTATATATTTAAACCCCTTGTTAGATGTGAACACACTTGATTTCACTTAATGTGTAGGGAGAAGAGGCGCTTACGTGTTTGCTGAATCTTTCTAGAAAAAGCAGCACTAATATCTTTTTTAAACAGAGTGAAAGAGCAGGCCTTCAGGACAATAGTAAAGGCATTTTTGTATTCAATGTACTTTTAATGAAAACATCTGTCAATATATCTCAATTTGTCACTAATTATGGACTTGTCATTAATACTCTTGGGTTTTGGTTAATCTGTTCCTTATTGTTTTGGATGATACATACTCATTCCTTATAATTCAGAAATCACTATTTAGCTCATATTTTTTAGTTATTAAAATTAACATTTTGATTATGCTTTCTTATTTCTAATTTCAGTCCATAATACAGAAATACAGTTAAAGCATTAGCATTAGCATTTTAAAACAGCTTTATGTTGTGATTTTTTTTTTAATTGGTGGCTTTTAGTATTTATGTAAGGTGTTAATTCTAGAAAACAGGCAGAAGATTTTGTTGCTCTGGTTCATTGTTTGGAGAAATAGTGTTAGTGTGCTCCCACTGCCAGCTCAATGCATTTCTCTTTCCACTGCGAGTGGCAGAGATGGAATGCTTCAATTTATGTACTGTTTTTAGACATCAGTCAGATAAGGAGTCTGATATAGACAGTCTGTTCTCTAATACTTGCTCAGTCAGTAAAATCCCCAGGCTTTGATGGTTTTGAGTTACTAATTTACAACAGAGTTACTGAGGGCAGGCAGCTTGGTGAGACTAGAAGAAGAAAAAATATCCCTGCCACATTTTGGAGGACAAACAGGACAGGGACCCCTGATCTCAGTAGAATTGTTTGGAAGGAACAACAAAACTTATTTATATAGACATGATAGTAACAAGTGAGGTACCTACCAGCAACAGCAAACTGATGAAGAGTTGGCAAAGCACTTGGACTACGGAGTGGGAGGTAACTGGTAGTGTAGGAGAAGTGGAGGTAATAAAGGCAGAGCAAGTCTTTTTGCTTGTGTGTTCTGTCATCATTCAGAATCTGGGTTGTGTTTCTTCTCCTATCCTTATGCAATCTTCTAGATATAGGATGAAAACATTACTTGGATTTCCTGTAAGAATTCCAAATTCTATCTTCTTTCTGCAAAGAGTGCCTTTCACAAAGTCATTGAAATGCATTGTGTGACAGGCATTTTAACATCTTATGCTTTATTTGCTGAACTGCAGGTAAAAGAGTGAGTTTTCTAAAGGTACTGCAGAAATAAAAATTATTAAGGATATATTAAACATAAGCTATATTTTGTACTTCAGGTTCACTAATGTTTTGACATTTGGTGCTGTGATTCCTAGCTGGATTCTTAACTTTTCCTGAGTAGACGAATTATGAAGTTCTGCAGATAGAACTCAAGAATACAAGATGCTTTTTAAGGCAAGGAACATATGTGACTTTCAAATATTTTGGGGAATATTTTGCATGCAGCATATAGACATATGCCTGAGTTTACTCAGATCTTATAGTTCTGGAATATTGACGTCAGGCAGAAACTTGGTTAAATACAAATATTATCAAAATCTAGTGCATTGAAATCACAGCTTCTCAACTGAATGTTATTTCTGTAAAGAACTACGTGAAAACTCAGGTCTAAACATATCTAAACTTAGTTTAGACCGAGATGTAAATTTCACAAAGGAGACCAATCTGTCCTGTTCTTAGTGTATCCTATCCTTAGTGGATCAATCCCAAGTTGCAAGAAAAATGGATGATACTTTTAAGTAAATATTAATCACAACTATAATAGTACCCAATGCTGTTGGGTTTGAGTCCCTTTCTTTAAATTTGATTTCAAAAAACCATTTTCAAAATTCTGTCCTGTGATGAAATGGCTTCTCTGACTGAGCTGTCCTTGAATAATGAGTATCTGATGTATTTAGTTCTTGGAGTTATAATTAGCAGCTTTCAAATTAATTTTTCCTCAAAAATTATGTAAATCCCTGTGCAGACCTGCAGTAAATGCAAATCAATTGGGATTCTGTTGGATTCATTTTTCAAATGTCTTCTCTTTGTCCTTCATAGCTGAAACGAGAACTATTTCTATTTTCTTGTGTGCCAGAATAGTCTGGCTTTTGTATCCTGTAAGAGAGGCCTTACTTCTAACATGTCCACCTCTCTCTGATCATGTAAACACGAAGAAGTGCAGTGCTCAGTTCAAGTTACCAAAACATGAACCAAAATATATTTTTAGAATTATTTTTACTATATTGTATAGTTTTTATAGCTGCAACATGCACACATATATGAAAATAATAGCCAGTGAGACTCAGAAGAGTTATGATGCGTTTGCATATAACTGATCTTTCCTGTTCTCTTCCCACAGCTATATTTATTTGGGTTTTAATATAGTATCTTAAGCCTCTAAGCAATCCCAGTAACCAACAATTAAAATTCTGCAAAAACGTTTCCATTTCCCCTAATCTTGCATATGTTAGTTTAGTGGGTCGCTTGCTCTTGGTGTGTTTTTAGAGCTATATCTCAAAAAAACAGTGATTTTTTTATTCATAAGTAACAACGCAACTTGAGGAAAACATTGGCAGCAGAAATGTGATTTTGTCTGTTTCCCCATAACTGGAATCTAGAGTCCAGGTACAGTTCAGGTCTGTGGGAACTGAAATGTCATTGCAGCTATAAAACCATCTGCTCCATCTCCTTTTCAAGGTAGATTGCCTTCCCTGACAATCTGGCTGCCCTTCTCTGTTCCTGGTCCCAGTTCAAATATCTCATCTTATGCTTCACTCAAGTTCTTGACGAGTTTCCCTGTGCTCCTGCAAGACCTTGAGATCTGATCGCTTCTGCTTCCCTCCAAAATTTTTTTTTTCTCTTGCCTGACATTGCACGTTAACACTGAAGTAAGGTCACCATTATTTATGTACAGAATACGTGGCAGTGCAGTTTACTGCTCATCAGCACCAGGGCAGCTATACAAGGCTCACAGAAAATAGAGGCAGGTTGCCATCTTTCCTTTGCTAAAGGTTAAAGGAGCAGGTATCCTGGAAAAATTCTTGGGCCAGTTCTGAATTTCATCATTACACAAAAGACTTGACCTTACAGGAAATGCACCTCAAGACAGGAAACAGAGCTCCTTGACATTCTGTTGATATAATGCATTGCAGAATTCTGCTGGAGAGCTATGAAAAGAAGCAATAGGCTTCTTTTATAAAGCAGGCTATGAAAAGAAGATACAGAAGATTATTCCAGCTATACAGCAAAGCCTGGATTTAAATTAAACAGAGACAAGCTGCATATATTTCTTAAATTCATGACAATTATTTATCAACGTTTGTGCTCTGGTTGGATAACTCATTGAATGCAATGATCTATCACAAAGCTGGTCCATGATTAATATTGAATAACTTCTTTACCAAGCACCTCTTGCTTTTCCTAAGATAACAGAAGTAGCTGCTTACTCTCCGTTATACAATTATCAGGTTCTAATCCTTTTATAGACCATATTCTTGCTTTAGGCCTTTCCCCATCCATAGCTATGCCTCTAATTGAGTTTACTTAGGAAGTGAATTATGTAGTTGTCAGTAACAAAACTGAGAGACTCATTTTTCTACTTCTCAAAGAGCTAGCCATGCAAACAGCCATAATATATGGCAGAATCTTGCTGTTTGTCTGTCAACTCAGCATATTTTCTTCACTGTCTTTTTAAAATGCCTTGTATCTCTAAAATAATTTACAGGCTTCTATGGCTTCCTGAACGGCAGGAGATTCTGTAAAAATGCTGTCTATGTGGTGTTTAACAGTACAAACTGATATTTTATTAGTCTGCATTCTTTTTTAAAAAGAACCTTATTTATCTGAAGTAGTCTACCCAGAATCTTACAGCTCCTCTTCTTCCTCAGTTCCATTCAGAGAAATGGAAAGCAAATCAGTCAGGCAAGTACTCCCACCTTTGAAGGCAAAGTTAAGCCTGGAAACAGAGATGGAAAATACGATTTTGTCATTGGCCCAAGTTGAAGTAATGCAGATCCTAAAGGCAGTTCCTGGTCTCAAGGAGCCTTCAAATGAAACAGCAAGAGGGAGCAGATAGGTTCAATGGAGGCACAATATCTTAGAGGAACAATATAAAAGAACCAGCATGGTTTAAACATGGCTCTGAATTAAGGGAAGTGCTTGGTTAATTGTGTGATCGATACAGAGGATGGGGATATGTTCACAGCAATGCTACCACACAGAGAGCCTTGCTGTGTCCTTTTCTTGCATTGTGAAGGGAAGAATTGAGGTGACAGCCTACAGTTCAATGCAGGTTAGCAGTGATTGCCATTAGTCTGCCTCTGAATGGACAGAGAGCTGCAATCCACTGGGAGAGTGTTAAAAAAATGGCCATTGAAAGAAAGAGGGGAAGGGGACAGTAATTTGGAAAAAAAAGGTGAAAGTCACATATGATATAAGTCATCTTTCAGATCCAGAACCCAAATGCATCCTCAGCCATGCAGCCTAGAACGGATGAAGTTCCCACAGCGAAGAAAACCTTTAGGTAATCATTCAGAATATGATTGGGAGTGAAACATGATGTGATACACAGAATGAGAGGAAGAAGAGGTGTTCCTCTTTATCTCTGAACAAGGCCGCACTTCAGGGTGGAAAGATCTTGTAATTTACCAGTATTTTCAGATTGGTACTGCAAGGGTTAAGCCACTTACATGCCTCAGATGAAAATTTACAAATAAAGCTCAATGGATGCAGGAGCAGGAATAAAGGTCCTAGAAAACACGTGTAGAATAAAAAGCAAGTCAATCTCTGGTGTTTTCAGACTCTTGAGTGCTTGCTGGTTCTGCCTTATATTCCAGTACAGCTAAGGGGTAGGATGAGAGGTGCTGTCAGTACCTGTATATCACTGATTCTGAGAAAATAACGTGTCTGACTGGAGGAGAAGTTCAGATTTTAGTACTAGAACCTTTGACATAAAGCATTTTATCCTTTGAGGCTAAATAAAATGTTTGACCCTCACGCTCATGAAAGAGGAAGGCTTCCTCTGGGTGAAAGCTTACCTGTTGCAGTACAGGCCCAAGTTCTGCTCTATTGAGCAAAAATCACATTTTGGTCAGCATTAGCTTCCAGCAGGTGTTTATATTTTTGGCTTGTACTGCAGAAGTGTAAAATAATGTCGTTTGATACTTAACTTCATTGCTTTCCTGAATGGTGCCATAATGCCATTAAATAAAGCTATTTTCATCAGTGCTTTAGCTTCTCTGAGATTAGTTTCACAATATTTCATAACAGAGTTAAAAAGCATTTCTACAGAGTTTTGTTGTAACACCAAATCTGTCTAATTTCCTGATTATTTGCAAGTATGACTGACATTCCTAACACTTGCCAGAATAATAATCACCTTTGTTTCTTGGGACATCTCTAGTGCCTAAAACAAGAAATATCAGCTTCTGAAGAGTTCTAGAAACATTTTATTTTCTTACGAACTTTTAAAAAGAGCACAGCAAGACTGGGTGGTATTTTTGTATAGTGTATGTGTGTGTCTTCATGAGTGCCAATGGCAGTTTATCTAGGTACGAAAGGTGATTGTTCACATCAATATTTTCATCATAATATCACCTGCTTTCCCTTTTTAATTCCAAATGACTTTCCTGGGCAAGATAAATTTACAAACATAAAAATCCTGTAAATTGCAAAGCATATTTGCTCCAGACACTGAGCTTTTCCAAATCTGCTTATTTCTATGAGTGTAAATAATAATAGTAATAGATATGGTACTCTTGTTATTAAAACTACATTATTTATTAAATACAGCTAAGTGTATCCAAAAGATATCTTTAGATCTAGTACAAGAAAGTACTGCTTCTAGAGAGTCAAAGATTAACTAGCAAACTATTGCAGTTCAGGTTAGCACACATTTCTTTTTGATAGCTAAATGAGATCATCTCAATATAGAATTTAGCCACACAAAAAAACCCACAAAAAAAGTAAAAGTTTGTCACCTAAGGTGGTAAGGGTGGTACTACTTGTTTTCATTTCATGCCACTGAGCTATGCAAGTGTCCATGAGCATTCAGCTGTAATCATTAGGCACATAAGTAGTACTGAACATCAGTCACTTGGGAGAATCAGCGAGAATCATGATCTTCAGAGTTACAGAAAATTTGCATAAACCAATAGTTTGTACAAGATTTTTTGTGTTACAGAACCCCAGCAAACTGCAAATCTAGATATGTTTTTATTATGTAACGATCATCATTAAAAATTCCATTATCAGTGTTCATAATTTTGTGGTGGATTAGACATGATCAGAATATGCTGTCTTTATTGTCCGTATTAATGTCATCTTTCCATTTGCTGATAATACTAAAGCCTGTATTTATTAGGAGATTAGGCAGATTTGACTTGGAAGATATATATTCACTCAGATATATACAACATTGTTGAAGGTGCTTTTTCCTCCTTAAGTTTGAAACGTGTTTTTCCCCAGTAAATTCCCTGTGTATATACATTGTTGTTTAAAACATGTAGCTGCTTTTCTTCTCTCAGGCAAAAATTGCTAAACAATTGGGTTTTATTTTAATTTCCTTTTGGATAAAACTTTAATCTATTATACATCTGCTAGAGGCACAGGAAGATCTAAAGTGGGATCACTGGTGGAAAATTCTGTTTGAATTTTTTTTCCAGAATAAAATTAAAGTTTGATGATTTTATACAAGAGAAGAGGCACCGTTCCGCAGGACATCTTCCTCTTGCTCTTTTATCCAAGCATATCAGGGTAATGTTCCTTTAACTTTGTTTTCTGTGTATATAGATTACAGGACATACAAAAAATCAAAATAATTTTTAATTCAATTTAGCACAGTGATAATAAAGTACTGCATTATTCATATTTTAATGAGTCTAGTATCTAATGCTATTCACCAGCAGATGAACCTCAGACTTTTGCTGGTTAGAGAAAAATACAGATGGTTCAAATCTTTCTTTTTTCCTTTGAGCAGAAAAGATTAGGAAAGCCAGCTGTTCCCCTTGGCCCTTTACAAAAGAAGTCCAGAGAAGTTCAGTTCTTCTCCTTTCTCTAATTTACCTGTATGAAGCTATTGTTGGAAATGACAATCTGTGAAGAGCAGCAGTGCAGAAGCAACAACAAAGCACAAGGAAAGAATATCACCTTACTATACCACTGGCAAACTGAAATTTATTAGAGCCTCATTTAAGAATATGACTAAATTTGAACAGCAAAAGAGAGCTGGTGGTAGAAAATTAACATAAACACAGTTAGATCACTATACAAGAGGTACATGGCCTCTGCTCATGTAAGAAGTGAGCTGTTTGGACATCTTTTTTGCTGCATCTAAATACCCACAGTAGTGACTGCTAAAATGTCATCTTCTTTCTGCAGAGAACCAGAAGATTGTTCTTTCTTATCAGACTCTGATTTGTGAACAGCGATGACACAGTGACTTCTAGGCTTGATTATTGCCATTCATTATAGCTAGGAATGAAACCATTTGCCTTGAGACGGCTCCAATTATATCAACCCACTTATTCAGTAGCCAGAGCTGCCAGCTCCTTGCAATCAACTTTCTGCCCTATTCTCTGCCCTGGCTCCTTGCAGAACACGCAATCCAGTTCCAGGGTCTGATCTTTCCCAATGGGTGTGGGCTGCCTAATCAGAAACCATCACTGTAGCTGGCACTGACTGGTGCCCTGTGTTGGCATCAGATGCACCTGGAGATTGGGCAGACCTCTCCCTTTCAGATGGACTCTCTCCACCTAATTTCCAAGCTCCTGTGTTCTTTGCAACTCAAACCACCCACTGAAATGAGGATGTTTTGCATGCACTCAAAATGAGCAGGATCCCAATCTCTTTCTTCTGAAGAATATTTAGTTAATTAAGATGTTTAAAGAGAACTGAAATATTTATAGTTATTATCTAAATTATTATTATATGTCTGTTTCTGTCTGAATACAGTATCTTGTGTTATTGGGTTTCATAAAAGATTCTGCAAGAACTGTTCGCCAGTGTTATTTTACAAACACAGATTCTGTAATCAGAGACTCACGAGGCTGAACTCACACAGGATAGACCAAAAGTCTCTGAGAATAGTTAGTGGGAGATGTCTAAACAAAGAGCAGTTAAATGAGGTTAGTGTAAAGGGACAACTTCTTTGATATTCCTTCCCAATTTCTTACAGTCTTAGGAATTTTCTGAAGGGATTGCCCATGATTTTGTGTTTAATAGACTTCTGGTATATTATATATAAATTATATATTTTGTGTGGAAAATGGCTATGAACAAATAGTCATTTTCTGTGACAAGGATAGGTGTAAGCATGAGTCTACGTAAGTACAGTAAAAACAAAACTTGAAGGGTCAACTGGTCCACAGAAAGCCAAACAGAGATCAAAACTTCAATTTATTTTCTTCATTCTGCAGTCTATATATGTTGGCTGTCTTAATGAATGGAAGCTTTCCAACAATTTTCAAATTCTCTCCTAGGAAGGAACAGCAGCGAATATATTGATCCTGGATCACACACAGTTCAGCCATGCTGAAGCCAGAGCAAGGTAAGCACTGCTTACAGACGCAGCAAGCCCTACTGTTTCAGTAATTAAGGATGAATTTCATAAGGATGAAATCATAGTTATATCACTAATATTTATATTCTCCATGTACAAAATATTCTCTATATATATATTCCTGAAAATAGGAATGTGGTATGGCCATATGAGGCCACACCAAAGGTGATTTCTCTTCCATCTCTTCCATCTGTGATGCCAAGTGAAGAATATAGGAATAGGAAGAGTGTTTGTATACAGCCTGTGATCATTTGCAGTCCTGGAGTATTTTTGGGTGTATGTTTAATACTTCATTTCTCTTTTTGAGACGTGGGCACCTGAAGAGTACCTTCATGAATTTTGCCTTTCTGATTGTTACTGAGCACTAAAATGATTTCTTCACACAACTGTTATAACACCAGGATTACTGATTAATGATCAGCTTGAGACGCATAATTTCATGCATGATTGCCATACATAATTTAATTTATTATATTCAATTTCACCCGCCATTTTATTTGCCCAGTAGTAGAAATGTCATACAATGAGAGAAAATTTGTGTTCACATTTTGGAAAATAAATGGAGATCACATAAGAGCACCAAAAAAAATCGACAGATTTTGACTGATTTGTTCTAAAACAGAGAAGTCAGTTTGTGCAGCATTACAGGAGGAGTAGACGTGATGCACTATGTTTTGATCAGCATCTTTTTAAGCAGTAGCACAAGTAGCTACATAAGAATCTGGTAAGAAAGACCATATTCTGATCACATTATAGGAAGAAGTACTGGAAATCTGGTAAATGCCCTGTCCCACTTTACGCACTCTGCAGCCATTAAGCTTTAGATGTTTTATTGACAAACCTTTGGAAATTCTTCTATTATTAATTTTCTCACTGGTTATAGAGGAAATAAACTTTAATATTTTAAACCCAACCTTTGAATGTCGTAAACAATTGTAGAAAACAAGTAAAGGACAAACAATGAGATTTTTTAAAAGAAATTATTGACTTTTAGCAGGTATTATACTATAAATAACTCTTTGGAAGTGCAACCCTTAAAGGCAACTACCTGTCACAAAGCTTGGACAAACATGGTTCTAGGAATATTGCTTGCTTTTCTTAGAGCATGGATTTTCAATCAGTGACCAAGTAGAACCGTTACTGTGACATCAGCCTCCTCAGCTGCCTGAATATAATTACAGATGCTCAAGTGAAACATGAGATATCTTTCTCCTTTGATTGTGTAGATATTATTGCACACAAGCAGATTAAAGGTCTCTTCTGCTGTTTGGCCCAGTTTCAGTGATTGCTGGGCCCGCTCCAGTGCAGCCTCCTAGAAAAGCCTTGCAGAATTTAATCCCAAAGTATCCTGTATTGGGGCTATAATAACCAAAGACTAGGCTAGGCTTGAGGTTAAAGGATAAGACTGCAGCCATAGAAAAGCAGTTGTTTCATAATTGTCTTCCTCAGTGGCTGACATGGAATGAAAAAGGATGTGGGATGTTGACTGCAGTAGCAATAGTCACTTAAAAGAGAAGCTGAAACATGTCAAGTGTGACTCTAAGGTAACTAGAGAAAAATCAAAGCCCATTTTAAAACGTTAAAACAGGCATTCTTGCACGTTTGCCTGGATTTCTGGTTGAATACTTTGTAGAGATATTGCACCAGAAGATTTCCTGGTTCATCGTAATATCTGGTTTAGTTTATTAGGTTCCCATCTATGTTGTTAGTGTGAGAAGCAGGACTGAATATGGAAACAGTGTTCCTTTAAATCCATATCAGAAATTAATATCTGAAGACATTTCAAGGCTAGAATATGATGTGGTTGTAAAGCAAACAAAAGAATAACAGCATGAAGGACAGTTTTACTAAAATTTTAGGCTTTACCTAAGGCCAAAATCATGTGTAAGTGGAATAAAATTACGAGTAATGATCTCGGTCATTAATGTTTAATTATCCATTTCATTATGTAAAGTTCTATTGTAAAGGAGCTCATTAGTAACAATTAGAGTCCTTCTCTTCTAATTTATATGCACCTGTTCTTAATTACCATGGTATTGAATTCAATACTGAAAAGTGCTTTGTTATGCACTGTATACACGTAGGATTTCACCTTCAATGAGATCTGCTGACATTGGATGTAACTCCTGCTGTTCAGCACCAGACGGTCAAGTTAACTTAATATCTGCTAAAATATGTTCCTTTCTCTTCTAAAATTAGGTCAAATCATATCTTCCTATAAAATCTGAGATTCTTTATGAAGGCAGAAGTTATCTGAATGAGTATTAAGTTGATCTTTGTAAACTATACAAAAATAATATTTTTTCTGTTTTCTATCAATTTTAACTTCTCCACTGTAACTGTTACATGTACACTATATATAGCATTGGTATAATATAACTGTTAAGTCAAATTTCGTGCCTTTTATTACCATATGCAGTCCTAACAGAAATAGTTGCTAAGGATAAAAACTACATGCCAACAGCAAAAAAGCTAGCCTCAGACATTTGATGAGAGATTACAGACTAAAAGCCCATTATCAATTCACTGCTCACACATATGGGTTTTACTCTAAAAATGATTCTTACTCTTTGTAATTTTTCATGCATAGTTGGACATTCTAAATAGAAAGTGCAGTTTCTATAATATGTAACTTTAAATGGGTAATGGTGCTTTGTCATGTAATTAATGAAAATTTTCTTGATATATATATCAGCAATTATGTTTAACAAGCAACCCTTCAACAAGTAAGCAATCCTTAAAATAGAAACCCTTTTAACTTCAGCAAAGCATCACTGAGGTTATAGAGCTGTGCCCTAAAATAACTCAGACCCAGCAACAAACACAGGAGCCAAATGAGAACACTCCCAAATTCTCTTTTTCCTCTAGCATTTTGGTTTTGAAGCCATGCAGCCCACTGAGATTTCAAACATGTTGTTTCTTAAATTCATTAAAGTTTGTGGTAAATTGATCCACAAGCATATGGGGCACCTGTAGGAAGCCAGGTGTGGCTTTCTAGATTGTATCTGATTCTTCAACTTTCAGACAGGTATTAGGCGAGCTAAACCAGTGTTCTGGTTTAGTCTTAGGAGTACTTGTTGAGTCAGACCAACAACACTGCCTTTCTCTTTCTCTCTTCCCTGGCCGCCCTCCCCCTTGTTCAAGCTACAGCAGCACTAGAGCAAGGGTTCTATGTGATGAATGTTGGTTTTAAACAGTTAAATCTCTGGTCTGATCCATGTGGTCGCTCATGTTCTAAGCAAAAGGATTTTGACATAGGCATTCTTGCACCTGTCCCATAATTAACAGTATGCTCTCCCCTTTTAAAAGTGTGGCACGGAAAGTGTGGTAACATCATCTCACCAGTGTGCTAGCAGGAGATCTTAGCAATAATCTATGCAGCATTTTTAGCACTGAAAACTGACCCATGATACTCTAATACATGGAAATAACATAATCAACCTGTTTTTCATAGAATCATAGAACAGTTTGGTTTGGAAGTGACCTTAAAGATCATCTAAATCGAACCACCCTGTCATGGACAAGGACACCCTCCACTAGACCAGGCTTCTCAAGACCCCATCCAACCTTGTTTCCCAGTTATGACTTAAAGATATGATATGCCCATTATAAACCATAGATTTTTTTTACATGAAGATGGAGTCTCAGAAACATTCTTTTACACAAATTAGTGTTCAGTGCATCATTTACTAGGCGTACTAAACATTTGCTGGTAACTCAAGAGAATGCTGCAAATTTTGGTTGTGAGATTCACAAGGTGAAAGAGGGTGAAACTGTCTTCATAATATGAGTCTTACCAGGATGAAGCTGCAAAGAAAAACTGCCTGATGTAGCAAATACACCAAAAGCATAAGAACAAAGCAATACACTCAGTTGGGGGACAGTTAGAATTTGGATCTAAATACTTTCTTTCACACCCAAATAAAAACTAACAAACTAAATAAAAAATGGCAAACAAGAGCTAGGGATTGCTTCTAGTGTAAATTAAAGGCTATTCTTTAGGGTTCTTTTTTATGAAATATGATTTATAGATGCTACATCTGCAAGCCTTATTTTAGCTGCATTGCTATGATGATTTAGCTTTAATGTATTTTTAAACATGAAGCTGATAACCCAATAGCATTCCTTTAAAATGTTTCTTTAAAAGATTGATTTACATCCATTTATTTAGTTATTTTTATTTAAAATAGATATTCAAATGAACAATCCTGAAAGATCACTTTGTTCAGAAGGACTGCAAAAATATCCGCAATGTAATTATATTGTCAATGTATTTTAAATTACAGAGATAATTAGCGTTTATCTTCACAGAAAAATACTCTAGACAAAAATAGTTGCCAGATGTGATTGCAGAATCTACATAATTATCTTGCTCAAATGTGGCCGATGTTGTTACAGAACTTAGTTTAGTGCTTCTGGAATACTAAGCAAGAGAAACAAGTAACATCCTTGCACTGGGCAAGCATTCCTGCTTTTATCCTTCAGTTCTGTAGAGACTGGTTGTTTCTATTTTGGGCCTTTCCTTTGTAAACTGCTATTTGTATTGAACTGTGTAGCAATTTTGTAACATGCACGAATTACGTATCATTCTCCCTTTCCCTTTGTACGAAATCCCGGCTTTGAGATGCAGTAAAAGGCTTTTATCTGGTTTGGGAACAATCACTGAGGCTACTGCTGTAAAACAACTGGAATTGTTCATTAATTTTCCAGTCCGATAGTTTTATCTTTCATGAAGTAAAATTAATTTCCTTATCTGACCTTGTGAAGAAATGGAAATGTGTACCTTTCTTGATTCATAGCTCAGGATAGGCAGTAATGCAGAAGCTATGAAAGCAGCAGCTTTTAGGAGACCAGAAATGGCAGTTTTAGGTGAGAAAGTCTGATATTTACTTATGGGTGGACTGCATATTGCAGAATTACTAGATAGCACTTTGAAAATAGGAAAGTAGTTTTACAATGACAGAAAATTTCTTCACTCATAAATGGATATTTAAATTTTGGGGAATTTAGGTCCTTGGGAAGTATTAGTTTTTTTACAGATAGGATTTATTTGTTCTCTTCTGAAGAGCTTCACGGCAGTTTATATAGGACAACATATGTCTTCAGTTGCAAGAGGAATAAATTTATTCCACTGTGTTTGAATCAGCTGAAAAAAAATTAGAAGAAACTTTAAGTTCAACTACTGAGTATTTAACAGCTGCTTTTTCAAGGACCAACAGACCCAGAAATAGGGAGGATTTCCATTTGTGTCTTACCTATTTTCTGTCCAGATGATAACAAGAAGCATTGGAAATCTGATTAATATCCTGTGGTTTTTACCAGCTCCACGGTTACTGACCTTTCAAACACTTCAACAAACTTTTTGAGATTCTTTTGTAAGTAGTATTAATACAGACAATAGTGGTATCAACTATTCCTTTGGGCTACTACAAAAAGGAGATAAATCTTTGTTCCCCTCTTTGATTTAACTGATTTAACTGTGACAGTCTCCTATCTAGAAACAAAGATTTAAGGAGCTATTTTTTTTCCCATTCTTTTCCACTGTATTCTGGGAATGGCTATACAATCCTTGCATAGCCACCAATACAAATTCTTGAATTAAAGCCTGATAAAGGTCTGTATTACTTTGAATTCTTTCTAGACTTTAACCTTTTATCCACCATCTACCTCATCTACTTGTCAGTAAAAATGCAAATTATTTAAGCCTAGATTATAATTAGGGTTCCAGTCCTAGTTCCCAGTTCCATATGGCTACTTTTTTACTAAGTTCTGTTTTGTCCATCTTCTTTCCACTGAGAAGATACTCAAAGCACTGCATTAATGTTTTGTGGACAGAAAAGAAAGAGATAAATCACAATTATTCCCTGATCTCCAAAATAATTGCCTTGGTAGTCATTTTCCTTACTGTTTGCTCCTACTTCCAGAACTGTCTGCATGAATAATGAGGCTGTGCATGTAGATATTACTACAGCAGGGCATTAGCACCGTTAAAGCAAAGTTTAACAGTCACTGTCTGTCCAAAGACTGTCTTCTCTATGGCTCCTACTGACACAGTTAGTTAGAAGAAGCAATAAGGAATGTGCTTGCATCCATACTGCATCACTAAGGAGAACAGCGAATTCATACTACTAGTGACAAAATGTAACACCCACAAAAGGGAAAAAAATAAGACAGACCTTTGATGGTTCTAAATTCTGTTCCTGATTCATATTACATAGTCCTTTATGCCTCTAAATTCTGTTCCTGATTCATATTACATAGTCCTTTATGCCTCTAAATTCTGTTCTTGATTCATATTACATGGTCTTTTATGCCTCTAAATTCTGTTCCTGATTCGTATTACATAGTCCTTTATGCCATGTATATAGTTCAGACTACCGAAAGATGCAGTATTACCAGCAGCTGGAATTAATATCTGAAATGTTAGTCAGACAATGAAAAACAAAAAAAGTTTGAAAGTGTGTTTTACTGTAGCTTGGAATTACAGCACTGGAATCTCTGACCAATGTGCATTTTCAGTTTGGGGTCTCTTGACATCTTGGTTCTTCTGTAATTTCTTGTAGTAACAGCAGGTGTTAGCTAAGCATGTGAAGGAGCATGAAGTAAGCACCTAAACAGTGTGTGAGACATGAACTCATTCAACACTGCAGACAGAGAAAGGCTTAAGCAACTGTGCCATTCAGAAGGCATTACCGAAATTCCTCTCAGAGGACAACTGCGTGGCTAATGTACCACACGACAGCTACGTGAGATTTCAGAGTGCTAAATGCTGAACTTCAAAAAAATCATGTTTTGGTCATCAGTTTTGCAGGGCTGAGAGATGGGAGCTTTCAGAAGTGCTTTTGAACAAAAGAATAGATCAGTTGAGAAAATATAGCTTTGGTCTTTCCCATTTGCCTTGTCAGCTTAGTTGAATCAAGACAGAATGAGATATTTAGTATCGTTACTATGGGGATAAAGTGGAAGGATTTTATCTACAAACGCCAGCATTAAAAGTGATGGGAAATCCAACTACCAACGCAAGGTAAATTCCTGTGTAAAAGAAGAACATCAATGAGCTATGGCAGTTATCTGGAAACTGTATTAGTTCAATGAATCACATTTATATAGACACTAATAATTATATTATAAATAAGGCAGTCAGAATAATGTAAAATAACCCATCATGTAATATTCAGTATGTCAACGTTATTACCATAGTGTTACAGTTACTGGACTTTGATAGAGAAATATAAGACACATACAGAAAGTAACTGAGATAAAAGAGCACGGTAAATGCTGCAGTACTGTAGAAAGTGATGAGCCACAGTTATTAATTTCAACAATTACAAACTTATAGAGCAAGTTCTGCTTCTCTTATCCCAATAAATGATTGTGTTAAATCAAACAGTCCACACTCCTAATGTAATTCCCCTGCTTCATAAATCTGGAAGGTTTATTAAGCATCCCACCTGAATTTTCTGCAATGCTGCACTGTTTGTGTTTGAGTGTTTCTTTCACAGCAATAATTGCAGAAGGCGAAATTCCTTGAAGTGCGGTAGAATATCTCTGCACTTTGAAATGTCCATCCTGAATGCCATCAGCCTGCCTCAAAGCTAAGGACATTCATGGATCTCAAAAGAAAGTGACTAATTCTTTTTTTGTGTCTCTCTTACATCAAAATTACCTGTCCTTTATTGTCCCTGGAGTTATTTCACGTTTCTTCCCTTCTGAGTGGCTCTGTAGGAGAGAGGTAAAGAAAATTATTGGCTGTCAAGACAGCATTGAGAAAGAAGAAAAAGAAACAAAAAGGGATAAAATAATCCAGAAAAATACAGTAGTGGTCATGTTTCTATATTTCAATGAGAAAAAGCAAGACAGAGGTTTTGCATACTCAAAATAAATGCCATTACAAGGAGCAGGACGAAACCAGAGAAACACCAAAAGTGTAGCAAGCAAGTTAATGAGGTGGCAAGTTTGTATGGTTTACTTCAGGTAACATTTCCTGGAGAAGAATTTCCACTGCAGAGGGAAGGGGAGAGGTTCTGTTTGTGTTTTAAGGAGGAAAGAATACTGCCTGACTTTGTTGACTTTGGAAGTCAGCTGCATGAGATTTTATGATTAATCAGAAAAAGCAGAAACTGAAGTGCTTATACTGTAGGATATCCAGTAAAAACCTCAATGACCTTCTCCTGTGATGAGTTCCTCCTTACTGAGCTCACACATCCTGTAAGCTCTCCCTCTTTTCTAGGTGTCTACAACTTCCAAAAGCTCCATCAAAACTCTCTGGATTTATTGCACTACTGGATTGTGAGTGGTTATCTGATCTTAAAATAGTTTGAAAAATGAGGGTGACCTGATTTTCCACACACCCACAATATCCAGCAATTAATTCTTCTGTTCCCCAAACTGTCTTCCCTCCTGCCAGTTGCCCATGTGTTCCTTCTGCAGCTTCGTCCTCGTGCCACCTTCCTTAATCCCAGAGGACTGCAGAGGATCCAGACAGTAGGAAAAAGTGAGAGAAGAGAGCATAAGATTTAGTGTGTCAGTTGGGGGCTGAAGAAAAACAAAAGGTGCAGGTATCCTGAATGCTTCAGTGCTTCTAATGATGAAATTTTACAGTGAATGAAATACTTTCAAAGACAGAAGGAAACCATTTTTTAAATGTTTGCAAGCTCAATTCAGTAATTAATACTTTGCATAGATATTAATAAGGGAATAGCTAAGGCTGGATGAGACTGAAAATGTCTGTTCTGAGTTTGGATTTTTGCAGGCAGTCAGAAGGGCAATTTAACAGGATAATGAGCAAATTAATTGAAGCAGAGCCTCAAAATCCTTTTATTTCCAGAACTTCTTTGGTAGAGTGTTTAATAACTTTTGCAGCATTCCTAGGATTTACAGTTGGAAATCTTTAGAGCCTGGGAAAGATCAGAAGTTTGTGCCTGTTTAACAGTATCACCTATGAGTCTGAAAATAACGAAAAAATATGTAAAGCTGGGAGAGGGAATTACTGCTAGGCCATTGTGTATGCATTTTCCTGCCACTGCAGGAATGTACAGATTATCAGTCTGGGTCATTCTGTCTCTGGAAGAAATACAAGAATTCATCCACCAGCCTTGTTTTTCCAGATGCTTTTCTTCAAAGGTATCTAAGTGAGCTCTGTCAGCATAAATCTTTCCATGAAAGAGCAGCACTTGCATCCTGCCCCATAATACGCACATCCTTTTTCAGGTTTCTTCATGAGAGATCTAGGTGTTATGTCAGATGAGGGGAAGGTGCAGCATCAATTGCCTGTTGTATGGCCCTTCTGAAAAATAGTGTCCCGGAATAAGAAATTTCACAAACATCAAAGTAACTTCTTGCTGTTGTGAACAACTATATATGTAAAACTATAAAGTACCATTCCAAGTGCATACTTAAATCTCTTTTGATACAGACCAATTCCTAGGATTTAGGATTTAGTAGAGTAAAATAAGAAGTTAAATATACTTTCTATTAAAACAGAGTCAAAGTGAAAAAAAAGGCATTGCAGTTTCTTAAATGAGCTATTTCAAGCTTGAGAGCATTTTCAGACTTACATTTGAGACACAGGACATCCAAATCTTAACTTTCCACATTAGTTCACATCCAAAAGGGATGTAGAAATTTTTAAATGTTTCATATGATGTAAATCCTTTTCTCTACTAGTTACACTTTATTCTGTTATTGTTCCCTCTACTCACCTCTCCCTCCCCCCAAAAAAAGAATTAAGGTATTCATTGATGTATTCACATAAAAATTAAAAAGGAACCCCAGGCTTTTATAATGTAATTATATATGCATTCCCTTTAAAGTCTGATCCAGTATCCACTGACATCAAAGAACAGACTGCTTTTGGATGAGACAAGGCACTGATGGGATTGGACATTATTAGTCACCAAAATGAAGATGTTGCATTTCCAGACTCTGCCTGTATTATGAATCTTAGGCAAAGACCCCATTATTAGTTTGTGCTTACATCAAGCTTTACAAATGAACCCAGTTTCATTCAGTTACTGTGGTATATTTTGTCTTTAGATCTCTTCAAAATTCTCTGTTTTTATTGAGCTGCATGTAAAAGTACTGTTGGTTCATAGTCAGGCTGGAAAATTCATACATGAGAAGAAACATTTCTCTTTTGAGAAAGCTTACAGTAAATTTGAAAAAACAATGAAAATCTGTTTACCCATAAAATCAACACATCAAACTTTATGATTCAAAAGAAAATGTTGTAAATATGGAAACAAGATATTTGCGTAACTCAGACAAGAAATTTCATGTAACCTACTGCCAGTGTTATGTTAAATGATCCTTTCCTGTATTTGCTTCATTGAGCCCTAAAAACATACCTTTTAACAATACTTAATCCTGGAACCTTAGCAGTGACCTTCATTAACCAGAGCAATATTGGCAATTACTGAAAAAAAATAAACTCAGTTTGCCAAATTTTACTTAAAAGCACTGAAAAAAAACAAAAAACAAAAACAAAGAAAAGCAGGTTTGGGAAAGGAAACAGGAAATCTGCTTATGGGGAACCTTTTTGAGAGGCACATTAATAAACTGGAGGATCCATGGGGAGCTAGAGATGTTCTTTTTTATGGTGGATAGGTACATTGACACAATATGACATTAGGCACAGCTGTGGTCCACAAAGTCTTTGAAGTAAAGAAGGACTTTTCTGCTTATGGAGAAAGGGTAGTAAGTGTGGTGAGAACACTGGTTACAGCAGTTAAAAGATCTCCCTCTTACTGCAGGACAAAACCACTCCTTATGCTCTGTGCCAACAGCATGTTTTTCCTTGAGCACTTTGAACAGGAAGTTATGTACATGGCTGCAAATCCAAAGAACATCCACCTCATCTCATTTTGAAGGAGGCACAGAACAGATGAGTCTATGGCTGTTTATTCCTTGGCTATGACAGATTTGTAGACTATCATATACCTGCTGTCTTTAGTTGTTTTCCTTTTAGCAAAAGTAAGATGTTTTAAAACTGTTGACAGTAGACCACAAACTAATCCATACCCAGATGAATACATATGTTGCTGTTTATATTTATATACTCCTAGGGTACTCAGTGGACCTGGTTATGGAGCAGGTCCTTGTTGTGTTCTGTTACTATTCTGCTTATAAACAAGTGCAAACAACTACACATTGCCATGTCCACAATTAAATTGCTCATTGTAATTTCACATCAGCTTCAATTCCATATGAATTTTCTATGCAACATATTATAGTATCTGTTCATGTATTTTGGTGCAGACTGTGTAGCAAGAAGCTTAATTTAAAACATCTGCAGCAAGACCAGATGATCGCATAAACGTTATTCCTTGCTGAGTTTCTGTCTATAAACGACAGTAAAGTATGTTTCTACTGCAGCAGCACAATCCTACCTTTGCATTTACCTTTCAGCATCAAAATGGAGAACAAAGAAAAACAAAATACACGGGGAAAAGTCAAATTCCCAGGCACATAACCAGTATGTTCAGACAGAAACTGACAAAGTCTGAAAATTATGTTCCTAATCTGTAAACCTGTTCAATAAACTGCATTAAATATCACTGCTGAGTATCTGTTTATGTGCATGAATTCCCAGTAAGCCATATGGAAAATTACTTTCTAATGTGGAATCTCCACAGTTTTTGATAGTGAAAACTACACACAAATGCTAAACTGATCCAGAGTAATCCATGTAGTCAGCTATTTGCAGTTTTCAGAGCCTAATGAACACAGTAAACACTTGAGGGATATCTCAGCTTCAGCAGCAGCATTGTGCTCCATCACATTACCCTGCAATAGAAGGAATGGCATAAAACACTGTCTTCTAAAAGATGGTATAAATTGTCCTTATAGATGAGATTTAACCTTGAAGTTTGGTATCCATACCCAAGCAATTTCTCCTCAATCATGACCTTTAGGCATTTTCCAAAGGATAGGAAAGTTGCTTGGTATCAGACATGTTTCATCTCTGAAGATATTTATACACTGTCTCACTTCATATAAAATATAATAGGGATGCAGCTTGCCATCAACACACAAATAGCTTTTGTCAGCAAATATGCTAATTACAAAAATATGCGTTCCAAGGTTTTCCATGTTAGTTCCTTAATGGACTAAGCACATTAGCTGTTTTCTCATTACATCATTTTGGATATGAGAATTACTGCAAGTCCCAACACAGGTTTCAGGCACTAGAGAGTGTAGATTAACAGTTGAAAAATTTCACAAACAAGAGTCATTTTTACACAGGAAAATGCTCTGAATAGAATATCTGTTAAACACTCAACACATGCCGCATGGAAGTCAGTGGAGTGCTTGGAACCCCTCTTGCCTTGCAAGCTTTTATTAATAAAAATCTATTCAGTTTGCTTGACTTGTAGCCTCCTATTTGATCTTTCTAGTTCAGAATGTTCTTCAGCATCCTCAGTGGACCACAAGCAGAAGAGTTACATATTTGTACTTCTAGACACCTAAAAAGGATTTCTCCCTTTTATTGTGATCCACCAAACTGTAATAGCATTCAGTTAATAAAGCATACTCTTAACTCCAATTCATTTATTGTATATAATACAACAAATCCGAGTATCAGAGCCACTGGCATAAATGCAAGCACGTCAAAACTTGAATTTCTGGTGACAAAGAATTCATTGGCTTGTATAATTTTAACTAAAATAAATTAATTTTGTGGGGTCAATTTCATAAGATTTTTCCAAGCAGTCTATAAAAAAACATCTACCCTGGCTTCTGCTGCAGAAGAAGCAAAAAAAGAGCAACATTTACCAAACAGAAAGCAAACTTGAGGGAAAAAGGGTCATTCTTAAGCCTCAAAACTTGGCTCCATGTACCAAAGTAAATTGGGGACACAGTACTGTTAGCTGCTGGTGAATTTTCTTTGTATTTTAAGAAGTCAGGTGATTAAATAACAATCCATGGATGATGGGACAGCCTTTGTTTCAAATGGTTGTGCAGGAGGAGAAACACAGCCCTTTGGTACTGAGTTCATTCTCACCTCACACTGTCATCTGCACTCCTGTACTTAGTGCCCAGACAGAGCCTCCCTGACAAGAAAAGGTTCCTATGTGTGCAGGCGCTGACTTGTCAGCAGATCACAGGTATAATCAGTGTGTATTCAGAGGGGGCAGGAAAGAACTGTGAGAAAAAAACTTGGGGCCAAAACTGCCTGGAGCCTAAACACTGGCAATGACTTCACCTTTCTATTTAACAGAAAGGAAGGTAGGAAGTCCTATTATGTGCAAGGAAGGAAAAAAGTCCTTCAGGCTCATTGGTGAAGTCTGAGAATTGAAAAATATTAATTTAGCGCATGGGCAGTAAGTGAAATTATGGCACCTCTTCAAATGAATTCATAAATTAGAAGGTATTTCACATTCTTAAGGGAACATTTTTGTTGGTTATGAAGAAATTAACAAAACTGAAAACCTCTGAGTAATACATTGTAAACGGATACACAGGTTATCACTGAACACTTCTGTTAAAGGAGAAAAATAAAATCTAAAAAGGTTTTGAGCTTAAAATGAAAACTGTAGCAAGTCATTCTCAAAGACAGTTTAGTTCTTGGCAACTCTTCTAAGAACACATTGACTGATCTCTGCCCACATAAAAGAAGAGCCTATACTTAGTGCCTTCTATAAATTGAAGGTATGAATATTCAAGGAGGGTGTGGAGAATATGGTGAAAATGTAGATTTTTAAAATAGATTTTTTAAAAATGCCAGGTATTTCCTTCTGTGCAGTTACTGTGCTCAATGCAGTGAGAGCATAAGGAGTAGAAGGCAGCCTAGGTAAGCTCTTCTGACCTTGAAATGGTGATACAACTTAAATGAGTTTTACAGGACTTGGAAACATAGGCATCTGGCCAAAAACAGTTTTGTGAGAGTATGCCTTTGCGTTATAGTTGCATATTTGATTGGACTTCTTACTTTTACTGTAAATTAGGGTCTATATTTAATTATTTTCTTTACCAGGTTGTTTCCCATCTGCTGCTTCTTATTTTTTACTTCATATTTCTCTTCCTTCATATCCCTTTCTCAAATTGCTTGTCCTTTTCTTCTTTACAGTCCCCAGCTACTTATTTTCTTTCATTCTTACATCCATATCACGATTATCTTATGTTCCTGTTTCTTTCCGTCATCGTCATGAGGAAACAGGTACTGATAAAGTGGCATTTTGATGCTTTGCCTGCTTTACTAAAAATATTTTACAACTGGAAGATTGACACAGATGATAAATAATTTGCTGGTTTACTAGTGCACTTTTAAAGTGTGTGTCACTGCTAAAACCAGAAGAGAGATCTGCATTACTGGACAAAGCCCTAACTCAAAGAACATTTTTCTTCTTTGTTTATGAAACCTACAGAACCTTTATTACAATTATAAACATAGCATACTCTTTCAGAGATACACCACTTCATCAGTAAGAAATCTGATAGAATTTTTTGGAAGGGCCATCTCTGCTTTCCAGAGGCACCGACGTTAGAGACTCTGCAACATTCAAGTCAGTCAGTAAGCACAATGGCACCACTACCATTGAATGGAAGTTCTTTTACAAACTACAGCACTTCCAAATCCATTTCCACCTTTTTCACACATAAGTTTCTTTTCTGTGGTTTCATCCTCTGCATTAACTTGTCATACCATACCCAAAATTATACATTGATATGGTTTACAGTGCATTCTCTACAAAGGATGATGAGGGCTCAGAAGTGTCCCACAGAACTCACTGATCATGCTGTGATTTATTATGAAATAATGAAGAAATTGATTAGCATCAGTTTCAAAGCTGAATCAGACCCTTTGAGATGGATAAAATTGGATTGTATGATATTATGAGCTAGAAGATTTAAAGAAGAATTCTTCGAGTTGTATTACAAAAGATCCTGAAGCTGTTTAGTTTAAAAAAAAGTTGCACAGCCATTCTCCTAACTGTGAAGGCAAGAAGACCGAGGAAACCATTTTACAAAGCTGAACCGTTACGCTCCTAGCCAACTAATCTATTTTGTAGTGAATTAAATAACTGGTTACACATGTGACATTATCACTGCAGGATTATTTAATTATTATTCATTGTACAGCAATTCAAAGTAGAAACATTCATTGAAATTATGAAGACTTTAATCAAAACTATTTGTAAATAGTTGGTACTAAAGTAATTTTTCTGTATCAAGAATTTACCAGTGCAAAAAAAACCCTCTAAATTATTTATAACAACACACTTAAGTAGGTAATCAAAATAATAATAAATTTGCTTCTTCTGTAAATTTTATTGCTGAGAATTAAAGTGCATATATATGAAGCAGGGTCTTGTTTCATGGCAGCCACAGATTTTACAGTGCATGAAAACTGTCTTGTCTTTAATTTAAACTTTCATGGCATCGAACTTTTCACTTCAGCCTGCACAGGATCAGCACTTTTGTTTTGTATGCCTCTATGAAATTACAAAAATAAAAAAATCCATTTTATTTTGTAAATGAGCATTTATTCATCTTAAAGCAAATGGTTGAGGGTACAGCTTGTTCATTAGCACAATTACTGACCTAGCCAGAATTAAATGAACGCTGCATTTAAACTAATATGCTGGAAACAGCAACGAATAAGGGCACCTAAACAGCAATTTAAATGCATCCATTTTGGTGGAATGAGCATTATAAAAGAGAAACTTAGTTCATATTAGAAATAACTTCCTGGTGAACTCAGCATCTTTATATTATCTCCTGTGTTTATTTACTTTTCATATCATTACAACTGTTGCTTTGCCAGATCTTTTTTTTTAATGATAACATCAGTTTCTCTCAGGCAAGAAACTTATTTTCCATAATTGCTTCTCATATTAGAACTTTTAGGAAATGAATGGCAATTTGGCACTAGTTGTTTAGGTGATGCTGAGGACTTTCTAGACATCCAGAACTAAAAATAAACGTCCAGAAGAGATAGCAGGAAGTAGTCCCACTATCGAATGTAGGTTACTAATTGAGCTGGTGATACTGACCAAGACTAAGCCAGCAAGTATATTCAGGACACCTCTGAATTCAGTGGAGATAGAAAGCTTCTATTCATTGATGTCTTCAGTGTGTTATTCAGGCATTTTTCTCTCTAATGAGATATTTATATATTGCTCATTAGGGTTGATTCTCTATTTTTCTTTTTTCTATCCATATGGTTACACTTTAAAAAATTAGATTTCTTGTAAAAAGTGTAGGACAATGTTGTTAGACTCATATAATGCAGAGAGTAAATCAGGACTTCCAAGAATGGCATTCATAATTTTTTTGCACTAAGAACTGTTTTTTCAGAAAAAATATTGGTTTAAGGCCAAATAAGGTGAGAAAGTATGATTTTACATTTTTATGACTGTTGTACTCAATATTGCCTTTCTTCATACTCTGAATAGTCAGAATTCAGTGACGAATACAATCACTTTTCTTAGAAGTTTGGCTTAACCTGCCATTTACTTTGTTTAAGGTGGAAAAACGATCTCTTTGTAGTTGCAATGGAACAGACAAGAGTTATACAACTGCTACAAGACTAACTGTAGATTCAGAAAACTGTTAATGCAAAGAAACTGTAGACATGGAAAGTAATGCTACCACCTTCCCAGAGCTATGCAAAGGTGAGAGTAGCCCTGAAGGTGGACTGCAACACTAACTTCATTGTTCCTATTTAGCCATCTCATCTTCTGACCCTCCCCAGATCTCCTCCACCTAGAAATATCCATGCATGCAGTAGGAGGCATCTGTGCTAGTTTTGGTTGGGACAGCTAGTTTTATTTGCGGCAGCTGGTATGGAGCTATGTTTTGGATATGTGCTGAAAACAGTGTCGATAATACAAGGATGTTTCAGTTATCGCTTAGCAGGGCTTACACAGAGCCAAGGCCTTTTCTCCTTCTCACACCACTCTACCAGTGAGTAAACTGGGGGTGCACAAGAAGCTGGGAGAGGACACAGCTGGGACAGCTGACTCCATCTGAACAAAGGAATACTCCACACCACATGACATCATGCTCATCACATAAAGCTAGGGAAGAAAGAAGGAAAGGGAAAACATTTGGAGTTATTTGTCTTCCCAGGTAACTGTTATGTGTGATGAAGCCCTGCTTTCCTACGAATGGCTAAACACCTGCCTGCTGATCGGAAGTAGTGACTTAATTCCTTGTTCTGGTTTGCTTATGTGTGCAGTTTTACCTATTAAATTATCTTTATCTCAGCCCATGAATTTTCCCACTTTTACCCTTCTGATAATCTCCCCCATCCCACCATGGGGGTCAGTGGGTGAGTAGCTGTGTGGAGCTGAGCTGCCAGGTGGGGCTGAATCACAACAGTATCTTCTCTGTTCTCTTCTGAATGAGATGCCAACAGGCAAGTTGAAGTAACTGAATTAATATGACCCGATATCATTTAATGTTGGATGGCAATGCCTTGAACTCAGTTCTGTCCTCAGTAGTTATACATCCATATAAAGCCAGAAAAGTTTCACTTACAAGAACCTAACTGAATGCAATTTGATTGATTATATTTTGTATCAAGTTAGGAAAAAATGGCACGAATGTGAAGTTCAAAATCAGCGTGTCCCAACAATCCTTTTCCCACAATGTTTCCTTACAAACTTACAGAATCAATATTTATACCTTATTGGGTATAAACTGGAGGCTGGGAACACAGAAGTCTTCTGGAATAAAAGGTGGTGAATAAGGTACAGCAACTATTTAAAAGCCCTCAGAAACAACACCTACTGAATCAAAATATTATTTTGTTACAGTATTGACCTGTATGGGTCACCAGCTGAGATATGTACCAGGTCATCTCAGACGCAAATCTCCCTTGAATTTACATTATGACTGCATACACATGGTCAAATGCATCCCATAGGCAAGTTTGAGTACCTGCTGCTAAAATCACCTATTGCAGCATAGTTTGATGGGCACACTGCTCATCATATATTGCATATATTCTCTTACAACATCTTCTGGCCAGTATCAGGAAGAGAAAATATCACTTCCTGTAGAAGAACTTGACATGATGCAGTGCAGGGCGTGTGAGAATTCTGGGCAGCTTCCGTTCAGGCTGCTGTTACAGCAATGTGGAGCAGAGGTCCTGAAAACACTGCTGTACATCTAATACTAAGTATATGAAAACTCACATTTGGTCCCTGAAATCAATGAAAATGTAGTCTGGATACTTTTGAAAATAGCCAAGTATGTGTGGGATTACTGAGACATTAAAACCACCCTTCTTAAATCAATGTAAAAATTAACTTATATCAGTGTAAGATCAATTAGATCAAAATCTAAACCAAAAATTCTTTCTGGGAAGACTTTCCCTATGATTGCACTTCATGTTTAGGTCTGTGGTACAGAAAATGCAGAACTATATTCTGGGACTTCATCAGATGATCCAAATTTCCTCACAGCTCAGACGTAGATTCTATAAAGTTATTTGTGTACTTTAGACATCTCGATGAGGAGCCCAAACGTAGAGGCTCATGTTCTTAGACTGTCTATGAACTTTGGCAGAGGATGGGGGCTATTATAGAGCATCGTTCGGATAACATCTAAATTAGGTGGAGCAGCATGAGTACTCCCTCTTCCTTTGTGCCTTCCAAAATTGTGATTTAGATGGCACAGTCCACTACCTGCGGAGGGTGATGGCAGCCTTATGTTACCCTTCAACTTTCGGGGATGCTCTAGGTACTAAAATGGCACCCCAAATGTAGTAGCATAGGCCTAAAGCTATTCATACCAACCTTATGCTGCTTTTGCACAGGTGGAATCCTACCCTGGCCCCTTCAGTTCTGAAATATTTCTGAAGTTCTGAAGTCTGTGATATGATGAATCCTAATCAGCTCATCAGCTTCAGAGCAGTTCAAGGCAGGAAACTCCAGGATAGTTTCACTGCAGAGAACCTGGGAGGGAACTTGCACAGACTATAAATGAACCTCGCTCCTTTGACAAACTAAAGTGAAAGTCCAACCAGCTCAGCCACGGAACAGCTCTGCTGTTCATAATTCAGAGAACAGAAAAATGCTCCACTGACAGCATTTTATAACCTTTGTCAAGACAATTCTCTTAAGTGTCATTCCTGCTATTTTCTTCATGTGGTAGACTCCTTGCTAGACTGCACTAGAAGGCTGGTGTTGGAAACCAAAGGCACTTTCCCTGAAGAGCTCTTTGGAATGTGTCAGTGCCAAGGCTTTGGTAAGCCTATCTCATTTTATCCAGCATTAAGAAAGGGTCTAATATATTTCATGGCACTGTGTAGCTTTATTGCTTACATTTTTTTTCTCTCTGATTCTTTCAAAATGAAGAGTGTTGTTTCCACATATCCTCACAGGCTATACGCCATTAATGATAATCCAGGCCACAGCTGTATATTTGTTTCCGTGTATGATTTCACACTGTCTCTCTGAAGTCTTTATTTTGAAGTCATTCAGTCTTCTGTTAAACATGTGAATAAGAGTCCAGCTGATTTGTTCCTAAAGATAATAAAATTTTGCATAAGTGTCTGTGCTGGTTTTTATATACTGCTCTTGCCTCCAAGGACAGAAGTACTTTTTGAATTGAAATGTTAAAGCAAGTCAAAGGCAGGATGTTGAATCAACCGGGCACTCATTAGGATGAGATAACTCAATGCTTTTGTACTGCAGGTAGCTATTTCATGATCTTTTGCTTGCAAAGGGAAACAGCAGTTCTGATTAAACAATATTTTATCTGTGCTCTTTGTGAGCATAACTCAGTGAAGATGACGATAAGATATGGCTGAGTTTTGAAGGCTTGTGGTTAAAAGCTATATATCTTTAAGGCTACTACCTCATGTGGATTCTCTCCTAATTAGGAGCACCTGTAGAGGCCTGACCAGACCCTGTGGTTCAGCAGCAAAACTGCCGAAGGGCTCTGAAAAGGCAGAAATTTTGCGTTGTCTTTTAATCTAAATTACAACAGGGTTCAAGCCTATGCCAAGCAGAGCAAAGCTATATAATTTATGAGTTATGAGGGCAGCTCTGGGCCCCTCTAAGGTGATTTTTATTGGTGCAGTAGCATAAGAAGTTCTTCTTTACTTGAACATTGGGAACCGTGAGCACTGGAAGGCCTGGCTTATAAAGAGGATCCAGCCTGTGCTAGTACCTGTGTAGCCCACAGATATTCAGGTAAGCACGTTTGCATTTCTCCTCTTTTTTTGAGCAATGGCTGAGGAAGAGGTTATGCTGAGCCCTTCTGCAGCATGCTAGAGGCTTAGCATGGGCTGTATGCTGTGTGACTATATCAGGGACAATTTTAAGACAACAGTTTGGGGTTCACCGTGAAAGTTTGAAGCCTGATAGAGACGATCTTTTCTGCTTTGTTTGATTCATTGTCTGCCTTTGTTTTAGAAGGCTCAGTTGTGCCAAACCTCACCAGTGGTGTAATGGAACTACCCACACTAATACAAACTGCACTCAGCTGTAATGATGGATTTGGGACCTTGCTTTGTCTGTGTTTTGAAGAAGTCTTATTCCTATGCACGAACAAGTATTATTTAAGAACCAGTCCTTGAGTCAAGTAGAAAACTATTGGCTGTAAATATAACATGTAAAGAATTATTTTATTTGTTTGCTATGTATTATTAATATAGTCATATACAAACCATAAAAGATGGTTTGTAATAAACTCAGAATTACTGTATAGAAGAGAACTCAACATAAATTTTTTTTGTCAGGGTTTGAGGGGCCTTGGGAGACTTAAATTATAAGCTATTACTGCAAGCTGCATGTTCTGTTCAGCAAGCACTAGGGAAGAGGTGAGAATAGCCTAAAAATATCAGCTAACTGGAAATAAAACTAAGGCAACGTCCAGTTGACCAACATTCAGAAGAAACAGACAGGGCACATGAGCATCTGGCTTCTCTTTCTGTCTCAAAAGGTTTGTTGTGGTGGGGAGGTTTGATACTTTTTTTTTGTTTGCTTTTTTAAACTGTTATTTTTACCCTAATCTTTATAGAAAAAGGGGTGCCTTGAAAATCTTAAGGCTTGGTACTGTTGGAATTATTTCTAGTAGCTTTTGCTCTTTCCTTTGCATCTTCTGTAAATGAAGTTTACTGTACGATTTAAAGTGAAAAGTATGACACCTTGTGTTGTTCAACAGTGCATCTTTTGGTATATATACTTAAAAGGAATGTACTTTTAACTGAACAACAAGGTAATCTTGAGAAATCTTTCTGGATACTAGCTGTTACTGGGATATCGATTTTTGTTTGGCATCCTGTTCTGAAAATTTACTTATGGCCTAGATTCTTCATGTAGTCACATAAAATCTCTTGCACATCCACCACTATGAGGTATGAGCTCAATTTTTTTTCCCAGTGCTTGTTTTAAGAGAGGGGAAAATCTGTTCTGAATTAATATAACCTGGGCTTTACTCAGTGCTTTCCTTGTTTGAGGTTCTCCAACTTATTGTCTATCTGATAAAGCAAAACAATGGAAGCAGTTCCCAGACAGTGTAAGCAGCATCACAGTATATCGATGGGCTGTTAAGACACATAGATGTATAGCTGCACTTACAGGCTATGCTTCTTGGAAAGAGGCTAATTTGATGTACTAGTCTTCCCTCTCTAATGAGTCTTTCTGTTTCTCTGTCCGTTTCCACCATCACTTCCATCCTCTCTCACAACTGTAAAGAATCTCGTTCTGTCCTCTTTATATTTTGTTAGCAGTAACTTCACCAAGAAAGACAGTTGTAAATGAGAAGATTAAACAAGGTAGCTTTGCACTGTGCTGTTTTGTCTGGTGATTTCCCAAAGGTCTTTCAATTTCATATTCTCTCTCTAGGTGTTTGTCACTTTAAAACCTTAGAAAGTTTGCAGTTCTGCCTGAATTCATTAGATAGGGAAATGGGTCACCTCAATCTCAGCAAACTTTGTCTGCCACAAATATTCCCTATTGCATATATGTCCAGCAAGAATAAAAGGTAAAATGACCTTAAAAGCTTTTATTGGTTTTGGTTCCTGATCATTACTGTTAAAACAGCTGTGATAGTTGGTGTCTTAATTTAAATTAAACAAAAAAAACACAAACAAAAAAGCCTCACCCTCTTTGAAGTTGCTCTAGTTTTTATTTGCTTTGTAATGTTACCTGTTGGCTGCTGCAGAGGGAGGGGTGGGGAGATACATTTCAAGCTCAGCTTACCAGTTGCAGCAGAAGAGATTTGTTATTTGAAAGCGTTTTCTTGATGAAAAGCTGGAGCCCTGCCCTCATCAAGCACTGTCACTTGGCATAACTCTCTTGTGCTGCCCAGTTATGCCCCATACGTCTGGGATAAGAAGCACTTCTTGCTAAATGATTAAGAGGGAGACTCTTAGAAATATTTTACAATATCATCAGAACTGAGTCAGGCAGTAGGTTGTCCTTGCAGTCTAAACAACTAGGGCCACAGTTCCAGCCTGAACATGAGTTCAGTGTTCTCATCTTGGAGTTCTTCAGAATTTTAAGCCATTATGGTCTATGACTAACACTGCAGCTTGGATTGGCACAGTCTCAAAGGAAGGTATTTCCCTGCACCTGGAAAAAAATGGATGCAGTCAATGGTCTTTTAAAACATACTGCAAGTAAACTATACAACATCTAGAGGTATCATGTGTAGGTCATTTAATTTCTTCAGCATCATTATCCTTATAACAGGTGTAAGCAAGTACCATAATTCTTTCAAAAATTCAGTAGAAGACTGAATGCTTGATTAGTTCAGGCTAATGACTTACAGGATCTGTACTATCCTTTATTGTATATTTAATGCAATGGGTTTGTTCTGTAAACAGAAGCTCAAGGTCAGATTGCTCTTGCAGGAACTGAACATCAAGAAAAGTTGAAGTGGCTTTTGATGAAAAACTTTTAGTATGTAAAGTATCCTATCTAATATTGATAGAGTTGTTTATAGTGTAATGGAATAATAGCATCACTTTATACAAACAACACTCTCAACATATGCATTAATTAAGTATATAACAAACGTGGGGCTAGATTCACTGGGTGATTATGCACATTGTGGCATGCACTATGGCTCACACTTCGTTTCTGTTGTACCTTTCTGCTCATTGTAAGTCTGTTTAGCTCTAATCTAGAAAGCAAAATGAGCATTGTAAATAACAGGAAAGAAAAAATATTATCAAAAGCATTTTGGAAGCTTTTCCCTCCCTTCTGCCCCAAGACTAGATCTAGGGATGAATATCCTTCTTTGTTTGAATCGAGTAGCAGAAAGTTGTGCCTTGGAGTGATTTAGTGCTGTATCAGCCATGCTTTATCCCTATAATAATGTGTGCAAGTTGTAATAGTTGAATTGGTCACGTTGTTTACCACTGTGAACAAGCACACAACACTGGCCAGTGAAGCCAGGCAGCATTCTCCTTAGATATTTGAAGGCATGTTGCTAGTTCTGGTGGATTTTTCTGTAATATCTCACAGGATGTCTCACAGAAATAGAAGAAAGTGAAATATGAGTCTTCTATTTTTTTTCTACATTGTCCGTGTTTTGCCACCTGACAGATAACAGCAGTGTGTGTGTAGGTTTTCTAATGCTTTGTATAGGTCTTCATTAACCAGGCAAAACTGCTGGTCACATTCCATGGTTTATACACGTCAGGAATATTCATGCTCACCAAGTTGTCTATTGTCTGTCTCTACATTGGCTGTTTCAGGATTTTTTTTTTTGTTATTCACACCATTACTCATATGGCAATTGTGATGGTCCCAGCAACTGACTGAGAAGCACATAGATTTCCCTTCTCAGCTTTTCTTCTGTAATTGTTCCTTTTAAGACTCAGTAGTGCTAATACAGAATTGAGTTACAGTTGTTCGTAAATAAGATCACTGTCTACTAACCTCTACCAAAATGTTTTGAGCATTTTACACTTAAACAAAACCTCTTTAAAGGGCTATTTGCACCTAAAGTCTGGTTATTGTGTGGACTAGTGCTTGTCATAGGAGCAGACAGTGGAAGTCTGCCCAAATCATTCACTTCCTTCAAAATCTTCTGTTGGACATTCTCTGTCTTGGTTTGGTGCTGGAGACACAGTGTGTGTCTTGTTGGTCACTGTATTGCTGTGACTACTCTCCAGATCACACAGAATAAGTAGCTCACCAAACTGATCAACAGGCTCAGAAACACTGTAATGAAAGACCTTGCACCAGAATATGTACTATGGGGAAAGTGCATTTTGTAATGTGAATGGCCAGCACTTAAATGCAAAGGTGATATCTGTCTAAGATAAGTGGAGTGTGTCGGTGAGTACAGAGGTAAGTCCACCCTGGAAAAAAGCAGGGCATGGTGGGGTAGCTGCTGAAAGGCTGCTAACAGCAGACATCAGGAATCTATCTTCACACAAACAAAATCCCTTGAATTATCAACTCGAACCAGTCTATGCTTTGAAGCAGGAAGGACAACAGACCTGGGAAATCTGAGCATTGTGTGCTTTGCACTCCTTGTTCTGTAAGGTCTTCAGAGGAGGGAATAACTCTATGGTGGTGGAAGATGATCTGGATGCTTCCTATAATGATGTTCTTAGCTAGTTGAGCAGCTGGCTATAGTCATAGTAGTACTGTATTGGAAGAAGCCTTGAAGATCAGGAAGTGCCAGTGTCTTTTGTTGAACATCTGTACCCTGTTTAATCCTTCAGAAAACAAGATGAAATACAGCAATGCTCTTTAACTAAGAGAATATTCAGACGGCTAAAGGAAAAAATATTGCTACTAAAACAAGTCTCACAATAATTCCTGAAGTATCACCAGGAAGGCACAAAAATCAGGACAGGCTGCCCGAAAAGAGTAATGTCTGGTGTTGTCACTGCTGCTGACTAAATAGCTGCCTCTATAAGGCAAAAGGAAGTCTCTAAGAAATCAGTGGATGGCTATTATTGTACTTGTTCCTAGAATTAAAACCTGAGGAAAGAGGGAAAGAAATACTTGGGGATATGGAAGGAAGTAACCCTATTTTGCATGGAAACAGCATGTTTGAAGAGCAAGTCTAAAATGCATGTTTTAAAGCATGCACTACCCAGCACAGTTTCACAGAGAAGGCAGAGTTTCATATAGCACAGTATAGTTTGGGGGTTTTTTCAAAAGAAAACAACAGACAGTTGTCTCCTGGGTAACAGTTAAGAAGACGGGAGAATGGTGCCACAAGAAATAAAAATAAGTAAATCCAAAGCATGGATTCTGGCTGTGCATTGAGACGGAAATAAAACATGGCTTCGGTCGGCAACCTCATTTAGGGGGCAGGGATTACTGTACTGTCATAACTGACTTAAAATGCAGCTTGGTTGATTGTAACACAAGAACTAGGAAATCTGGGAAAAAGTAACTGTATTCTCTGTAAGACTTCTGTTGTACTCAAGACAAATACTTCAATTTTGGTTAAAATCTATGGATTCCTCCCCTCCTTTACTCAGGCAGTACTTGTATAAAGATGCTACAACCCTTTATCAGTGTAAAAGTCTAACCCTACAAACTTGCTAGAGAACTTCTGTATCCACTTTTCATTTCAGCTAAACCATAAGATCCCACATGCATGAAGTAGCTTGTGTGTTTTTTACAGGTTCAGAAGAACCACACCATGCTAGTAACTTTAATCTCAAACTCTTCAGTACTGCCATAATTTGTTTTCCTTGGGTGTTTCCATTAATGAACATTGCTTATTCACAGTAAGTTTCAGCACAGTTCAGCTGCAGCTGCTCTAGTTTTGATCCATTATGCAAATAGAAATGTCGGTGTACTTCCCTAAATTTTAGCTTTGATTTATTATTTTTTTTTAATCTGTGCTAATTTTGGGACTACTTGGCAGTGGTGTATAGCTTAAAAAAAAAAGCATTGGTGGCTTAAATGTTGTTGCCAGGTTTCTGTGGTTTACTTTTGCCCATACCAAGCATTAAGCAATTAATCTCAAGGTTTTAGGCATGACAAAACAAAACAACCTCTCAGATGTGGCTTACTGTCAGTTTCAGAAAACTTTCATTGGCAATGAGAAATTTCTAAAAGAGAACAGAATATTTATAAGCAATGACAGAAAGCTTCTGTGAGCAGAGACTAAACCTGTTTACCTGTTTTCCAAGTATTCTGAAGCACTTGATAGGTCAAAACAAAGATCTTGTCTGAGTTGGCTACAGTTCTTAAATGCATATTTTTTATAACATCTTCCTGAAACCTAAATGATTTTTTTACCTTTAAAATATTTTTCTCCATTTGAGGTTTGATAGACACGCCTCAGGTGAAAAGTTGGCACCAATTTCAAAGCAAAGGAGTTAAGGACAATGTGCTTGTTACTGGAAAGTTTATTAATAATGGTAGTTCAGAGAAAGCCTAGTAGAGTGTTAGCAGAAGCATAAAAGGAAGCCATGTAGAAATGACTTTTACAGAGAAAGTAGCAAATGTTTTTGGGCTTCCTGTTGTGAGATGTGCGTTCAGGTTCTTGTATGGGAAAAACAAAGAGACTGAGAGGAAACATAACCATTTGCCAAATACTTTCAGTATTTCTAACGGGTGCAGAAGGAACATGGTCTCTGCTACAGCTTTCGCAAACTTCATTAGAACACAAAGTTAATGACCTAAAATAACCAAGGTTTGTACAATCATATTGTCCCATTTTCCGCTGACAGATTTGGAGATTTTGGCCACTTTGAACCAAATTTGACAGCAGAATTTTTTAAGTTTTGGTGAACATCACTACCTTTGCGAGCCATTGTATGAGCAGAGAAGTGGTGTTGTAGGTAGTGCTAGAGAATCTGCCTATGGACATGTTAGGTGTTGCCCATGCTGATCCTGCTAAGATTTGAGACAAGCATCAGGGTCATCTCCCAATAAGCATGGTGTAGCACAAGAAGCATGGAGAAGTAGAGTAGGAGAAGCTAAGGGTGTGGATCTGAGGGTAAGAGTATGGCTTCTCTTTTTCTAACAGAATTGCTCTGTGCTGCTAATGAAGCAATTTTAAACCAGTTTTTACTCACTAACGTACTCTGCCAGTGCTGTAAATGCCCCAAGTAATATTTTGAAAGTTTTGAGGATTCGAGTCTGTCACTCACTGAGGGGAATTCCTATCTGGAAACAAGCCTTCTCTCCAAAAATCAAGAAACATAATTGATTTTCTGGGGAAAGAGCTGTTCACCCCTCCTAACTGTTCTCTTACTGTTTAATAAAGCAGAAAACCCACATTTTCTCTTCCTGAATGAAGCAACTTACCCTGCTTTCTTACCATCATTTCTGACTTACTACAGATAACTAGAACAAAGCTCAGCTATGTTGTTCCCCCAAAACCCTTCTCCTATCTTCATGTTACCTATTGTCATCCCATTTATTTTAAATAGTTGGTCTCTATATAGTTACCTCTTCTCTTTATCCTCTTAGGGATCCTATCAATCCTACACTTGCTATCCCATTTCCTGTTCTTGTGAGCCCTTGGATCCCTTTATGCCTTTCCATGTACCTGTTTACAAGCTACATTTAAGGGCCCAGCTGCCACTATAAGACTAAAAATTGAACCAAAAATAACTGCTTCCACAGGGAAGCACCTTTACTGATAAGGCCATCAAATTACAGGAAAAAATAGAGATGTAGAACATTAGTCCCGTACAGCCAAAAGCAATTATTAGTATTCAAACAATGGCAAAACCAGCTGGGTAGCAAAACAAGGTTCAATATAGCCAGGAAAAAAACCCATGTAGCAAAATGCTTTAACTAAGTAGTGTTACTCAGGCAGTCTTGTCTTGCTTACTATCTAGGTAACTGAGATGTAGTCTGGGCTTTGCTGCCCAAAAGGCATAATTATGATGGGGGTTTGCTCAAGGAAGAAGGCCGGCACCGTGGTTGTTGTACCAGCAAACTTACAGTGACGGTGGGTGTCCACTACAGGTGGGACAGGAAGGATAACTGCTACAGGAGTGGGTAAAAACTCAAAGATTTCCCAAAAGACTAGGCCATTCCTTTCTCTTAACTCTCCGCCTACCCTCGTGACGAGCCACCACAAGGTCATGTGCTGGAAGGAGAGGTTGAGGAAATCAACAAATGGCAGTTTCTGTGAGAGGAATCTGGCTGCATAGGTGACAAGTGTATCAGCCCCGGAAAGCAGTGCAGTCACAGCTATAAAGATTGACAGGGACCTCTGCAGACCATCTTGTCATTAACACTGGGTCCAATTGGACATGGCTTTTTCTATATAAGTCCTTAAACTCTCCCCAGGCATGGAAATTCTGCAGACTCTTTGGATAAAGTTCTAGTACTGCACAACTACCCTCCTGGTGAAGCTGTTCATAACATCCCATCTTAATCTCCCAATCTGCATTTTGTGATCATTGCCCTTTTCTACCATCTGCCAGTCTTGAGAGTAGGTTTTTCAAGGGGGGAAAAAAAACCTAGTATTTTCCACATGGAAGGCAAAGAATTAACTTGTATCTGTATACTGGTGATCACTAGGAAGTAAGAGCTAGACTGAATAATATGCCATATCAAATATACCACTAGTTGTGCTCATAACGTGCATATAACTAGGAATGCCACCACTCTACACCTGAATTCTTGATTTGAAACTAGGATCCACAGATTCACCCTGTTTACAGGGTTTGCCAAGGGGCAGGAGGATCACAGTTAATGAATGGCCATCTTTATTTCTATAGTTCCTGTTTTAAAGCAATATGGAAATGACAGATAAAGTGACAGTCCTACACTGACTTTGGTGAGTTGTTGTGGAGATGCTGTGGAAGGCCAGCCACCACAAAATAGACTGTAATAGAGGTGCTGTGTAAGGACAATGAGCTGCAAGATGCTATAGAGACAACGGTTAAAATACTGGCTTGGAATAGGATGGATTGAATTAGCTAATGTGTGTTTAATTTTAGATGTAGGCACTCATTTGCATATTGCTGAGGTTAGGACAACATTTAAGAAATAAAAATCTGTACAACCCATGGTGCTGTTCTCTCTTTGTGAGCCTGCAGAGCTAGGAGGGTGGCTGTGGTTGGGAAGCGTATACAGTTTGCATTCATCTTCCTGAGCGTAGAGGTGGCTCATACACTTTTGAGTCATTAACATAAGGGAAATAAAATTTTCTACAAAATGAAAAAAGGAGCAGGAGAGCTTATAGCCTCGTTTCCTACATAATTTTGCATGGGACCTAGGTAGTACAAGGGCTAGCTTGTTCACAATCAAATAGCTTATCTGTTCGTGCAGACCCTTTCTTGACTTTCATTTAATTTGATTCCTCTTCAAAATACTTTCTAGTCTTCTGCCTTAAAACTGAAAAACTTTTTCTTCCTCTTCTTGAATGTCCATAAAAAGACAATCTTTAAGAGTTTAGGAAAAACTGACTGGGTGCTCCTGCTTTCAGTGCCTGCCATGGTCCAACATTAGCTTTGCTAGGAATGTCCATCTTTGCCTCTTGAGTTAAGGATACACTTTCTAGTCTGAAGAAATACAATTAGACCCAAACAATGCTTGGTACTCTAAGGACCCTATGCATAACCAGCAAGTGTAAACCCATACTACTGTCAGATACTAAAAAGATGCTGCAGCAAGCGTGTCCAAGTGGCATTGATAAGCTTTTATCAAAAGCTTATAACCTCGTCAAATATGGATGGATTTTTTTTCTTGAAAAAGCCCAGGATCCCTCCTTGACCTGTGTTCCATTCATTCTCTCATTCCATTTTCACACATACATTTTTTTACTGGAGGAGACACAGAAAAATTATTACCATAATTCTCGGTAAATTGTTAGAATTGAGAGCTTTACACACATACACACATTAAAAAATCAAAAACAAAACAAAATTCCCCACTCAAACTCATCAATGCACTGGGTATGGAATACATAAGCCTAAAGGGCTGAAATCTTGCAAAATTCTAAGCAATTGTAAACGCATTTTTTGAGAAAGAAGTGATGAGCAATGACGTATCAATGTTACAAGGTTCGTCATTAACCAGTTCAGACTATGCTTTATCTGTTGTGTTCACTTACCTTTTATGAGACTGATTAAGTGATATTTGATTCTTGGTGGGTTTAAATCTTAACATGTGAAGTGAAGGATACTTTTAAAGAGTGGTTAGTATGTACTGGAAAACATTATAAAACACTATACCTAATTCTCTAAGTTCACATCAAATGTGATTAATCTGGTAGGATAGTAGTAATAAGGTTTTTTTTTAACTCAGTCTCAGAGTTAAAAGCCAAGATAGGTTCCTTCATTTTGGTTCATCATCAATAATAAGATATATGTAGGTCAAACTAGACTTTCATTGACAATTGCATAAAGTTATAGAGTGGTGCTGGCTGAAAATAAAAACTTATCATCTCAGCCTTCATATTTTTTGTGGGTTTTTTTAGCCTTCAGCATATTCTTGGCTGAACCTGTAGAGCTGACAAGACAAAAAGTAGCAAACCTCCTGCATTAATAAAGGAAGCTACTAGTCCACCAGGATACAGTGTTCATCAAATGCATGAGCTGAATATAAAGGTGAGAGAAATTAAGATGGAATATCAGATACTCTGAGAATGTGGTGTTGCTGTTGATTGGTGTTGTTGGAAACACCGATGCAAAGGTAGCAGAAATGGTGAATAACTAGGCATTAGTAAGGGATAATCTCTTCATGTTTTATAAGGGATAGCACAGGGGTAGAGACCAGGAACTCAACTGGAAGTAATGTACTGGCAATATATTTCTCTGTAGGTAAATCAATAAACAACTGGATTTTTCCAAATAAACTCTCCAAAGGTAATCCTACTGGTCTGCACAACTACACTGTGCACAGGAACAGTAAGAATCAAGAGGGTCAATGTGTCTTTTGTAGATTTCAAGCCTCCCATTTTGTTTAAGCCTCTTGTTTTTTTCAAATAACATGGCTTCCTATTCAGTCTAACCAAGAGATTACAAAACCCCTAATCATTATTGTTTAGGTAGTAAACTTTCATCTGCAGAAATGAAAAAAGGATGTAAACCAACACATGTTTTGCAGTAAAAAAAAGTGTGCTTACAATCAATCTCCTCTATGGGACTGTGCACAGCTTTGGGCTAGAGGGAAGTTTGATAGATAGAACAGTTAGTTTCCCTTTCTCTTGCCCATTTTTCTGTAGGAGGGGAAAGCTTTGAGCAGTTATATGCCATATCAGGTGCAGTGGGGAGGAAAGGATATGTGGAAGAGATGTTTATTGTAAAACTGAGCGCAGCTACATTTGTTAATCTCTGTCAGTACACTGTCTCTATATGCTGTATTAAAATATTTATTAACATTACAACTGAACCACAGATGTTTAGTCAAAAATTGTTGTAAGGAAATCAGGCGCTTGAGTAAAAAAATCTTCCAATCCACAAGTTTCAGGAAAATAAATAAGGGGTAGTGGATAATGAAGATGAAACTAGGCCAGTACAAAAGTACTCTGGAGAAATCTCAATGCACAAGTAACACCCCAGGAATCTCACGCAGAGCAGGAAATTACCTTAAAGCTCTTAGGGCACTTTCTGCGCCAGTGAGGTAATGGGAACAGACATGCAAGAAGTGTTTGACCTCATCGACCTGCAGGTGATTTGAGCCTTGCTAGTGCTTCAGCTACTGATGGTCTATTGACATGAAGCTTGCAAAAGATGTAGTAATGCATTTATGTTTCAGAGAAAAAACAGACTACTGTTAGCAAAAATATAATTAAGTTCTTAAGGAGTGGCAGCTGATGGTCGAGTAAAGGACAGAGAGCAAAACACAAGACAAGTAAAGGACAGAGAGCAAAACACAAGACAAGTAAAGGACAGAGAGCAAAACACAAGACAGGTAAAGGAGAAAGAGCGCACTTGGTGCCTTGATGAAGGGAAAGGCAGCAGTCTAGGTTAATATTAGACAATCCAATTGACTAAACACACCAGTGAAAGAAATCCTATCACTGCCACAATGAAGAAGCTAAAGCTTTAATCAGAACCTGAAACAACTACAAGAAATGGAGCAGTCAGAAGGAAAGGTTGAAATCTTGAATGATTCCCTCATTTTCCACCCTCCTCAGTCAGATTGCTTTTCTTCTATTTTTACTTGCCCTTTCTCCTCTCCCCAGTGAAATTACTCTGTGGTCGCAAGTGATTAGTAAATTTTCCTTAGCATTTATTTGCTTGCGATCTGATCTTTTAGTCTCAGAGCTGAGAAATATTAACATGATGGAACCTGAGATATGTTTTAAAAAACAAAAGTGCACTCACAGACTAGCCTATCTTCCTATCTCACACTAATTCTGCTTGGTCCAAAATAAAGTATTCAGCACTAGATAGTGACCTGGTCTCAACACTAGTGGATTCAATTCGCTTTTGATTCAGTCTCAATCTAACTGGCAGTAGAACCAGCTCCTCTCCATTGATGCATTTTTATATCATTAGCATCTAGACAACCTAGCTGTGGTCAGACCCCTGTTTTTCTAAAACCTATGCTTGTACACAAAGCAAGATTGTAAAACCTTTGCAATACTAAGATTAAAGATAATCAACTCTTCAGTAAGTCTGTTGTGGAGTAGGCTGCTAGCTGAAAATATGAAACAAGTGAAGCAAATCTTTGTCCACAGACTGGCTGAACTGTGGTTTCAGCACAAAATAACGTTACAATGTTTTACAAATAGCTGCCTGCCAAATGAATCACAATAATGGTCTATACAGACACACTTTATCTGTCCCCATAGTGAGGTAACATAGCTTAGATAGACCTTGCGTGAAAAAAATATACTGTGTCTTTTGAAGCATTTCACTTCTCTGAAGAAACACTGGTGGTGTCATGGAAGCTGTACACACAACAAATCATTTTATTGCCTCTTCAATATAAAAGAGAGCAGAGTGTCTTGGCGCATCAGGGAAATAAATTCTATGGTCTTTCAACTAAAATACAAAATAAGTATTGTGGCAGCACTCCCATGAGTGAGTTCTAAATCTTCCAGAGAATATGGTACAAATTTTAGGATCAGAGGGTGTGCCCAGTGAAAACCAAAAGTCATTTTTAAGCTAAAAACTCTTAACTAGGTGAAGTCCATTTCACTGCTTCTCTCTATAGTAAACAAGGCACATGCTGTTTTATGCTCCATGTGACAATTTTGGGGCTTTTAAAAGGAATGGAGCGTGCAAGGGACTGCGTAGTGAAATTTCAGCATGTTTAGTTGAGGAACAGATGGGTAAAAACTTGAGTCCATAGCCTTTGAATTCTTCCATGTATGCTTACTTTATGCCCATAAATCATCTTTTTTATTTCATTGGAGTACCTCATATGTCAAGCTAAGTCAGTCTCCATGTGCAAGTAAAATGCCTTCTGCTGATCCTGCAGCGATCTTGCACAGCTTCTTGCAAGCTATTACTGCATTTAATCCTCTGTGTGTGTGCATTGTTATGTGACAGTGTTGTGTCCCCATAAGCATTCCAAGGCATTAGCCCATTTCTGAGAACAACTTTATTACTGACCTAATGGTAAACATGCAGAAATGGGGAGAGATGAGCTGCTGATCCACAGGTTAGAAGATTTAATAAACATGAATTTTTACAGACAAGCTGCAATAAATATTGTGGGTCTTCAGAATAAGCTCAATCTGCTGTTACTGCTGTGAAGCCTAAGTGTAGTGTATTTTATCAGTATCATGGGCTATCATCAGTATTAATTCTTGCTAGAGTTGCAATGAAAAAGGTGAATAAACTTTAGTAATTGGGCCTTTACTTGAAATGTAAACATATGATTTAACAGATTGCTGGAACGGATTATATATTAAAATGAAACTGAGTTGTGTTACTTTAGAACACTAACTTCGGTGAATGAATGCTGTATGAAGAAAAATAAATTCCCCAGAATTCCAGTGTCAGCAGTTTAAAATGCATTCATCGCTAATTGTATGTGACAAATGTACAAACAGTTAACCCCACCTGTAAGATGGGTTCTTCATTGTGTTGTCAGGTATCTAACATTGTTTTTAAATCACATTCTGAGCCCATCTCCCTGGTGTTGCCATGCTATTATAAAAGTAAAGGCAACTATTATCTCAAACTTACAGAGTATTTGTCATCCTCTAGTTGTTAAAGATTTTTAGCAAGTGATGTGTTAGTTTATGACTTCAAGGTGAACAAGGTATGAACTTGCAAAGAAATTAATTTAGAAGTACCTTCTAGCATTTTTATTCCAAAGGACTTAAAGCAAGGTGAAAACAGCAAAAATACAAAAAAAATTATATTGTCTCCTGTTTTATTGTTTAGTTGTGTCTAGTGCCCAGCTGTGCTAATCATTAATGAAGCCAAACATGTTGGCTGTATTTAGAACCTCTGCAGAAACAATTAAACCTTTAATAGAGATACTTAATAATACCTTTGTTCTCAAAACCAGCCTCTTCACTGTAAATGGCAACTAGGCCTTTTTGCTATTTTCTCTTTCTTTAGCTTATTATATATAAATAGTTTTGGTTTGGTTTTTGAGTAGCCATACTTGATGGATATGGGTTGAAAAGTAAATGTAATTTTAATTGTCAGGTGGAAAAACTTAATTCAAGGAACAAAATTAATATACTGGACTGGAGGGTTTTTTGGGTTTTGTGTTCTATGTTGTTGCTGTAAGTATTATAATGCCCCATAATGTTTGGTTTGTTTTTCTATTTCACAGGTAATGTTTTACTGAGAAAACTTAAGAGATCCAATAGTTTACAAAAGCAAAACGCTCAACCATATTTCGAATTGCTTGTATCTGTATAACAAAGTGGGAAACTCAAAGGGGCTAGTTTGTAAATTAACTACCTGAACCATGTGATCTAGCAAAGCTTCCAAAGAATGAAGAGTATGCTTAATCTGGTAATAACTTCTTTGATCTGTTACTACCAAAGCAACGTAATTGGTGTTGATTTCTCAAGAGCTTCTCTTTCAAATCCACTTTATTCTCAATTACCTGGAAAATTTCACTTACCCTTCTAAAACAATTTAAGGCTGAGATTTTTCAGAGCCCAGTGAACTCCAGGTGCCTAGTGCCTACTGAATTCCAGTGGAAACCACAGACTTTCACAGGAGGCTCACCCTTATGTGTTGTTTTCCAGCTGTTTCATTTAAAGACACTTTTGGCTTTGTTGTGGCTGTAACTGCCATGACACAAAGCTCTGATGTTTAAAACAGATCTTGTCAATCTAGTTTTCTTAATATTGCATCTTTCTGTCACCTCGATGTTCCTCTTCTGCCCTGCCCCGCCATCTGCCACAATCTCTGGAAAGAGCTAGAAGGACATAGGCAAAGACTGGTACCTCCAGCCTACGGCGATCTTCCATGCCAGTGAGCATAATTCAGCTCTTGTCAAGCTATAGTGAACTTCGCAGAGAGCAGTCGTACAGGCATACACTTCTTTTTCTGCTATATCATACTCCTATCTAGACCTGCTGAGGTCTGGGGGTTTGTTCTGTTTGGGGTGGGGATGCCATATGAGAAACTTGCAGTCGGGAGGTCAGTTCTCATTGTTACTCCAGTGTGTCCTGCAGAGAATGGATAACCATGGTTAGTCACTGTTTGAACACTTCATTCATGTCATTAGTTAACTAAAGAATTGGGGAAGAGGGGGAAGTTTCCTTTGTGCTCTTAATCCAGCCTTTCTTTCAGAAGTTTCTGTGTATTGGAACTGCTAGTTGCTGTGGTATTGGTCCCTTCTGCATCGTAACTTCTGTCAGTGAAAGAATTTCATTCTTATTTATTCTATGGGAGAGTTTCTTGGGGTTTGGTTTCCTTTTTTTTTTTCCTTAGTGCTGCTGACTTGCTTTCTGTTTGATTTACTGTGTTTAATTAGCTGTATTTTTTCAGTAGGTTTATATGGGCCTATATTAGCTTGGATTCTTCCATCCTTTGCTCTCCTACTAGTTTCTACCAAGTGAGTTCATGTGAATATAATTTGATAATTATATATTGTGTAAAGGCAGTAATATAGCCACTCAAGTTCTTCTAGGTTCCTAATTGAAAATAGAATTATCCTTCGTAGTTTTGGAGTGGTGGTTTGGAGGGTTTGAGTTGGGTATTTTGAGTTTTTTTGTTTGTTTTTGTTTTAATGATCCTGCTAATCTGTTGTTAAATACAGATAATGCTGGCATGTGTGACAACCTTTGAATAAGTGAAGTTATTTCTGTGTTTTTATTTTACTTCCTTTCAGTTCAACATCACTAAAAGCTTGTAGTTTTCCCACTTACGATCAAAAGAATGTAAAAACTTTTAAACCCTTTCCTGCTATAGGTCCTGACATATGATATGCTGCCATCATAATAGCAGGGATTTTTTTTTTCATTTGAGGAAATGAAAGGGCAGCGTTCCACATCACTTCAACCCTCTCCGACACACACTCTTAATTTCCATTTTGTATGCCAGTAAAGGCCAACATGAATCTGAAACATCATTTGTTGTCCAATAATACTAAAAAAGATTCTAAGATCCTATTCTTTCCCATCTACACTAGCATACAGCCCCATTTTATCTTCTTGTACACCCTCCTTACATGCAGCTGTTAAAATATTTGACATAAGGTTTTTGCTGTCCTCATTCTGGAGAAGAAGTGTTTAAACTCCAGCTTTCTGTAGAAATACACGTAATGCTACAAGTGGCTATCACTTGCTTGTTTGCTGTCTTGCAAATACATGTAGACTTATATTACGTCAGTTTTTACGTTTAAACATGTTACATAAAATTCTCAATTAAAATTGGTCATGAGCTTCAGAGCTGCAGTCTGTAGTTAAGATTAACAGAGCTCGTAGCTGAAGAGTTGCTCAGTTTTCGTTTTGCTCTATCTCACGTAAATCCATCCTAGTATCAATTTTCTGCCTTTTATTCTGTATTTAAAATACTTGCTTACCTTGGGGCTTGGGATGGAAGCAGTCTTTCCAGCCAAACTGCTGCATTAGCCTTTAATCAGTTGTCTGGAGGAGGCAAAGTTAAAACTTTTAATATTTTCCTAGACTGATGACTTCCTGGCTTTCCTTCATTCTTTATTTCTTCCTTATAATCCCAAATCTGGTTTTTTGGATCCACTGAGCACCAAAGGTACCTGGGGTTTGGAGGCCCAACACTAGACTGTTTATCTTTCCAATTTAGGAGCTAAAGAGAACCACAAAGGCTAATGAGGACAGCAGCTGTAGGACCAGCCTGTTTTTATCAGAATGTTTCTAGTCTATTTGTAGTGGAGAAAGTCTAAAACATATAAACTGGTCAACAGATTTAAAAGCCTGAATAATTTTCTTTCTTTGATGCTTTTTCCAAACTCTTTCCCAAAAGCACAGGACAACTTTAGAGACTGCAAGGGTGTTCCATTCAAGTTTGCCAGAGCTCCTTTCAGTCTGCAACAGAGCTAGTGCTTGTGTCATTTCTATCTTCTTCCCATTTTGGACATGCTAGAATGAGATTGAGAGCCTGAAGAAGGGACATCTCAGTAGAACTCCCACCAAAATTACCTGCACTCTGACAGGGCTCCTCCACTGCCTCTGAAAATGCCTCTCCATGAGCATGACACAGTTTTAGCTCCAGCTGTCTCTCAGTAGCATGAGGGGCACTCAGACTCAATATAAGAAAGGACATATTCCATAAAATAAAGATGATAGTTTTGGGGAAACAGTTGGAGGAAAAAAAAAGGTTTCTAAGTGAAGGGAAGAAACGCCTTTTCCACTGGAAGATAATTTCAGTTTTACCAGGAATCACCTCTCTCCTCTTAATCATTAACCAAAGTACCCACAACTAAAATCCATTGCCTGTCTCCAACATCCTGCACCATGCTCTGTCTCCTACATCCAGTCACAACCAAAAGCAATGAGTAGCAACTACTAAGCCCAGTCCTACAGAATCACATTTGCCCAATTACACTGCCTCCAGTTCTGATATGAGCCCCAGGATCTGTGCACTGCGTTCCAGTATATAATATAGACAAGTCCTCAAATCATCACATTGCCTCACATTAAAGAAAGGGCTTTTGCTGATTTAGTGTCAATGATTGCTTTATCCTGAATGTCTCTTTCATAGACTGGACCCTTTTCCTGACTCCAAAGTTAGAAATGTTGTCAAGAGTATGTTCCTGTGGAGGAGGACAAGATAAGATAATGTACAATGCCACTAAACCTAGTGGCCTCCATTAATTTCTTATGAACTTATGTAGTTTGCTTTTTAGTTCAGCTGATTAAAGAAACGTCAAACAAATATGTAATGCTTTAAATGTGTATGTGTAGATCTATCTATATATGGGTGTCAATTTTAAGGATGGAAGAGAGCCTAGAAAATCCTTATACAAGCTTTTTAATTAGGATTCACAAACTACTTTTTATTTGGCCTGAGGCCCAGTGTAACCATATTATGATTTCCTGGCATGAAACTGTGACTCTGATGGTGTAATTCTTCTGTGAATGACTAAATAAAGTTTCTGGTGAAGCGTTAAGCACAGAAGAATGGATGACCTTCAAAAAAATCACTTTTCAGTACCTGAGAACTTGGCTGGGAACTGCACTAGAAGCACACAGAGCTGGGCATTATACCTCAAACACTCTTGCTTCCTTTTATCTTGCACCTCACCTCATCCTGAGGCCCTCTCTTATCAGTGTCACTGCAGTGAAGAAGCTCTAGCTTTTTCTTTGTGAGGACAAAGGGCTTCACAATCCAGTTGGAAAGCAAATGACTTCTTGCAACCTTTCAAAGTAATTCACCAGGTGATAGTTTTCTTGCCAAAAGGGAGGCTAAGCTCAGCTCCTGGGTTCCTGTTGACTTTCAGGCTCCCTAGGAACTGGATGAAGCTGAATGCCCTCTGAGCAAAGCAGGAAGATGCATCCTTGATTACCAAACATTTTTTGTCCACGATTACCCTTCAGTTGGTAAAACAGATAAATGGCTGTAAACTGGGGGGAATGCCGAGCAGGAAAGCAAACATTTCCACGTTCATGTGAGCTGTTTCCTTGCTCACAAATGCCCATGTTCCAAATATGCTATTAGAATCAAAAGATCATGCTAACATTGCTGCTTTCCATACAGCAGTGAACTGGGCTTTACATTACTGTGGGGAACTAAGTATCTGGTCTGGAAAGGGAGGTAAAATACATTGGCAGTGTCACCTACACAATTCAGAAACGCCACTTCCTCCAAGCCATCAATAGCCTTGCATGCTGGCAACTTTGTCTGTTAAAAAAATAACTTTTACAGGGACAGCTGCTGACTGTCAGTCAGCTCAAACCAGAGAGCTGCTGAATGAGAGAAGGTGCATATGGCATATACAGCATCCTCCTCTCCTTGAGAATCTGCTGAAGCCCCAGATTTTGGTGTGGTGTTATTGCTGCTACCAGGCATCACAACTCTGCTTTGACTGCAGTATGTGCAATGAATTACTCTGTTTCCTTCTTTGAGGTTAATTAGCTGACCTCAGATGCAATGTTGCTGAGTGAAGTAGCTCCAGCTACAGACAGGCTCTGTAGAGATGACTTTCTGCTCAGAAAATATTCCAGGTTGTAGTCACACTGTGTAGATGAATTAAGGCCACTGCATTCCTAATTTACGTGATTAATGTGGGCCACTGATACTCACCTTGGTGGGAGACAATTCTAACAGCTTGGGATCTTACTAACCTCAGTAGTTCTGCTGGTGGATGTCCCAGTGAAAAAAACAGCAAACAGTTAGAATTTTGGGATCCTTCCACACTGGGATTCCTGGTTTTGAAATGCAGAGGTATTGCAAAAAGCGCATTTGATAATAAGTATATTAACTATCATATGCATACCCTGCAGAGTGATGTTCTTTCCAATTAAACAGGCAGTAACAAAACCAGATTACGCTGGATAGGGAGTGTTCAACAGCCCAAAGTGGATTTTGGCAGGAAGAACACCACAAAGAGTAACACACCCCTCTTGGGGAAAAAAAAAAAAGTAGAAAGTGGAAAAAGACATTGAATTTTAATGACCAGATGTAATCAGAACTTTGATCTTGATTCCAAGAAAAGACAGCTCAAGCCATTAGTTCATGTCTCAAAAGCAGGCACAGGCATTGGTTTAAAATGGCACAGGCTAAGCTTAATGATACTCTCATACCTATTTAATCTACAGAATCAAAGACATCTGTTTTTATTGATAACCAAAGACCCTTATAGTTTTTAAATACATTCTGTAAAACAGATGAGCCACTGCTCTTCAAGAAAGGATGTTTCACAATAGTAAGAGGCAGTATGTTTAAATTAGAGTGAATATTTGTTCTCAGCCCAATTTCGTACTGACTTTATTAAATAATGCCTATCAAACTTGAGTCACAGAATTCCTATCGTGATTATAAAATCAGCAAATGATAAACAGGAGGCCATTGTTTTAGTGAGTATTTAGCAGTCTATAAATAAGCTTGGAAGTACTCATGTTCCTCACAGATGTCTTAACTGAAACGCAAGGCCATATGTAAGAAGCTGCAGAATATGAAACCAAATACATCTAAGTATTTATTGGGATGTCCATAAAACTGCTGTTGCCACCAGGAGTGAGGAGATGGGGTGGGAACAAGGATCCCTTGAAAAAACTTGCTTAAACTTCAGAGGAAAAAAAGAACTAGCTTGTGCACAAGTTAGGATTTCACTGAGGAGAATAATTCTGCTGAAGAGCACGGAATAGCAGAGAAGAGGAAAGAATGGTAGAAGCAGAAGGAGCATTTTGGTTTTATAAATATGAATAACTGTCATCAGCTAAGCCATCCCTGTAGCAAGCACAGAGATCATGGGAATTAGTGGGGGAAAAAAGGCAGGTATTACCATATTTGAAGATCATGATCCTGTTGCAGTTAATGAAAGCTGAATGGCTCAAATGCCATCTGAAGGTCTAAATGCCATTATAGCTATATTTAAGATCTCCTCCCAGATCATATATATAGTCACATGATTAACGAACTACTTCTTGCAATCCAAAACAGTAACTTGCATAGAAAAGCCATTCAACAGGGTTTTTTTAATTCATTCACACCAAATACCTTCTATTTTCTACAGTCAAATATGTTGTGGAGTTTTGGGTGGGGTTTTGTACGTGCATTTCGGTGTTTAGTGGGGTTTTTTTAAGTCTTTCCTAAGAAAATGTAAGCTCAAGCTCTAGGAGCTCCAATCTCCAGTAGGTTTTCACCATTCTAAAACTAAGGCAAACTGATAGTGCTTTTATGGGTTTTCCTCATCCTTCTTTGTTTTGGTCATAGTTCCTACCTTACTGAGTTTTACAAGATACATGCTGTGTTCCTGTTGATTCATTCCCTTTGGGAAAAAAAAATCAGCATGCATCCTCCTGCTCCTTACCTATGGGATGCATCTCGAGTAATTCTTTGCAGGTCTCTCTCAGCCATTACACTCCTTGCTTCCTAAGAAAATCTGAGAGGATTATGCCAAAATTTGTTTTCATATAAGGAAGTTAAAGGATAGCTCTTTTGGGGGGAGGGTGTGTTATTCTTCTGGTGACGTGATACATGTCAAATTCTAAATGTTCTGAATTTGACGTTCATGAAAACAAATTAATTCTCTTGTTATTTCATATTGAGGGGAAGAAACGGTGAAAGTGCAGATACTCTGGCCATCCTCTAGACATCTAAAAATTACTTCTAGGGCTGTAGTTTCAGGGTATGTGTGTTTTTGTTAAACAGCTTCTACAGAACTCATCAGCTGGCAAACGCAAGATGAATTGTCAAGGCAACTGAATGGCAAGGAGGGTAAATATTCAAGAGAAGCAAACTGTGGCATTGAAATGACTGGGATTACAGTAAAAGTCTAGTACTATCTGTCTTCATAATTCAGGCCTTAAGTAATAATTTTGATGTTGATGTAAAGGGTTTGTTGCACAGCTGCTGCATTTCTTCCTAAGACTTTTGAAACATATTTACATCTTAAACCTGGTTCCTGTTATCTTTCAGAAAAAGGGCTGTAGTCAAGGAAGATTTAAAGTATAAAATCAGATCACTGCTGCTGTTACTTATGCAAGAGGCAACCCAGCTGTTTCTTTGCTATAAATCCACCCTTATTATGTAGTGATGTTCTTCCTAATCACTCTGGCCATTTTAAGTGCATCATGAATTGAAGATATATCTGCTTTTGATTCCCCTGCACTTACATTTCTTTTGTCTCTTTCTTATCAGCAAATATCTATTCATTGGTCCTGTCTCCTTGTTTTACATTTATCTGCATGAAAATGTTTGTCAATCCTTGTCTTCTGCATCCAGCAGTTTTGTCCTTTCTGGTTATCGCATCACCTCCAAAATAAAATTATTTTTTGTTTATAGCAGATACACGAATTTCTATCCCGTAATTTTTCCTAGTTCTATCAGCAATTTTTGCTATTAAATTGTGCTGAAGTCACATAATCACAGTCAGAACATTCTCCTTCCCGATCTGAGGGATTTAGAAATTGGAAAACTCACTTTTTTTTTGTCTGTGTGTGTGAAAAAAGAAAAGGTTTCTGACCATTTTCTAAAAATTACTCTGAGAGTTATTTAGACAAAAAATTCAGATTCACAAACATGAGGTAGTAACCTTTCCCTGTAATAAAAGTGCAGCACCTAGAAGGAAGTTCATATTTAAACGTGAATTTATAGTTTTATTGTTTTCTGTCCTAGGAGCCTACTTGAGACTAAATCTCTGCACAGCCCTCCTAACTTCTCTGTAATAATAATGATTTTTTTGCTTCTGAGTACTAAAATATTCTGTACATAGACATGCTCACGTTAATTTTTCACATAATTTAAAAATCTTACTAAACATAATATAATTTCTTGTAATAACATCAGATGTTCACAGCGAAACATTAAATTATATGGAGAACGCATTTGTGCAAAAATGAAAGATAAATTTGATTATCTAAATCAGCTCTTGGTAATTAATGCTGATCTGTAATCTCTGCCTAACAGATATGCAATAAGCCTTCCCAAAATAGTTGCAACAGTTTTCTAATGTTTTATCCAACTAGGGAACCAAAGGGGTACTCTTATTAAATTCTATAATCGTATGATTAAAGAACTCCAAAGCCCACCGTTGCTTCTGCAATGAGTTGGATAGGCAAGTCTCTGACACATAGTACTGAAACCTTCCTGGATGGAGGAACATCCTTTCCTATATGCCTCTCTTCTGACTACCAGAATATGTCCCCTTCTGCCACTTGCAGCTTCTGCTCCTCCAGACTGACTCACGGTGCAGTGGGTGCATGGCTTTCCACTGGCTGCAGCTGCTTGGATGGGTGTAGAGGTGGGAGGGATTGTTTATTCCTGGTGTGAAGAAAGTGCTTCTAGGTGCTTGACTGGTAATGGTTTCCGAGGATAATGCTTTTCAGGTAAATGTATAAGTCTATCCAAGTTGAACAATTAAATATTTAGCACTGAAATATGGTTCTGTAATGGAGAGACCTTAATATGTTTCAGTTACTCATACAAATAATTCTAATCTAGAGATCAATTGCCCTAGTTTGAATAACATGCACATTTAACACAACAAAATGCATGTATCTAAACTTAGCTTGCAATGTTGAAGCAATTTACTTAGATGTTTGGCATGTATTTGGTATCTTAAATATATATAACTGATAACTGAAGTTTATCATGCTAATTCTAATTAGTCAAATATGCAGGTTTTTTCCAGAAGAAACACAAAGCATCGTGTCTGAAGAAACTACCTGTTCCTACTTCCAGACAAAACTGATGCAAAAGCAACACAGAAAGAAGTGAACTCCCTTAATTCTTTGCTGTTCTATTGTCTGTTGAAAAACAAACAAAAAAAAAACTCAAAAAAACCAACAGGGAAACCATTTACAACTACCATAATCTTATTTCCATTGTGCAGAAATCACTTTGCAATTACATAACCGTGTCCTCTGCGCATTACGGTGTCTTTTGTTTGTAAATCATCTCAAGGGAATCCACAAAGCAGCTACCGGCGGTCAGAGAGGCAGGAATTTTGTGTAGTTTTTATGACAAGCATTTTCCTAAAAGTGCCGCATTTCATGGGCAGTTCCTGGTAGCAGTCTCATGTGATAAACATCCTTCCATGGATTTTGGACCTCCTTGTCCATAAAATGAAGCCCCCGCAGCCTTTTGTTGCACTGTTGTGGACAAAAGGCTTAGAGAACGCTTTGCATATATTAGAGTTAAAATCTCTAGTCTATTTTCTCCGCTTGTGAAGACAGAGTCCAGTCATCTCCAGGATAGCCAGTAAGTGTAACAGGATATTTAATTTATTTCTGTTATCCTACTGAGCAGACAGTATGTTACCAGAAGAGGAAATGGTGATATATAATAAACAAATATAATACACTTGTAGATAATTGTTAAGAAAGTTGCAGAGCAAGAATTTGGGTCTGCTCCCATCTCCCTAATTCTAAGTCTGTAGATGTAAATCTGAGGGCAGAATTTGGTTACTTTATCAAACCAGGAGTTACAGGAAGTCATTTTTTTTTTCCTGTCCCACAGATGGGAAGAAACAGAAAGAAATATTCCTTCAGCTTGTGAACAGAAGCTATAAACCTGGAAATTTAGTATTATATTTTTAGATTAAAATTTGTTGTGGGCATAAAATACACTCCCAGGAAGTTGATTCACAAGTGGGAACCACAATATGAGATGTAATAATATATTGGACTATCTCTTGTATTAATTCAGAAGTGTTGCAAGCTTTGCAACTTCTTCACATCAGAGGGTTGGGTGTTAAAGCTCTAAACATGGGGAACGCGCTATGAAAGCCTTTTGCATACTAAATTCACTCCGCAGCTTGATAAATAGCTTCTAGTTGAGCTATCAGTGTGTATTGTTCCCTCTGTAGAACAGGCAGCTTGATCAGTAAAGACCTGCTGGATGGTCATGAAAGGAGAGAGCAGAGGTGCTCAGAGTATGGCAAGAATACAGCTGGATCAGATGTATCAAACAGTAACGAATGAGAGAAATTGCTGTTAAGTGTGATCATCAGCTATCTTTAAATGGCACATCATAACTGTTCATAAAATTTTAATGCATAATGGCATACACTCAGAAGCAGCTCAAAAAGAAACAATTATATAACTTAATTTCCTCTTGAACTGTTCTTTAGAGTTGTTTTAGACATTAAACAGATGACTAGGAATGCGAAATTATAGAGCAGAACATAACATAGCTGTCCAACTGGATTCACCAAATACCTGCATTTCATAAAAGTTATGGTAAATTTATTACATTCTTATCAAGCAATGCATATTATATTGTGTGCTTAAAAGTAGGGGGGGTAGATTCAGAAATGTGTTATATAATTGAAAATTTAATTCACCAGTAATGAATCATCAGTAATTAAAGCCAAGCAAGGCTCAGGGGTGCCACCTCAAGTCAGAGATCAAATCTAGGGATGGGAAGACCATGGTGCCCCCTAAAAGTAATTTTTGGTGGGAAATGATTTGGGATGCAGAAGAAGTAGTATTCCCAAACCTATTTTTATGAAATGCTGCAGTGTTTGATCAGATAAGATAAACTTGGATAAACTGCAAACTCAGTTATGTAATTATATTAAATAAGAGTGGCAGGTTATACTTGCATGTAAAATACCATGTTGCATGATAAACTATGTGAAAAAAAGCATCAGCCTGGGTCTTGAGTTGCTTGAAAAGAAAGGATGTTTTGCATCACAGCAGGCGAAAACTTTAGGGTTCTGGAGCACTATTAGCATATTTTGTTCACTTTCTAGGCAGGTGATTATTGCTCCTAGATAGGTTTGAGGGAAATGAACATTTTGAAAGCATAAAGGGGCACTCACTAGCAAGGAGGAAGGAATTATGAACTTACCTGGGACCGAATGAATGTTAAGAAATCCTTCTCAGCAGGGTGGAGCCTTGAATATTAATAACCCCCAAGAAGGGTATAACCCCCAAGGTAGTACAAAAAAAGGAAGGATTCCCAAAGCTAAACTCCCTGTATCCCTCAGGATATAAGTTATGCAAAAGGACTGAATCTCTTATTTCCATTTTAAAAACCTGTTCCTATTTATCCAATTTACACCCTCATATTTTCTTCCAGAATATCCATTGCCTTTATGATATCATACTTGGTTCAACAGGCATCTCCTTTTTTTAGTATTAGTGATTATCATCTTCTCCCCCCAACACCACCATCATTTGCTCTATTCTCTTCATTATTCTCTCTAAATCATTCTTTTAAGGTATCATTTAGACAATAATGTATCATTCCAAGTGCAGCTGGCCATTAAATTATTTAAAAATAATAGACATGAGTTGTACTCCTTTCTTCTAAAGAAAATTAGTCTTTCTTGGCAAGGAGACAGAATGGAACTGACTGTCAGATGTTCTACATTGTATTTCCAGTTGTGTATCTGTCCTCCTATGTAATTTACTGGGATTTTCTTGTGCTTCTAATTTCAACCTCCAAGCCTAGGTATTACAACGCTTGTCTTAATGCTTACTAAAGTACTTTAATTATTTGCACTCATTTACAAGTCTTGTTTCTCTGACCAGTAGAAATGAAAATGCTAATTCAGTAACTTTGAAGCACTAACTGCACTTTCAGGTCCGTTCAGGAAATCTACTAAAAAATCAAAGACAGTACATTTTTTTAAATTTGAAAGAGATATATTAAATGACTTAGAGTTTTTTCCTCTCTTTTCACTGGTTTTAAGTCACTTTTACTGCCTCTGCATAGGGCTGTAGTTAGCACCAGAAATTACAACATTTTTCTTTTTTTTGTCATCACTTATAATGCAATTAATATTAAATTGAAACATCAAGTTAATGTTCATTGTCCAAAACAAGGTTATCTAGATACTATTGGAAGACAGCACTGTAAGACATTTTTCCTTTATGTTCCTGTTAGTTAAGTCTCAATTTTTCTGTTCCAGTTAGGGTGAAAAGACAACATCTCTGAGGTTTATGCAGGTTCAAGAGCCTGTCTGCCCAGAGCTGACTTCAGCAGGATGATCTGAATCACTGTGTCTTCCTTTTCTTGTCTGGGATAAGTGGCCTATATGGAAACTCTGTCACACTTCAGGGTTACTGTTGGTCAGTAAAGAATGTCTGTGAGGACAGCATTGCCACGGCAACATTTGCTATATCACACAATAAATGTGACCTGTGCAGCGAATATCAGACTTCCCGCATGTAAGCTACAATAGGATGGATGCCTGCTATTGCACATGTCTGCAATAACTGCACATGAGAAGGAGCTCTCAAGTCTCCCACAGAGAATGGGACCAATACACCAAGGCTGTTCATTCTCTCAAACAAGGTTCTATCTAGGAGCAGAAGGCTCTCCTCGAAAGCATAAAGGTTTTGTTGCCTGGTTGTCTCACAGTAGTAGATCTCCATGTACACATTACACAAATATTAAGAGTGTTAGAGAGTTTGCCATTGCTGAGGTAATTCTCTATTGCTAAACCAACTCCTGAAACTTCCTCCAGAGACACAGCTGTGAGAGAAATTTGTAGGAGAAATCTTAATCCACTTAGAGCCGGAATACTAGGAAGAGAGATGTATGAATGACAAACAGCTAGAACTGCTTTCCCAGAGCGTCAAGGATGTTATTGTACCACATGAAAATTGCCAAAGCTGAAGACAAGAAGAATTTCTCATAACTCATGTCAGTTCAAAAATCAGTTACGTGTCAAACGAGATACTTTAATGTTCTCACACACTTCCTTTCAGGCATTCTTCCAGCACAGTAACACTCAAATTTTCCCTAAAATACTGCTTCAACATATTTGCCATCCACCTTTGCAAATGGAGAGGTGGGAGCTAAACCTTTTTGACACCACCAATTCCTTCAGGCATCTACTCAAGTGCCACTCATATGTTTCAAATTACCTTCCATTTTGCCTCTCTTCAGGTTAAACCTTTTATTTTCTTCTAATAAAGCAGTGAATATATAATCATGTGCATTTTCCACCTGTTTAATTTTGTTTGAAACTGATTCTGACCCTTTAGTTTTAACTACCCTGAGACAATCTTGAACTACATTTAAAAACCTTCCGTGAAGTAAGCCTATGCTGTACAATTGAATTGTATTTTTCAAATTGAGGATTCCTGCCATCCACTTTTCAGAACTTCATCCTGAAATAGAGGTTTGTAATTATACCCACTCCCTCATTCTCCCTAGAAGTCTTTACAAAAGTATCTCCAGTTAATAAGAACCCTGTTATAATTTAGCAGCTAGTAGGCCATTACCCCTTTCATTCTCTGAGGAAAGCAATGAGGGAAAGGCAGTGCATCTGGGTAAGAGCATTAGTTGTTCACTTTGTGCCTTTCTTCTGTTATGATTTTCAAACTTGCACCCATTGTTATAAACAAATTGTGCTCACAAGAGCAATTACATTAGCAAAATTTCAAAACTCATGGTTTTTGACTGTATCTATTATCTTGGCCAGGAAGAATCATTATTATAATTCCATCAGGATAAAGGAGGCTTACCACCTCCGAAACAATTTGTTAGCTGTTACCTCTATTATTATGCATTCCCCATGCCCTTCTCCAATTTCTTATCACTGGCTGCTTGCACTGGAGGAAAACAGCAATAGGCAGGAAATGTGGGAAGTCAAATTAGCCTCCTTTCACACACCACTTTCAGTAAATCTGCACCTGAATAGAAGTCTTCAGTAGCCAGAAGGAAGAACAGAAGGTAAAACTTGCAGCTCAAGAGAGGCACATCTATGAGGACTCCTCAGATGAAGGACATTGCAGGTATTCCCTGCAATGATGCTCTAAGTCCATTTCCTTTCTTAATGTAGAAGAATGTCAGACCTAATGCTGCTCTCCATATCTCTCTAGTGTAATTATTGGCTTAACCTTAGACCTTTCTCTCCTACAACAGAAAGCACCTTGGTTTTGCATAGATGGCACGTCAGTCCTCTACAGTGAAGCATTGCTTCCATTGCTTCAAGAAGAAACCTCATGTAGATAGTAGAATTAAGCTAGTCTAAAAATAAAACATTCAGCATCTTCTTTTAACAGAGACAGATCACTGCTGGAATTAAAAATGTAACTTTACTACCTGAAAGTAAATTTTGTGCTTCCTTTTCAATGCTAAATAAATAAAATCACTATTTCTTCAATTTATCCTTATCCTTATTAACCCAAATAACCATGTTTCAAAATATTAAATCATTCTTCCCCAAAAATAAATGGAAACCATTCCAAAGAATTCACCGGACACCGAAACAGGAAAAAAATATTAATTATTATTATAGTGTACATTTATATATCTTGGGGAATGCTGTAGGCAGTGTTCTTGTGCTTATTGAAGTGATTTTTAAAAACCTAAAGGGTATTTTGGAGGAGGTTTTTTTTAAGGTTGCAATTTTAAATTTGCAAAGTCTCTGTGTAGCTTAGAGATGAATGTACAAACAAATATTCTAATAGAAATAGAATATTCTAATAGAAATAGAAGAGAATATTATTAATTTTAGTTAATGTGCAACCGTTGAAAACAATCCTAAAACAAGCCAGTTACTCCCACAACAGATATCCCACTCTGGAAAGAACATTGTTATTTGTACTTGATAATACAAAATGAAATACCTGTATTTTTCACATTTATACTAGATTAACTGAGAGGCTATCATTCATTTCAAGTTATTGATTTTTAATCTACCTGTTAAAACCCTAACCTCTTAATTAAAAGCACCTGATCATATGAGAAGTGTCAATCAACGGAGATAGAGCCTATTAAGAAACTTAATGCTGTGCACCTAATTAGGTTTGGCTAAGCTAAGTACTTTCTTGAATGTGTCTTCCTGTGCTTCAGCTAGAAAGCCATCCTCAGGGTACAGCTAGTTTTCTGTTCCTGCTCTCCTGTCTTAACCTAGTAAACTTCCACCTCTGAACTCATTAACACATTTTATTTCCTTAATTACAAGATGCTTACTCCATTCTTCTGCAAGACCATTTACTGTGATTCCATCTCTGCATTACGGGTTTTTAAATCTTCGCATATCTAAGCATTAGTGAAACAGTGGGAATCCATTCTGAGTGTGAATAAGTGGAGAGATCTGCAGCGTGCTGCACTGATAGTTCAAGCAAGAAAACTGAAGAGCTGAAAACTAAATAGTTTTCTAATATTTTTAACCTTAAAAGATAGGAGGGAAGAATGACCAAAAGAACTGGCTGAACTATGTTGTATTTAGTCTTGCAGAGATGAATGAACAGAGCGCTGCTGTTTCTCTGTTTCTTTCAGCACATTTAATGAAATCTCAGAATTCATTGCTGGTCCAGGCTTTGTGTATCTTCGGGGAGAAAAAAAAAGAAGAAAAAAGGTAATACATAATACATTTGAGTTTTTAAGTAGTATTTTGTTTGTAAAAAATGGTCTCGTTTGGTAATCAGCATCACTCCAGTTCTAGGACTACAGCATTGGAAATTACATGGGTTACAAATAGAATTTGTCATAAATTTAGGTGGTGCCAGTCAGCAGCTCTAAATGTAGGTTTTGCTTTCTATAAATCTAGAACCGAGAGATTTTGGTGGATTTGAAACTTAGCAAATTGTTAACACAAAGTAATGATAAGAAAATGATCCAAACCTCTGCAAAAATACAAGTACCTGTGCTTTGGGTAATATCATTATCTCCCTCTACTTGTAGTTTATGTATTCTTTTACTTACGGTTTTATTTTACTTCGAACTTTTGGAGGAAGAGGCATATGCTTAATTTATTTGTCAAGAATAGGCTGGTACATGTGGCTCAATGTGTCTGGAGCCACAACTCCTGCCTTCTTGACAGTATGTATGGTGGTAGCAGTTTATTTCACTTGCGGCCCTTGCCTATTCCATTTAGATTTTTCCTTCAGCTGGTCTACAGAAGTGGGTCCAAAACAGCAAAGGAAAATCTTCTGCAGAGTGGCAAAACAAGGAGAACCCGCTCTTAAATTTGATGTTTTAACTAAATCTTCTTCATACAGAAAGAGAAAGGTTTTTCTTGACACAGAATTGTCATTGTGAGTAAGCTGGACTTAATCATTATAGGCTAATAAGAAAAACATAAGCAAATGAAGGCAAAGCAAAGAGGCAAGGTATTAAGGCAGACAGTACATAATTTCTGGAATATCTGCAATTCATGCAACAACTTCTGGCAGCTAAAAGCAATGAAACATCTTGCTGCTTACAGTAAAATATATTCAGAAATTTTCTGTGATGGCTCAACAAAGTAAAAGTTCAAACAATTTTCTTGAAGAAGAGGAAGGAAAGGGAGCCTTTCTTCATATACAAAGATCTCTATGGGAAAGAAACCAAGTCATATATTTTCCTAATGGCTGTGCACTACTGCTTAATTGTAGATGTTGGTTTTATCTTTCATATTTTCATCTTCCATTTAAAAAAACTATATTAAAACTTGAGAAGCCAAACTAACTTTGAAATTTAATTCAGACTCTATTGAAGTGAGCATATTGATGTTAGTAGATTTTGAATCTGTTGTATGGTACACTGATTTTCTCATAGAGCCACATAATATTTGGGAGTAGTATATGTATACTTCTTTGCATACTAAAGAGGCCTAAATGTTACTATCAAATAGAGAAAGAAAAAATGTCATCTTGGATCATACTGAATTTAGTGTATAGGCAGCATTTCATAATTTCATAAAAGAGTAGATTTCTTATGGTGGCTGTTATGGTGTCACACACCTGGCAGAAATCAAGATATTTTCTTCTATTTTTTTTTTAAATGTATATGCAATGTACCTAAAGAAACAAAACAGCTTTCAAATGCCTGGTTTCTAGCATTTAGGAATTCTCCAGAAAGGGCAGAACCTGGAAAAGATCTAAAAGCTTGGTAATCTCATGGCAGGAAACACCATCCCCCCCCATTCACACGCACACTGGCTTCATGTCCTGCCACGTTCTGCCTTCCACAACAAATGCTCTTGTCCTAATTTGGAGCATGGTAACGACCACATTTTTCAGTAATGATTGTGACATGCAAAGGACATGATTTAGCAAGACGTTAAAGCATATGCCCCACTCTCAGCACATTTACATTTCTGTTGATTTGAAAGGAGCTGCCAACCAACAGAGTCAAGGTAAATACTTGCCTTTGTAAAGCCAGCAATGTTTTAAACTCTTGAATTGGAGCCTGATAAAGGGTAAATACTGTGTTCCTTTTTTAAATTTCTTCATCATTTTCGAGGAAAAGACTAAATCAAGCAGACTTCCTTTAGGTTCAGTTTGCTATGTGACTATTGGAAATGATTACTTCAGGGTAATAGAAACCAAATAATCTTTTTTCCACATTCTCTTGGAACTTCACCAGCTAAAGCACAATGGGTGGTGGAAGGAGGAAAGTCTTATGTCCCATTGTCTCCACAGGACTCACTGTTCCCTACTGAACACCAGTGTCAATTTTTCCAGTGGCTTATAGATTTGTTTGATGGGAAGCATCTTTCTGCCAAAGATAATGTATTTTTCTTGAGTGTATGTGTAAAGAAGAAAACTATCACTCGCGTATGTCTAGCTTGGTTTTTAAGCACTTCCGTAATCATCCCTACCTTGTAGTTTATGGATGCCTTGTAGTGCTTAAGATTAAATTGTATTAAATCCTATCATCTTCAAACATCTCAACAAAGTAGTATTGCTATAGGTACCTCAACTGATGTACAACATTTTTAATACATTTTTTAAAAATCAGTGTCAAAAGTTCTCTAAAAAGGCTCTAGCAGTCAGCTTTTCTTGTGGGAGGTATCTGGTGTCTGGTTTTGCTCCTCCTAGAACATGACAAAGTGAAACCAAAGGAAAACATTGTTTTGCCTCCTCTCTGAACTTATATTAACAATGTGCTTTTTTTCCTAAACCAAAAGAGAGTTTCATAGAATCAGAATAGTTTGGGCTGGAAGAAGACCCTTAAAGGTCACCTAGCCCAGCCCCCCTGCAATGAGCTGGGACATCTTCAACTCGATCAAGTTGCTTAGAGCCCCGTCCAACCTGACCTTGAATGTTTCCAGGGATGGGGCATCCTGAGAGCTTCAAGACCATACAAATATTATTGCTAAGCTTTAATCCCCTGAAAATAAAGTCAGGCTAAAGCAAACAAAGTGTACTGAGGAGAAGCTGGTTTTATTAGGGCATTAACTTCAGCCGCACTGCAAAAGGCTGCTGTGGTGGGTGTCACTATACAAGTATCAAAGAGGAAAGCGTTCTCAAGCTGCTTCTTCCTGTAGGCTGTTAAAGGAAAATTGTTTTAAAATTTAGTTCTGTGAAGATTATTCCTAATCAGTATCTCAGGAACAGAATATACGCATGTTTTATGTCCTCTAGGGCATGACTGAGAGAGATGCTACATAGTAACAGTCAGTCATTAGACTTCAAAGTCCCACAGTGAGAAGAGTGATAAGGCACTGAAAAGAGATCGATAGCTTAAGTTTTACAGTTGAGGCCTTATCACCGACAGATCTGTTTTTCTTATTGATTCCTGTGTGCTTGTCACTAGTACTGTCAGAGAGGAACCATCAGCAGTTACTTAAGTACTATGCTTCCAGACCTCAAAAAAAAAAAAAAAAGACAATTTGTTACTGTCCTATTATTAATAGGAGAAACTGGAGGAGAGGAGTCAAAGAGGGAAAGGGAAGACTACTCCAGAGGAGGAAATATATTTTAGAACATCTCTTAGATTGAATATGTGGACTTTTAGCATTGTGAATATGATTGTCCCCATCTTGCACACACCTCACCACCAGCACATATAACAGATGCATTTTTATCTGTCATCACTAGAGAGAGAGACTGGAAAATAATTTAAAAAGGCGTAGACAAGTTATTATTTACATTGGCAAATGTCTTCCACCTGCCTCAGAGATTGGATTCTGCTGAAGTATACACTGCCAGAAAAGGACATGGCAACACTGTCCCCAGAAGGAACAAAATTACTGGCCTGGTTTTCTACAAATGGAAAGCAGAATGTCTGTACCTTCAGGGCTTCTGCACAGATGAGACCATAAATTTGAGATGTTAGGAAAAAGAAGGTGGGCTCCTATGGCTGAGATTCTTAAAAATACAAATTGCTGCTTTATGAAGACTGAATCAACTCTGAAAAGATTTCCCTGGCCAAGTTATTTTCACTGTCTGTCAGACTTCAGAAAAGCAGGCTTTCTGAGGGCAAAAGAGAGCAGTTGTGTATTGTCTCCATTTAGATGACAGTAGAAGCCAAAACAGCTGGTGACCTCACTGATGTTTCCAGCCGAAGTGCTGAACATCAACCACAGCAAGACAGAAAGCTGTGGGATACCAGAGGAAGACAGAATTTCTCTGAGTGTAATGAATAGATAAAGATGTTTTAGGGCAATTCCATTTGCCTCTGCCAAATTCTCAAAGTCTTATTACTTCCTCCTCATTCAGCTTTCTGAATGGTTGCTGATTAGGTTATTTTAGCATGAAAACTGACTCTGCCTTTTGCCCTTCAGGAGATCATTGACTTCTAAGCTGAATCCTGTTTCTGTGCTGTTTTGCTGTGCAACACAAGTGGCATTTAAAAAAAAGGAAAAAGTTGCAGCAATTTTGATCCCTCCCACTCTCTCCTGCAAAAATCACTTTTCTTTGCATTAAGGTTTTGGATTTCAATTAAAACTCTCAGCAATAACCTCTGAAAAAATAGACTTACCCTTCTTTGCTGTTCACAGTCACTGGGGCTTGCACACTGCACACATCTCCATTTTCAACAGTTAAAAGTTTTGTGCGGCAAATTGAAGTGTCCTCCTGTGAAAACAGCAGCTCTGTTTTTTAGAACTTTTAGAAGTTTTTTTAGCTCAAGTTTCAATTTCAATACAATAATAAATAAAAAAAACTTGTTCAAACAGCTCCTTAAAAACACAGTAGTTTAAAAATGAAACTGCACAGATAGCAACTATTCCTGTTCAAGGAAGTGACCATAGGCCATGCAGTCTCTCCCTCCTATAAATGAGGAAGAGAAAGAGCGAAATGATGAGAATCAGACACTGCTGTCCTGAATGATGAAGTTGGCACTAAAAGTTGTGTAAGTGGATTGATCTGTTCTGTAATGTGTGCATGCCGCTCTCAGGAGGAGGGGGCATGGCTGGCAGTTCATTTTCTAACTCACTGCTGTTTAAGAACTGTCTAATTAATGATAGCTGTTATACTGTTATTATCTTCTGAGATAATGGGGCGAAAATTTGTATACCTTTATTTTAGGATAAGAAGCGTAGATTACATTAAAATTGAAGCCTCCCTGGAAGAACAGCAATGAATTCTTGTTCTGATGCTGTGTATTTGACACATCTTGTAACATAAATAATATTATCCTGGAATCATACTGTCCAAACTAGGTACTTTTCAGTCCTTTGAGATGAACTTGAGTAAAACTCCATAAGCTCATTTTGAGATGAGAATTTCCCATAATCTTGCCTCTGCTTCACATGGGAATTTGACAATGAGCCAGCCCAGCCCAGGTACATATGAGCTGGGGAGCACCAGGCAGTCTCTTTTCGTGTAACTGGCTTGCCTAACATATTCTTATTCCAAGCTTCCTTGCAAATTATTAGTTAAGTATTGACTTTAACTTTAGCTTCTATTTAGTTTTAGGAAACAATGTCTTGAAGCTCCTGTGTACAACTTCCTTACTTTCACTATTTATATTGATTTGCCAAAGGATGTTATGTTGTGCTTCAAAAACTTATTCTCAGAATTTTAGTGAACTGGAAATTTGATCGATTACAGGCTTTCAAACTGCAGATTTCACTTACAATTGATCTAGTGGATTTCGCACATCTTTAACAATTAATAGAAAAGTAATTCTGACAATTTGAATTAAATTGCAGTGTTTACCCTGTTATAAAGACTTATACTAAACTATCTGAAAAAAAATAGGGAAAGATGAGTCTCTGAAGTAAGTACTGTTCAAAGTAAGGCTATGACCCAAACAATTCTGTTAAGGTACTTGGTATAGGTAACTACATAAGTGGTCTAAGAGCCCAAACCCACCCACTCCAATATAGGAACAGGGTGAAACACCTTTATGGGTGATTATTTTACTTCTATGAAATAGCTAAGAAACCTCAGCAGTAACACATACTGGAAAAATATTCAGACCTTAAATACATATATACACTCTTCATATGTTTAGAGAAAGCCACCTGTTGGAAGCAGTTCCGCAGGCAGACACACTTCTTGAGAGACAGCACCACGATTAAATGAAAAAATAAATCAGTTCACTCCCAAGACCCTGAATTTTGCACTTACCTGTCCAAAAGGCAGTAGTATCGGTTTTTCAATTCATTTTCAGCCTTGAATTATACCACCATATGCTCATGGAGCATTCTGGTATGGATTCAATAAAGTTAACCTGTTATAAACAACAGCTTTCACTGTTCAACATTTTATTTTAAACAACCCTGGAATGCACTGCTGTACCAACAAAAGGCATAAACTCAAATTTGTATGTTATTCTTGAAGAGGTCCACAAGAACGTCACTAGAGCTATCACAGCGGCTCACCTGAGTTTACCCTTTGTGTATATGGGAATGAATTTTTAATTATATTTATAAATTAGAGGAGAAGAGCAGGGAGGAGTATCTGAGAGAAGTAGGAAGACATAAACACTGTGAGTGAAATCAAACATTTTCAAGCATAACTTTTTTCTTATTTTTTCTTCCCAATTTCAGTGTTGACAGAACTAGTATTATGTTTGTCTCAGACTGGTTTGTTTTCCCCAAGTTTGACAGTCCACTACTTATCTCAGCAATGTTCATTCAACACGACCATTATAGAAATGGCTTTATTTTTTTTCTGCTTCCTTACTGGCATCCCCACCATTGAGTTCTCTCGGAGCTCTCTCAATGCCAAATACATCACCTGACACGTCAGCAAAGATGCACGACCACATCCTCTCTTCCACAAACAGTCTCACTAGTCCCATGCTTGCTTGAGGAAATGTTTCAGAAGTCCTCTTCCTTTCGTAGAGAATAATAGGATTTATTCATCACTGGTTTACTCTGTCCTGCTGCTGATATACCTTGCTCTCAGTGGATTTGCTACTGGTTTACAGCAACAGGCATCAAGTAAGGTTGCTAAGTCATGTAACTTTAAAATAGCAATGAAATAGGCCTCCCCGTTTCTCTGCCAATCTTCCCAGATTCTAGCTGTGCAACATCCACGTGGCTCATCTCTCCACATAATTTTACTGGTATTCATCTTAGATTTTCATATTTGTCATTTAGACCATATTCTATGTGTCCTTATGTTTCACCTTTTTGTGCATCAGCTCAAGTTTTCTCTCTTCTTTGTAGCTCTTTATGCTTAAATTCCCGCTCCTACTTGTCATTACATTGTAATTACCGTCCAGCTGCACAAAACGTTTTGGGACTGCAACAGGGAAAATGAAGCTGCAGCACCTGGTTGTATTGTCAAATGGTTGTAGTTAAAGATTTGGTAATTTGGTGTTTCCTAATGTCATTCATACTCCTCCTTGGTGCCTCCTTATTTGTTTTCTGTAGCAATGGGGGGTTCTAACATGCTTTTACATTGTGGAACACAGGTAGAACAAATACAGAATGGTATATTATGGGGGGAAAACCCAACATAATCAGTACTTGCCAACATTTCAAAGCTATGGTCAAGTACTTTTAACGCTGAAGGCACACTAAGGGCCAGCATCCTGCCGCTCCCTATAATTCTCATTTATGTAATTATCAGGCATGGGAGGATAAACACAGCTTGACCTAACTCTTTCCCTAAACTGCGGGCCAGCCATCAATAATTTTGATTTGTGAGAGCCTTTCTGTTGATTTAGATTTTGTTACTAGTACAGCTGATTTAAAGAAAAAAAAAACACAAAAAAACCCCAAGACACCCATTTGCTTTATTTCTGCAAACAATACCTTTGTTTTCCCTGTCAGTGCATGTTCTTTTCTCCTGTCTTCTCCATAAGGGTCCCTTTGAGGATCTGGATCTGCAATAAAGAAGGGACGAGGCTGTATAACATCCTTGCCCATTCATTCAAGCTTAAGTTACTGAAGCATGTCCTTGATAGCTCATATTGGCTCCCTTTTCCACTGCTGAAATTTTGTAGATGATCAATTCCTCCTGATGTATTTAAAACAGCCAGCCAGTTACTTAAGGATGTCTTGGCTTCCTGATTCTGCCTGCAAATAATGGAAGGATTGTAGGAGTTTAAAATATGTCATTTCCACTTCCCTGTGCAACAGAGATGAAATAACTGGGGAACTTCACCCCAGCTTCCTACTAAAATCCAGCTTTAGAAGAGTTACGCTCATATTCCTCAGCTAAGTCTAAGTCATATATAAAGACTGCCAATCACCAAAATAGTGGTTAAAAATCAGCAGGCATTTACATAAAAAATACTGACCTCCATCTTCTTACTTTAACCCGCTCGTTGATTTTTTTTCAAATAATGTCTGTGACAGTGTCATTAAATTTTTCTGTTTTGTTTGAGAAGAGGGTGTAAAACTAATTAATTCCTCAGCATGTAAAGAGATTACATTAAAGTCTATATTCCCTCTTCAGTGTGGTGGGTCAGTTTTGGAACCTATCCAGTTTGCTTTTCTAAGTTTAAGTACTTAGAGGAATTTTCAGTTTACCCCACCCAGCCAGCTAAGGCAGCTTTGTTTAATGTTTTGAACGCCCCCCTGTCTCCAGCAGAGAATATCCCATATTTATTGATACAGAACTCTTCTATGGATATGACCATAAGTTCTTTTTGCTCAGCAGTCTTACCCCAGTCATGTGCTGAAGGAAGCAGCTAACTGGCCTTTCCCTCCCACCATGACATTTTTATTGTGTGGTCCTAAAAAAGAAATAAATCTCATAACCCTATGAGCTATGTTGATTAATCCAAAACCTATGTTCTGCTGCTTGCTTGTTGTAAGAAGTGAAAGGCTGAAGAGGAAAAGGCTTGAGAGCGCAGTATAAATGATGCGTAAGACAATTGTGCCATAGGGTCTGGGTCATATCCTTCGGTATGAAGATGAGATCTTTCTGCAACCAGTGCATTCAGGTGTTTTCAACAGGCAGGAAGGAAGGGAGAAAAATAAATAAACCTGAGTCTGCAAGAGAGGAAGGAGACTCTACTTGCTTTCTCATATCTTTTGTTATGAATCCTATTCCAGCCCTGTTACCAGCAAATCCCATGTGCCTCAGATCCACTGAAATGGCCTTTGGCTGCTTTAGACAGTAGGACTGGCAAGTTGTGTTTAAAATAAATAATAATAAACCAAAGTGAGACTCATTTAATAAAATAAAGTTTGCCCAGCAGGAGTTTTCCTGTGGATAAACTATACTAGCTTTTGCTAGCTTCGCAAGATCAACCAAAGGTCTACGAGTCACATTGGCTTTTTTCCATGTTTCAGAAAAAAGCTCTGTGTGAAACAAATACTTCAGTTGTTGCTGCAGCATCACACCCTTTTTCTTATGTCCTTTGCTGGTTGTGTAACCTTAAGTCCAGAGCAAATGAAAAAGGCTTTAATTTTTTTAGCTCTTTGCCACAAAGAGACCAGCTCAAAAACTTCTGAAATTAAGATCTTTAAAACTTGTTTTGGCAATTTTAAAAATCTCATGAGCTTTTGTTTAAGCTAATGTCCTATCAATATTTACCCTAGTACCATACTTAAAATTATACAGGGTGTGTCATTGACGTCAGTCTTTTTGCTTCAAAACCTATGCATATGCCCATGTATGTATATACACTGTCCAAACAGGGAAGTGTGTACATTCAGTTTTAAGAGGAGAAGGGCAAGAATTGTTTTTAAAAAGAAAAAAAAACAATTAAAAACCCCAAACAAACACAGAAAGCTCAGATGGATTTCCCTTTTTGTCTCATCTTATGAGTAAATAAACTTTCAAATTATACTTTCTTGTTGGTGCAAAACTATATAGATCTACTTTGAATTATCCTTGGAATTTATACAGTTGAAACCAATTAGAACTAAAGAAATCTGCCAAGCAAAGGCTTAAACAAGATCATCTAGTCTAGCAGGAATGTGGAAAAGGCATATATAGTCTCTACTAAAAGTACCATTTTTAAATGCAGCCTTGGAGTTAAATAAACTTGGGCTTTAAATTCATTGCAAACGAGTCAAGTAGTCCTCAGGCAGTGAAATCCCTCAGAGGACATCACTGCCTGTTTCCAAGCATGAGTTTTAATCACAGAATCACTATTTGCTTGTAGTGATACTTAAGCTCACCCTGATACTTAAACACCTTCACTCATGTCCTTACCATAAGCAAAGTTTTTGCTGCTTAGCACCTGAGCTCAGTGCCTTATATAGCTTGGGAATGAGCACATATCAAACCACCACATCAAATAGTGAAGGCACAAGAAAATCTGCATAACTAACCACTTATGGTTATCTAGTAAGTACAATGGTAAATTCAAAGCAGAAGAGACAACTGTCAACTGGTCATATTTTGAGATCCTGATTGGAAAATTATGTAATGAGGAAAGAAAATGTCGTCTTTACGATTTCCTGATATTTCACTTCAGCAGCTCTTTTTAGTGCACTTCTGAGCAAAGCCTCCACTCTTCCACTCCTAAGGACTTTGGTAAAAATCTCTCCCCTTGGCAAGTCTGCATCAATAATAGCTGTGCCCAGATAGCCATTCATGACCTTCTCGAGGTTAATTCTGCCACTTGCAATGCCCATTAATATTTCTAGTACATGACTAATACTTGTTGGCTGTCATCAAATAAGAAATGGCATTTCTGACTTTGATTCAGGCTCTTTGAATGAATTAAAGGCAAGGACAGAAGCTAGAAAAATGTTTTAAAGAACAGAAAAGAAAATATGGCTTTAACCACAAACCCAGCTACGATAGCATTCAGACTGCCCTAAATTCTGATGAAATCTTTCCATAAGGTGGTTTCAAATAAAGGAGGATGCTGATGTTCAAGCCACCATCTTGGCTTTTTCTTGAGACAACAGTATTTCAAAAGTAAGAAAATTCAGTTGGGTTCTCCAACCAAAAAAAAGGTGCATTTGCCAGAGGCTTTTGCCTTAGGGTGTAAATTAATAGCAAGGAAAAACTTGTTTCTAAACAAACTACCCTTTGATGAGATATATACCTATATACGAGATATAGGTATATATCTCATCCTTCTACCCCTCATATGTTTGCATGAATCCCTGAAAAGTACCTCCACAATAAGGCAAGGTTGCCTTCAGAAAAGCTTCCTTACCCACTTTTCAAAGTTCCTAAATACAGCAAAACTAGTACAAAATAAACCAATCAACCCTGAAATTTTAAAGGACCTTTCTGTATTAAACATCTTAATTTCAATTCCTCCATCGTAGTGCTTTTACTGGAGTTCTTGATTTGGGGGGGGGGGAAGGAAAGGTGTGAGATTTTTATATTATTTGGGAAATAATGTAAAAATGTTCTACTTGGGAAAGTTACCTAACTCCATATGCTCTATTTTATTACTGTGTTCAATTCACTTAGAATAAACATTGAAGGAAGGAGATACAAACTTTACATTTCTTACATTCTTTGCATTCAGTTCTTTTCTTTCCAGACCAAACAGCAGCATCAATCAGTCACACCTTAGTGATTAAGACTGGATATTGTGGTAATGACCAATGTCAAAATCAGATCTGTATTTTATTTGTGGTACAAAAAAATGTGATAGTTAAAAGACCTGCTTTGAGGCAGAAATCACCCAAATTCTCTTTTCAAATCAAACAATATTGTACCTTTACATTTTTAGTAGTTAAAGCCAGTTCTGTTTTCTAGAGATATGTCACCAAGCAGAAATTCACATAATGACTTTGGGAGGCTATTGAGGTGGATAAACATGGAGTAAGACTTGGATTGAGATAGGACTATGGATAGGATTGGATTCTGGCTAAGCCAGGCCAGACTTACGGTAGTGCTGGTTTGAATCACCTGGTTTAAGGGACAAGTTTAGATAGGAACAGAGTAATTAGTTCGATTCAGTAATATAAGAGTCCAAAAGAAAATTGCATACCTCCTTAACAAATAGAGGCGAGACCATTTTGCTTCCTGCTATGGAAACATAAGTTATTTTTAGAGGAAAATGTGGTGCAAATTGTATGCAAATTTCTCAGAAAGAAAAATGAAATTACTTAAAAACCTATCTGAAACATTCCTACATCTACAGCCTTAGAACCTACGGTCTACAAACAACCACTATAAAATAAGGTGGTTTATTCTAAAAGCTCAATGCAAAGGATTGCTATCTAGGGTGGGTCTTCCATTATAAACCAGGATGTCAACTAGCCCTCAGTGTTGCTCTAGTCAAGGTTTAACTTGGGGGGGGGGAGCAGGGTTGAGTTCTATAGCTGTTGTCTATGAATCAGCTGTGCCCTGATGAGGGGCCCGGCCTTGCAGGGCACATTTGTCACCTCAATAAACAGGTTTGGCTTTTACTTCCTGAGCAAACCCCAACAGGGGTTTCTAGAGTTCAATAAACAGGGGTCATCCAATATGCATCTTGTTCTTGGAGAGGAGGATCTGGATACAAAGATACCCTTTATCCATCGATCCATCCATCATCAGACACCTTCTATTTCCCAGACATCCCTCCTCTCCGCCTGGATTGTCTGGAGTTAAATAAACACGGGTCAATATGCTCATTCTCAGAAAGGGAGATCTGGGTACGACTCTATCTAATCTAATCTATCCATTAATTAATTAATTAACAAGCACCCTGTATTTCCTAGACACCCCTTCTTCCCACCACCGCAGTTAAATAAAGGGGTCAATATGCTCCTTGGTCTTGGAAAGGAGGATCTGGGTACGAAGACACTACCTATCGATTTATTTATCTCTTTTATTATTTATTAATCGTCAGGCATCCTTTCTTTCCGAGACTCCCCTTCTCGCCGCCACCGGCAGCCCGGGCAGCTCCAAGGCCCGTCTCTGCCCCGCAGTGCACCCCGCTCAGCTCCCGCCCGGAGCCGCGCCAGCCTCTGCCCCACACCAGTCGGCGGCCAACGCCGCGGCCCTCCGCGCTGCCTCCCCGCCCAGCCTCCCGGCCCGGCCGCTTGAGTGCTGAGCGCAACCGACCGCAAGGCGGGGGGGTGGGCGAGAGCTACGCCATTTTCGTAGCGGCGCTGGAGCCGGGGCGGGGTGGAGGGTAGGAAATGGCTGCGCATTGGGCGTCGCGTGCTGCGTGTAGCCCGGTCCGCATGGTGCGTAGGGGCGAGTGTGGGGAGCGCGGCGGGAGCTTGCGTAACCGCGATTGGTGAATAGCGTATCGGTGGCGGCGGCAGGAGCTGCAGGAGGAGGAGGAGGAGGCGCTGCGGCGGTTTGGTACCGAGCGGAGAGGGAGATGCACACGGCACTCGAGTGAGGTAGCTATAAAACCCCATTTGTTTACATTCCCTCCCCCACAACTGGCCGGCGCTGCGGTGCGGGTGGCAGCTTGTCCGGGGCTGCCGCCGGTGTGTGTGTGTGGGGGAGGGTGGCAGGGGCTGCGGAGCCCGGGGCGATCGTCGGCAGTGGACACACAGCACCGTCCCCGCGGAGCGGGGCGCGCGGCCCCCGCGTCACGTGGCGACGCCGGGACCCGGGTGGGCGCGGGGGGAGAGGGGGGCGTCTGTGCTGTGCCCGGCCTCCGCTCCTCGGGCAGCGGGGTTGGAGGCGCAGCCGGGACCCCGGGTACATCCTTCCCACCGTCTTCTCTTTCCTGAGCCGACCATGCGGCAGGTAAATCCTCCCCGCCGCCCCGCGCCCTTAGCGAGGGTACGGAGATGCAGCCGCCCGGGGCGGGGGGGGCTGTGTCCCGAGCGCTGCCCGGCGGGCTCGGCCCCCGCACGCCGCTCTGCCCGCCGTGTCCTGCTTCCGCGCTTCCTGCCGGCAGTGTCCCGCGGCCACGTGGAGGCCGGGGGCACGGGCTTAAATTGGAAGGGGAAGATTTGAATTGGACACGAGGAAGAAATTCTTCACGATGGGGGTGGTGAGGCCCTGGCACAGGTTTCCCACGGAAGCTGTGGCTGCCCCCTCTCTGGAAGTGTTCAAGGCCAGGTTGGATGGGGCCTTGAGCAGCCTGGTATGATAGGAGGGGTTCCTCCATGGGGGTGGAACTGAATGGACTTAAAGGTCCTTACAACACAAACCGCTCTATGATGCTTATGATCCAGTAGTTCCTCTGGGAAGAGCTGTGGTAGCGCCGTGCCGGGCAGCAGCACTGATCGTAGATGAGGGACAGGTCAACGCGATTCGATGTCGCTTAGGTTGAAGTTCCTCATTAGGTGCAGAGGTCAGTCTGGCTGTAGCCGGCACGTTGTTAAGCAAAGGTGAGAGAGGGCCGGGAGATGCTGTCAGTGGCTGTAGGGTAACCGATGCAAATCTCTAGTGAAAAGAATGGCTCTAATGCTCTCAACTGTTTCTGCTGCGTTTTCCTGCACCCTTTGGAAGCAAATACTTTGTGGAATAAAATTACTCTTTAAAATCTTCGGTTATCTGTCTCTTTTTTGGGGGGTGGGCGGAGGGTGCATCTGGTAGAAGTGGTCATACCTGCTAGCTCTTAAACTCTTGCTTCGATAGTTGCCCGAGTTAGAAACTGGTGTCTAGCCCTTTATATGTCTTTCAGTAATAATCAGGACTTTTTATTATTCCCATTATTAAGATAGGATGCAGTAGTGAGGGAACCTCTAAGTGAAGCCTGGTACAGCACTGAGAAATGCCCACAGGAAGGCCTGGTTAGTTTCCAAAATATGGACGTGATTGCCATCTAGTTAAAGTAATTCCTGGGGTGTTCCGACTAGTATGGTCCTTTGGGTAGTAGTAACTGATACAATGACATAAAAATAGAAAATAATTCTGTACAAATAGGTATCCTATTAGGTTTTTTAAATACTGTTTTAACAGAGTACATGCTTGGATTTTCATTCAGCTAAGAATGTGCTTTCCATTAGGTGCATAGGGCAATAGGTACTCTTTGTGGACTGGTGAGGAACACTACTCAACTCCAAAGCAAGTATTAGACTTATTAATGATTACTTCTGAGGATGATACTCTGATATGGTAATGGATGAAAATAGAGTTATGTGGTTCCTAAGACCATTGAGAGCAGTGTGGCTGTTGGCTTTCCTAACTAGATTTTTGTTCTAATACAAGTGTTAAAATGGAATTGGTGGTATTGTCCTGCAGCGCTTCTTTTTAAACTGCTTTGAGGAGAAAAAGTATGTGGCCATGCAATGTATTTCTGAAGGAAAATAGGGCATGTATATATACTATGAATGAATTGTGTGTATGTTATGAGATTAATTGTTGCAGTTCCATATAGGGATGTGCCTTAGTGCCCACAGAAGGTGGGTGTAGAAGGCTTGTATACAGTTGCCTATGTGAAATGAGCAACATGAAAGAAGATTCTGCATATGTAAAAAAAAAAAAAAAAATTCCAAACCGGTGAGGTTTGTTTTAATTAATATTTCTAGCTTTTATGTAGGTCTTTGTGCTTTTGAGGTTGGCTTAAATAAAAGGTACTGAGTTTAGAGTATGTATCCAAACAGCCATAGAATGAGCAATTATAGAAAAGTTGTTTAAAATGGCACAAATATGCTCACAGGCTTAGCTATCTTAATGTTTATTTCTCCCATTAAAAAAAAAAATCTAGTGAAATCGGATCATAAGGATGATTTGGATATGTCCCACAAAGTTTATATGAAAAAGCTGATTCTGGTACTGACCTTCATCTACCACAGTGCTTGGAAATTATTCTTTTTACTAGTGATGTGATCTTCTAGAGTTATGTGGTAAAAAGTAGCAGGAGACTCTTTGAGTGGGTGTGGTACTCAAGCTTTATATGTTAATAAATCATTGTTTTTGAATTTTCAGTAGGAGACTTTAGTAAGATATGTACTTTTTGTGTAGTTTGACTTACTGAAACAAGATAAATGTATATACATTGAAAAAATAACATAATCCAACCTGAAGTAAATCAACCAAGTGTAAATTAGATACTTCCATCCAAAATACATTTTCTGTGACTCATACAAGTAGGGAAAAACTAAGTAATGCCCAGTTAACGTGGACTTCAAGCTTGGGTGTATATAGACCTGTATATAGTACACTTGGACTTGTTTGCTTTGGCTGTCCAGTGTTAACATAGTTTGATCATGATTGTACCTATTGTAATGACTGTTATTCCTGTCTCTGTCACAATTTTTACAGAAGTGGAAGTTTATTGTGAACTTATCATGGGCACTTGATAAATCAGTCTGGATTTAGAACCGTGTTTTTATCAGATGGATTTACTGAATTCAAATTACACATGCTACTTAAAAGCAAAGCTGCATTAAAGTTTTCCTGTAAGCTAAGTTTTGGTCCTTAACACTGATAAAACTTAGTGGAAAGGTGGTGGCATCTTTACAGACTGTTTACAGAATTGGGGATGGGCATGTGTGAACAATTAAAGTGATATCCGAACAAGAAAAACATTATTCCGGTTTTTTTCAGACTTTGACTGTCAATTGTCAGAACATGTGCCAATTTATGTCATGTTTTCAGAATTGTCAAATGAACATAGCCTGACTTCTTTCTTAACACATTTTAAAATGTCAGTAGGAGTTTCAAAGAAGGAAAGCTGAAGTACAGTCCTGTTACTTGTGTAAGTATACTTTTCATGGAATTGAGCTTTAGGTACCAGGAGGGTTCTGTGAATATGAAGAATTTATGCCTTTTGGGAAGCAGTTTCTGTTTTCCGAATGTGAAGAACATCAGTATAACTTCCTGTTTTTCTTTGGGAGTCCAACAATTTAGTTTTATCATAAAAGGCTTCTTTGTTCATCTGTGGGGGTGGGCTACTGAAGTTATCTTAGATGAGAACTAGTAATTCAGCTTGATGTTAAAAGGCCTGAAGTAACACCTAATGCAGAAAAATTTAGATTTGTTTTAGGTCATTCCTAAATTGCAACTGAGATATTATTTCAAATATGCCTTATAAAGTCTGGTAAGGAAATGTATACCAATTGGGCAAAGCTAATAAAAAACAAATGTTTTTTTTAAGTTTCAAAAACTGATTGAAATGGTGGAAATTGTGTCCTACCTACATTGTAATCTCCTAAAGGAAAGAAAGATACGTACTGCATCAGTCCACCTATTCAAAACATTTTATGTGCTGTTGCATCAGTGCCATTTCTCCAGTTTTTCTGATGTAAAGAAATCTGAGGAGTAAAGAAATTAAAAAATAGTTGTTTGAAGGCACTTGTGTTTTGTTATCTTGTGATAATACAAGCCCTGTAGAGATTTTAATACCCAAAAAGCTGGAAGCCACCATGAAAGAGTGGGAAGATGATTGTTTCCTGACGTTGATCTCAAAAACTCATGAGAAGGGACGTTCAAATTACATGTAGGGTGTTGTAGCCATGCTGGGGGATACAGTTCATTACACCGTAAATGTTTTAATCTTCTAGGTGTCACGTTGTGCTGCTTCATCTTCTCACTTTTCATTTTTTGACTGCTTTTTTGCTGCAGAGGAGGAATGACTCAGCTGTTGTCTTTTCTCTCTCAGCTTTTGATGACCTGGGAGTTTCATTCTCATCTGGCTATCACTTTTTCTGTAACTTGCTGCTTTCCAAAGCGGTACGATGAGAGTGAAGAAAATCTGTTGGTTTTACTAATGCAAAATTAGACTGCTGCTAAAATGGATGGACCTATTACAGAATTTATACTGTATCATTTGTTGGAGACACTGAATGTAGGTGTATTTGTCTGTTACTGCTCTTCTGTGAACAACGTGAACAGAGTAAGAAATATTCCTGAACAGATCTTGAACATCAGCAAAATGAACCTAACAAGCTGTGTATGAGTTTGCTTGTGTTTATTAGAAATTCTAGGCTGTGAAAATGAATAAAATTAATCTCTGTATTTGTTTGGGGGTGGGGCTTGATTGTGTTTGGGGTTTGGGGTTTTTTTGGGGGGGTTTTATTTGTTTGTTTGTTTGTTTTTATGAGCAGTACTAAGAAATCTTATTTTACTTGTAAGGAGTGTATCCATAGTCTTATGATGAAATTTGCTATAGAAACCTCCCCTTCTTTTTTTTCAGTTTTGACAGTCACATAATCTCAGTATTAAACAGTATTAAAATCTCTTAAGTCCTCCCTAGTTAATATTCCACATTTTGTACATACTTCATGTGGAACAAAATGTGGAAATATTAACTAGGGAGGAGTTGAGAGCTCTGCAGCTTCTGAAGAGGTACAGAAAATTGTATTCTATCAATTTGGTGCTAAAGTGACAAAGACTTTCTTTCGTGGTCATTGATAGGAGATAGCTACATTGATCTAGAATGGAGTCTGCGTAATACTGGAAGTTAATGAATAACTATGATCACGTCTGAAACTAATTAATCAAGTGAAATCCAGTAGGAGTATTCCTGTGGTTAGTCTTTTTGTAAGATAAAATGCATATGGGAGATGAAAAGCTATTGAGGTGAAGAAGGAATGAAGGAAGTTTTATGCAACATTGCAAGATTTCCATAAAATTATAATACATTCCTCTACAGAGACTTTACGCAATGTTTCTGCATGTAGTTTATAAACACTTCAGAAAGTTTCCAGTCACAGCTCCTAGTAAAGACTCGCCTAGTCTAGTGGGAGGTGTCCCTGCCCATGACAGGGAGGTTGGCAAGGTCCCTTCCAACCCAAACCATTCTGTGATACTATGAGTATAAAATCTAAATTCCAGGTAGGTGCTGTCATACAGTTTATATATAAAGATAAATATCTCAAGATTACCTGATTTGTACCACACTCATAAAGTAACCTCTCATAATACCTTGAATTCTGAAGGATAACTGTTAATAATTGATTTTACAGCTGCTGATTTAAATAGATCCTCTTTCAGCCAAGCTAATTGCTGATGATAGCATGCAGTCATGCATATGTTGAAGTAGCAAAGCAAATCAAAGGAGATGTATGTGATCTCCAAGGCAGTCTCCTATTCAAGAGAGAGTAAGTGACACTTACTCAAGGTGTTACTCAGTGTGATTCTTGATGTGAATTTTTTGTAACGTTTATATCTTTGTTAATATTGATTTGCATTTTAAGTGGGGCTGAGTAGCACTGTATCCCAGGATGACTGCTTCTGATGTTCATGATAGTAACCATATGTCTTTTGAACAACTGAAAATTGAGTTTAATTCACCTTGCAAAATAAGTAGTAATACAACAACTGAGTTTTGTCCTTAAGGGGGAGTAGTGAGCAGGTATATAGCTCAATCTGACTCTTATTTTGCCACTGTAGGCACTACTGCATTCATGTTGTATGCAGAGCAGTCCAGAAGAGCTTCTTTGCTATCATGTTGAATGTTGTACTGTATGTTTTAATTGATTATTATATGACTTCTCAAGGCTCCATGCGATTTCTGTAATCCATTCCTGTAAAGAAAGAGTCCTTTTCATCAGGGCTCTGCTACCTTAATAGGTACTCTCACTCCGTGAAATGCAAGCCATATCATTTAGGCCATATTTATTGGCTAGTTCTCTTTGCGGAACATAGAAGCATTTTATTTATTGTTGACGTGACTGTCTATTGAAGACAATATCTCAACCTAAAAGTACAATTCTAAATTGTACTAGCTTACAGTAAAACTTAAAAAATATGCTGCTTGGTTGAAGTCCAAATAATATGGTAGCCTTGAACCTTGCACTGCTACATTTTTATGCTAAAAATAAAATATTTCAATTAATTGATGTCTGGTATGGTACGTAAACAGGATAGACTTCCTGTCATTCCTGTTCTGAACTGCATATTGCAGCAATTGTCTGGCAGAGGCTTTGTATGATATTAACAGTGTTTAAATTGTCCATTTGCTCTCAAGACTTGTACCATATTTTCAGTAGATCCACAGTAATTGCAGTGAGATGTATATACCCAATTTAGCTTTTTGTTTTAATATGCCCATAACTAGTTTTTAATGCTTGTAATTTGTTCTGGATATATTTTCTATTCTGTACATGCAGTTATGTTTTGCTGTGCTTTTACTTTTCTTGACAGTAAGCAAAATGTGATCCTTCACGTTTCTGCCTCAGTCCAGTTACCAGTGATATACTTCTAAAACGTTACCTTTACTTTATAAAAGTTAAAGCTGAATACTAGAAAGTATATGTAGTTTATAAATATTGAACTTAGTTTATCAGATAGGGAAATGTTTTTTAGTATTATTGCTTACTTTTTGTGCTTTGCTTTGAGGATACAGCTATGTTGGGCAATGTTAGCCTTGACAAATTTCTTTAATAAAGGGATTTCAGCCTATACTATTCAGGAACCAGGCTATGAGGATTTCCCCCGTGTTGAAAACTTCTTTAATCAGGGGCTATGGTATAGCGTTAGCTAGATATGGCTGCCAGATGTAGTCTTGAGTGCCAAATAGCCAACGCATTTATTGAAGTATTTCAGCTTCCTGACCTGGCAATGAGATGGCCTGCTAGGAGACAGCCTGTTATTCTAGTGACTGAATGTCATAAAACCATAAATGACTATGAAGAACATCAGAGGATCCACAAAAAAACTGTTGTGCATCTAGAAAGAAGAAAATTAAAGCGTCAGACTCTTAACAGCACACAACTCTTCAGGTATCTTCAGTTGTGCTTCATGGTAATCAAAAGTTTGCTCTCAGGATTAAACTCTCATACTGTTTATATTTAATGATATTTTAAACTGAGCTATTTTAGATGTTAAAAATAAAACATGTTTGGAGTTTGGAGGTGTAGGTGGACTGTAACTCTTTTGATTCTTAACCGGTTCTTCCAGTAGATTTTAATTTTGCTGATGTGTATCAGTTTGGCGGATTTCTGTCAGCTTACCCCGGTGGTTTAAGCTGTCTTCCACCACAAGTCTTGTTTCTTGGTTAGTTAGACACATAATTTGAAATTCAGAAGTTTTAATTGGCTTGATTTTGTAGAAAAGCTGTGGAACCCTGATCCCATAATGCATTTACTTTGGATCGCTTTAGTATGATCACGGCCAAGGATTTTGTAACATGACTGTGATGTGCTCAGCAGACCCTCAAAGGGGGTGATACTGTCTATTACAGTATCAAAAGGAGCAGAAAGGAGGGAGATGTTTCCAAAAGAAGGTGTTGACTCCACTGTCCATGGAATAATAAAGCATTTATTACAGAAGCTCATGGTTACATTCTGTGAATAGTAAATATTTTGAAGTTGAACCTGTGAAATAATGGTCACAACCAGCTATTGGCCCTTTGATTTTAGAGGCAGAGTCCAGAGTTCATTCAGTTTCAGTTATCAGTGGCAAAAAGCGTAAAACATCTTTCTCAGAAAAAATTGGATAACCCATAATTCAGTGGTAGAGTTCCAGACTGTTTCTGGTCATCAAAAAGAGAACTGCAAATGTTTTATGAAATAAATATGCCTCTTGATTAGTCAGGGTGGTCTTGTTCTTCCAAAATAATGGATTTGTTTTGAGATACATTTACTGATCACTTCTGCTAGAGGTTAGAGACAGCAAGTAGCTTTTTTTCTTTTTTTTTAACTGTTTCTTGTACCATAGTATGGCAGTAGAAAAAAAATTAATACTGGAAAAATCACAAGAAGCTGGTTCACTTGCTTGCTAACTAAAATAGACAGGTTTCAGGTAGTTGAGAGGATGTATCGAAGTAGTGGGTTCATGATAAATCCTTGAGAAGTAATAGAATCATGTAAAATAAGAAAACACCAGTAACAAGCAAAAATAATAATCAGTGAAGATGAAAGTTGTCAGTGATCCAAGGAATGAAATAGGAAACATTAATGTCCTAGCAATCCCACTGAGAAAGGATTGTGACCACAATAGCATTGAATCAAATCAGTTACTTCAGAAAATACTTAACATTATGGTGAAAGGAAAAAAACATGGGGACGCTCAAGGAATATGATTGGGATGCATCCGTATTTCAGGAAAGATACTAGAAGAATGTCCCAAATTATAGTTACTGTAAAAGCCAGACAACAGTCTAGGTTAGATATATCTGATTGTAATGTAGTTTTAGAAAAACTGATAGTGCAGTCTCACTTTACATAGTCCTTGTTTGTCTGTGTTGCTGTTACAATGTACTGCTAGTTGCAATGTGGTGGACCCAGGAAAGTACATATATATAATGGTATTTTTAAGATTTTAGTTTAAGTCCATCAGTATTTTTGGTTTGATTGATTAAGAAGACATCTCTGCTTGCATTTTAGGTTAAGCCTCTAAGGATTCTGCTTCCTTTCCACTTTTTAAGTCATGGGCTTAATAGAAGACATGCATAATTCCTTTTTGGATTGTAGCTGTGATAGAGGATTTTTTGTTGTAATAGTGTAGGAATTAAACACAGACATGCCTTTAATCTTTTTTAACATACTACAAGTATTTTAACATTGCACAAAGACGAAATGGGTGTAGTGCTTATTATATAGGAAAAATAAAAATACTGCAACTGGTTTTAACACTGTATTGCAAACTTTATTATATTCTGTGTTGAAAGGAAAGTTAGGAAAATTATTCTCGAATGGCTTTCAATAGGAAATTTGTCCACTGACATTTTTTCATTGTTTTTTGAGTACATTTTGAGGTGGCCAATTGTTTTATTTGTGCTATAGCCAAAATACTCTGTTATGTTGTATATCAATGAAATCTGTAAGCTGATGTGGCCACCAAAAGCAAGGTTTCTCTTTTGTATGGACTCTTGTATTTGTGCAGCTGCACAGTGAACAAGATAGGAAAAGTAATCTGTCATGAAAATGTTTTTTTTTTTTTCTTCTAGGCTATTTTTCAGCAGAAACTAGTTGTACAGCTGCACAGTGAACAGAACAGCAAACAAATGTGCTGGTATACAGAAATGGTTTTGTGGGAATGCAAAGGAATGAATGAATGAAGTAGTGGGGGAGGGCAGGACTGCTGTTTTAAGTGCAACACCATCTTAAAATACTTATTGGACTTCAACCCTAGTTTGAACAAAAACACTTGCTTCCTTTCAGTCGAAGAGTATAATAATAAAATGCAGGTGTAACTGGTTCATCTTTTCAAGTATTTCATTCTTACAACCACTGGTATCTTAATAGGACCTAATCGAACAGTAGAACCTTGGCACAAAGTCAAACCAGCTGTGTTATAAATTTTATGCATTAATAGTCATTTTATGGACTCCATACAGTTTATATATGAAACACTGAACACTTTGTGGTAAGAAGAACTAATACTTACAGAACTTGCAAATCTTGTGATGTTTTTATATTCTTTTGAACTCTGAGATGTATGCTGGCTATGTCTTACAAATAATTGACCTTTGGAAGAAAGCTGTCCCATTTTTTTTTTCATTCAAAGTAAAATAACGGCCCTTTTCTGGACAACTGAGCTAGGAGATTTCTGCCATAACGTTTAGGATCACTTTCTGGAACGCTTGGGACTTGGCATTTCAAATATTTCACATTTCATATTTTTTAAAAAAAATTGTGGTGTGTTCAGTTATGCATAACTGCTTTTTATACTATTTAAGTGTTTTCTGGTATTAACTTAGCAAATATGGCTTGGATCAATTAGTTCATGGTCTGTCCCTATAAAGCGCCCCTCCTACTGGGCTGTAGATTTTCAAATTAATGAGTTTTACTTAAATCCACAAACCTGTTTCACTGAAACTAAAGAGGGAAGAAAATACAGGAGATGGGTGAGAACTAAAGTTAGAAATTAATTGTAACTTTGGAGCTATGGCATGTTTCTGTATTTGTATGACTAGAAACTGATGTCAGTTTAGGACTGATAAAAGAAAGTGTTTATTATTTATTTAAATATTTTTATGGCTTTCTTAAAGTGTAATTCAGTAACAGCAATGTATTAATTTCACATTAGTATCTTTTTTTTAAGTAATCTTAAAAATATTTTCTAGATTACTAGGTCTTTATATTCTGGTATCTTTTGAAAACTTGAGAAATAAAGAATAAGTTCACTTGGATTTTCAGGTTTCAGCCTTTTCTTTGGACTGAATATTAGTATGAAGTATTGCAAAATTGCTGCAGTGGAAGTGGTGGGGAGCAACAGGCATCTCTCCTGCACGTACATTGGAGTAAATACATGCAATATAAGATTGTATTTTAATTTTCAGGAATTGTAAGAAAAACTGTAATTATGTAGTTAGTAGCTTTATTTCGAGAAATACTTCTCTTTTTAAAAAATTGCCATTTCTCCTAGAGCTGTTATTCTGAGCAGTTCTTAATTGAAATGAATGCCATAAGTGCTTAACTTCTCATTGCTGAACAGAGAGAATATCTTAGTTTGGTAAGAATATTGTTTTGTCTTTATTCTTGACATGTTTTGTCTTTCTCAGTCCTCTTTTATCTTAGCTGAAGTGCATGTTTGGTATTTTTGTTTGGTGTGAAACTGGTTGTTTATGTATTCTTGCTAAGGCACTTTTCTCTGTGGCATTCAACTACAAGGAGCCTTACATACCTTTCAAAGATCTCTTCTACAGATAGAAAAAAAGGGCAGAAAGCCCTTTCTTCAGGGAAAGCAAGGAAAGAAAGGTGAACAAAAAGAGAGCAACACTAAAATAACTTGGGAAAAGTACACTAACAAAAATGCTATAGTATAGGGGTTGCAAACACTATGATAGATGTGACTTTCCATTGCGTTTGAATTTTCTGTGATGATGTTACTTTAATCAGTTTGTTGTTTTAAGTAAAGCCGAACTGTTGAACTAGTTTTCTAATTTCAGTCCAGCAGCTCGTGATAAACAAACAAAAATGTCCCCCAGAATCATGTTCATATTCTAGGCTTTGCATTAAGTGATCTCAAATGTAAAGTGATATATAATAGCAGTTGAAATAATAGGCGCTATGGAGAAGTTTCAGGAATGTAGGGAAAATTTACTTAAAAAGATTGTAAAAAAAAAAAACCACCAGCTTTCATCAGAGGTGCGTTTATTTTAGTAGATGAAGCACCATCGACAGACATAGATATTGTGAGTTTGTTATACAGAAAAGATAGCCTTTGGCTAATGTACAGCTTACTTGACCTCAAACCTTGTATACAGGTATGCAATCAGGATTTAGCATTTAGTACAGCATTTAGTGTGAATGATTTCCTTGCATTGATGAATGAGGAGGGGAGGGGATGCATTTTGCAGCATTGTGTGCAAATTCTGACACGTCAGTTGGTGTGGCAGAACTATTTATCTTATCTGCTGTTAAATGTATGTTTGTGTTCTAACTTTGCAGCCTGATTTAGGGTGGGGTTGCCCACTCCCTTTCAGTGTCCTGAAAGACTTCTGTTGTTCTTCTTTGCAGTTCGGTGAAGCCAGTAGGTGCTGTTCCTTCCAGCTCGGGCCTGCAGGTCCTGTAGTTTCTTACCCAACACATAGCACGGAGATATTTTCCCTCCTTGTCTTCCCTCTCTGGGTACCCAGCTATCATCGAGCTATGCAGAGAAGGAGGGGGGGCAGCAGGCAATCGAATGAGTGAATAAAATAAGCAAAGGCTGACAGCACTAACAGCCGGAACTTTTCTCAGCTTTGCTGTAGCCTTGTCCTCGGGCTGCCCTTCTATATTCTTCTGAAGGAATTTGAGACTCTTAATATTCTTGTATTGCTCTGCCACTGAAATGTATAGAATTTGGACTTCAGCTTCCTGGTATTTTACACATACGAATACTGCCCAACAGGTTAAAGATGACAACTATTTATAGTTATCTAGAAAACAGTGAAGCTTGTTTAAAAAGAAACAAATCAATAATCAACTCTTGATAGTTGTTTTGTTTGAGACTTTCTTTGACTTTCTTTGTTTGTTTTGTAAGCATCTTTGTTCCATAACAAGAACTAAAATAATAGATGCAGAAGATTATATAACAGAATATTAAAATATTCTGCTGGGGGGGTTACTGTTTTGGTTGAAAATAGTGAGACGTAATTGATTTTGAAATTGCTTTGATATTGCTGAGCTCTTGTATTTCAGCACTGAATCGTTATGGGTTACAAATGATTTTAGCCATGAAGAAAAGGTACCATTCAAAGCTAAACACCACAATTAGGGATGCATGACTGAAGTTTCAGAGTAATGTATTAGTAGTATTGTATGAGACAGTCACATGAAAAAGATCATGAGGTTGTGAAAAGGATTATGATCATGCTTTAGTCATGAATTTCCTGGTAGAGGTATTTTAGTCTGGATCGTGCTTGTTTAAATGAGAATAAGTTCACTTTGCTTATTCTGAGAGAAAAGGTGTCTTGCCTACAAAAGTTATATTCTTTTAGTGACTGAATTTTACTTGAACTTGAAATGCTGTTTTCAGTACTGAAAATCTGGAGTTAGAAGGATACAGAACAGTTTGCTGGGGCATTAAAGTATACCACTTGTACTTACCTGCTGCTGCCATCTTCCATGCAAGCATATATAAGTCAGTCTTTCTCCTAAGGCTTTGATTTGTCTTGCATGTGTCTTAACTGCTTATTCCAGATCCTGAACCTGCTCTTCACATTAAGTAACATTCAACACTGTAAATCCTCAGTTCACGAAAATCAGCATATTCTTATAGGAATGTGGAGCTCTGTTGATCTGCCACTAACCATACTCCTGATCCTGTACCTTTATTCACTGCCAGAATGTTTCGGCTTCCTGGGATGATGTAAGTCACAGAGACCAGGCTGACAGCCTATGTGAGAAAGAGCATATGTTCTTTATTGAAAGGTTATGGAATGAGTTTCCAGACAATCATAAAATCTGAGGGCTTGATTCAGTCCAGTGACTCCTGGATAAACATTTGCAACCTGTTTCTTTACACTCCACCAGTAACAACTCTGTACTTACCTGTTTCCTCAAAGGAGAATGGAATAGCTGGAAGGGGCCGGTAGATGCTTTTAATCTTGCTGTACTCATGCCAGTGATGTATTTATAAGAACATTAAGGTTACCTTAAATAGAGTTTGTAAGTGAAAAAGTCTACATGGAGATAATGTTTCAGTAAATTCTGCAGATAACCTCATCATACTACATTACTTCAAAAGGTTTGTCATAGCCCTGGAACTGGAATATAGGTGATTGAACTGGAGGCAAACTGTTGTCATTCCCAACTGATGATTGAATAGTTGTTTACAAAAATAAGGCAGTAGCATACAATGATTACCCATTGAGCTGTCTGTCTGTGGAATCAGTTCTGATACAGATGTCTCCATTTGACAGGTATTCTTCTGAACTTGCATTTGTAACTGGGTCAGTATTGTAAAGGAGTTCTGCTGGTTTTTGATCTTGAAAGCATTTGAAGCTCCAGTGAAAACTGAATTACCATATTTTGTATTTGTAGAGGTTAACAAGAAAAACTGCGTTAACTCTTTTTTTTGCTATATAAAGTCATTAAAGGGTAGCCCCTTTTTTTTTTCTTTTTCTCTAATTCTTTTTCTCTGTCAACCTGTTGCAAATATAGGAGCTTCTGAGATTTTGTGTGTGTGTGCAATAATACAGTTACAATTGCTTAAGCGTAAAACATCAAGTTAGTATTTTAGGAAATTAAAATGGACATGAAATGTTTGTGATGTGCTGCAAAACACTTTCCCAACTGATGTCATGAAGCACGTTTTAACAGTTGGGGTGGGCCTGAGAAGGACAACTAGATTTTCCATTTGTTGTCCCAAAGTCATAGCATTTTAGGATGCATTGACCAGGTCACTTGCATCTTTGTGAATCTAGGGTCAGTCACAGCTCTATTCAAGATGTGTGTATAAGGAACTAATACTGCTTTCAGTGTAAAAAGAGATGAAAGCAGACTTGACCTGTTTTACTTTACATATTTGCATTTGCTGCAGTGTTTTGGTAGCATCTGAGTTTACAGAAGGCAGGATGGACGGAGCTCTGTCCTTATCCTTTCTCTCTGCTTTCATTTCCTTCTCAGTCATATTCTAATTTTAACTAGTTATGTGTAAAAGCCCTACTCCCGTGCTTGTTTCCTTTGTCTATTTTAGTCAACTCTGTTAAACTGTTCAAAATAGCAATTCACTGTTTGGATTGATTGGGAAGCTCTGTGCCTCTTTCTTTTATTGTCTGATCCTTTGTGGATAGGAGGGCTTGTTTATCTACTGTATGGATCTAGCCAAACTGTTTCTTACATTTAATACTGAATTGAAAACCACATTGGCTCGGTGATATAATTTCTGAAAATCAGTAGGGACTACTTTGAGCTAGAGTGTGTCAGCTTAAAGAGTATTTTGAGTTGCATAAATAGAGGTTTTCTCTGTAATCTTATTTTTAAATTAATGTTCATGTAGAACTTCAAAATCAGTAAACTCATGTAGGTAAGAAGTACTAAAAGTAAAAAAATTTAAGCAATAAGTTGACATTAGTTAATGATAACTTATTAATTCTCTCATTATCAGTTAAAATAGGGAATTGTGAGGTGTGTGTGCTTAGTGAAGGTACTTTAGCAGCACATAAAAGAAAAAATCGTATGTGGTTTTTCAACTGTTATCTAACCCTCATCCCCATAAATAAGAAAATATAGACGTTACTGGTTTTGAAACATTTTTATTCTTTCTGAAACATTCTTTTATTCTTTTAACAAGATTTTCAATTCTAGAGGTTATCATAAGCATAGACGACTCTGAAAATATACATAAAAATGTTCTGTTATGACTGACTGTAAATCCTGATCCTTTTCTTGTAACTGCTCCTGTAAGTATGGTATGTAAGACTGCATCTCTGAAATACACAGAACGTGTCTTACTGTTGGATAAGAAAACTACATTAATACAGTTTGCACAGTAAAAATACTGCAATTGTTATTCTGTTAACACCAATATGTATTATAAAAAGATCTGTGAGTCATTCCATTGGCATGATTAATACCAGACTGGTACTCATGTAGTACCAATGTTGAGATTGCTTTTACACCTAAGTGCTTCCCTTTGTGTTTCTTGTAGGAAACAGAGATGAAGGTACACATGCACACAAAATTTTGCATCATTTGTTTGCTGACATTTATCTTTCATCAGTGCAATCATTGCCATGCAGATGGACATGACCATGATACTAAAAAGGAAAATGTACACTACCATAATGACTATCAGATCTCAAATGCATCCTACTTCCAGAATGGCGGAACAGAATCTATGCTGAGTAAATATTCAACGTTGGAAGCTGAAAATGAACAAAAATACTACATTGAAAAGATTTTTGATCATTACGGGGAAAATGGAAGATTATCTTTTTTTGGCCTGGAAAAACTGTTGATAAGCCTTGGTTTAGGAGAGGTAAAAGTATTAATGATAAATCATGATGATATTGGCCATGATCATGTTTCTCACTTATATGCTTTAGAAGTACAGGAAGGAAAGCACTCTCACTCTCGTAAGCATCCTCATAGCCACTCAGATTCAGAAAACCAAACCGTGATTGGTGTGGCTGCGAAGAGAAATCATAAGTGTGACCCTGAGAGAGATGCAGTAGTGCCATCAGTAAAAGATGATGGTAGACATATTCATGACCAGAGTCGCCATCACCATCATCACCACCCTCGTGTACATCATCATAACCATAATGGTACACATCATTCTCGTAATGATTCAGTTAGTCATAGTGAACATGCAGAGCAAAATCATGAACCTTCAACAGAGACGAACACAACTCAGGATCAGCCAGAAAGAAAACAACGGAAACAGAAGAAGAAGCAAAAGAAGATCAGTGAGAATTCAGGAAATGCTACACGAGATTATGCCTCAGATCATGATACAGGTGATCAGTATGAGCACAATCGTGTTCATAAACATGATCATATACATGATGCGTCTCACTTGCATGTACACCATCACGAACACAGGAGTGATCGTTCTGCTAGACATGGACATCAAGATTCCAGTTTAGGTCATGAGGATGGACACCACCATACCAGCAATCGAGAGGCACCTCATAAGCAGATCAGTGTGAAAAAACATGCTATTTTTTCAACCCGTAGTCATAAGGATCATAATGAAGATGAACGTGATCGTGAAGAGGTGAGTATGAAATGGTGAACTGGTAAGTTCATTTTTGCTGTTGTTGCATAGTAATTGAAGATGCAAACCCACAAATAATGCAGAAGCACATTTGCAACCATAGAGTAAAAACACTGAAGGTCACTGCCATGTTTTGAGCTTACTTTATGGGTTTTCATTTCTGTCTGCCCGTCTTTTCTCTTGCCTATTTATCTGTATAAAGGAGATACTCAAAGCTTTCTGCGATACTCAGCTTGCAGGTGGGTTTTTTCCCCGATATTCTTGAAAACATCCCACACACATACCTTTTTAGACTTCTTTCTGAATCTAAGGCCATTAACGTTTCTGGAAACTGCACAGAGCCTCTTTCTTAAAAAGAAACACCTGCATCTTTTCAACATGCTTCTAATTGCTTTGTTCTAAGAGACTGCAAAGCAACGCAGATGTAGCTTATGTAGGACTGTGCTCAGTATAAGTTATTCAGTTTCTTCCTTCAGTGTCCATTATTTCTACCAGGACTGTAAATATACTTTCCTTTCCTTCTTATGGTTAACTATAGAAGCAGGACATTTTGATATCATGGTTTTAAACTAGAAGTCAGAATAGGAAAGGATGGAGTGAGTGCCTATTTTGAGGTTTTAGACTGAAATAACAAGTGAAACTTCAAATATAGAAGGTTGGTAGGTAAAGAGAAGTGTTAGAAAACCTATTGTGGGTTTATGTTCTTCCACTCTTTTCCTGTTGCTATTTCTTTATTACTTCTACTGTGAAATGGTAAAGAATATGGAGACTCATTTTCATTGACAGTTATAAAAAACTGTATAGGTATTTGGAGTCTGAGTTTGCAGTGCAGGTATTTTTACTTTCCCCTCATAAACCACTTAGATCAGCTTAGACGAGTTCTAGTGCTGGTGGAATGTTGTGGGCCAGAGTTTCTACTTTCTGCTTGTGTTCTCAAGTCATATGCTAAGTTTTCCATAACTGTAGTTTTTAATCAAATAATTGCTTTCGTTTCTAATTTGTTTATACAATCTGCTTGCAGTGCTTAAATGTTACCCAGCTGCTTCGGTACTACGGTCTGGAATCCAGCTCTCCCATATCGCCTGAATTGTTTATATACATGTGTCCTGCTTTGCTATACCAGATTGAGAGAAGGCTTTGTATTGTACATTATGATGAGTTTGAAGATTTTATGAAAAATAAAAATGCATCAATTGAGGATAAAGACAAAACAGGTGCATCAGGTAGGTGTGCAACATGTAAAGACTTCAAAATTATTTTCCATTGTAAATATTAACTTCAAAGTTTGAAATGTCATGCAACTTAGCATTGACTATAGCGTGAAGGATTGTTTAAAATTTAACATATTTATTAGAAGAAATTTGAGACAGTGTGCTCCTTTAAAGTCAGGAGACATAGCATCCTGTTTGGTGGTATTATAGCTTCTCCTGTGTAACTATGGCACAGGAAGTCATACCTTCCTTTCTTGCACTTCTTTATCGTTTTATTTTCACATTTCATTTTACATTTGCATATGTTTATTTCTTTTTTTGTCTTCTGTCATTGAGACCTATGTTCTATCATTAGACCTACACCCCAAGCATTTTTGTGTGGATTCTTTCCACTATCTTTAGACATTGGACTCATAGGAAAGTACAGAATCTTCAGAAAGAAGGGATGAGCAAGTCCACACATGCTTTGGATTATTTTTATCATTTAAACTATGTTCTGTCTTTTAGTGTGACTGAAGTGGTCCGTATATTTATCTCAAAGTTGAAAAGTTGCAGTGTTATTTTGGCATGGATTTTCTTAATAAGTTAACCTGAATCTATATATTGAGGAAAAGAGGATACCACCTTCATCACAGTTCATTCACTGAAAAATATTATTTCAGACTTTACCATTTTTGTGTTCTGGTGGTAACACAAATTTGTAGAATTGACATCCAGAATTTTTTGTGAACTTAAGAAATATGGACTTAAACAAGATACCAAGCACATTTAAACTGCCATTTCTGACAACAGTTCCTTTTCTGACTTCCAATGTCAATTATTCTATACTGCTCCTCTCTTAAGCGTATGGAAAGTATTCAGTCAAAATCCTCTGTTGGCAGTTTTAATTTTGTAGATGTGTGCCTTGAATAAAAAGCAATAGGCTTTTTTCCTTCTTAACATAGTTCTAAGCTACAAATATTTTCAGTATTGTTAAAGCAGTTACTTCAAGGGCAGCAGCTTCCATTGTGGTGGTTTCATAACTGAGCATACTTTAAAAATATATGTTTACTACTCCTGTCTTTCATAAATTATATTTGAACTGTTGACAGATGTTTAGCTGCATTGAAGTATTAAAAATCTAAAAAATCTTGGGTATGATATCCATGTATTGAGTATAAAAATATAGGTAATTGTGGATATAGATTATTACATAAGTGCTTATTAGCATTGTTAGAAATAAAGCTTGAAGTAACTGCATTCTCGTAGGTGTTAACTGTTGGAAAGAATGCATGGCTGATAATCTTTCATAACAATGCTGGAGTCATTAAAATAACTTGTTATATAAAAATCTATAGTGACATAGCTACTGTCTTGTTAACTGTAGAAGATTGCAGTAAACGGAATATACTTATGCATTTTATATGGCAGAAGATTGTTTTGTGTGTAGGAAGAGTTGACCCCTGGCTTATTACCAAGAGGATTTGTAGAGTGGCTGTAAGCATTTTCTGCCGATTAAATTGTTGAAACAGTGTCATATTGCCCATGCTTTCAACCAGTTTAATTAGAAAGTTTCTACAGATGAGTTCTTCTTTTTAAAGAATGCATTTTCTTTTTCTGCAATGAGTAAGGGAGTTGATGAATACCTCAACTTGAAGAATTTTAACATTTTTAGAGACTTAATTTGCAAAATCAGTGAAGCTCGTTGTGAACATTTAATGTGTTTTATGGCATCTGATATCTTGACTGTAAATAATGCATTTGCCAGTTAATTGTAAAAATTGTTTTTTAACTTACTGATTTGGCTCTGAAAACAAACAGTAACAGCTAAAACAGGTCAATGATAAATTATTCTTCATAACAATTTCCTGCATGCTGTTGTATTAACTACAGTGAGGCTTCTGTTGATGTAATAATCATTTTCCCTTCTTAAGTAAGGAATTGAATTATGAAATAACAAATCTTAACTGGTATACAGGGGTGGTGGAAGGTGTAGGATATTTGTCAGTCATAGAGTAATTTAATCTGCAGGTTGTAGGATTCTACTAAAATGAAAATGTGTGTTTATCCAAGCAAATATAAACATTTTTAGATAGAAATATTTGCCCAAGTTAGGAGGATGCAGACATTTTTAAATACTAGCTTTAGGTGGTTTTCTTTATGTTTAATTAAAGCTTTCTGAAAAACTTAATAGACTAGTGCTGCTTCTGTTCATTGCCACCAACCTGTAAGATTTCCACTGGTTCTGATAGTGCAGTTTTCTAAAGTAAAGTAATTTAAACTGATGACCAAAAACTTATGAAGCAATGTTGAGTTTTCTTCCTGTAATTTACAGATAGTTCTGTAATATCTTCTAACTGAGGATTTTCAAGGGCTTTTACTGCTGAGCTGTCACTGTGTACCTACTGGAACAGGTGGCATTGTTATCACTGAGGGCTCCTAAACAACCTAAAAGGAAAGGTACACATGACTATGAATCAAGCTACTAACAGTGATATAAGTAAAGAGTGGGCAGTTTTTTAAAAGGTGGAGATCAGTTAGAGCTGTTGGTTAAAAATATTTCAGTTCAGATATATCTTGCCAATCTACCTGTGCAGATGCTGGTGTTCCCTGGAGTTTACAGTTCCCTGGACCCAGGAAGGATTTGCTTCAGTGGTACCTTTCTGTTAACTTGCTTTCTTGTTAAAGCTTGCAGATAGCTAACCATTCTCAGCCTTCCAAAGAATCTGCCTTGCTACCCTGTAAGTCTTTTAATTTACAGATAGCTGTCCAAAGCAGGGCAAGTAGACGTCTTTGTTTGCTACTCACTCTTTGAGCAGAGGTCCCTTACTGATGAACTTGTTCAGTCACCTCCCTCTTGGTTTTTTCCACACAAATATTTTATAAGCCAGTGTATATCTTCAACTCATTGACCAATCTTTATACAGTATTTCTAGTATTATACACCAAGAGTACTTGCAGAGTTCATAATATTGTGTATTAGTTCCACTTCCATAGTATTTTAGTGTTTCAAAAAGCACTACCGTTGAAAGAAATCCTTCAATAAAATTTTGTGCTGGAATTTTATCGTAAGTCTTCTTTAGTAACCCTTTTTATAAGGAGTGTTTGTATGTAACTCTGAAAACATGCACAGCTTTTGTATGTATTTTTTATCTTTGAGTTGACAGCAGCCTTTTGCTGATAATTTTGATTCCATATAATTTTTTAAGAGTTTACACAGAGACAAGCTGACAACCAAGATCTCTGAGATGCACTTTCCGTATTCTAATTCTCACGTGCCTCATCTTAATCATAGTGCCATGTTTAGATAGTGCATCATTCAGAAGAGTATGTAAGCCCATCAGAGATGCTTTTGCCAAATTATGCTATGTTATATGAAACTTAAGCCAGATTTCATAAGCTTCTTTCCATTTTTCTCCATGTATGGCCGTTGGTCATCTAACCTGGCACTTTAGTGTCATAGCATCTGTGTCCAAATTGGAGATCCGATCTTTGCCAAATGGTTGTGTAATTTTGATTTGGGCTAATTGTGTATGCATGCATGATTCAGTATTGAATTACAAGTCCACGTATGCTGTTTCTTGCAGCACAGCCTGTTAATCCAGAGTACATAATTGAAGTGCTCTGGGGATGAATCAAGGCTATGTAGTGACAGTATGCTGGTCAAAAGGGTCCTGTTTCCACTCTTAGACCTACTTGTATTCCCATTTCCCAACTGTTTTCTAGTTCCACATCTGACGGCAGTCTTTGCCTTTTCACCAACTCTCTTTTTTCCTCAGTAACAATACACAATAAAAATAAAGTTCAGATGGAGGAAATCATGTTCATGATAGATCTCAGGCCAAACAGTTAACGTTTGTAGAATAGGAGCCCAACTATCACTGTCTTGGCGACTGTGAACCATCTGATGTGTATTGTTGAAATTAAGCTGGTTTTACCTACTGTTCTGTGATATTTTTGTGATGGGAAGAAACGAGAAGTGATAGAAGAAGCAGAAAGAGAGGAAAAAACCTCAACAGTTTTTAATTCTTAGCCTTACCGATGACTTGAAAAAGCAGAATGAAAAAGTACATTCTCATAGTGAGGTGCTGACTGCAAGTGCCATGCTTCTTTGCTTATAGGATCTGTTTCTTGTGTAATTCCTCTTTTTCTATGCATATAGAAATTTTGCACGTTTTCCCTAGTTAATAGAGTTTTGTTGAGTGCACTGTATTGGTTTATCACTTTTTCTTTTAATGACAGTAGAGTTTCTGGGAAAAAATATGTACTGCTTTTCATTGGTAGAAAGTTGCTTTCAGCTCTTCAAGCTCTTATTGTAGCATTTGATTTTAAAGTTCCTCTGTCAAAGGTTGAGTCTTGTTCTGTTGTATTGTTCTGATAACCTTTCTGTATTCATTTCTTCCCACAGCCTGGTTTTGTGGTATCATCTCTATCACCGTCATTAGCCTGCTTTCCTTGCTAGGTGTGATCTTGATTCCCATCATTAACCAATGGTGCTTCAAATTTCTTCTAACTTTCTTGGTAGCTCTGGCTGTAGGAACAATGAGTGGAGATGCACTACTCCATCTATTGCCACATGTAAGTGTTGTTTCCTTAACTTCTATTCTTAATTATAACTGTATATAGAAGTTTGAAAGAATTGTTTGACAAGTATCAACAAATAAATCTACACTGATGCACATGTAGATTGACTTGACTGAGGGACACCCTGAAACAATGTTTGAGACTTTCTGTTAACAAAAAGAAAGGAAATGTGTATTTCTTTAAAACAAAATTTAAAAGGGGATAAAATGAGTTTTGTATTCATAGTTTAACTTCTGTTACAGTATTTTAAAACACCTAAAGAGACCAACAAAAGTTATTTTAAATTTAGAAGTATTGCTGTCTCTTCTCTACTTACTGATACTTGTGTATCAGTACCACCTGAAAGTGTTTCGGGGGAGTAACCTTCCTGATGGCTAGCTTTTGGGGAGAAAGTAACTTCTGACTTACTGAATCAAGAAATTGTCTCAGTTCCTGAGAGGATAAGCAGTTTTTAAGTTGTGATGGTAGACTGTAATTCTTAGAAGGGGAAATGTTTTCTCAAATTTTGTCACCTTAGTTGTTTTAGCAAAAAGACTGATGTTTGTATGTTTTCTTTGTGTAAACTTTGATACAAATTTTTGGTCATGTGTTTTTTTTGAAAGTTTATATTTTGGATCAGAATTAAGGGTGCAATTGACTGTGGTAACTTCAAAGTAAATCATGAGGTTTGATTGCTCATGGGAGTGTAGCAATGGTAATACCTTGTTACATTTCTGAGTGTCAGTCTTGTTATCTTCAGCACTGTGGCAGAAAAAACCTGAAGGTAAATTTACTCCCCCTCCTTTCCTGAAAACTTCCCAAAGGAATATTTTTTTATTGATGAGGGTGATGAATAGTCTAATGAAAAATTACTGTAGTAATGTGTTTGTATTTAAAAAAAAACAACTCAACTTTTAACGTCTCTTGGTGCTACTTTTATGGCAAGGTTAAATGTTTTGTCATCTGAGCTCAGAGCCATTTCAGTCCTGTGATTGCACCAGGTCGTGCTCTGCTCTTATTTTCTCTCGTAACAGTCACATGGAGGCCACAACCACAGTCACCACCATGGCCACAGTCATATTCATGAACACAGACGGTCTCATCGACATGCCCAAGGACATGGAGTACAGCCTGAAGGCTTTCTAGAAGAAAATGATCCAGTGCTGAAAGGTCTTGTGGCACTTGGAGGCATTTATGTTTTGTTCATCATTGAACATTGTATAAGAATGTACAAGCATTACAATAAACAAAAGGTATTTCCTAGAATTGCATGCTATTTTAAAATGTCACCTGAACTTACCTTCCGAGTGTTGAAGAATTATCTGTGCGATGATTCATTATTCTGTGAACAGAACGTGAACAAGTGCTGCTAATTTGCATTCTGTTTGATTTTTTTCTGAGGAAGTCTTTTTCTAAAAGAGTCTGCTTTTCCTAACAAGGTAATTTGGGAAGACAAAAGTAGAAAACCAGTGAGGGAGGTTGCAGCTTTTTGGCCCGGTATATTTGGAAGTAGATCTAAAGAGGTTACAGCTCTTTCCCTAAAGTACCATGATCTTTTTTCAAAAATATGAAAGGCAGTACCTGAGAAAAAGCTGGTAACAGAGCCAGACAGTTGTCAGATATTTTACAAGAAATTTAGCTGTATTCTATTATCTAACGATGAGAACATAACAAGGTATTCAGGTTTTCCACATGAGAAAATGCCAAAACTTGCAGACCTCCTGCTTTTTATAAATTGCTAGTTAAAATTTAACTTTTCTTCCCTGAAAATGATTGGATTTTTAGGGCTGGGAGCATGCTGTATTCATGATAGTGGTATAAATGGAGACCTCAGAGGGAGTGTGGCAACAGATGGAAATTCAAGCCACCAAAGAGCCATATTCTTTCAGCAGTCAACATAAACATGCTTTTAACTTTTGCCTCCATTATTTGACTTGGAGGAGTAAATTATTTTGGGGAGACTATAACTGCTTCTCCCAAAATGAGTGTGCAGAATTTTGAAGTTCTCTGTTTTCACGTCAGACTTTCTGCCTAAGCTGGATTGGCAGCAAAGTTTTTCAGTGTTTGAGGAGACATTTCATAGATAGGCTAATAAAGAGAGGAAAGCTGTCACATAGGGCATATTTTGTTTGAGATTAATTAAATAATTAAATCCCCTAGGCTGCTTTGGCAAATCTGTGATCTCTGCTGTGTGCGCTGCAGATAGGAAAGCAGCAAGCTTTTATCTGCAGGAGAATGCAGGAAAGTTATAGGAGTATAAAACTTTATTTTTAAGTTGAACAAAACAGAGGAGTTGTTGTTGCTGCATGCTTGCTTTCTTGAACAAAATAAGCGAATATAACAATTCTTGTGTATGTACTCTTACTGAAGGGAAATATTGTCTATGTCTGAATGAGAGTCCATGGTGGGTAGCCAAGGATTTGCACTGAGATAGGGCCTTACAAAGATTAATATTCTGTGGTCGTATACTTCTGTATATGAACAGTAACGGTCCATTTTGAAGATACTTTTGGACACAATTTCAGTTTCTATTTCCATCGATGTCCTTTTACAAATCAGGTTACCTGTTTCTTGCTGCAGAGTAAGCAGAAATGGTGCAAGAAGAAACAGACTGAAGAATCGCCAATTGGAAGGAAACTTTCTGATCACAAATTAAATAATAGACCTGATGCTGACTGGCTTCAGCTCAAACCCCTTGCAGGTAGGCGTTTATTTTCAGAATTTTCTCTCATTATGAGATTCAAAGTAATGGCACGATACCTATGGCATGTAGCATGTAACCTCTTGTACTTTTTTGCTGCTATTATGCAAATCATTGTTAATAAGACTTAATAAGCTTTCCCTATTAAATCTTTTTTTTTTTATTTTGTTTTCCTTAGATCTGAGAGCACTTTGAACACTTCTTAATATGCCATTCAAACAGTTCTCAGGTTTCTGAAGCAGTCAGGTTTTGGGTGACTGTGCCCCTTTGTGGGGGGGGATGTTTGTTTTGGGGGTGTTTTTGGTTTAAGCTATGCCTGATTAGCTCAGCCCTGGCAAAAATTAGGTCAAAAATGAACACACAAAACCTGAAAGGGTATATTCGTTACACTTTGAAGATTCCAGCCTCTGACCATTTATATATAGTTTGGCTGGGAAGACTAAACAAAATTAATTTATTTTCATAAATGCAACAAAGTTTTCAAGTATACATAACACTTTCGCTTACTATTTCTTCATGACAGTCTGAATGCCAATGCAGTATGTACCCAAAAGGAATGTTATATCACAGTTTTTGAAGGGCTGAGGGAAGGGAAGGGGCTTTATTTCAAGAACTTCCCTTTCCATTGCCTGCATCAACTGCTGAATTAATTTCTTGATGAATCCATAGGCTATATTTATACAAATGTGATTTTGTTAATTTGAGTGGTTTGTGGAAATGAGAGTTAGGACCATAGCCTTCACCACTCCAGCAACTTAAAATGGGATTTGGGACATTGACATAAAACAAAGACTTTAAGCTGTATGGATACATCGATTTGAAATGTCTTCATTTTCTTTTATCGGGAGATCAGATTTATTCTGCTTCTAATAGCATGGTGTCCATACTGGGTTTATAACACTGTTCCTCTGAAAGTGCACTCTTCTGGTCATTCATAATCATTCATACTACAGGCACTGGAAGCCCATGCTGAATTTGAATTTTGAACGGCGCTATTACCACTGACCTGAATGACCATTCTGTTTTAGTTTAAACAACCTCAAATGATGTTTTGTAGCCTGTTTGGCTAGAATTCTTTGTCTATTGCTTAGCTGTTCTGTGGGGTTTTTTAATTCTGCTTACTACATTGTTACTCTGAACCTCACTGGACCTCACACCAGTGTCTGACACATAGAAGCACACAACAGAGAAACTATTTAAAGATCTGTTTTATCAGTTGCAGATCCTGTTACGTTTCAGTGAAGGCTATGTTGTGAGCATGTGTAGAGAGTGGCCAGTTAAGATTTCCTTAGCCATTCAGATTCCATCTACAGCATATAAGACGTTATTATCATTCTGGCGACTTCCCTTTTTCAGTGTTGAACTGTAAACTTTGTCAGTAGCAAAATTACAGGTACAGGCTTAGGTTGGGCTAAAATTGACTGCGTGCACTATGGATGCAGTGCTATTGCTTTGTAGTGGAGACTTCTATATGCTGTACATGCAAATTAGTGAAAACATTGGGCAGTGAGAAATGTATTTTAGTGGGCAAATGTTGACAACAGCATTACTAGATTGATATGTAGTAAAATAATTTATTTGCTTTCACAAAACCAGTTAAATTCTTAGGTCAATGATGCAATAATTGCTGCTGCTATTTAAATAAGAATTACTGCAGTGTGTTTCCCAACTGCCTTCAATGCAGGAGCGGATGACTCAGTTTTATCAGAAGATCGACTCAATGAAACTGAACTAACTGATTTGGATGGCCAACTGGAATCTCCTCCCAAAAACTTCTTGTCTGTAGAAGAGGACAACAATATGCACCATTCTCACAATGATATCTCACGTGCTACTCGTGAGCACGATCTTCATGATTCAGAGTATGACAGCCATGGCGAAGATAAAATGATATCTAGAAAACACAGTCACCACTGGCATCACAAACATTCCCATCATTCCCATGGCCACTGTCATTCTGGAAAAGACCTGAAAGATACCGGGATAGCTAATATTGCTTGGATGGTAATTATGGGAGATGGCATTCACAACTTTAGTGATGGCTTAGCAATTGGTAAGCAAAAGCACTTGAGTATTTCACAACACTTTCTTCTTACCTTTAGTAGCTTTGATAATACTTTATTTACCGGGGGTCACAGGTAAGGCTCCCAGTTAACTGGTTACTGGATTGTTTAATCTCCTTCAGAGCAGAAATTAAAAGGCCATCAATTGGAACAGTCTTCCCGTTATTAATATTCTGTGACTCTTTCCACTAGGATTACTGTATTGATAGTAGTGACAGTAGTGGTCTCTGCAAAATAAAGATAGGTGCAGACAACCTCCTTATGAATTATGGAGCACATATAATACGTATTTGTTGATTGGATCTTAGTATTTGCCTTTGAATAGTAAATAAATTATTTCAGTCTTATTTATATTTATTTACTCTATTACTACTGTTTCTATTATTAGTCATACATAGAATTATACTGTACTTGTAAATAATAAATGTACTATATGAGTCGGGTTACTGAATTAAGAAAAAAAAGTACTACTTAGGATAATTTAATTTTTGTTTGAGCAAACTATTATTTTGACTGATGGTCAGTATACATTTATTCTAGCCAAATGTAGAAGAAATTGGGTACCAAACAGATCTAATTAGATTATTAAATCAACTTTGATTGTGATTTGAGCTGTAAAACACATATATTTGAATATACGTCATGCAGGTCAGAATGGTGGTAAGAGTACTGAAGTGCAAACTTTTAATTTTTTACTAAGGTAGCTACTAAGAGTACACAGGGTTCTGAACTACAGAAGGAACATACCCATTTTGAAGGATAAGACATAGGCTGCTTATTAGTGTCTGCACTAAACTGTGGAATCTATTACAGTTTCTTCACTTTCTCCAAACAATTTCTAAAGGAACCAAACTCCAGAAAAAATAGCTTTTTGCTTTGTTTTCGTGTTAGACATGGAAGACGTTTAGACAGTGGTTTCTAAGTCCAAAAGGATTACTACGCCATCTATCGAGAATACCACTGTATTGTAACTCCATTTCTAAATACTCCTATGTCAAATCCAAACAGCTCTTTTGCTCAGCTGTGTTCTCTCCCAGAATTTGTCTTTCAGATGAACAGAGTAATATAAGTATGCAGTGGTAATGCACATCCAGGATATTTCCAGTATTTTCATTATAAACTGTATATAAGTACAGACAGGACACAGACATAATGAAAAATTGCTAGAGTGTGTATTCTAACAGAAGGATGTCATCTCTTGAAAGTGTTGATTAACTTTTCTGGCCTGAAAATAGTAAAATATCATTTGAATCTTTTTTTTTTTCTTAGGAGCAGCTTTTAGCGCTGGACTGACAGGAGGAATTAGTACATCTATAGCAGTATTTTGTCATGAGCTTCCACATGAACTAGGTAATTAATTCTGTAAACTCAGTATGTTCAGTCTTTTCATTGGTACAAAATGTTTATCTGAAAGCTGTTGCAATAAGCATAATGCAATGCAGATGCTGCAAGGGTGACCAGAACTTGAGACTAATGGAGCAATATTATTTCACAGTATATAAGGCACTGAGTGCCATGGTTTAGATGATGGGTTGGTGTTGTGTTGGGTTATAGGTTGGACTTGATGATCTCAGAGGTCCTTTCAAACCTTGTGATACTGTGATACATAATGAGACTATTAATATGGGATTATTCTGGCATGTGTCTAGTTACAGCATTACAGAAAGTTTCGCACTACTCTGTGTGGCATTGTCTTACACAAAGTTGAGTTACGTAAGTACGTCAAAGTTTACACAAGTAGAGTTTTTTGTGGAGATCTTCAGAAGAGGCTTCGTATCAGTTACTGAGTGCAGCAGGTGTGGATGACCGTTGAATGTAAAGCCTGTAGTCTTTGTTGCCAGCACCATTGATTCTTCCCCCCTAACTGAAGCATTTCTTCTTGGGGTTAGCTAACCATGATGAAAGCTGTTGTTTTCCTGTGAGCCGTAAAGCACATTAGATGAAATTTTACTGCGTCCCAAGACTTAGAAAAGAACATCCAGAGAGGGAAGTAGTCATCTTTGTTTGCCAGTAATGTGAAATTGTGCTAGATCAAACTGTCTGTATACTCACAGCTTGCATACTTGATGAGCTGCTAGCTCTAAATGATCCAAGTATGGTAAGACAAGTACTTCAAAAACCTTTAGAGAAGATGAGTGAAACCATTTTACATAGGCAGGTACTAAGTATAAGTTAGGTAATGGGCACAGATGGGAAATAATAGAGCAGAGGTTCATGGATTGACACTGGTGCTATACAATCATTAGTTAAGTGAAACTGCTGCGATATGTAGAGGATTGCAATATATATTGTGCTTATAACTTGCTAGATTAATATGATTGTTATGTATAAAAGGTAGTTCATTGTACATATTTTTTAATTTTTATTCTAGCTTTTGATTCTACATTGAGCAATTAATTTCTAGCATTTAGATCTTTGTAGAACATATACCTCTATCACAATTTTAGAAGAGCTGACCTGAACTTAGGTCACAGGTTAACTTGGTATATCCTTAACACAACCAAACTGATTCAACGTGGATGTGAATTTATCCTTTCTGAATGTAACTCTTCCTAGTGCTATGTTTCTCAAATTCATTGTTGCTTTCTGCCTCATTGTTCTCCTCTTGAATTTGCAGAATGAGGTGTATATAGTGAAGAGGAATTTTTAGATACTGACAAAACTAAGCCTCTGTTTTTATGAGCCATGAAGACCTTCTGTGACATACAGACAAGTCTGTGTGCACAGATGCACTTGCTGCGGGAAGACTGGATTTAGACTCCTCCATTTACCTTTAACTACTAATCACTGTTACCTTTTTAACAACGAGCATGATGAATAAGCACCTTTACATCATATTTTAATCAAGGGCTTGCTGCACATAAATACAGTTCTTAGAATAATTGTCATATCTTGTTGCCCAGTCTGCCTTTGAGCCTCTGTAGCAGCATTTTTACTTTGCCAATGCCTTGGATTGGTGAGATAGTAAATGTACACTAATTTATCTGCTTATTCACCCAGGAAACACTGATACTAAGCCCCTGTGTTCTGCCTCCGTTTTAGGTGACTTTGCTGTGCTTCTTAAAGCAGGTATGACAGTAAAGCAGGCTATTGTGTACAACCTCCTGTCTGCAATGATGGCTTACATAGGGATGCTGATAGGCACAGCGGTGGGACAGTATGCTAATAACATCACCTTGTGGATCTTTGCGATCACTGCAGGCATGTTCCTCTATGTGGCATTGGTTGACATGGTAAGATTGTTATGATTCTTTGTCATTTTTGCATTCCATGCATAAAACCTAGGACTTGAAATGGCACCTACAGCAGAAGGGTTTTTTAATTATAACTCAGAAAATATCTGTAGACAGTAGATAGTTTGTCCTGTTCTAGGACTTTATAAAATATTGCAGATTCTTTGAGGGATGTAGTGAAGTTTTACAGTTGCTTGCCTTTTTGGGTTTCTGCTGCCGAAGTCTTCCAGTGACTCCTGTTAAAATACAAACACTACAGCAGGGCTGGGAAAACCACTCACACTTCTACTAAGAAACTAATAAAAATAAGAACTTCCCGCTGATAAAAATAGGATGATTCTTTGGTTTTGTGGATGGGGCATTATTATGCCAGAGTTCAATCCAGTGTTTAGAGTTGTTCTTCACTCAACTTCAATGTTCATATATTTGATTCTGGAAAGCTTAGTCTGAACCATTAACACGAGCAACTGGTAATACATATGATTTGTGGTGATTAACTTTTTAAAAAATTACTTGGTGGAAAAATCATGGAATCATAGAATGGTTTGGGTTTGGGTTGGAAGGGACCTTAAAGGTCATCCAGTTCCATCCCCCTGCCGTGGGCAGGGACACTTTCCACTAGACGCTGCTGCTTCAAGGACTTAACTATACATGTTTAGTATGTGTACCCCATAGATCCAGATCCTTCAGGCAGGAATTACAGAATGGTGGGACTGGAAGCTCATCCAGTCCAGTCCCCTCCTAGGGCAAGGTCACTATAGCAGGGTGCACAGGAACATATCCAGGCACTTGTATGCATGATATCAGTCCATATTCAATCCTGATTTCTCTCCTAAGCAGCTTCAGAGCTGCATTTAAAGAAGCCAATTTTCGAACTTCTCATCCTTCCCAAACCTAATAATGATGACACCTATTTTCATTTTGGGGATATTTTCAAATGCTATTTCTGCTTTAATATTCAGAGACAAAGTTGTGTCACTTCCTTGGATTTTAAGGACAGATCTTATAGCATACTAAATAATTAACCAGTTAGTCTAGAAACTCCAACCTAGTTAACGCTTTAATTTACAAAGGTTCAGACAGCTTTTTGTGAGCAGCTTCCTGGATTTGCATTGCTTCACTCACAAACTACTCTTTCCTAGGACAGAAATTGAAAGCAGAGGCAGGCTTCCTCTCACAGCTCCCCTGTGTTCTCCCCAAATAGACTAAGTAACCATCTACCATTAGTAGATTGCTGGTTGGATTACCTGGTGTGGCTATGTACTGCTTATAGAAAAATACTGAAATGTAACTGAAGTTCTGGCTTTGAGTGATGTTTCGGTAGAGATTTTGTTTAACCTCATAGTTTCTCTGTACAGGATTGGGTGTACTGGAATGAGGACCAGCCTTTTTGAGTTTTGAGTTGTGGGTAAAATGGAATCATTTACTGTTCTAAAGTATTTTAAACCATGCGTTTTCTTCAAGCTCCCAACTTCTTTCAGAGATTTTGTTACAATATCTAGTAGCTATGTTAGTCTACACTGCTAGTTCTGCTCTCCTGCTTACATTTGTTCTGAACATCCTGTTTTCAAACCACATTTTTTAGCATCTTCCTCAAAAGTTAACTGGTGCAGGAATGAAACTTGTGATGTTTGACTCTCACTGGCTGACTTGTCAAAGCAGGCAGGCATCTGTCTGTTACATGAAGCCACAGACTTCAGGTTTCAGCAGTTCTTATTGAAAGAGCATCACTTCTTTGTCAGATCACTGTCTATGAGGCTGTCAGATGTCTGCTTTGGTGTGGGCGGATTGTATTATTTCCTGGGTGCTAACAAAAGCAGCTGACGTTTTGAAGATCCCTCTCTCCTCTGCTGCTGTGACCAACAGTTGCCACTTTCTAGCCATGGCTGCTCAGTCTGGTTTCTCAGCCTTGGTGATTTCAGGGAAGCATTAGCGAAGGTGGCTGAAAGCACAGGTTCAGTTTCCGCTGAATTTTCTGGTATTGGCAGAAGCTGCCTTGGCCTTTGTGTCCTCTTACAAATTTACCTCTGCAGTTCTGTGTTCAGCACTACTGCCACGTTGGCACTTGGGAAACTTAAACTGGAAGCCCCTCCGACTCCTGTTTATAGGTAGCATCTTCTACATCCAAGAACTTCCCCTTAAACTCAGCCTTGGTTGTGAAGATCTCACATTAGTCTCATTGTAGTCATCAGCTGGGAGCCTGAGCACAGGTCAAGGGAGGACACAGTGGCGGAGGCTGCTTCTGTGACCTTCAACTCATTCAGTCCTCCTTGCCATTAGGTCCTTTATGATTAGGGCTCATGGAAGCCAAGCACTGGCCATGACACCACAAGTATTTCACTTCATTATGAGAAATTTAATTTGTAAATATACTCCAGTAATGAAGTCTCTCTAAGCTATTACAAGGTAAATAACACGTTTTTAGGGCTTGCTAAATAAAGTGCCTGTGTAGTTGAGTGATCTTACATGTAACTTCAGATGTTCTCAATAACCTCTAATGACTGAAATATCACTTGTTTATAAGTTCTGTGGCTGATACTTATTTCCTGTACTTATTTTGACTGAAGAAATTAGGTAGAAAGGAAAGTTATGTTTTCATTCTTTTATTCCTTGACCTTTTCATCAGTTGTCTCAGTAGCAACTGAATAGTCAAAGTGCAATAGTCTGACTAAACAAAGGTAGGAAAGATTCTGTCAGACACGCTTGAAACTACACCAGATTTTTGCCTTGATGTTTCCATAATGTGCCTTCCTCTCAAAGACCTCATTTTCTTGTTATCTGACACTTAATAAGAACAGATTTTGTTCCCTCCGTAGCTTGACAGAGGTTCACACAGGTACAGTTTTCTGTCCATTCCTTACACCAGCCCATCGCAAATGGACCTTTTGGTATTTTAGACAAACTACAGGATAATTAGGTGCAAATTACATGTTTTCTAATAGTAAGGATACTCTTTTCCAGTAGAACAGAAACTTAGGCCTTTCTAAATTCTTCAGTTTTCCCGTGATCTCTCATGACATTTCATTTGGTGGTAACTATCAGAAGAACAATCACAATATTCTTATTCCTGACACTGCTGATTTGATTTGACTGGGAACATTGACTTTTCCTATATTCCTTCCCAATCCAACTTGAATAATTTCATCTTACTGGAAAATAAATGTCTATTTTCTTTTTCATTCCTTATATCACTAGGGCAGAAACTGTAAGCTTTCAGCTTCAAGAGGGTGTTATTTTTTTTCTGTTGACAGGACCAGGCTCTTTATATGGTCCCTGAAGTTGGTCACATCAATAGCTAATAGAGGAAAAAGTTTAGGCATCTTTAGACTTGCTGTCAATGTAGATAGCTGTCAGCGTTAAAGCCCATTGTTATAATGCTAAGGTGAAACCTGTTGTGTTCATTCAGTGCATGTTCTCTGAAAAACATCTGTGGCTTTTCTGGGAAATTTCTTCTTCATGCCTGTCAAGCTGCTATCTGAAGTTCTCTCTGGGCAGTACCTGTTCAAATGAGGCCCTTCAGTGTTTGCCTCCAGCTAAATGTGAATATACAGGAGTTCCTACAGTGCTAATCTGTGTGTTGATTAGATCTTAAAGATGGAAGGAGGGTGTTTTGCCAGTAACAAATTCTTGCAGTGCACAGCCTCCTTCCACCATCCTCCTTCCCTCTCAGAGTCGTTCCATGACCCTTTCTACACTGGGATTCTGCAGCTGAGGGAGAATAAGGTGACACTGGCCTGTTCTGCCTGCCTAATCAGGCTCTGAGTACAAGAGGAGCATGAGCACACCTCTTCAGATATGGCGATAGTGAGAAATAAATAATTTGAAGACAGTGGTGGGGGAGTGTGCCCATAGTACTGTTAAGTAACCTTTATTCCTGTCTTAAAGGGGTCTTTTATTTGCCATTCACTTCCACTGTTTTGGGGCTATATGACAGCCGCCGCAATCTGTAGCTAAGATTGCCACTTCCATTCATCATACTGTCTTTTTGCATGTCCATGACCAGAAGCTTTGGAAGTTGTGGAGACAGAGCACTGTGGTCTTCATAGGTTTTGAAATAGATGCCAGAATATTCCTTGATTCTTCTTAAGAGCATCTTTAGATTTGGAACAGCAATATCATGTCTCTGTAGAAGCTGATGACAAAACTTGAACTACGTGCAGATCTTCCATTCAAAAAAAAAGAAAACATGAAGGTGAGAATTGGCAGCAGCAATTCTGGCAACATCTCTTTGATCAGATTCTGTATTACTTGATGAATACAATTCTGATTTATTAAAAAAAAGCAGTTATACAACAAGTCTTGCCTGCCAACATGAGAGCTATATAGTAATCTTCAGTAGTGCTAAGTCTGTGATTGCTTCCTTTATTCTTAATGACTTAATGGTACTTTGTAATTTGGTATAGAGCTTGCTGTTAAGCTGCCTGTTCCATTGTATAGGTGATTTAAACATCTTTTCACACCAGTATATTTTTTATATTTAAATACTCAGTCGGTTAAATTAATTGTCAGCTTTATGTATCTTTTTGAAATACAGTAATACAAGGCCAGATGGATAATAGATTTGGGTTTGTAGTAGATTTGATGCTGCGATAATTTGTCGTTGCCTGTTGTGCAATATTCAGGTACTCGGAATAACCAAAACTACTCTGGCTTATCTGATGAAGAGCAATAAGTAGACTTGTGCTGTGTACTACCTAAGGTTTCAATTTTGTTCTATATTATGTTTTTCTGTTCTAAATGAATCTTGAAGAAAGTCCTACATTTACTTGACGCTTTCTTGGATCAATGTATTTTTAAAACATTTTAAGTTATTTCTGTTCTGCATAGGTGGCTTTGGAAGATGCTTCTTAAATTTTATTATTACATCTGCCAAGTCCACTATTATTTGTTGCTTTTGTCAGTACTGTGTGACTTTGCTTCATAGGTGAGGGTTATAAGGAATATCCAGAGCTTTCTGAATTTTTATAGCTTCACATAGAATTCCTCTTGAACCGCTTGTTGCTGTTACTCCCATATTTAAGAGGGAAATGCATGTGAATATATGTAAGCATATAACATGACAAGGGAGCAGCTAAGTTAATCAGCAAAATCATTATAAAGGGTATATTTATAGCAATGTAATTGCTGTAGCAGTAGTCAAAGCTTTTTATTAGGTTTATCTGAGCATGACTTAATTTTAATTGAGTAAAAGAACTTGAAATAGCAGAACTTGAAGATTGCTGGGCTGGTTCTTATCCTGAGGAACTTAAAGTAGATGTGTGATGCAGTAAAATCTTAACAAAAAATTGTCCGAAGGAAATGTAGGACATTTTTCTTTTGTTTAGTAAATACATGATGTGACCATATGTATCATTACCAAATGTAGTGGGTAAGAAGAGGTTTAGCTGTGTCTTAATGTATTGGTTTTAATAACTGAATCCTGGAGTGTTTGTTTTGACAATATCATCTTGTAAGCGTGTCCATGTATACATGCAGTAGAGGTGGAATAACTTTCTAAATTTCCTTTTAGCTTCCAGAAATGCTTCATGGAGATGGAGATAATGAGGAGCATGGTTATTGTCCCGTGGGCCAGTTCATTCTTCAGAATCTAGGTCTGCTCCTTGGATTTGCCATTATGCTTGTGATTGCCCTCTATGAAGATAAAATTGTGCTTGACATCCAATTTTGACCTAACTCTGGTAATCACTGTGGTTACAATAATGTTACTGTACGGCTTCGAATCTGCACTGTTTCACTGGACGCACATTGCTCAGAAGAAAAGCAGTGGCTTGCACTACTTACACAAGAACAGTATCTTCATTTGTCTGTAGATTAATTTCTGCTTTTTTCCTAATTCAAATCAGATGACATTACCCAATGCATCTTCTAAACTCAAGTGATCAATAATTAGGAAATACTAAATATGAGAAGTAAATGCCAAGTTCGGTGTATGATATAGGAAGCACCGCTTGCTTAAGAAAGAAAAAGTATAGTGAATGATCTGCTCATCTGGGAAAATACCATTTCATTAGTACACTTCAGAACCCAGAAAATGTTACAGCTGAAATTGATACCTCTGCTAGGAACCTGAGTAAACTTTTAGTGCTGCATAGGTCTTAAGCATTACGTATATATATGTGTATAGATCGATATATAGATATATATATAGATGTGTATGCATATATATATGCATGCGTGTGTGTATATATATTCATTCTGTACTCATTCTTCTGCATAGTGGTGATTTGAAGTATTAAATCTCAGAAGCACACGACTGGAAACCACCGTGCTGGTTTAACTTTTGAAAAAGAAACCCCAAACCTAAACACTGTTTAAATTCTCAAGAGTATGCATTGTGCTGCACTCCGTCATTATAAGCTTCATGTGTAAGAAGGCAGACTGTTGCAATGTACACTGCAAAGTGCTGTGTTCTGTCGAGGATCAGTTCCACGGTGTTCTTCTGACCAAGATTTATTTGGTGTTTGTTCCTTGATATTAGTAGGAAAATGCAAAATGCAGTAGAATTAGTCTTAACTTGGGGAAATCCCTGATGTTGGAGTTATTGAGGTATTGCTGGTTCTTTTATACAGACGCTAAACATGTATCGTGTGCCACTCGCAGCATAAACTACTGAAGAATTGTGGCTGTGAATTTGTGCAAACTCTTTTAACAGAGAATCCATATGGGAATTTCTCCAATTTTTTTAACGATTATTTTGAAATGTTTTCTCCTTTTCATGTTAAAACAATCCAAAGTGCAAGATGCTCTTTACTGAACCTGGGCACAAGGGTTAAATTATGCTCTATGTATGTAGTACTGGTAGGTTATTTACAATACTGTAATATCAGATCAAAATCTATTTCTACAATGCCTTGATATCAGATATTGTGGCACCAGCCATTTTTGGCAGTAGAGAATATTTAAGAATTCTACTTCCAACATGAAGGTGTTCATTTCTATGATATTTTTTTACAATTTTGGTATTTAAATTAGATTATTAAAAAGCATACGTGATAGATTCGTGGTATGTATAATTTGGAAGGATAGACTGAGAAATTTGGGCCTTAACTTGCTGGGGTCAGCTGTCCTAGATTGGATTGTGCTGGTATGCTTATATTGCCAGACATGAGTTAGTTCTTCTTGTACCCATGTCCTTAAAAAGAAAGTTGTTGAGTTTGTGAGGAGTGCAGGTTGATTCTGTAGTACTAGTCCTAAGCGTGGTAGTAGCCTTTTTCAAAACATACAGTTTGTCTTTTATGTGTATGCCAGGTAAAAGCTGTATTTTGACTATGTGCAGTAAATTTTGGGTTGGTCTGCTTGGTGCCAGTGTAGCTGCTAAAAACTATGATCCTAACGCCTTTAATAAGAGCCAGTTGGTATCTTCATTCCATTTCAAGTTACTGTGTGTTTCCTGTGGCCCTTTACTTTTTGAAGCTTCGTTGGTCAATTCAGTTTTTACTGAGAGCAGCTCATGTGTTTTAAAGATACCAGTTGGTTCTTGCCAGTATTTTTTCCTAGTCAAGAAACAGTATTAAGGGTCCATTGTGAAGAATGTTGCAGTTTCTTCAGTGAAGAAGCCAAAAGCTCAGAGTTCAGGCACGCAGCCATTTGATGCTCGGAACTCAGGTTTTCTTTTTCCTTCTTTTAAAGACGTTTACTGTTGGACCCTAACTAGCAAACACACTGTTAGCTTCAGATTAATGAATTGCTGCAGTGTAAATGTCATGGGTGACATTTTTTCATAGTGCTCACGTTAGGTCACTGAGTACCATTTTCAAAGAGACTTAGATCCTCAGAAGGTATCCAGTGAGCTAAAAGTTTAACAACCTGTGTTTATAAGGTATTAAATTGACTCTTAATTTTCCTTTTCTGTTAATGACTCCCTTGTACTCAAGAGAATTATAAGGTTGAACTGATACTTTGTCAAATAATTTTTTAACGTTTATTTCTTTAAAATCTTTTCAAGTGAAGATTTCTCTATTTCGGGTAGTATATTTACTTTTGCATTAGTTGAAGTATGTTTATAGGTTAATACACTGCCTCTATAGGAAAATAGTTAGCTTTCTTCCAAGACCATCTTCAGAGAAGGGAAAAACATGGTCCTTGAAAGTAGGTACTGTGTTATTCATTAAATATGGATTGATTCCTTTTATTTTCTAGTATTTATTACAAGTTACGAAGAGCAGTGTAGCAGCTTTGACTTCTTCTAGATGTTTCCACCAGTATTGAATTCCAAATGAATCTAATATAGGCTTTTGAGTCATGTTACAGACAATCTGAGTTCCACTACATTTCTGCTTGGCTTCAACATTCCATTCTGCTTGAATCCAGAGTATCATTTAACTTGTATTTGTCGGAGGGCATAAATGTTACTTGTATATGCTGTCACTGTGTGACATCTCATAGAATTTTGATGTAAATCACGTTGCACTCAATCTGCTGTGATTATGCTTAGAAAAATACCGTAGTCCCTAGATGCAGTGTGATTTTTTTTTTTGTTCTGTTTTCGTTTGGTTTTTACTTTTTTTTCTTTCCCAACCCATTAACAATTGAGTCTATGGTTTAAAATATGTTTATGGTCCTATCAGATAACTTGCTGAGCTATCAGTCTTTTTGTTATAACTAAATCACTTTTTTAAAATTTTATAAAGCTGGAAATGATCAAATGCTGTTTTGTTCATTGTCAACCGTGTTGTGTTCATTTTATGTATGCTCCTTATAAATAAGGAGCCTTCAGAAAATAAAAGTATTCAAGAAGCAGATAATTTTGTTTGCTTTTACTAGGTTTTATTTATTTTTGTATTTTAGTATATTGTTTCAAATGTCGTTGAAGGCACAAATGCAACCTGGTAGGTGCTAATTTTGACGTGGCGTTTCAGGATGACACACATTCCTTATAAATGATCTGGAAAATGCACCTGCCTCCATAAATTGTGATAGCTTTAGGCGTTAAGCTGACATAGTAACACCACATCCCGTCTGATCCCATGTTCTTGGGGTTTGCATGAAGGGGAAAGTCATTGTGATGACAAAGTTGGTGGAATGGCCGGTAGTTGACAGGATCCCTCTTCTGGGACCAGGTAATTTGGTTGCCTTGGAATATCTGCTCTCTTACACAGCTTTAGCCGTATCTGCAGTAAAAAATAAAATCATCCTCTTCAGCTCAGTTAAAAAAAAAAAAAACAAACAACTAGGGTAAGTCTTGACTTGGCCAAAGAATTTTGACATTGCTGTTTTTTTGTTTTCTTTGCTTTTTTAACAGATAGCCCTGTAAACCTGTTTCTTTTTTCCTTTATTGTTAGATTGCCTTTTCTCTCCCAAAATATGCAACACCAAACTTCTTGTCACTGTCAGTTATTAATAGAGGAGTCTCAGGTCCTCTCAGACACTGAATTTCTATTTCAACAAACAGTTCAACTTTCTTTTTTAAGAATTACCCTGTTACTCCCTTCAAGACTAGAATTCAAGAGTGTTAATTCTACAGTATTTGTTGGTATGTAGTACTATAAAATGTCATGAAGTGAAAGATACTGACCGCAGGTACTGTATCATAGAGGATTTTTGGATGAGATTCTCCTAGCTGCTTAGTTTGCCTGTTCCAGTGTGCTCCATCCAAGAGCAATCCTTCAACACAGACCGCTGAATCAGTTGAAAAAGATACCATATTATGCAAAAACTGAAAATGCCTTTAGCTGAGAGCAGCAGCCAGTGCACCGTGCTTCACTGTCAGCAGGTTGTGTGGGACTTACTGTCATTTTGTGTTCCAAGTGATGATCAACTCACTTTGAATATAACACAATCTGATATCGTATTACAAGTTATTATGATTAAAACTCTATATAAAGATTTATAAAGTTACAGTGTCTAACGGTACCAGTGTGTATGCAGCCTTTTTGAGTGGCAGAGGTTAAAAGTTATACCAAAGTAAAGGTATTTTTACTGTTGTGATTATCGTGAAGTTTCCTGTATGTCAGCTTTAATGTTTACAACCTTGGAGATTTGATCATATAAACAGTCTTTCACTAGTTAATCTTCACATTGTTTCATTGCTTATGTTTCAGATTGCCCCTTGTTTATGCCGCTTACAAGTGGTCCATTAAAGAAAAAAAAATCTTTAAATGTTCGAAAAAACACAAATACCTTTATTTTGACATGGCATAATGTCGTGACAGAATGACAGCTGTCATTCCAGAGCTCTCCAGAAGGAAACCATCAATTACAGCAACATTGTTTTTCATCGAACTTGCATCTTCTTGCTCTGTAGACTGAAAATGTAACTGCTAACACAAAATATAAACCTGCTCTAAGAGAAGATTACTTGAAACTGACTGGACATGGCTGTTCCAGGCAGCCTGCCAGGCTTTTCACAACTTCCAGTCACAATGATTCTCAGAAAAGTAAAGAGTGTTAAGATCAGTTTGCTTTTATCTGTCTTCTTTTCTGAGGAAAGTCAAACTTAACAAATATACCTGCAACTGGAACCCGAGGTAAGTAACATATAATACAGTGGTTTGATAAAAAATAGGGCTTTTCCTCCTTTAGAGGAATCCCCTATTGCACATCGTGATCATATCCATAAGATATTTTCCTGTGGAGAGTAAAAGTTGTATATTCAACTTTTCTACTAAATGTTTGAGTTTCCTTCGCTTGGGAAAATGCATGTCTTCAGTCAAACTTGTTATCACTGGGAAGTTTGATCTATTGTGGGAAGTTTGGGGTAAGGTGTGTCCTATTTTAGTGTTATTTTATATCTGCGTGCTAATCCAGCAGGTTAACTGGTATCGGCAGTTATTAAGGGCTTAAAAAGTATTTTGCCTCTTCACTTCTTGTACATTTCATGGGGAGGAGCAGTGCAATTGTATGTATTTTCCAGCTGAACTCATTAACTTAATTGCATAACTCTAAATCTGCATACTAATGTTAACTTCTGAATAGATCAGCAAAGGTTGTGCATTTACTTACCATCTCTAGGAGCAATTTCATATTCCTTATCTTCCAGCATGTCATAGTCAAAATCTAGTTAGGTCTATTGGAATGATGTATTTTCTGGCATAGTTCTGCTGGGCACCTGTTAAGAATGCTTGAGTGAAGAAGAATCCTGAAATCCAGAAGACTGGTGAAGATCCATTTTCATACCACAGCTGCAATAGAGAGGAGAAGAACAAACCTGTCTTTTATTTTATTTAGTATTTAGGAAAGCAGGTAACTTCTAGAATAACAGCAGAAGTAATTTCTCCCTTTGTGAACCCAGGATTGTCTTTTTCTTTTCTGAAAGCAGTGCTGAGACTCTGGATATTACTCACTGAAAGTCAGTTTGGGGAATCTGGTCTTACAGGTGAGCTCCACTCATTCTCCTTAACTTATCCAGCTTTCTTCTTCAGCACTCTACTGAAAGCTTGGTAATTGACTGTAACATAAGATTTTCTGTTAAAATGTTTTATTAATTTAAGTTTGCCAACTGGAAAAGAAACTCAACCATATTTTCCGAAGTACTATTTTAATTAACTTCATTACCACTACCAGATCTGTATGCAGTTGCAGGGTCTCTTAGTAAATTCGCTTCAGAAGGCCAGTTCTGTCAGTATCACTGATGTACTACAGCTCTCTGTAGGTGTATGGTGTGTGGCAAAATGTAGAGCTTTGTTAAATGCTGTGATGAGCCCATGGCTGAGCGAAACAGATGCACGAATGACCTGACCTCTATGTGTCAGTTAGTCAGTGGCAGTAATTCATGCGTGTGTGTTTGCTTGTGGAGATGCCACCTCACATCAGTAGACAAAATGAGTGGCATTGAACAAATCTGTGTAAACGGGGTATGCTCACCTGTAAGAACTTCAGTCTACTAAGAAAGTCTGTCACATAGCTGCCCAGAGGCTTGAGACTTGGGTAAGGCTTGCTCATCCATAGTTCTGGAATTTTGCATTTCAGAGTGCTTCTTCCAGTTCAGCAGACATCACTGCTAGATCCTAAAAGAAATTTTGGAAAGGAAGATGTCAAACTACATGTCCTTAACAGCCTTGGTTAAATGATTAGAAATCAATGTCACTCTTCACTGAACAGATACTAGGAACTTCTAGCTAAGTCAGACAAGAGCTGAAAACATGAAGGGGGGCCATAACGGATTTCAGATAAAGTTACTGTGGTCAGTCTTCTCTGTCTAACCAGGCAGTTTGTCACTGGATTGGTCAGGAAAAAGGTCCATACCCTCTTTTGTTGGAGAAAACTATCTATACTCGAAAAGTCTCCCTTGCCATCCTTTCTCATAAACATGGTCTTCCCAGAGCACTTCTGAGCTCTGTTAACTGTAAATGTTCTTTCTTAATATTATTTAAAGTTTTCTTAAAACTCTGTGACGTTACTGTGAGTGCCTTATTCTACAGTGGCAGACTTTGGCTTTAATGAGGAGAGGAGCAGTGTTCGTGATGGGTTTGGTTGTTCATTTTTTTTAATACCTCATTAGCCATAAAAGGATAAATAAAAATTACCCGAACTGACTTTTTCCTGCCAATTTTTTTTTTCTGTATTTTGCACAGCTTTAACTTTTGATTCCTACAGAGAATAAACACTACCTTTAGACTGTGATATCTTATCTGGAATCCTCACTGGCAGTAATTTGCTCTTTGAGGTGTTGAGGAGCTTTCATCTGTCAGAAATTGTGTGAGAGGCTTCAGTCTTTCATGCCAGTGAGGCAGAAAAACAGATGTGGACCTAGTTACTGCTTATCTTATTTGCTACCAAATCGGTAGTGAGAATTTGGAGGAATTTTGCTCTGGATGTCACCCATGACTTCATAAACAACTTCATTGCTTGATTTTGTGCCACCACCAAATGCCCAAGACTAGAGAGCGCCAAAAATTCAGGTTTATCGTGAGAAAGAGTAGTTACAATGCAGGAAAATAGAGCTGTTATAAAGCCATTGTTTAAAAGATCATTCCAGTTCCAATCCTCTTCTCCTGTGACTGAAATTAATTTCAGAATTTCCCATATTATTGCAATAAATTTTTAGATTAGAACTAACAGAATCTGATTTCCTACAGATTTGTGTCCTTTTTTGTCCTTTTTTTTTTTTTGTCTTCTGAAGTCCTGCTTCCAGGATTCCAATCTTTCTCCCTCTATCCACAAGGTACCCTTCAGCAGCACTGTCTGGCCAGGTACTATCAAACAGCACAGAACTGTGCCAAGATCTGTCTGTCTCGCTGTCCCCCCATTATCCCTCTTGCTCCCTATACTCAGTTCTTCATTTTTGTCATGAAGCTTACTGGAACTAGAGTATCCTTAGATTGTACCTGCCTTACAAACTGGACTGAAACTGGCCAAGAAGTTGAAAATCATTAAAAGCCAGGGGAATAGAAGATATACAAACTGACTGTGATCACAGAAGCTATGTTCCCTTAGGAAGACAGACAGGAAAAATATAAAACCAAAAAAGCCTTAAAAGATTCTTAAATGGAACAGTAATTTTGCCAAAATGGAGAGAGAACACAGGTACAGTAAAAATTGAAGAACAATCTGAACATACTCTTGAAAACAAGAGCTATGGTAAGATGGTGTGTGACTCTTTACATACCTGGTGAGGAGAATGTTATCGAATAACAGTTGTGGTTTTGACTGATCCTTGGTAATACCAGCATTTGTGTTCATTCCAAATATCTCTGGGGAGGGATTCAGTGGAAGTGTCTTTGTGTATCCAATATAGCTTTGGTAATGAAAACAGGGAAAAAAATAAGAGAAGATGCAGAAACAGGTGAACAGACCATGGCAGGCTATAAGCTCTGCTATAAGCTCTGCCTCAAAACCACTGCAGACCTTCCTCATGCAGTGAGTAAACCAAGATATAAAGGAAATACAGGGGCTGATACCACCTCACAAATTCCTTTGGTCCATCCTCTTACCCTGAAAGCAGGATTGGCTTTTCTTTAATAATGTCTGACGTAGTTTCTGACCGCAGTTGGAAATTCTCCTACAAAATAGGACACCTGGTGCAAGGGGCTGCAGCCCCATTCTGGGCCCCCTGCTTGCCAAGTGTCTGGAGGTGTTCTACTGACGTGTGTAACATAACCCTCCTGTGTGATAAATTAAGCCGATTACTATGTCCTTTCTACCTCCAGTAGAGATGATCAACTAATTTACTCATGCCTATTTTGTAATGCTTTTAATTTCATCAGGCTTTCTCCCTTATTGTCCCCTACACGTGCTGACTCACACAGAGCAGTCAATTTAGTTGGTAGTAACTGGGGTGTGTTTTTTTACATCATTTTCATTTCCTAGAAGCCACTGAAACAAGTTCTAATAGAAGGTGAGTTTAAGCCACAAAAGTGAGCAGTAACAGCAGTAAGCACTGAGGCACACATCGATGTGAGTGAAGACAGAATTATTTTAAAAAAAATAAACTCTTGGTGACTCTGTTGTGGGGTACTTATATCTTTTTCAGGAGGAGCAAAATAAAGGCCACTTGGATCAAATTTGTAATTACATTTGTAATATTTTTTGAGGAAAAGAATATATTTAGAACACCACGGAGCATGCACCGATCCCAGTCATTGGTGACTGCCACCATAATTACGTTCTCCAGTCATATAGTGAAGGCACCTCCTGAAACAAAGCCAGACAATGATCTGAGCTGCAGCCTTGGCACTTCTCTGGACAGGTGTGTTGGTGTAAGTTAGTTGGGAGGCATGCAGAATTCTCATGAGGAAGTTTAAAAGCTGTTATTTACTCTGCTAGTTCATGTTTGTACCATTGATCTCCTGATCTTTAAATACTTCAATAATCATCCGTCAGGTCACTCAACATTGCTTCTTTTTGATGAATAATAGCACCAAAAATGTCCATGGTAACACAGCTGGAACTCCCTGAGTACAAGCTTATGAAAAAAATTTCCTAAATTACGTCTACCTGGTTGGCTATATATACTTCTAAAATAGATGTGTGCTGTCACAGGGCCAAAGGTGTGCTCATAAAATTGATTTTATTTATTTCTTTTAGGAAATAAAATCAAAACCTGTTTAAAGTTTTGAGGTTGGGAGAAGATGGACTCCCCTTAGGCACAGAAAAGCAACAAATTTATTATGAGGAATCAGAGATTAATTATTCACAGGAAGTCAGGGCAAGAGAGGGTGATATGCTGAGAACTGGGATAAGCAAACTAGTCTTCAAAAAGTACCAAGAAATCTGTTCACTAATAACAAATTATTATCTTCCAGGAAAAAAAAAATATTTCCCTCCCTGCTTGCTCATAAGCTGTGGTCATCTAAGGTGAGGACATTCCCCTCAGACACCTCCTTCACTCACCTGCAGGAGAAACACACATCTTCATGGAGTCAGTTTCTCATACTGAATCACAATTTACTTATTAACTACATTAATAATCACTAATGCTTCAGGCTGACAGTGGTCTGAAAATAACAACCCTTCCTGCCCCAAGCCATAACCTTAGCAGATTCTGGATATAGTGGGTTACTTAGGAAGCTGGAACATAAGGAAGTGTCATGTATCACTGGTGAATTCCAGAGAGGCTTCTATGAAATGCTGCCTAGCTCTGCAAACAGAGAAGGAAACACCATCTGCCAAATTTACACAAATCGATGATAGTTGTTCTTTATTCTTAATCTTTAACAGTCCATTGTCTAGTGTTAGCCCTATCATTAAGTAGATCACCTTTATCAGTTAAGTGATTTGAAACAATATTTTACAGCTTGCAGTAACATCACCAAGAGCTGAATCCATACGTCTTGTCTAGACACAGACTAAGATTCCAAAGAATATGGCAACTATATAGAAAAAATGCTGCTCTCTTTTGCATGGCAGACTTCTAAACTGTAATTTGAAAGTTTCCTGCATTAATATATACTGGTCGTGGCATACTAACCACTTCAAATTCAGGACTAGTTTAAACCAATTCATTTTTTTCTCACCTCCTACACAGCAGTGCTGTCTCAGTCACTCAAAACCCAGCATCTCCTGCTCTGGTAATTTACTGCTTTTGAGTCAGCCTTAAGCCTTAAGCAGGGTGACATCAAATTGTTACAACCATCAGTTCTAATTATTCTGTTAAACCAGTATGAACCCTCAAAGCAATTTAATTTTTAAAGCTATATATCCATGTATACATAAGATACCTGACACATACAACAGTGTGCATGAGACCAGGTACCTATGAATATTTTTACACCACTGTATTATAAAACATTGTTCACACAATATTTCTGCTCTTTTTTTTCTCATTATCAAGATAGATATCAGGCCTTTGAAGACAAACTCCTGGAAAGAACTTTGGTTTTGTTTGTTTGTGTTTTTGTCAATTGAGACCATTTTGCAAAGTGTATGACCTCATTTACATTAATTACAGTAAAATAATGTAAAATATGCTTGCAAACAGACATCTAATTATGAAAAGAGTAGTTAAGATTTTTTCTAGTCTTACTTTTTCAGTACCACAACATATCAATTGAAGAGTAGGAGACTAGGAATAAAATAAAAATTAATTTTACTGTTTCCAGTAATAAAAGCTAGTTTTATTACAGAGGAAAACTATTTAACCTGGGAGGATTTCCCACCACCCCCCAGAGCACACATACACAGTCATCAGGGTCTGCTTTAACTGATTTACAAAATTACAATACAAGATTACTAATAGGTTTCTTGCAGCTGTTGAAAAAGCCAGGATCAGGTATGGGATCCATTATATTGGTCTGTAAACTTTTTGGGGCTTTGTTGGTCATCTTCCCTCCATTCTGAAGAACAGGCACCGGGAAAGTGGCAGATGGGTAACTGGTGAGCCAAATTTGGAAATCAGGATGTGTAGTACCAGGGTTTATCTCCTACAATAAACACAAACCAGGCAGTTGAAAGACACAATACATTCATATACACCTCCAGTGTTATTACTAAAGCTTTTTTTGTTGTTTCAAAGTGGGAAAATACACTAGTCCAAAGTTTAATTTCTCAGACGCATATATGTGATTATAGTGAAAAATCACAGTTAGGAACAACAACTTCCTTTCTGTAGCCAGTGTATTTTTATTCAAGACTTCAGTATTTTGAATTAAAATTTGTCCTCTCTGTGCATGTTTGTGGAATACATGAACAAAACCAAGGGCAGGTGCTCTACCAAAAGAGCAATGGAATGTATGCTTTGCCCATTTGCTGCATTTACTATCACATGGTTGTTCTGGGAAGGGCAATAATAATAATAAATAATAATATGATGATGATGATATATACATCAGAAATGTGTGAAGTTTCTTAACAGGAGAAAAAAAGAAAGAAATACGCATTGGGACCTCTTTGGAAACCTATAGCTATTGAAGAGTAAAACTCCTTAGCATAATTCTTTTCTGCAGCAACAGGCATATGATGAAAGCTCTTGGCCTGAAGAGACTGTTAGAGGTTGGGATTTACCATTCAAGGAATGGGCCAGACCCGCAATACTTGTGAGCATTTTCTACTCCAGTAGGTAGAAGGAAAAGGTCGGAATCAGCATGTGATGATTTCCCTTCTGTAACAGGAATCATCATGAAGCAGGCGAAGCTGGCTTTTCAGTTGCCTGTATGAATTGGACACTCCTCCAAAAGTATTTATAAGAAGATGATAATACTTTTATCTCACAGACTCTTTCCAGTGTTGGCGTCCATGACCTTGCTAGATGGCAATTTTGCAGAACTACCCATTTTCCTTCCTTTACTGCCTTCTCAAATAATTTTCAAGGCTATCAGGCTTTGGCCTTGACCAATGGACAGAGAACTGTATCACCATATCCCTGCATATAGAAAGCATTTTATAAGTAAGAACAGTATTCCATAAACACACTAAACCTTCTGGTATGAGAGTTCCCATGTATATGTATTCTTGAAATATTTAATGTTCAATATATTTTAAAATACAGTTTAAATATCTTTTTCATGTTGTTCCGATTGACTAAATCCTCTGGTTTATCTTGCAATGAAAACCTCCAACTACACATCCATTTAAGCTGGAACTGTAAAATTCTGACAGTTTAAAAATACTCCTGAAAACCAGCATGCTCTTTAAGAATGTAGACAACCTACTATAAAATGCAGGGTACATTTACAGCTTTGTGGTTGGAGATTTGTCTGTCATTCTCAACAGCACAGAATTCTGACAGAATAATAGTAAGGAAATGCAAGAAATATACCTTACCAGAAAACAGCAGCTTTTGAGTATTATAACAGTACTCCACTGCATAGGGACCGATTTAGACTGTTGGGAATTTTTTGTTTCAAATGCCATAATAATGACAGTCAAAGGTAAAAAAAATCCACATTTGAATGCTACTGACGATCCTGAAGTCCTATATTACTACAGTGTTTTTTAATTAAGTAATATATTACATATAATACTTAGTAGGAAAAAACACCTGCATTCTCAGATAGGATTCATTACAACGAATTTTTTAACCATTATGATTTTGTTCCATTTTTCCATTTTCCATTTGAAATTACACAAAATAATTAATTAAATAGATCATGACGCCACAACATTACAAAGGATGCAAAAAATATTTTACAATTTTTTATAAACAATAGACAAGTTATTTTTAAAACAATCCACTTGCATTAATTAGTGCTATATGTTAAAGAGAACCATGAGATCAATTTTAACGCCTTTTGGGGCAGTTAAAAACAGGGGTTTGAGCTCACTTTGACATTTCAACTTTTATTTAAATAAAGTTCCTTGCTTCATACAAACACATACGCACAAGCACACACACACACAAACAAAAGCATCAACTATATTAAAGAAGTCTGGAGATATTAAAATACCTGTTCATCAGCAAACTTAACAAGGGCTGCCATGGGATCGGCACCAGGAGAAAGTATAAATTTCAGTGGTGCACAAGAATAACTATCAGAAAATGTTTTTGACAGATCAAAGGGAGATGGCTCAATAAATGGACATCCCAGGTTATAAATGATAATAAATGTGCCATTGGTATTTTCTGAAAAATAAAGGAAATATAGAATTGAAGTATCCCACTTTTGTATCAGCATTAATACATATTACTCCAAACATCTTAACATAAATTTTAAGGACAAGTACAGTCCCAGAGGAATCAATGCTCTAGCACGTGTAAAGCTAGGCAAAAAAATAGTCTCTAAGCTTAAAGATGATCTAAGAGGGCTGAAATCAGAGGTCCTATGCAAATGATCCTTAATCTGATACCTGTCACCACATCTGGACAAACTAATGTGGTATAGGAAGCTGGATTTTTTTCCTGCACTTCCTCCAACAGTATTATGGAGAGGATTTCAGTTTTCAAGTCTCATAATGCCATAACTTTCAAAAGCGTTAAGCTCTTGGCTTAGAAAACCGCTGTGTATGGCAGTCTTATACGCACTGGTGTTTAAGCTTCCTGCTGAAGATAACTGGGCTCTGTACCAAAATGAGAGACAATTTATAAAGTGTTTTCAGTTATATAGTGTGACTGAGCACACAGAATGTGACACTTGGGGGGTGAAAAGCTCCAGTAGATTAATTTGTCTTGATGGTCCTGCTCATAAACCCACCTGTGTTTTTATTTACTTTAAAACTTACCTTATTTTACAGGTGTAATGTGTCACCAATTAGTATAAAGCCTTAAATTTGAGAGCAGGAGGGAGGCTCTAGGTTCTACTGGAGGCAGGCTTTAGAGATGGAAGTGCTCTTGGAAGAGGCTGGTTTTGCTCTCGAGGCCTTCCATGACTTCAAGGATATGTATGAATATGAAAACCGTTTAAAAACCTTTACAGACTGGCCTTTTATAGAGAACTGCAAGTGCACCCCGGAGAATGTAAGTCTGAAAATGGATAGTTTGACTATGTCTTATTTTTTATATGCTGTTTATGAATGTGAAGTCATTTTTAAGTGTATCAATATTCAAGAAAATTGTGAGGTTCACGTAAGCCTGAAGAAGATGAAAAGCTGAATACTCCAACATTTTCCCATTCCCTACTCAGAAATACTGTAGAATAACTGGCTTCTGCATGTTCAGTTTATTAATCTAAGCTGAAGAACTGAATATAGCTACTTTTTTCTTGCTCTTGTCACTTAAAAGTTAATTTCTTGTATATGTAGTCTTTCAGACTGCCAATTTTCATTCATGAAAATGAAGCCTATATTGGAAGAAGCAAGTACACACTGAGCAGGAAGGATGAAGCAGCAGAATGATCACTACTTAAAATTTGGAAACTGAAGTTATTTACATTTTAGAAAGCTTAATGTTTATGTCCCTGCAGGATTTGATTTGAGCATTAAAAAAAATCCACCTGACTTCTACCTTGTCACACACATAAAACTTCCAGGCTGCGTGAGTCATACTGCAAAAGAGTGACCTGAAAAGGTGTGAAGTTTGATAACTGAAAAAAAACTTATTTAATTTTTACTGTTATTACTAGATGTGATTCTAATGTGACAGAAAAGCACAAAGTTAAAGATGTAGCATTTCAGTCACATAATTTGTATTTGAAGTTTCTCTATGACCATGGTCTTGTGCTATGTTTTTTTTCTAAAAACATTCTTTAAACTCCTGGCTCTGGCAGATCTAACACACTGCTACTGAAATGCCTGTGTTCTGTGGCACCTATCAGACATTATCTGGTAGAACAAAGCTACCCCATAGTTTGCAGATACCATTGCCATGCAGAAATATGTTCACTACATGTAGCCTCTTCCTTGATCCTTTACCAGTTGCTTATTTACCTCCTTGTAGTCCAAGCATAAAACTTACTTTTAGCCAGAACTGTGCTGGCAGACGTTGTGGGGAAAGGTGTTATTTGCAAGCTCTTAAAACCAGCTTGCTGATATGAAGGGGGGAAGTGTGTTGAAAGAATCTCTAAATTTCTGCCCTGTCACTTGCAGATGGCAAAGGCCGGCTTTGTCCGCTGTCCAAATGCAAATGAACCAGATGTGGCAAAATGTTTCTTTTGCTTGTTAGAATTGGAAGGCTGGGAACCAAATGATGACCCATGGTAAGCACAGATAATGGCAATGTTCTTGAAGTATTCATCAAACTTCTTTGACAATATCCCCTTACTCATTCTAAAACTACCAATTTATCTGTAACAGTTAACAAAACTGAAGCCTACTGATAGATGATTGTATCCAACCTTGAAACAGCTCATAATTCATTTGTTATATCCCACACAATTTTTCATAGTTCTTTTTCACTTTTGCCTTCAAAGAGAATACTTTTGATTCAACTAAATAGAAAATAGTTTATCTCGATGTTGTAAACACAGTCTAAATCTCCCCTTCTATCTTCTTGGCTCACAACTGGCCTTTATCTAAGAACCACTAAAATCTATTGCATATGTTTTCTGTATGATATTTTTTCTACTGATAGGCAGTAACTGAAGAGACCTGTCCAGATTTCTTCATATTGCAGAACGTAACTTTCATGGGTTTAATATTTGTTCTTATTCTGGTTTTGTGTTGCAGGGAGAAACACACCAAATACCACATTTGTGGTTTTTTATCCCTTACTAAGCACTTTGATGACCTGACAGTGGAGGAGTACTACATGTTAGAGATGACACGGCTGAGAACCTTCCTTGTAAGTGTTAACTAAATAACCTTAATATAAGATTTAAAGCTAGAATGCAAACAAGAACTTCCATCTCTAAGATTTCCAAGCATCAGCAAGGAGTGAAATTGTAAGGCTAGAAGATGACTTTTTCTGAAGTAATGAGCTATTGGCTAAGAAATTTGCACCTGCATGCTTCCCAGTGTAATCTGTTGTCTAGCTTTTGAAAGAACGTTTCTTTCCTTTGAAAAATGTTTTTTGAACAACTCATTACGTTTTAAATATAGTTAACCAGTAGGTTCAGAGTTTACTTTAAAAGTACACTAGACATACCCAAAAGTGGACACTGAACTGAGCGCTCCTGGCAAGGTTGGTGGAGTTTCCAAATCAAACTGGGGCATGCATGCAAAGAATCTGTCAAATCCTTCTGCACTATTCAAAGAGCAGTATTGCTGATCATAGCCAAACCCAGGCTTCTAAGAATTAGTGGCAGACCAGTGGGGTTTTGAGGATAAAAGTTTTGAACATAGTTGAATCTGACAGCTAAATTCCTCAATTGAAAGTCTCAATCTTTTTGCTTCGCTTTAAGCGCAAAACTGGCAGAAGCATAATAAACTCTTTTGAAGAAGAAGTTGCCTCAACCAGGCAGCGTCTTGTGGATTACTTTGTCTCCAAGCATCAGTACACACCACCGCCGCCAGTGCCTTTCCACGCTGCCCAACACTCTGAAAGTTCATCCTGCCAGTCAAAAAAAAATCTAGAAGTAAAGCATAAAGTCTGACTCTAAACATTTCTCTTCATATGGTACAAGCATCTGTAGTTTTATCTGATGTCTAATGTAAAACTGAATAGTTGTGTGAGGAAGTTAGAATTCCTTTCATTGGCTCTCTGGAACAGAGGTCATAAATGTTTATGCTATCTTCTACCTTTCAAAATGTGCTTTGTCATTATGGACTAATAGTAGTCCCACTAACTGTGAATGTATGAAGAAATGTCTAAGCAAATAGTTATATTCTGGGTTTTAGTAGATTTTATTTTTAATAAAGGTTCACAACTGAACACCTATTGTGATCTGTGCCACATTCAAGCTTTGCAGCTAGACAGACAAATCGGAATAGTTCTGCTTCAGAACATTTTGCATAGATCTGTGTGACTGCAATAACCATTACTTTTAAGCAGCTATATTACCTACACTCCTCCTTATCATTAAATTATCTTCCTAGATCAGGCAAAACTTAGTTATATCCATCAGAAAAGTTACATAAGCAAAAATAGTAGGTGTACTGAAAAGGAGAACTCACAAGGTCTGTAAGAGAGTCTAAAGGAGGAAGAGCTCTGGGGATTTGGGTGCCTACACTGAAACTTGACAAAATCTAAAGGCCTATCCTTCTGGTTTTAAACTTTTTTCATTATAATTTCAAATGTGCTGGATTTTTTTCAAAATCTCATTAATTCCTGTTTTCCTTTATGATAGAATATGGTAGAATGGTTGTTTGTAGACAACTCAAATGAAATGCACAATCACAAATATTTTTGGTTTCTAAGATGGACAGACCTTTCCAAATAAGGTAAAAATTTCATACACATTTTGTCCGGTCTCAGGCAGCAAACTCCCCCAACTTTACTTGCCACTCTGCAGGAAAATTCTTGTGCTGGGCATCATAGAAACATATGCATTCCAACATTGTTTAAAGCATTTATGAATTACTTGTAGTGAGAGTAAATTATTTCTTAACTTGAAACATCAATCCAGGTTGTATTTTTTTTTTAATCTACAGAAATGGGGTTTGACATGCTTAAAGCTTTTTAAAATTATGAACTTTAATTATACGTTTGTCTAAGAAATTTCTGTTATAGCATAGAAGTTGTAATAATTTTTAGTGTTTGAAAGATAATAATCCAAAGTTATCCTCTAGAAATTGGAGGAGGAATGAGCTGGAGGCAACCTGAAAATGCACTTCACTTTCCTCTTTCTGTTAGAACTAAATTATGTTGTCAGTCTTCAATATTACAATGATAACCGTGTAATCAATGACACTACATGATATTATATGATAACTATGTGGTTAGGTTGCATCTGAATGCAGAAAATTAGTGCAGGAAAACAAGAATCAGAACAATGTACCAGCAACATTAGCTTGTAAATGGCCTATGAATAATCCAGCTGTTATGTTGCTACTGCAATTATTAGATTGAGAACAGCAGTCATTGTGTGGCATGTTAAGTTCTTGTTAGGCTGAAGTACAGTGCCAGGTAGTTATGGTTTTTTGGAAACTGGTATTACACCTCTGCTGGTGAGCCTCTCGGGCTTGTAGAGGGTTGGACACAAAGGTGTGCAGGCAGACTTGCATAAAGGACATGTGGAGCGACTTTGATCTAGTAAATCAAATCACAATGGAGCTCGTGTTCCACTGAGAATCTGGAGCCTGGCTCCCTCCTTCTCCAACTTCTAGGCACTCAGTTTCAGATCAGAATCCAGAATGCTGCATTATTTTTAGATGGGGAAAAATAGGTACCTCAGAATGGCATCTATAACAGCAGCTGAAGAGTTTAGGTAAAAATTTGCAAGATTTGTGGAAAACAGTGAATTAGGAAACACTGAGGAGTAAATGTTGCACTGAAGACTCTGTTGAATTGTGCACTGACTCTTCTCCATGAGAAGAGATGCATGAGTATCTTTGAGAGTAAGTCAGCCAGCTGGAGGAGAACTGAGTTTCAGTCCCTACTTCAAGGTATGCAATAACTTTAGATAAAATACATGGAATCCTGAATGGGGGAGTTGAAGTCAGGTCTTCCTGACTTCTTGATACAACCTGATCTACAACAGGAGAGTATCTCAAACACCTTTGAAAAAAACATTAATATTCATTGTATCATTGCTGGTAAGAAAATGGCTCAAGCAACACTCATTTTTGGGCGATCTCTTTAACCCACATGCATTCATGGATGAAACTGCCCTTTGCTGAACTTTGCGTCCTCTCTCTAAAGCACACGCATGAAACTGCCTTTTATTTGAATTTGTGTATCACAACCAAGAACTGAAGAAGATCTGGTTTCATATTGCTGGTGACAGCTGTACTTTTTAATCACCAGTATAGTTTATGAAAAAGGAATCTTCCCCAAAACCCAGTAACTAGAATTTTTGAAAGTCCTAGTGCATTCATATGAAAGTACTAGTATTAAAGCTAAATAGATAATGAAAATATTTTCACATAACAAGTAAAGGCATAGCAACTCTTCTGTATCAGGACAGTGACAGATAATGCCTTTTTTTTTTTGATTTAGCACTGCAGTTTCAGTGAGTGAATGTTCTTGCTCTCTGTGTTACTGTTTACTGGTTTCTTCATCAGCAAATGGATGACCTGATTCCACAGATCTTGTTTTATTGAATGCCAAAACTCATAAAACTTCTATTTATTTCAGTTTGGCTGTGTGAATGCACACATAGCTATGGCATACATAACTATCAAACATCTTGAATCTTTACTTCTGAAAGTCAGCACCTTTCATTTATAATAGGCATTGCTTTAAAAAGCTATAATCTCAAACTGTGTAACGAAATAGTCCTCTCCCTCAATATCTTTTTCATATGCCATAATTTCTCTGTTCATTTTCCAAGTGACTACTTCCCAAAGAAGAATTAAGTCCCTCAATTTGCTGTACCTTTTTGTAAATGCCCAAGGAAAGATTTCTCTGCTATGTGCAATTTCCTGCAATCTGGACAAAGGAAGGAGCTGCACCTTCTTTCTTTCCTTGATGTCTCTTATATATTTCTATGCATTTCCAATCAAAAATCCATTTTCCTCTCTGCATACTTTTAGCCAATTTGTTAAATATAGAAAGGGTTTCTAAATCCTACAACAAAAAAAATACACAATCTTTTTGAAATGGGTGTAAGAAGTCCTGGTTCATTTGACCAAATATTGGTGATAAATTTTCATCATTTAACAGTGAGAAAAGTGGCTTGATGGAGTAGCACAAACAGGCATTATTATCTGAACATAGAAGTGGTTATGGTCGGATATGGTGCATGCAGGAAAGGAGGTCCAGCCACTTTCTCCTCTTCCCCACTAGAATTTTCTTCTTGCTCTTTCACTATGGGGCTGGGATTTGGTTGCCTAAGTGGATTGTACAAGGGAGGCAGATTATCCAAGGGATCCCACTTTTCTTCCCTCTTTATCTGCTAATTCCCCCCCTCTCTTTAGACATAAATAAGGATACACATCCTGTCCAACAGGAGACATACTCCCTTTCTTCTTGACTAAAAGGTTCCTTACTATTCACATAAAGATTCAATACCTGACAAATCCAGCCTTCGACTACCCATATTTTGGCCAGTACAATGAGTCAGGTTGGATGGGCTCCTTGGTCCATTCAAACATACAGTACTGTATCATTTTCTTCTTTTCCTTTGCCCTGGTGCAGGATATTCCCTCCTGCCCCCAGCTCCTGAGCATCCAACCCAAAGGACTGTTGGGAGGTATACTCAGACTGGAGTCTTCACGTCCCTCTCCCTTTCCCAGATGTTTCTTACTCACCTGATTTCCTATTATTTCTAATGGTTTCTCATGGGACTTTTCTCTTTACTCCACTTCATTCCTTCGCCGGCCGGCCTCCTCAGGGAGGGACAGAACATGGTTAGAACTCCACACTGACTTTGCAGATGCTTTTGTGTCTCACACATAGGCACTTTCAGCCCCATAATCCCAGCCACCCAACCAATAATTAACAGTCAATTTTCTTACCCAGGTCCCACGCACAGAAATTTCTTGGTTGCCATGTGTTATTAAGAGTTTTCCCAGTATACCATGTCCCCTCCTCTGTCTAGGTCATTCCGCTGTCTTCCCTGATGGAACAAGACAGGGAGAAAGAGACTGCCAAAATCAGCAGGGTGCATCCTGTCCTGCTCCATGGACAAGGACTTTGGACCCCAGACAAGCCCCCAGGCTGTGAGAAATGCTAGCTCACAGATATAATTTTAGAGAGGACAAAGTCTTAGAAGCAAAGTAATTCATTCACAGCCCTGGGTGCACCGGGGGATTGCTCCTCTGCTATGTACAACATTTGGCCTGGCTCACGTATCTTTATTTAAGGTACTTATACATATTTATGTCTTTTCCCTGGAATCTTACATATATTCAACTGAGTTCCCAGAATTCATTTACATTTGTTAGCCCCCACCCACACATTTGTACCATCACCTGGAGGGTCTTCTGAGGGGGTGGCAGGAAGAAGGCAGGCAGTCTTCCTCACTGTTAAACTTTTGACCCCCTTTGTTCCTGCACCTGCATCCTTTTACCCTAACTAACCACAAGCTGATAGATGAAAACTTCCCTCCCCTGAAAGGAGACCATTAACTAGACAGTTAATTCTAATTTATAGCTTTGCTAAATTCCATCTTTCACATGACCACGTAATTCCTGTCTCCTTTCCCCTTCATTGGGTACTTAGAAACTTACATTCTTTCCAACCACTTACTGATCTCAACTATCACAATCTGGCCGAAGCAAAACTTTTTATTTATCTATTACAAAGCCTTCTCAAGTGAATGTTCTTTGTTGGCTGTTTCACTGATGGTCTCAAACTTTTCTAGGAATGGTTCAAGATGCAAGTTAATATACGACAAAACATTTGAGTTTTCAGAAGGAGACAGTGGTAAACCAGCAATTTTTGACATCTCTTCCCAGTGTCTTTCTTGCAAACTAGGATTGCAAATCACCCAGATTAGAGGAATGTGGGATCTGAATTTCTCTACTTTTGATTTAATCTGTCTTGCTATTGCTAATGCATTCGGAGAATTATGGAAGGCTTTCTCTAGTTTATCAAATCCATGCCAGTAGTTTCCTACATCTACTTCTACTTCACTTGGATTCACTTTTGTAAATGATCCCTCTGTCCAGTCTTTGTGTTTTCTGTTGAATTCAACAGTCATATCATAGAGACGAAGATATGGAGCAAGAGTATTCCGCGTGGTTTTAAGCTGAGGGTACTGAGACACTGGCCATCCAAAAGACTCTTCTTCTGAATTAAGCCGATTCATCTGTTGAGATATAAGTGAAGTCTGAAATACAAACAAAGCTGTCCATGATACTAGGTCCTTACCACAGTGATTAGGGAAAATTTTCCAGTTTGAGTTAGCAATCCAGTCTATTATGTAATTGCTGCCATTGACTGCAGTTAAAGCAATCTTTAACAGTTAACAGCTCACCATTCACACTAGTCAATAGAGGAATATAGTTAGAGCTTTGAAATGATACCTGAGCAATCTTCTATAATTTGCATTACCATGGAAGCTTTAACAGACAGGAGGTAATAATGAGCATCAGGAATTGCAATTCCAAGACCACAGAAGTAGAATTTATTTGCAAATCTATGTAAACTTAATTCGCTCTTTCCCTATGTAAAGTGTTGCCGAATTAATTAAAGATCACACAGTAACAAATTACTGTGCTCAGTAAATTTGCAGTCTAAATCACAAATCACATAAAATATTTCACAGCTGAAATAAGAATTGTTTTGCACATCTCAGTAACTGTATTATTAAGCAAACTATTGATTCTATAAATACATATATTAATATTTACAATCTATACTATTTGACTAGTTTAGACTATAATCCATACCTTATCAGCAGCAAGATCCAATTTTGTATTCAACACTTGAGCTTTCTTCAAATACCAGTTGACGTTTTCAATATCTCCAAATGTACTAAGTATTTCAACCTGCTTAGAGAGGTTTCTCAGTTCCTCTACAAATTTTTCACAGTGTATCTAATGAAATATCAAGCAAACACACACTCATTTTTTTAAAAAAAATCACAATAAATTTCTGTAAAAAGAAGGTATAACTACTCTGATTTGCTATAGTAGGACAGTTTATACTTGCAGAAAATCCAAGACATCCAACATATCTGTACATCTTTTTCACCTAAATTACAGAATTTGCCCTGAATCTTACGGTTACCTGCAGTAAGTTGTTGTGGGGTGACACATGCGACTTTGGGTTCTATGTCATAGGATATAGTTGGATATAAAAATTTCTGTCTTCTGTGATGGACATAGTCAGCGGGCTACTAATAGAGAGCTAAATTTAAGTATCTAGTATATCTCAAAATACAATAATAACAGTAATCAAATGATTGACAAAGCTAAACAGAGTCACAAGTCAGAGGGGTCTCTTGTCTCAAAGCCATACAATTCAAGGATAGCTTTTTCCTCATACATACTACTCCACAACACATTTAACATTGGGTATCAGTAGTGGTTAGTGTCTGAAGCTATGTATCATACCATACAAAGCAATGTTTCAAGATAACAGAGTCTATGCTTCACATTTATTTATAATACAATAACTTACCAGCTACTTCTTTAAACGTACTACACAAATATAGAAGCTCACTATCTTAAAACATGTGTGATCTAAGATAAAATGATGATGACACTAAGGAGCATAAGAAAACCAAAGCAGACAGCTATACAAGCAGTAACTGTAACGGATTATCAGCCTAGTAATTAGCAAACCTTGTGGAGGGACCCCATCTCTTAGAGAATATAATACGCTGCCCTGTAAAAGCATAGTTAATACAATGAAACATTCTAACAGAGATAAAAATACAGGTAAGTTAGAAGAGAATAAAAAATTAAAAAATCCCAATCCTGAATCAAGATGCATTTATGTTATAAAACTGCCTTATTTGACATCATCTTAACAGCAAAATCACAAATTAATGCAATTTTTTTTTTGAGCTATGATAGAAATCTCATATACTGCCACGGATTCCAAAGGGACTGAGGGGACTGCTTGTGCATACATCAAACAACGTACGTGTCTTTAAAGGACCTATCTTTGTTTTACTATTTCACATACAGACAACTTTCATCAACATCACTGGAAGTTCTGTAGCCAAAGAGGTTCCAAAGTGCAAAAGGTAAGATGTGGCTTGTCTTGCAGCACTTGTAGATACGTGGAAAACAAATGAGTGGAAAGTAGGCAAAAAATAGTTAATACCAAGAATAACATAAAAACTTCTACTATACCTTATAAAAATATGAGAGAATAAAAGAGGTTATTCCATTCATTATTTCATATCCTATATGTCATGCAATACTAGTAGCTCAAGGATTTTTAAAATATTGTCATTACAAACCTTAAGATCATCTTGAAACTGATCGCTTTTTTCTTTAATCATGTTTCTGTGCTCTTCAAAGATATCTGGCATTTGTGCATGCCATTGAAAAACTTTACTGTTCAGTTGAATGTCTGCTGGTGAAAAGTTGACATAGGCTATCAAGAAAGTAATACAGTTTCCAGCATCCACTAATTTCTGCTTCAATTCAAGCATGTCACACGTTTCTGCTTTCTGCATACAGGCCTGAGGAATAGAAATTAAAAGAGAAGATATTTTTAATATAATCTAATGCCAAAATAATGCCTGAAGTAATTAATACTTAGCTTTAAAAGCTTATTTTTTAAAAGGAAAATTAAATATGATTAGAAATACATGACCTGAAAAGGTGTTCATCTGGAATGGCACGGTATTAGCCATTTTTACAGCGTACATTATTAATACAACTGCCGTACTAGTTACTTCATTGAATAAAACTTAAAAGAATGAGTGAAGCTATATGCACAAAGGTTTGGACCAATAGAATCCAATCCAGACAGCCCGTTTCAAGTGTTGCAGGTCTGTGAAAGAAAGCATGGTGCTACCAAGGGAAAATTACTGAAATAACTACAAGAGAAAAGGAGGACCCACTTCAGAAAGGGAAGCACTCGATTACCCAACGTAAGATTACATCCTCCCTAGCAGTAAGACTATAAGGACAACAACTGTACTGCTCATTATGATTAAAACAAAAATTACGCCGTTATTTCAGATCTCAAGAACTGGCAGGAAGCTGAGTTGACACATGTAGCATTCTATATGGTGCTCTTAACAGAAGAGCAACACAGCCCAGTTTAAACAATCCATAACGAGGCAATTTGAAAGCCTCTAACAACAAAAGAGCTGTATTAGTAAAAATGTTGGCCAATTGGACAGATCAATAGTATATATGTAACTATTACTTGATATCCATCAGTTGAAGATATAGGAAAATTTAATATCATGACACAACATCGTGTCACTGGAAACATTTTTAGACAGGGATAAACTGTCCAGTAAATCTGCACTTCTCTTTTAACAGCAGTTTCTATGTTTCAGAACATATTCTTTGCTATGGATCTAGGGGATATATGGCTATTAAAAGAATATTCCAAACTAAGACTGATACATCTTTTCAGCAGTAAGAAGGAAGAATTATTAGAAGGGATTTGATGAGGATGTAAAATATTATATGCTACATGTGATTACATACTATACATGATTACATGCAATTTGTTTATTCTCCAACAGAAAATTATAACATCTATATATTTTAACAGCACCATATTTTCAAATAGCACATAGTTCAACTTCTAAACATTTAACTTCTTACTTGAAAAAGACTACTCCATTTATAGCCTATGATAAACTAGCAAAAGTTTTAATCACTCAGACCTAAATTCAGCCAACCACACACTTAATATTGGACACATATATCAGAATTTTGCTAAACAGCAGAAGACTAAAACACATTACATTTCAAGTGTGAATACAAGTGCTTTGCTGAACTGGAGCTCGAATACATCAGCAGGGTTTTGATTACAGAAGTGGTATTTGTAAGCAAGGAGATGGGATTTACAGTTACTGAATTGCAAACCCTACATCTGCTACATTTTAAATGATCATTCAACGAAGGCTATAAACGCAAAATTACGTCACAGAACTGGCCAATGAATGATTACTAAAGTTTTCTTGTGAAGAATTAAATACATATTAAAGTTTCCTACATCTTGGTTTTCAACTCTTTGATTAGTTTAGGATATTGGGAACTGATATTGAGTCTTCTGCATCTGATTGCTTGAATTCAGTTCAGGAGAAACAAGAGTTATTCACTGTTTGACTACACTATCTGCTCAGAAGCCTGAAGAATATGCAGTCTAAATTTGCCCACATGTTGCCCACACTACAGAAGTTACTTGTTATCTGCTTACACTAGCTAGATGGGGATAGAAACAAAAACATACACTTATTCCAAGCCATTATATACGAATGCATTGCTTCCTAAAAAACAGTGAAAAAAATTCCAGGTAACACCTATATTACTAACTAAATATCTATATTACCAACAGGCTAAAACAGCGTTCCAGCCAGCCACACTGTTTGCTAGCATGCTCCCTGAGCAGTAGTCTGCAAACTTGATCACAAATCCTTACCAGTAGGAAATTTTTGAGCATTCACCCCCAATATATGTGTATTTATTTACATATTTACAGAGGAAGGCTGCAAAGATGATTAGAGTGCTGGAGCACCTCCCACGTGAGGACAGGCTGAGAGAGCTGGGCTTGTTCAGCCTGGAGAAGAGAAGGCTCCAGGGAGACCTTGTATTAGCCTTCGAGTACTTAAAGGGGGCCTACAGGAAACCTGGGTAGAAGTTCTTTATCAGGGAGAGCAGAGATAGGGCAAGGAGTAACAGTTTTACGCTGAAAAAGAGGAGATTTAGATTAGATATTAGGAAGAAATTTTTTACCGTTAGGGTGGTGAGGCCCTGGCACAGGTTGCCCAGAGAAGTCATGGATGCCCCATCCCTGGAGGTGTTCAAGGCCAGGTTGGATGGGGCTTTGAGCAGCCTGATCCAGTGGGAGGTGTCTCTGCCCATGACAAAGGTGTTGGAAATGGATCATCTTCAAGATCCCTTCCAACACACACCCTTCTATGAGTCTATGATTTATATATTATACACACATACTACTGTACTAACATATTATGTACACAATAAAATGTACAAAAAATTTAAATGGATTAAATTAAGATTAAATACGTAATATTTGAAATATTTTCAATTAATTTTACAGGAACATTTTTCATTAATGTTATTATTAATATTTTTAGGGAAGGCAATGTGATTTAATATGCCTCATTAATCTTGTTTTAATACTTTGAGATTCAGAGATTCAAAGGCTTTGTTCTAAGTTCAGTTTAGTTCAATACTTCATTATAATGGCTGTTGTAGCTGGAAAAAACCTTCAAAGACACATAGATCCAAATGGAAAAATTGTATCATTGGCTGTTCTTAATAAATCATAATTCCACCCATGTTGAATTTTTGTTGACATTCATCTACTAAATCTACATCTTCCCGGATGTCACTCATTCATTCTTGCAGGCTAACTGGAAGGTTAAGAAATGCATACAAAACCCACTTAAACATTTTGTCTGATTTTTTTTAAGCAGGTTAGAAAATTCCGTTTCCAGGTTTTTAAAGTGTACAGATATGAGAAGTTTTATAGCAATAAATTTGCATAACAATGGAAACATTTCCAAACATCCATTTTCAAAATGCTCTCTCCATAGCATGATTTTTTTTTTTGAAAAGCAGTTGATTTCTCACTCATTCTTAAAGATGTCATCTTTACCTTGAAGGACACACTCATTATTTTACCAAAAACATCTGCTCGATAGCATACTCCTGACAGCCACTTGTCATCTCAGAAAGGTCAGCAAAATTAGGAACACTTGTCTCTTTGTAAAAAAAAAATAAATGCTTAACTCATTGTTAAGTTCGACAACTCTTTTAAAGGAATTTGCCACAAGAAAACCAGCAAAACTCTGCACAGCACTTAAGATTTTTATGGTTGCACCACATCTCAATACAAACTATTATGAATATTCTACTATTTAAAGATCTTATTTTATAAAACTAACGACGCTGATGACATTCTGTAGAACTTAGTACACTTCCATCTCCAACATAGCATCCTTACGAATGATGCAGTGAATGAATTTCATGTGTGGTTCTATCTCTGTAGCTTTACCCTGGAATCCTTTTATTTATTCTGGTCAAAGAAATCACTTCATCACTGGTTACACTTGATCAGTTTTTCCATAAAGCATTGTTTTTATTAAAGAAGTTATTACTGTTGAGAATATATTTTCTCCAATACATCTTTCCCTTAGCAGCTCAGAAAAAAGGTAGTTCTTCACATACTTAACTACTGAAACAGTACCTAGCAAACAGCATAAGCTGAGATGAATTCAACTTCTGTACTTTCATCCAGCTGTAAAGCAAACCTCCCATGCTCCATAATTGTTCTAATACTTGTTTCTACAAATCTTCAGCAATGTTTTCCATGCGCCTTCTAATAGTACTTGCTGACAAAGAAATGCATTTTAGTCACCATATTGTTATTCACCATATGTTTTCCAAGGGTATGTAGCTTTTGTTTTCTTTCATTGTTGAATTGTTTCTGAGTCTCCTATGCATGGATCATTACATTTTGTAGAGTATTGGATATCACATGACTTGAAACTTCACTGAAAAAAACTGTAGAGGTTTCTCTTCATGGCCTGGATGCTTAGTTTTTACATGTCTCGCTACATGAGATGGTTTCATACTATCACTAACAGCTCAAGGTGCAACAGACATTTCAGGCAAGGTCCATTATTAACAATAGTGGATGTAAATTCATATTTCAAATACTCTTCCTGATAATTTTGCTTTTTTTTTGGCCAACTTGTTAAATCTGATTAGATGACTGTTATTTTTACCTCATAATGTGGATGATGAAAAGCTCATACTAGGATTTTCTCTCTCAGGGGAGATTCAGACTGGATATTAGGAAGAATTTCTTTACTGAAAGGGTGGTCAGGCACTGGCACAGCTGCCCAGGGAGGTGGTTGAGTCACCATCCCTGGAGGTGTTTAAAAAATGGGTAGATGAGTTTTTGAGGGACATGGTTTAGCAGATGATGGGTCCGTTTGGACTCAATGATCTCAAAGGTCTTTTCCAACTGGAAGATTCTGTGATTCTATAATTAGCAGTGTCAGCGCTGCCAATTTCTTGTTGATTACTAGTACTCACGTTATTATCTTCAATGTGCAGTTTCTTTGAGGGAATCTTTTTAAGCCATATTGTGAGGGTTAGGTTAGTTACAACTAGGTGACATAATCTGTAAATCTACTTAACTGGGCACACAAACTGCAATACATATTAATACACTGAAAACAAGTGAACAAGTGAGAGTGCCACTGTGAATCCTTCCACATGGTGAACACCCACTCTTTCCTCAGGACACCTCACATACGTATGTGATGCAGGACCCTCTAACAGAGACTGAGTCAGGGCACCAGTGTCAATCTGTATACTAAATACTCGTAAAGCTTAATTTATTTCACTATTTTTTTAGATTAAAAAAGTACTATTTCTTTAACTTACTCCAATGGATTGCCTTGTGTACCTTTCAGGCTGCGCATCCCCCACTTTGGAGACAGCTGCCCTACAGGGTTTTGGTCCATGCCAACTGGCATTCTTGCCAATAATGCCACTGTATAAGGAAAGTGTCAGCAGAGACAAAGGACTGTTCCAAAGAGGCAGTCTAGTTGCAGCCATGATTTTTTGTTGCAGAAAAGAGTTTAGCTGCATGCCTAAGAGCCAGGCTACCACATGTAGACTCATAGCCAAAGACCAGTCCTTTTTCTATTTCATAATACAGACACAGCACCAGTGACTTTAACAAGACCCGAATCACATCTGTAAAGGGGGAAACTTGCATATCCTACTGCTTTAATCACAGAGCAACAAGCTACTTCTAGCTTGGACTCATAAAAAAAAAGAAGAGAGTACCTTAAGTTCCATTAGCTCCTGTGTATTAACTGGAATAGTTAGGGCTTTTTCTTTTATTGTCTCAAATTCATCACATAGTCTGAAAAAAAAATAACCAATTTGGAAAGTGTGTTTTGTTTTAATCATCCTTGGAAAAAAAAAATCACATTCATAACAGCAAAAATGAGATCAACAGTCCTGTAAGGATTTTAAAATAATCAACAGTGGAATCAAAATTAAGCATATTTCAAAATGCATTTTCAGTTTGAGACTTACCTCACATTTCTGTCTTGATGATCTTTGAACATTTTGGAAATAACTTTTTCACAAATATCATCTGCTCGCTTTACCAAAGCACTTATTAATTCATCACAATGCAGTTTAAACATCCCTAGACGGAGACACTGAAAAACAAATGCAACAGTTGTCAGGACAATGAAGAGGCTTTTTTACATATTTTCTCTCAATGTCATAAGCAGAATGTCAAGGATCTCACCTAGAAATTTAGTTAAACCATAAGATGCTTCTACAACTTTCAAGTGAAGAAGGGAAAAATAAGCTAGTTGTGAAAAACTGTTCTGCATCTGCACATTGAACTTCATATAAATCTTACTTCACTCCCTTTCTGCCTTGACAAATAATCTATGTCCTCAAAAAAAGAAGGGCAACTACTGTCTGTAGCAGTGAATGCTGTCTGGTGAAATCACAGAGTTTGAGAAACATCTAAAACACGATAATCTTGCTTTACTGTTAGAGACATGTGACACGCCTTAGGATTAAAAAGGGACTCTGCCTCACAGTCAGTCTCCAAATCCAATGTTTTCTTGGACTCGAGGGCAGGCAAGCTTGACTTCCACATGCAAAGCCCTCCTGACAGGCCATGTAAGTACTAGTTTCTACAGAACTGATGTTTGCACTGAATGCTAGGAGAGAAACAATTTCAGGAAAACCACTTTAGCCTTCCAAGTTCTTTTTCAGAATGGACAAAGGATCCTTACGGCAGAATATTCCTACAGGGACAAAAAAGTGGTTCATGTTAAGGATCTTCGCTCTGTCTTAGATGCTTGGAAGGAATTTGGAAGTCACAGGATCCACACTTTCTCTGACTCCTGCACATCTAAGAAGAGGATACTCAGAATGCCTTCAGAAGTCCTAAAACAACTTCTAGCAAACATAACCGTGTCTCACTTAAGTATGGCAAACGCACACCAGAAATGCCAACTCTTGAAAACCTCTCCTTTCCAGAAAAAAAATTTTATTTCACCATAATTATCTCACAGCTAATTATCAACATCTTTGACTGACAACAATCTTAGTACAAAATCAACACTAAAATTATATCCACAAGTCTTTATTGATATTATTATAATTTACCTTTCTAGAAGTATACTTTATTTCCTTTGCAAGTTTCTGGTACTTCATAAATTCTCTCTTCATTTCTTCAAAGGTATGTTCCTCTGTCAGGAACTGATCAATATCTTGTTCAGCCTGTTTGTTTATCAGGATGTTGTACTTATCATACAGCTTGAGATGTTCCACGGGTGCAGCACTTTCTTTGATTATTTCTTCTCTGACCCTTTTCTTATGTTCATCCAAGATCTCATCGGCAATAAGGGGCTTCAAGACTGTTGATGAGGACTCACTTTTTGGCTTTGGAAAAAAAAAAAAACAAACCGCATATAGAAAACCAAATATATTTTCAAATGACAGTTATGTCTGTAGCTCAGTTATGTCATGGAAGAGAAGCAGGACAGAAACATCAACCACATGCTACTTTAAAACCTCTCTAATTAAAGTCTGATGACAAACCTGATTTTGTAGATACAGCTATTTATATTCTACTGCCAATTTTTTTGGAATCCTAGCTTATGGATGTGAAAAATCAGAAAAGCTTCACTGAGAAACTTAGAAGTCCACACATACTTATACACCCAAAACAATTCTATCAACAATTTTAAATTTAATCTACATGGATTTTATTTTCCCTGAACCAGAGGCGCAACTTCAGTTTTGCCATCGACTGATGAATCTGTAACATTAGCGATATGGAAAATGCTTTCCTGCAACTCCCCAGAAGATGTAAAGCCTTGCTCTTGTGCATTTAGATATGCCTGAGATGCTGCTTCTAACTTCTCTTTCTACAGGTTACTGATGAGTGCTTTTATAAAGCATAGCATACTACTCAGGTTTTATACCTGCATAGTGTTCCAAATATCATGAGAATATTACAGTATTACTATGTCAGTTCTGACAATAGAGTTATTCATTAAAATACTTAGGAACTAAATATAGTAACAGGATAGTGATAAAACAAAACCAATGAGTACTGTAATTTCTTACCCACTCACAAAATAGTTTAGTTTCAACTCTTGGTATATCACTGACAGCTTGAATCATAACAGTATAAACATTCAGTAATGTATCCTCATAGTCCTTAAAGTCTGGCTCAAATGTAATCCTGTCATTCTCAAGGATTGGTTTCAGGATTAAACCTGGGTGTTTGTAGGCTTGAACTGATTTCTAACACACACACACACAAAAAAGTAAAATATTAGTTAAACTTACTCCTGCAGGAAATGTCAAAGGATCGTTAAGAATTATAACAGCATACACATTCTAAATTGTCAGGACTTTAATTGCAAATGACATGGCATAATCCTAACAGAAATACTTGTGAAAGTAGGAAGTATCTCTGATGAAATTCATATAAACTGATGTGCATTAAGACGAAATACAATGTTACTTGTAGTGGGCATGAGTCATCCTCTATACACCAGCCAACAATTTTTATTAAAAAAAGGTAATTTTAACTCTACTTAATAAATACTGCATTTCTAAAATACTACTCCTTTATTCCAGAAAGCAAGTGTCGCCACTACTCATATATTTTTTTTTTTAAAGAAGAAAAATAAACAGGAAACAATCTGTATGAACGTGGACAGACAATGCTGCCAGTATACATACGAAAGAGTACTTACTGTAGGTTGAGCAATTAAATCTGTAAAGTCTTGAATTGAATGTAAAAGTAAATGTTCCAGCTGACAGGTCATTAAAGTGGCAGCACAACTGAAGAAAGACTTCAATTTAGTGATGCTGGCATTGGTGGGTACTTGGTTTTGTTTATAGGCTTGGTAAAAGATTTTATGTCCTTCTCGAAACCACCTTATAAGAACACAATGTTTTTAAGTTTTTCAAGTGATTACCATTAATAAACCTGTGGTTTTAATTTAGTTGCTATAAATGCTTATATTACATGCAGTCAAAAGATGCTACAGTATACTTGGGAAACTATAATTTGACTTCAGTAGGTCATATGGTAGTATCTTTAAACCCTGAAGAACTGTGTCTCTGAAAATGTTATCTATTATTATGCAATCATCACATTTAAAATTTAAGATATCATGACAGACAAATATGCTATCTTGCTTTGTTCTCCTATTTGTCAGGCCATAAAGGCTTCACAGAGAGCACAACTAAGTCCCAGAGGTTGTGCAGTTCGTTATGTATTAAAGATTTCCCTGTATCTTAATAAATACGGTTAAACTGGATCATACTTCTTGGATAGAATCACTTTTGATTTTCCAATACTCTTCATGACTTTATTGTGGAAAATAGAGAGTTCCTCCACTTCTTCTTTATTGTGAAAGATTTCTATATCAAGAAGGCGTGAATTTCTGAAATAGAATACAGCATGAATATTTTAGCAGCATATTCACATATATTGGTTTTTATTCCTTTGTTTCCATAAAACTTACTTTCATATTTCACATTTCAAATAAAGGTTGTCAAACATATTTTTGAACACTTAAAAATAATGTTATTTTCAGAAATTCTCTTGTTTCACATCAAGTATAAGCACTGTGGTACTATCTATATGCATGGTCGTAAACTAAATCAGTAATTAATACACTTATGCATATTAATAACTATTTTCAGAATTGTTTGTGTATATTTTACTCATAATATATAGGAACAAACATTAAAAAGTCTGAATGCATTAAATAGCACTCCTTTCTAGGACTGGGTGAATTTTTAAAAATATTTTGAAACAATGTAAAAACAAATAACTATCTAAACCTTGCTTAAAAATAATGCTCAGGTTTTATATTTTTAAAAGACATTGCCTGAATTTTGTCTCCTACTTAGCAGATAGAACTAAAATTTAAAAAAAAACCCAAAACTGCCAAAAAAAAAAAACCCAAACAAAAAAACCCTCTCTGCAACTTGTTACAGCACCTGGCCTGGACAGGTCAGTTCATTCCTTTTTGTATCGTGAGTCAAGAAATAAGCAAGTATTATAGTTTGGTCTACTTTGGGAAGAAGAAATATTTGAGCTCATCTAATGCCTTTCCCTCTCGTTAATCAGGTAAGAGGAAAAAGCAAAACTCGGCAAGACAGCAATCCTTCTATTCTTGGGAGACAGACTGTTTTCAATATTCCTGATCCAAGAAAGTGAAAAAAATGCATCAAATTTAAACAGAGATTAAGGGATTAAGCTAAAAGCAAGAAAGACTATTGAAAAAACGGAAGTCATAAGTAAAACCAAATTATTTCTTCAAACAAGTGTCAGAAGCAGGAACCTTGTTACAGTCTGTAAGATAACACAGAGAAAATAAAAAAAAATAAAAAGAGGACTTAGAGAAGATAAGCTCATAGCAGCTCCACTCTGGAGCCCTTCTGTACAAGGAACATGATGTTTCAAATTTAAGCGTCAATGAAACAGGCTGTAGGAGGGGAAAAAAACAAAAATCACAACAAAACAACCAAACAAGCAAAACAAGTGAACAAAGAAAAGCACTAATTGTTGGGTCTGGATGACATTTCACCCAAGCTCTGAAGAAAATCAAGCACAAAACTGCTAAACTATTCATCTTTCATGTGTGGCTTCCAGCTTATAATGGACTAAATAACAAAGGAAATGAAGATGGCAAAACGTTCCCTGTGATTTTTGGGGCAGTACCAATAAAATTTGACCTCTATTGAAGAAAAGTTAGTATAAACTCTTCAAAGCATAAAGTTAGAAGGAACACAGACAAATATATTTGGGATAATGCCTTTGAACAAAGCCATTATATCCATGATCAGTGTTCAGATGTATATATCGTAGCATTCCCAGATTCAGTAGAGCAACATGGAAATCTTAAAATGTCACCATCCATTATTTCCCCATATGGTTATGAAATCACTGAGTAGCTAAAACCCAGGAGATAGAGAAAAAACTTACTTAAAAGAGCTCTCCCATAAGTTATGAACAGCAAGCATTGAAGGATTTATTGCATGCAAGTTTTCATTGAGGTAACTGCACGTTGACAAGAAAGACTTGTTCCAAGGTTTTGGGCCCATTTCTAGTCTAGGGAAAAAAAAAAAAAACAGCCACAGAACCAATAAGAAAGAGTAGGATGAACATAATCGTGCTAAGAACAGAAATCCAAACAGCTCAGTCAGAGCAGCAGTGAGACCAGTGCAGAATAGGATATTGTTACATTTATTACAATATAGTTTATACATAAGCATTTGGCTTGCTCTATCCCATTTTCAAATGCTATGGGATTAATTAGGAGACTTCTTATCAGTTAAGCACTGCTAAACAAACCTAATTCCAAACAACCTTTCATGGTAGACACGTTTTCCACAGTTTTCCCAAAGATGCTGTACAATCACTATTTGAATATACTGTCTTACTTGCAGCTGACAGTGACTACCACTATTGTGTTCCTTACCCATGCTGTTCTACCCCACTGTTCTCTATTCATTTTTTAATAAATGTATTTTCTTACTCTGCACGATGAGGTAAAAGAAAATCTTTCTTCTTGCCTTCTTCTTTTTCCCTGGTGTCTCCAAAAATAAAGTCAACTGAAAAAAAAGAAGTATATTTTAAAAAAAAAGAAAGAAGAGCAAAGCCAAAATAAGCTTAGGTAAGGAATAGAATCGTAGCATCATTTCAGTTGGAAAAGGCCTTTAAGTCCAACCATAAACCTAACACAGCCTTAGCCAAGCCACCACTAAACTGTGTCCCTAATGACCACAGCTACATGCCTTTTAAACTTCTCCAGGGACAGTGACTCCATCACTTCCCTGGGCAGCCTGTTCCAGTGATTATTTCCTGATATTCAACCTAAATCTCCCCTGGCCTGACCTGAGGTCATTTCCTCTTACCCTATCAATTGTTACTTGTGAGAACAGACCAACACCCACATTGCTACAACCTCCTTTCAGGAAGTTGTATAGAATGATAAGGTCTCCCCTCCATCCTCCTTCCCTACAGACTAAACAGCCTCAGTTGCCTCAGTCACTCCTAAGACTTGTGCTCCAGACCCTTCAACCAGCTTCACTGCTCGTCTTCGCACATGCTCCAGCAACTCAGTGTCTCAACCAGAATGTCCAAGCACACCACTCATTAAGATGAAGTTTTATCTAAATATACATGAAAAGAGACTTAGGAGGAAGTTATACTATTAAATGTGGATTTATACAATAAAATAATGTTTTTTAAAAAATGCTGAAAGAGCAAAAGATACTGCATAATATTAGCTTGAAAAAATACAAGGATAAGAAAACTTGAGTATTCTTTTTATTAAAATGTGCCTCTAACATCCAGGATAGCACCTATACAATAAATCTTCCACGATGGTAGCTGTCAGCAGTGAACAGCACTCAACAATGAATGTTTTTGAATATTAGCAACTTAAGAGAGAGTGCAAGTCAGCTCCTACCTTTAGCCTTTACTAAACTCAAAAGATAGTCTTCTTTTATTTCATCACTCAGTGAAAGTATAGTTTCATTAAACACTTTCAGATCTTGTGAAATTAAAGCGAAGATGTGATCTAGCTGTGATTCATCCATTGAGGCCACATCTGTTATATCAATTCCATGTCGAATGTAATTGTAGTATTTCTGCAGGATATAAAAGTAAGGTGCATCAGTTAAGGTCAGTACCAGAAAGTCATTGCTACTACAGGTTTAACTAGACATATGGGCTTATTTGGTTAAGATAAATGTAATTAGTACTAAGTACTGATTTATGTCATAAATCGCACAAACATCACTAAATCTGATGTAAATACCTTCATCAGCCTGCCAAACACTAGTAGAATGATAAAAAGCTGCTGGGATAGAAAAACAGGCATAATAGTGGCATAAAACTCATTGCATTTCTCTGACAAGAGCTAAATAACAAAAAATTCATTGCAGAAGAGACATAGCTCATCCAAACCTGGCTTTTGCTTTATCTTGCTGTTACAATTCTATAATTCTGGAGAGATGCCTTTCCTTTGCACGGTCCCAGTACAAATCTTTTTCTTAAATAAATTTTCAATATACATTCATCTATCTCATCATTCCAGTACTGCCATTACTATACATTAGCTCTGGAGCTGGACAATATATTCAAAGACAAAGTCATGCGTTCTGCATAGTTTTGTGTAGCTAGTTCCTTGCTCAGAATAGGAATGTATAAACATAAATAAGTACATCAGCATTTACACAGCTATGTGAAATCTTACTAACAAAACCTCAGAGCCTTAAAAGACACACAGGAAATATAGGAGCCCAAATTCAAAGAAATGCAGAACGGAATGTCAACTGGGAGACTACCAGCGTCAGGAGGAACCCATTTCAATCAGTTTATCCCCAAATGAACTTAATCTATTTGCAACACAAATAAATCACTCATTGTGCATCCAATTGTGACATACAAGGTATTTTAAATCAGACTGAGAATGAAGAAGATCCTAGTCCTTAGATGAGCGTAACACAAAGAGAGTTGTCTTGGGGATTCTACCTTCTTAGACAAAGCAGTTTACCCTCTCTTGTAAGTTATTCTCACCTTCAGCAAGTATAGAAAAGATTCATTTATTAATTCCTGACATTGGTTGTCCTCCAGTTACTATTCTGCAATTCTTTGAATCATCTATACGTTCCTAATGCTCCAATCTCAAGACTAATGCTATAAATAAAATATTGTGCTAAATTAATAGTGAAAGAATACATCACTGTTAGTCATCTCTCATTGTGTCAGTTGTCTTCTCAATATTTACCATAAATGACTGGCACTGTATTTTATGTAATACTCTACAAAACAGTCTTTAGTTACCACAATGTCTCTCTCTATCGGTGCAGAAGAATCTGCTCTTGCAGGCTGGGTTCCATCAGGGGATGGAAGCTGTTCTTCGGTAGGGTCTTGATCTCTGAGACAAAAAAAACCCAAAGACTATGCATCACATCCTTCAGAAACATTTTCCTGGCATCCTACACCTCAGTTGTGAACAAACAAAACAAAAAAGGTAAGTGCTAAAACTTTACAGTGAATACAAGCCATTCTGATTCAGAAAGAACACTGAAGCATGTGACCAGGTTTGTATTCTATCTGCTAAGGTTTGGCTTTAAAAATTGGCGATACAGTTCATGCTCATACACATACTTTCAACTCACAATCATCAACACTTTAAAATATTTTAATTTAAAAGTTTGATTCCTCTACCAAAAAGGAAAAACGCATTATTCAAAGAGAAGGAAACTCACAACAGAATGCTAACAAGAACACTTCTGAATCTTTCATGTTTTCTTTTCAGATGACTGCTGCTCTGCAATGTAGAAGTTGAAAGTCTGGCACCCACTTCATTATCTCTAGAATTCTGTATCTTGTGTCGCCTGCACCTCCCCTTCAAAGATTCTCCTTGCAGAAAGTACATTTTGAAATTAAGTTTAAAAAAAAGTTCAAATTTATCACACGTTTATGTTTCTGAGAGGTTTGCTTTCTGAGTATTCGGCCTTACCAGGTGAATATTCACTTTGTACAGCAAACTCATCTGACTGGTCATCTTTCTGTTCTTTTTTCAGCTTGAATGAAGGACAATTCCGCAGCCATGGTGGTTTAGACTGTGCCTGGAATAAATATTTTATATTTTTGTTCTATACTTGTTGTAGATACTACCAGCACAAACTGCAAGACTTCTTAAATACAGTGAATCAAAGAAACTGTAGCCTAATATACAGCAGGAATAAGGCAGCATAAAAATCATATAAGTAGTAGTTTATTATATGATTATTATATGTTGCCCTCAAATTCTAAATATCCAAACCATTAGCGATAACTATGTTAAACTTGCATGTAATATTTGTAAACTCTCTATTTGATATCTTACTTATATATTTTCAAGCTTGCTCAAATACTCCACTTCCAATTTCTTCCAAATATTGAAATAAAGCAATGTTCCACATACAGATACAATATACATACATAGTGCAGAGATAGAATTTACACTTCAGCATATATTAATATTTGAATGAGAACCACGGTCTTTACACAACCATGCTGAGACAAATATTTGAAAATGAAAGCTTACAAAAAAAGTACTGTGACAGCAAGTTCTCTGTTCTCTTTGCCAGCTTCTCTTTCCCACTTGGAATAGTCTCAGGAAAAAAAAGGAAAATCACATCTAGACATTTAAATTACTACTACTATTAGACTTCTGGGAACACTTAAACAAGTTTTATCTCTTGTTTAGTAATTTTTACACATAGAATTTCATATCCCTTTCCCTGTTCTTCCTAGAGTGTTCCCGTGTAGCATTCAACTTTCTCAAATGCCTTTGAAAAATCCCAGCTCTGAAAAAATAATTTTAAGCTGGGAAGTATGTATGATAACTTTTTGGCAAGATACACATTCGAGCATTACAAGATACCATGAAATAATACAAATAAACAATTTTTCGATTCCTTTTCTTCAGCCAACATTTTTTTAAAACACAAAACAGTTTGGTTTTTATTTTCAAATCCACACACTTTCATTTAAGAGTGTCCAGCACTCTCTGCTCTTCTGATCCCTGAGCATCAGACATCAAAACTATCTGTCCAAAAGCACCCTCTGATCAAACTCAGGACTCTGGCTAGCACATTAGCAAGGTACAGCACCTTCCCATGAACAAACAAGACAATCTAGTTGTAAATTCTTTAGACTTGGCTCTAACACAACTGCTTTTGGCTATTCTCTCTCTCTTCTGTTTCACCCCACCTTCAATAACCCTTGCACTGCTCACACCGCCTCGTTCCGTGCAGCTGCACTTGCAGCAATACCTCACGCCTATGCCACAAATGTCCTCCTTCTGCTTTGTGTTTTATGCAAACGTTGGAACGGAGGAAAGACACACACAGCACAGAAAGTTCTTGTAGACATACCTGAGCTACCCTTAAGCAAGTCCAGTTGATTATCATTTGCAATGCAGTTGCTGTGGTGTGGAACTTGTACAAGTTTCAGGCACTTCACTATTTACAAGAATTTGGGAGTCAAGGATAAACTCCAGCAATTCCCAAGTGAGCCAAAAAGCAAAACAGGCTCCAAAGAAAACCACCTTCAAAATAGAGGAATCTGACAGGGACCAAATCTGTGTAGACATACATTGTCAGTTGTTAGCAATCTCTTCATAAACTAACCTGTGGCCCAGCTTGTGAACGGGGAGCAAACTCATTCCAGCTCTCTCACAAAGAAGAGAAACTACTCAAGTGCCACTAGCTGCAAGCAGTCATATAATACAATTAAGTATCTTCTTTCAAAATCAAGGCCGCTCCTCTTTCAATGAACACAAGATCCACGGCTTCCCCTTAAATAGAGATCAAACTGCCTGGTGAATTAAAGTATTCTAAACACCAAGCAGGCCAGTTTGGCTATTTTTAATATAGCTTTTTGGTAATCAAAGAAATCGTGACTGAAAACTATATTATGAGCCACATATTTCTTTCAGTCCCTCATTTAATGCTCTCACCAGTCTATTTTTCTGGTTCAGCACGGTCCATGTGCAATACTTTTCACACACCAACATTCTAATGCCCATACCAGTCTCCCAGTCTGCAGTGATACAGATGATGAACTTATTTCAGCATAAATGAGGGAAAAGCAGTATTATAGCCAATAGAGAAAGATTTACGTGACAAGCCTCCTTTTTGTCTGGTAATTGGGAAAATATAAAGCCATTTATATTTTTATAGCCTAACACATTCAACTGCAAAAAGATTCTTGTCACAAACCAGTAACAGCTACCAGTCTTTTCTAACACTAGCATGAATACATCTCCTAAGAGTGTATTCACACTGCATCACAAAACTACTGCTTACCAAGCAAATAAGACCATAAGATACAGCATAGCCTATGGACAGAGTTCAGACTGGTTTGGACACAGCTCTATAATAACATGCTGTGATAGAACCCCAGAGAAAAACAGGCTGAAAAGGGCCTCTGATTATCTGCTCTCCTTCTCAAAGCAGGAGTAACTACAAGAAGTTAGGTTATTAGAGAACTAAATAAATTAGTATGTGTTAATGCCCAGAGATTTAACACCACGTTAGTAACTAAAACTTCTATTGGCATTTGCCTTCAGCATTTAAGTTTCCTGCAATTCTGGAAATAACCCAAGTTCATTAAAATCTCTTCAAGCTTCACGTTTAAAAAACCAAAACAAACCCCAGACAACCAAAAAAATGCTGAGAAGGTCTATGACATAACACTCTGTAGCAAGCTGAAGCGTGGAATTCATTGTAGTTTATAACGTGGTGAGGCCCTGGCACAGGTTGCCCAGGGAAGCTGTGGCTTCCCCCTCCCTGGAGTTGTTCAAGGCCAGGTTGGACGGGACCTTGAGCAGACTGGTCTGGTGGGAGGTGTCCCTGCCCATGGCAGGGGGGTTGGAACTGGATGGACTTTCAGGTCCGTTCCAACCCAAACCATGCTATGGTTCTATGACTTTGAGGAGAAAGTTGTTCTTGGAAAACACTACAGGAAGAGCAGCCCAACCCAAGCCGTGCTCCTGAGGTAACTGAAGCAGGTGTGGGGAGCTGAGGAGGTCTCCCTCACTTCTCAAAGCCCGACTGGCGGAGCTGGCGGCGCAGGCACCACGGTTGATGCTTCTGGCGGGCATCGCTCCCAGCAGCCTCTGCAAAGGCGCTGCCACGCCGGGTCCCCGCTTACGGAGCGAGAGCGTTTCAGCGCCACGGATGAAAAACCGTGATTTCAGAACTTTCAATCACGCTCGCTGTTTGCACTTTAACAGAAAAAACCCGTCGCTTTCCCAGTCGGTGCGCTCCCCGCTCCCAGCCCCGCTCCAGCCCCGCCTGCCGGGGCGGGCGCTGTCGGGCAGGGCTCGGTCTCGGGGCCGCCCGCCTCCCGCTCAGCCCCGGTACCTGCATGCTGCCCATTGCTGGCAGCGCGGCGCCTCCGAGCCCCGCCCCGCGCGCAACCGTCCCGGCGGGCGGTGCCTAGCGGCCCGTCCGGCCCCGCGCCACCGTGCCGCGTGCGCGGGACGGGCTTGCGGGGCAGAGTCACGGATCCAGCGAGCCCAGCTCCTTCGCCTGCAGAGGACAACCCCAACATTCACACCGTGTGTCTGAGGGCTTTGTCCAAATGTTCCTTGAATATTGTTACAGTTGGCACCGTGACTGCTTCCCTGGGGAGCTGTTCCAGTGCTCCAGCACCCTCTGCGTGAAGATCCTTTTCCTAATAGCCAACCCAAACCTCCCATGGCACATCTTCCTGCCATTCCCTCGAGTTCTATCATTGGTCACCAGAGAGATCAGCGCCTGCTCCTCCTCCTTCCCGTGCGGTCAGGTCCCCCATCAATCACCAGGCTGAACAAAGAAAGTGACTTAAGCCGTTCCTCCTATGACATCCCCTCTAGGCACTTCACCAGTCTTGTGGCCTCCTCTGGACACTCTCCCGTAGCTTGATGTCCTTTTTATACTGCAGCACCCAAAACTGCACGCAGGGCTCGAGGTGGGGGGCCGCACCCGCACAGAGCAGAACGGGACATTCACCTCAGTTACTCAGTCACTCTTTACACTTGCTGAATGTTTGTTTAGATTGTTTACAACACTCATGGTTTTCTTTGTGAATGTCAAGGCCAAAACCTGCTGGTTTTATTTTCTCAACTCTTCTGCTGCATGACATTTCTGAAGGGCATGTGTTTATGGGGTCTAAGTTGAAGGGTAACAGCATATACATTCTGCAATTCTATTTAAAAATGTAGTGCTCAAGCTTTTACATTTTGCCTGTCTTACTGAGATATTCCTTGGGAATTAAATCTTCTTGCCATCCTGGTCCTTCAGTAGGTGTGTACAAATTCTTGCAACAACTCTTGCTGTACAGCTAAGTGGGGTTGCTTTATGCATGTTGGAAGATAGTCAAGTCTTTGCTAATGTGTTCCTAAGGTTGGAATTTACATTAATTGGGTATTGACATAAAACCTCAACTCTACTCTCCTGATACCCCACCAGTATTGTATATTGTGTCCAGTTATGGCATCCCCAACGTAAGAACTGGAACTGGTCCAGAGGAGGGCTACAAAGATGATCAGGGGGCTGGAGCACGTCTGCTATGAGAAAAGGCTGAGAGAGTTGGGGTTGTCCAGCCTGGAGAACAGAAGGCTCTGGGGGGATCTTAAAGCAGCCTTCCAGTACATGACAGTGGTTATAAGAAAGCTGGGGAGGTTCTTTTTACAAGGACAAGTAGTGATAGGATGAGAGGGAACGGCTATAGATTGGAAGGGGGAAGAGTTAGATTAGACATGAGGAAGAAATTCTTTGCAATGAGGATGGTGAGTCCCTGGCACAGGTTGCCCAGGGAAGCTGTGGCTGTCTCCTCCCTGGAAGTGTTCCAGGCCAGGCTGGATGGGGCCTTGATCAGCCTGGTCTGGTGGGAGGTGTCCCTTCCCATGGCAGCAGTGTTGGAACTGGATGAGCTTTAAGGTCCCTTCCAACCCAAACCATTCTATGATTCTATGATATATAAAGGTAGTTGAAATTGCTGCAAGGAGCACCTACCTGCACTGCTGTAGGGGCAAGCATTTCTTTCTGACATCTGAATTGACTGATCTGATGGGTATCCAAACAGGATTGCAGCTGGTTATCTTTAGGCATAGCAGCAAGAGGTGAGTGCTAACAAACTCTCTGTGCCTGCAAAACCATTCTTCACCAGCTCCAAAGGCCAGGCTGGAGTGGCCAAACTGCAACAGCAACCACAGAGTTTTCAGGAGCCACATCACTCAACAAGCCCATCTTGTGCACAACAGACTAGACAGCCTGCCACCCCCACGCTCCAGACAGTAAATAAAAGAATACAAGAAAACACCAATAAAAATCCCTTTCAGTTTCATGGGCAGTCAATGGGTGTTCCCTGCCTTCTGTACCTGATGCTCTGACCAATCTAAATAAAACTCTGGTGGGGGTACTATGGCCCAGTGCTGTGATGCAGTTTGGGTTTCAATGGGATCTGAAATGGCTGGTGCTATGTTAGGTACTCTAAATGAGAGGTGGTGTTCTGTTTCCACAGTACAAACACAGAAAAGGTAGCACTGCAGTTTACAATGAAGTTTGCCTCCTGGAAAATCCCTATAAACGATCTCTCTGATTCAGGCCTGCAACTAACCTTGAGAATGATACATAATATCAACTTTTAAACATAAAAGCCCCTAGATAAAATACCACAGGCAAAGAACCAGTAGGGTATTTTTTGCTTTGTTCAGCTGTAGAAAATTCAACATCCCTTGGAATCCCCAGTGCATTTTCCAAAACAGTACCAAAGCCTGGTTTTGATTTTGAAATGAGAAATAATCTCATACTTAACATATCTTAGGGAGATTCAAACAAGCTATACTGGCTATAGTATATTAACAGTCTAGCTGGAAAACACGCAAAAGGGAAATCCTTGCAATTTCTCTTTAATACAGAGTCATTCAACTATTAGAAACAATTATCTACAGAAGGCAGTAGCATATTCAGTGCACATCGCCATAGGCTGTTGAGCATTGAAATTCCTTTTGCTAGAAAGTTACATTTTATTTCTTTCATCTGATTAGGAAATCAGAAATGGCACATCTGCTTATACTCTTCAGAGGAGGAAAGGCACAGGTTGCTAACATAAGGAACACTAGAGAGAAAATTAATTCTGTGTACGCAGTATTTTTCATTTTCAGAACAATTTGCTTCTTACAGAGAACTAAAACTGCTATGTTGCTTTTTCCCTCTTCCACCACATTTCACTCTTCTCCTGCAGTGACCAGTTAAAGGCAGTTTATTTACATAAATGCAATGCCAGCTGATTTTAATCAGCTTTTCCAAGGCCATAGGAGGACACAGCAGAAAAATGGTTTACAACTCATTTTTTTGCCTTCCTGTGTTTGTTTGACATCTCACTTTCATCTGAAATCCCATAGTCATACCTAACAAAACAATCTAAATGTAACCTCAGAGATAAAAATACCATGAAAAGAACAAAATGGCAAAAGGATGAAGAGAAGGGAGTACACAAAAATATAAAGCGCATACTCCTTAGCATCTGTTTTAGAACTGTACTAAAAGCAATTTAAAAAAATGCAGCAGACTATAAAATAACCCCCATCATTACCAGCCAAAGTCAACAGAACACAGTAGTGTACAGTTCATGTGCTGCTATGTAATAAGTTCAGCAAAGACTGGAGCGTCAGTGCAACAGAAAAAGATGAGTGATATAGTAAAATTAAATACAGCAAGGAAAAAAGGCCATAGGTAATATTTACAGCACTGAGTTTTCATTTTCTGAAAGATTAAATCACGTGGGGTTTTTAATCCACCTTGATGCCTCAGTTAAATTCTGGAGGGCCAGTAAACAAGAAGATATTTATTTCACCCTTCAAAGAGAGGCCAAAGTATTAAACAGTAGATAACAATGCGGTTTACTCCATGGAATTAACAAGTCAAAATACTATGTACAGGGAAGTATTTTACTGAGCAGATGTTTTGGTTTTAATGTGAAAAAAAGCGATCCTTTAATTTTTAAGCAAATTACTGGCAGGCTTTGTATGTTTTGATTAGAGCAAATAAATAATGTTTGAAAGTACAACATTTGTGTGTGCAAAAATTAAAATTCTCAGGTTTGGGTATTGCTTTAAAAATACTTTCAGGAAGGTTTTTTTCCTTCCCCAGAGGTTTCAGACGACAGACTGAAAAACATTAACTAGCATGAAAGTGGAGCAGGATGTCTCAATGCAATGAAATCACAACGTCTTAAATGCCTACAACTCCTCTCTCAAAGTTGTATTCCTAAATCACTCCAGTGGTTATGGCAATCTCAACTAAAGACTAAGAGTACAGATTGCAACTTATTCCCACATAATACCTTTTCTTGTATTCCACTTTGTCTAAAATCGTTTCTCTCTCTTTTTCTTCTTAAAATAATATATGCATATATACATTATCAAGTTCCCTCACATTTGTCCTTCATGGACTCACTAAACAAGTAATTGATCTCACATTGTAATAGACAAGTCTCGAAGCAAGTCAAGCTTTCTCATAGAGGCTTCCAACTGTGAGGAATTGATAATGATTTCAGTAAAGGAAAAGTTTTGGTCATCAATATTCAAGTTTAAGTGTTTTAAATCAAGAGTTGATATTTAAACACATGTTTGTAGGCAGGACTTGAATTTTGTCAGCACTTAAAATGCAAGTAAGAATTATTTAAAAAATAATTAACACTTCGGGTCACCATGAATAGCGAGACATTACACTTCAGGCAAGTTTTCAGCGGAGAAAAAAAAGACACATTTTTCAGTTAAAATAATTTTAAAGGCAAAATCTGGTCTATATGTTTTCCTTTTATACCTTATTTTTGTCATACCTAGACTAATAATATCAAAGCACAAATACAAGGAGTTGATTTTGTAAGCAAGAAGTAATTCCTATGAAATACAAGAAAATCTCCTATTTGAAAAATATTTTTGTTTTAAATGTTATTATCTTTATTAAGCCAGGTGTTGTTATGCATTTCTCAAGTATGGAATAACTAATGCATGTAACCAAATTGAAGACAGGACTAAAACAGTATTTTCTTCTGATAACTATTGTTTAACTTCTCATTTGTAAAAATCATTCTCAGAAATGTGCTGTGCTATAGGAAGCCTGCATTTAGTCAGATGAGTCTTCTGCTCATTTCACAATGTGACACTACTGACCATCAAGGAAAGATCACTTTGGTTTTACACCAGCCCCTGCGGTAACTGCACAGATGTACAATATGATCCTACAGTTACTGCAAGGCAGAAGACATTTTCAAAGACAGTGAACAGATCTGAGTTTGTTTGTGCCACCAGAAACACAGCAAGTTACAGGCCAGAACTTGTACGCCAATTTCATCCTTGCAGCCACCTGAGGGAACACAAGAATCAGCTTGAGCACATATCAGTGCCCATTTGAAAAAGAAAAAGAAAAAGGAGTCTTTATTTGCTGTCAAGACTACAGAAACACTAAAGGAAAAGTGAATTTGTGGTCAATGTAGGTATGCTGATTACTGACTCTGGATGCCAGTGTGTTTGTCACAGGAACCTTGGTCACACTCTTCTAAAGGTCAAGTCTTCACTTCTTTGCAAGGCAACAGTTTTGTCTTGAGCATTACTGCATCAAAAAACATCCTTTATCTTCCTGTAGTGGTGTGAAAGCAGCAAGAACTAGCACTGTCACGGGAAATGATTGGTTGTTTGAATACTTCATATAGTAGTCTAGCCCTTGTTTACTAGAACAAACACTACATAGGCTGACCAGATAAGAATTTTTATGTCAAAACTCATGTACCTGCTTTTAATTAAGAAATTTCCTATGCTCTCATGCAGCAGGAGGTGACTCAGCATTTCAGCTTTGTAACGTTACCATTATTTGGTAGACTTTCTGCCCACTGACTCATGTGGTACTTTGCAGTATCTCCAGTGCTGAGTGGACCAAGCAGTATATTAAAATCTGTCAGTTGCCAGGTTCTTAAGGCACAGGGTGATGGGTTCCTGAAACAAACACACATTAATTACCCACTTTTACCTTGCCTCAATTTTAAAACACATTTTTCCAGGCATAACTTACCTTACTTGGCAGGAGAAAAAAAGCACAGCTGTCCTGAAAGGAAAACGGTTGCCTGTTATCTAGATGATGCATTTTTCTAATGTGTCTCCTTCCTTAGAGGGCCTTTTGAAAAGATGGAAGCTTCAAGCTGTCTCAAATCACTACCAGTGTTGAAGAGAACAGCTTATTTTCCAGGCATCTTAAAAGAAAAAAAACAAACACCAAAACATTTTAAAATGGCAGCAGCATTCCTGACAAGTAGGAAATGTAAATATTCAGATAATTTCTGAGTTTACTGCTGTAAGCAACACCAAACCAAGCACATGAATACACTGTTTCTTTCACTAAACAGAAAACCCATTTGTGGATATCTAACAATGAGAAAGCTTTCATTTTGTCAATGAAACATGCCTTTGTAGGAAAACTTATCCAGCCACAGTGGGTTACCACCTCATTTGAGCACAATTCGTTTTCTGAAAGAAAGCTGTTGGGGTTTCTTAACAAATCAGCCATTATTTGAAAATGAAACAGATGCATAATTGGTGTCCTAGGGGGCTAATGCGTGTAACAAACATTCCATTTAAGTTTCCTCACCTGGTCATTCAGCAAAGACCATTAGAATTTAACATAAAAAGTATCACCTCAGTAAATACTGCAAGACATAACTAGACCATTATATATAGGAACAAGTTTTTTATGTATTGAAACCCAGGTACACATAAAAGTTCCAGGAAGTTTGCTAGTAATTTGATGATTCATCAGTAGTCAGCAAGGGGCAGTCATGCTTGAGCAACTTGATCAGTCTGTGGTGAAATGACTGGCCAGAAGATGAGGGGAGAGCACCAGACATCACCTGCCTAGACTCCAGTAAGGCCTTTGATACTGGTTCCCATCAGATCCTCATAGATCAGCTACTGAGACATGGGCTGGATGAGCAGACAGCGAGGTGCACTGGAAACCGGCTGAATGGCCAGGCCCAGAGTGGGGTAGTCAGAAGAACAAAGTCTTATCAACATCAATCAATAAATATCTGAAGGGAAGGTGCAAAGAAGACAGATCCAGGGTCTTGTCAGTGGGTGCCCAATGACAGAAGAGGGAATGGGCACAAGCTGAAACACAAGAGGTTCCATCTGAATATAAGGAAATACTTTTTTACTGTGAGCACTGTAACAGGCTTGCCCAGAGAGGTGGAGTCTCCTTCCCTGAAGATACTCAAAAGCCATCTGGACATGGACCTGGGCAACAAGGTCCATGTGGCCCTGCATGAACAGGGGGATTGGACAATGTGACCTCTAGAGGTCGCTTCCAACTATCCTCCAATTCTGTGAAGAAATGAAAATGCAGATGTTTTTGAAAAAAGACAAAGTTTATTTATTTTTTAATATAAAAAAGTTATGAACTGCATAGAAATATTACTTCAGTCATCTTAAAACGTTACTGATCACTCGTTCAAACTTGGTAATTCCCAGTAATTTGGCAGGAAGCAAGACAGGCTAACAATTGTCTCTATTTACATTCAGCTGAAGTTATGCAAGCACTATAGTATTTTTAAATCAAATGCACTGATCCAAACAAAAATCAGATTCAAGGTATATTTTGTTTACGTGAAGTCTTCAAAACATAAGTACCTTGGATAAGACCAATTTTCATTTATTTAAAGATAAGCTAGCTTCAAAAATAGTAAGAAATGTAAACATCAGACATGATAAAAATCTTAAGGAATAACAACTTTGTCATAAAGTGTGGCACATGCTTTCAACTTTGTTTTCCAGATGTTAGAATTAGAATATTAATGTATGAAGGCTTTCACAAGCCTCCCAATACTAATTTCAGTTCAGTAATACTTCTGAAGAATTTTAAAATGAAACATTCTTTTCTACCTTTATACATTACAGCTTTTAGACATCTTCTTCGTTATCTTAAGTGAATTTTAACTTCTGAGTATGTATAAAATGTTTTATATTTTTAATTTACCCAGTACAAATTAGCTTCCATGCTGGTGGATAAAACCCCAAAAAGTTAGATAAAACTCCAACTGGGAAAAGCCAAGGACTTTGAAAATTAAGGGCATAAGGTATCTGAACACAATCCAACAACTGCCTGCAGCGAAGTAATTTTATAATTATATATATTATCAGTATCACTGAAAAAAACTACTTAAAAATTAAAACATAGAGGAGACTCGGTGTAGTTAATTTATCCATAGGTGTCTGAGCTTAATATCTGCTGAAGATATCCGTTACTTCATTCCGCATGATATCAAGTCTTGCAAAACTTTACTACTTCTGGCAAATATAAGCTGAAAGGCAGTTTTAAATGCCTTACACCTCAGTCAAGTTTTCACTTCTCGACATGAGTGTCACCCAAAATAGAGTCAACAGTCCTGAATTCCCCCATGCATTATCGTGATACCTTATACTGAAATCTATTTATAAAAGACCCTGTTCCTTCCTCGTATGAAGACAGCTAAAATACAACCTTTTACCACTCATTATGTTCATCTCTCAATCACATGTTGTTCCAAAACCTCAATCTGCATATCTATTGACAAGTCCACACGCACACTTGAAAAGATTATCAGATTGTGGTATTTTATTATACAAACCAAACCAAATCCAAATCAGAGCTGATGAAGTCTAAGCTCTGAGGAGTGGAAAATTCCAAAAGTATTTTAAAGTGCCATTTACTTTCAAAATATTTATGAGCTTTAATATATTCCCTACACAAAAAGACTTCCACCCTCAGTGTCACAATTAGGATTTTATCTTGTCAGTATTAGTATCAGGCTGTTAAGGCATGACTGGTATTTGATCTAAGTCAAAACTTGACACAGGCATTTATTTTCACACAGCTTAGAAACAGGAAGTGGAAGAGATAATACTTAAAAAAAACCCAACAACTAACCCACTAAACAAGCAATATTTAAAGGCTTAAAACAATTATTAGTGAGTTTGTCTTTAAATACTAATACACCACAGTCCATTTCTCAGAGCAGGCATGAAGCTAAGTTATTATGAATAATGATAATTGACAGAAGGATGCACTGTGCTCCTACATTACAGGAGCACAATAAAAAGATTTTAATTGCAGTTTCACTGGCAAAATGTTTTTTTGGTTGAGGAGTGTTAAGATGAGAAATAGGTCAATACAAGTAGACGATACTGTTTCATAGGTTTTTTGAAAGAAAACTTAGCAAGTTTTTCAAATATTCATATCAGCACAGGACCCTCATCCTCTTAAAATATGACTTACTGATAAGAAGCGAAGGACCACTAGCACAAGGACTAACAGTCTACCCGTCTTCAGAGTATGCATTATAATTCCTAAGTGGACCACATCAATAAGACAGAAACGTTTTCCTAACTACCAGTGATCCTACAGAGAAAGCAGTTTTCCAGTGGCCCCAACTGACACATCATATTCCCAAAACATACCAACTTTAGCTTCCATTTAAAGTCATGAGAATGGTCACAAATAAGCCCAGAGAGATAGCTAGATTCAGTTTCCCTGCTTAGACTAATATCTTATTAAGGCTAGTCATAAAAACATGCACATACTCAACCACTGTCTGGCAAAGCCTGAGTTTAAACAAACCCATTTTAACGTTTTAGTTTGTTCACTCTGGCGTCATTTTTGGACTAAAACTTGAAAAGTGCAAAAATATTTAATTAGATCTTCTTAAAAAAACAATTTTTTTTATTGGTGCAACAACCCCAATTTCTCAGGAGTTAAATCCATTGCCAGCAACGGATAGAAAAGGAAGCACCAGCATAAAAGAATCAAAGTGCATTTCCAGTATGCCAGTGCTGCACAAATTGGCAAGCCATAATCTTATATTCGCCACTGGAACAGATTATGCTAAATTAATTTTATAAAAGTCTATTACACATTAACATATCAAGTCTGTCATGAAGTCTTGGGGATAATGCAATGCATCATCAAAACGGAATCGTTTGGAGACTGTACTGCTGTCTTCGGGAATGTTTTCTTTGTCTTCCTTGTTGCTACAGGTACCACTACAAATGGATTTTATATTCCACTCCTCTGTGCATTTTGTTGTGTGTCCTGGCAGAGAAGAGCAACAAGTTTCTTCAGGGCTACACCAGAGCATGTACTCTCCTTGCTGCAACCACGAATGAGAGAGACAGGCCTCTGCTGTGGGTCTTTCCCTTTGAAAGAGAAAAGGGTAAAGGTGCTTAAGTTAATTTCATGAATACTAAAAATGTAATTAAAATAGCTGTGACCTCCTAAGGAATCTTAAACAGAATTGACAGAATTAATATTATTGTTTTCCCATCACTACCACTACAACTGAAAGCCACATTAGAGTCTACCATAGATACAGTTAAGGACTGACAACCTGCGTCTAAATTTTAGTTGACAGTTTCCCCTTCTGCTAAACTGGTAAGCTTTTAATCAGAACAAGGAACAGGTACTTTTCAGTCAGTAGTCGTAGTCCCTTGGAATGCTTTCAACATTGTGTATATTTCTGTTTGTGCTTATGCTTTTGAAGTTCTGTGTTTTACACAGACCATTGTAAATAGGGAGGCTAATGAATATTCAGTCATTAGGTTTTCAAGTAGGGCCAAATAACATGGTGTCACCAACTCCACCTGACATTTTGCAGTGTTTTACTCTTGCCATTCATCATAAACTGGTGTAAACCCTTCCAAAATGTAGTTACTACCAAATAAAATAGAGACTTACAAAATTGTTCCTTTGGGTAACCTAGTATAGTGCTACTACAATTTTCTGCATTGTTAAATTTCACAGAACTTGCTGGAAATGCAACACAGCTCACTACTTGTCCTTAACTCTACCAGAACACGTGAATACTTTTTGGTCAGAGAACTGTAACTTTACAGATGACTCTGAGGACAGATTTTTCTTCTTAAGATTCAAGAAAGCATGCTCATCAAGAGCTGGAATGGGGAAAACGAAAAAAGTTATTGAGAACATAATGAAGACTGAGATGCCGAGAAGCAAGAAAGTAAGTAATTGTGACAATGTCAAAGGTCTGCAGGTCCACACAAACATTTATCAAAGCAAGCTTTTCATAATTGTTTCTCTCATGATACTATGGGGGTTTTTTCTTACTCCAGGCATTGACAATCTATGTGAGATGGCAAAATAGAAAGGACTGTTCATCCTTGATCCTGTCCAAACACCAGTTTATATGGAGTCCTTATCTCATCAAAGTAGGCACTTCATACATATCATCTCCCATCATCCCTTTCTATCAAAGAACCTCTTTCTCAACTGAACAACAGCATAACAGGGTGACTCCTGCTTACTGTAGACTCTCTGAAAACAGACTACTGTCTCACCACAAATGACAATAAGTGGCGCTACAATTTATAATACCTGACCATGCCTAGTGGAACATCACTAGATGACTTTACTAAATATTATTACCCCTGACTTTACTAAATATTATTTTAGGGTGTTTTCTTCTTTTGTATGTGTGTGTGTGTGTGTGTTTGGGGTTTTTTTAACTGCATTTGCTGGTGTAACAGTAAAAAAATTCTTATGGAATACTATTCAACAAGTGCAAACACAGTTAATATCTATAATTCTCCCTCTCTCAAAGGCTATCTTCAACTACTTCAAAAGGCCTCGATTAGAGTCTGGAATCCCAAAGAAAGCAAAGTTATGGAAGTGTGCCTTACTAACAAAAAGAAGTTTGTACTTTTTGATTGAAAATATTTTTTAAAAGACCAAACATGGCCAAACACTATATATTTCTTAAGAATATATGCTCAGTCACAAGACTGCCAAGATTTTATATAAAATGTATTAAAGTAGAAAGATACATTAAACATAAGTCAGGAAACAAGAAAGCACTGCATCAAAAGGATTGCATTTTGTCTCTCCAAATGGTGCAATAAAAGGTTAAGTCGTAGACAAGAATGTGATCTTTCTAGAATATAATTCACCAGATATGTTCAAAATCTGTCCTCTGAGTAAAAATATAAAGAAACTCATACTACAAAACGCAAAGCACAAGCCTGACTACAGTAATAGCCAGACAATGAACCAAAGATCCTTTTCATATATCATGGAAAAACATAAACCTACATTTTTAAACAACCAGCTGATAATGCCAATGCATTGTGAAATGTCTGATGATCACATTAGTGGTATTAAGCTCCCAAATTAACATTCACTCTTTTCTAGGTGTTCCACAAAAATAAAAGATAAGATTTGTACCCAGATGAGTTCGTTACTTACTCTGGATTTTTTATGAGAAGTTTTTGAATGAAGTCTTTGGCAGACTGTGAAACTGATGAAAACGTTTCTTCTGAATAATCCACATTAACTTGAGATATATTAAGGTAAGTTTCTTGATTATCAGCTCCCACAAATGGAGATTCTTGCGTCAGCAGCATGTAGGAAATTACACCTATGTTCCTGAGAGAAGAACACAATGTATAAGATACTTGTCTCATTTTTATGAGTTATTCTGCAGCTATTGCCCTAAGATAAGAAGTAGAGAGTTAAAATACTTCTTATCATTTACATTATAAAATCATTTAATGATACAAAAGTTGGTACGAAGGAGTGTCCAGGAGTAGTTAATGCCTGAAGCATATCATCCTAAAGTAACTAAGCTATCTAATCATTGTTATTGTTCCTTTATAATAAATACCTATACTCTGCATGCTCAGAAGCACCTGCATTCCCTACCAGGTGTGCAAGAGACCCATAGACAGTAATTTCTGCAAGGCCCGAATTATATCCCGAGAGCTCCTTCCCCTCCCAAATCTCCCTCTTTTTGTCAGTACACCGATAGAAGGGTATTCATGGAAGCCAAATAAAACTGCATCAGATTCTGGATCTGGCCCCTAGACTGTTAAGTAGTCACACCTAAGCACTTAGTACCTCAACAAAATGAATAACGTAGACAACCTACCACATATCTGTAGCCGTGGTGATAGGATCGTAGTTTAAGATCTCTGGAGCTAGAGAAAGATGGGGAGAAGAAAACCACTTTAATAGATACATTATTTGAGTGGCCTTGAATCATACACTACATGTCTGGCAAGTTTCTGCCAACCATTATAATAAGACTAAACACACAGTTTCAATAATCAAGTTTATTATTTTAAAGCCAGAAGGGCAGAAAGAGAGTTATTTCTGTTTGATTAGACACACTGATGCTTAACTGGCTCCCATTAAAATGGCACTATATGGTCTAAATCCAAGTCCCAAGACATTTTCTAATCAGATGCATGCACACAGAAGATTCTTCTAAGAGGTTTTCATGTACATAGCTTTAAGGAAAATGCATAAAGCCTTCATCACGTTAACACTGCAAAGCCAGATGACCAAGCCAGTTTTAGAATCAGTGGCTGTTAGCGTATGCCAGACTGCAAGTTATTCGCTACAGACTGAAGTGCTCTTAAAATTGAGAGTTGACAGATTAAGAAAACCTGGCCCACAGTGCAGGCCGAGTGTTTATGGTAATCTTTCCCTTTCTGAGGAATATTTTAATCTCATTAAATCATCAAGCTAAACGGCATTCCAAATTCAGAGAACGTTTCTTTGGGCATGTTGATGTTGTATTTAAACTCTAATAAAAAGTATTTAACAGCAAAAATTTCTTGTTGATTTAAGTCTGCTCCACAGCAAATACTATCACATGACATTATAGGTGCACTTTTGGGGATTTTTTCGGTGCAAATATTTGTTGATTAAAAAAAGAACAGCTAAAAATGCGTTGCTTTGTCCTGTTGTTCTTTCTCCAGTCTTGACTGAGAAGTTAAAAAGGATATGACATGAACTGTTTGTTTTCTCAAAACCACAGAACAGAAACTGAAAACAACTCTGCCATACCCAGATACTCTGTTGTTCCCATGATCTGCCGCAGTTCACTAGAATTCTCAAGCTTCCGAGACATACCAAAATCTACAATCTTTACATCACCAAGAGGATTGACACTGCTCAGCAAAATATTTTGAGGCTGCAATAGAAAAGATTTAGTTCTATATTAATAACATAAGCTGCAAAAAACTTCTCAAGGTACTAAATGATATTTCAGTCTCTATTATGCAATAGTTATTTATAAATTTAATTTTAAAAAATTATTTAAACTCTAATACACTTTTTCTCCTCATTTGTGTTATGTTATTTGAAAATTACTTTGATTATCATAATATTGGGTTGAAGATAAAGTACTAAAATAAAAGTCTGCAGCTTCACCTTTAAATCCAGATGAACAATATTGTTTTCATGCAAGCAGCAAAGTCCTTCAAGTATTTGTCTTATAAGTTTTACAACATCCCTTTCACAGATTCTGTCATCCAGATCTGGGACACACAAGTCAAATATTTCTCCTCCAGCAGCACTGAAACACATTCAAGAACACTTACATATAAAGTTTGAATTTTCAAGCTTAAGAGAAGAAAGATTTCATATATAGTACCCACTTAGAGAACACACATTCATATTCTCAGAGCGGCCTGAAATATTGTTATTACTATTTTTTTCTTTTTTCTTTTTTTTTAACACACACTTATGCTGAGACATGTCATATAAGCACTCAGAAAAGGGGAAAAAATTATCTGATGATGCTTTTTCTTTCCTCACAGTTCGCAACAGCAGTTGATACGCTGAAACAGAACTTTGTGGCTGAAAAAACTCATGCTTCGGTATTCTCAAGCATGTTCCTGTAAGCGAGTGTGGAGATGCCTTCAGGAAGGTGAGTTCTATCATCATTCCCTAACAGAAGCAGTCCTTCCCTTCAAGGCAAATCTAAAAATTTCGTCCATTAGACTAGTTGCAAAAATAATTTAAAGCAAGAAAGCCTAGCACTATTCCTATTCTCTGAATTTAGGAGCAAAAATTATCTTCTTTTTTTTTCTTTTTCTTTTTTACATGATGTGTCTGTGATGTAAATATAAGAACCACAATGCAATGAACAGTTAGATCGGCTGAAGAATATTTCTAGAGTGGGAGTAAACTGTGTACTTGCCACCCTAGGCCCTGCCATTCTGACGGAAGACTGAAAATCAGAGGCACCAGGGAGAAAATCTAGCACATTGATGATTATTAAACATACAGTTGCCTAGTCCATTAGCAAGCAGTATCTTCCAGAACTCTAGTAGACACAGAATATTCAGAAATACAAGTACTCACCTCTGTCGCTTTGAAAGCTATCATTCTCACACTAACAACTAAGATGAGATTGACAAGCTTCATGTTTTCACACAGCACCTCAAACATATCTTCCTCTGAAAAAGGCTGTTGTCTCCTTACAGAAGACCCTAGTATTAGTACAGCATAAAGGAAGCATGGAAATAACCACGGTGCATGTGGTTTACTGGCCGCAGAGTCAGCTGTTTCCTTTCGTGCTGGATTTGAAATCATTATTCAGCCAGCTCTAACTGCCTGAAGCTTCTCTCTCTTAAGGATAAAGGGCTGCCTCAAAACTACAGATCAGTAAGTCTGAATTTCAGCGTTAGGAAAATGAGTCCATTACTGAAGTTATCTAACGGACAAGCTGGATAAACACAGTCACTAACCTGCTGGAGCTATGTGAGGTGTCACTAATGCCTCCCCTACTTGCCCTTTATGACAAAATATAGATGAAAGGGCAGTAGATGCCATTTACTTCAACTTTAACAAGGTTTTCAACACTGTGTCCTGTAGTATTCTTGTATCCAAGTTAATACATTATGGTCTCGATGGGTGGACACACAGATGGGTAAAGAGATGAACAGCTCTGTCAAGAAGGATCTGGGAGTCCTCACAGACCGTGAGCTGAATGCAGCAGAGAAGGCCAGCAGCACCTTGGGCTGTCAGGAGCAGAGCCAGGAAGCTGAGGCACGTGACTCTGCTCAGCACACCAGACCACAGCTGGAATGGAGCATCCTGCTTTCGGCTCCCCAGTTCAAGGAAGACATGAACAAGATCAGCACCAACTGCGAAAGGGAGTAAAAGAGCACCAGAGGACCTAGAGAATACATAAATGTAAGAAATTTTCAGCAAAATAACCTAATAGACTCCTGTACGATGCCAAAAGTTGAACTGGCAGACACAGCTCAGCAAATTTTCATCTTTGAAATAATCGGACTGATGTGCAGAGAGCAGTTTAAAAAAACCAATATACTTAAGTATCATCAGGCAGGCTACTGGGAACGAAAAGCAACAAGACAGCGCTCAGTATAACACCTGAGCACATAGTTCTGGTCTCTGCATCTTTGCAAGATTAGTGAAGATACAGCAAAGGGCAAACAAGAGGACAGACAGCTGCTTTACAAGAAGAAACAAGAGAGACATCAACTCTTCAGTTCGGACAGAAGATTGTGGGGGAGTCTACGAATGAAGGTTACAAAAAACACTAAAGCTGGTTTTATTCACCAAATCCCACAATATGAGAAATAGGAGGCACCTGATGAAACTGGCCAATTAGTTTAAAACAGATAAAAAAATATTTCTTCACACAGTAGGTCATGAACATCTGGAATTTATTACCACTGAAGGAGACTGCATCACTAAGTTAAAAAAAGAACAAAACAGACTATAGGCCCATAAACAGATAACAAAAGGAAGAGGCAGAAAGGTACCCTCAGTACGATACCTCTGGTTGCTGGGACAGTGCAAAGAGAATGGACTGTAAAATGTGGACAGGCTCATACACTCCTTCAGTCTTCCTAAACAGCTTCTTCCTACAATCATTGCTGGAAACAACAGCAGATTAGACAGACCACTGATGACTCCACAGGGCCTGTTTTAGCTCCTCAATGAACAAAACTGGATGGTTTTGAAAATTAAAACAGCTGCCTAGTGCAGCTGTCAAACGAATTAGTACAGCTGCCGGGTTTCTCTCCAAATAACTGGATCAATGCAATTACCTTTGATCCTCAGAGTAGAAAAGTAACAATCTCTGTTGTGGGGCTTTGAAAAGTATTCAGTCTTTAGGGATTCCCACTACAAAGATGGCATTAAGAACTAGCATCCATTTCTCTCCTTTATTTAGAAAATGTGCGCTTACACAAACTGATTTTTACTACTACATTTTCCAAGGAACTCCACCAATACAATAAGACAACAGCAAGGAACATTTCTTTTAAAGTACTGCTTCAGAGTTCTGATAATGAGAAACAAACAGAAATCTGTGCATTCTCCTAGAGAATGACATCATTTAGAAGTGTAACCAGCCCTCTGTGTATCCCAACAGAACTAAGAACAGTTACTGCAAGACTTCTGAACCCTACTACAAAGTACGCCCTTAATAGCAATGTAGCATAAGGAAGTTGATTTATTACTGAGCTTTAACAAGCACAACACAGTTGGCTGCACTTAAACAGAAGCAGGAAAATAAGTATGGCTTTTATATGAACTTGCACTTGTTCTGGGTAGGAAGTTCATAACTTGTCATCTGGACTTTGTCTTTACATTATTTATTATTTTAGTCTTCTCAGAAAAACAAATAATACATTAGGGATGATCTAGTTCCAGGAAAAAAAAAACAACAAACAACTTTAGGATTATCTAGCTACATTCTTTGGAAAATTTTAAGGAATTTATCATGGTATGTGCAGATCACCATTAACAGCTCTTCAAATACCTTTGTACATGAGACTTAAATCCTACTTAGAGACTTTCTGAATGAATTCACAAACTGCTTGGAATGTAAGAAACAAAAATGTAAACATTTACACATACAGCAAATGAATTATTTATCCTAAATTAGTCCCAAATTAGACTTGTTTTCATAGCTTATGAGAAGCCACAAGGGCATCTAAAAATACATGGGAATTTTGGAGGAATCTGCTCCAAAAGCTGAACAGTTTTATAACAACAAAACTACTAAATTTAGAAGCTCAGAACCCACAAATGAACTGCAAGTTCTCAGTCACCAAAAAGCATCAAACAGTGATTGAATTTCATAGAACATGGACATGCTCAGCTTCTCCGAAACCTCTACTTGGCATCACTGGCTACCTCTTTTTCTTTTGGTGTGATTCAAGTTGCACCAAAGCACTATGCACTTCCTATGGGATTCAAGGATGTTGTCTCTGGTCAGCTTGCATGAAAGATTCCTTAAGGAGAAAAATTACAACCTAGAGTTTGTATTCAGGTTTACATTAGATTAGCCTGACCTGAAAAGTGATCAGAGCTTTTTTCAGAGGTCCAACTAGTGAAAGAAAATCTGCTCGAACTAAACGTGCTAGTTTTAACCAACATTACCCTCCCGAGATAGCACTGACAGGCATGAAAAATATTTAAATTTGAAATTGAGTGAAATTGTCCATAAAACTGAGTTACGCAGTGAAAGAATCTCTCTTAATTTGTTAATAACTTTATGTAAAAAAAACCCTTTCAGTCCATATTTCTAGTTTTTGAGTACAGAACTACTACAGGTTTTGGTGTATTTTGTTTTATGCCATATTCCATATTGTTTGACATGACTCATTAGCTGTAGACGTAACAGAACACATGAACAAAACAAATGAACAGTGATTGATTCAACTCTTGCATTTACATGAAAATAAATAATACCAAAAAGTTCTTAAGAGCTTATAAAGTGTATAATAATAAAATATTAGCATCATGTACACAGCATACTATTGTAATTCTGGGTGTTCAGCAACTCATGCAAAAAATGAGTGCATTGACAGATTTCTAACCACAAATAAAGAAAATCTGATGAAGGCATACTTACTATTCCAACACCAAGATGATTTCATTTGCTGTTTCATACGCTTCATGGAGATTAACTATGCGAGGATTTGACTTCATTAATTCAAGCACAGCAATTTCATGAAGAATCTCTGCTTTGCAGTCTTGACCTCTCCTTCTTTTCTTTAAAAATTTAGCTGCGTACTCTTGGCCTGTGGATTTAGCTACACATTTTCTAACCACAGCACATCTTCCTCTATAGAAGGAAAGAGGAAACATTAAGACTACAGACATAAAAAGAATGTAAATTGACATTAGAAATAAAAAGGCATGGCAAATAATTGGAAACAACAACAAATTATTGAGGAATGCTATGTTTGGCCTGTTCTTATACTACTCTCTGAGCATTCAGTTTCAGCCACTGTAGGAGAAATAACAACAAGCTAGATGAAGGTTTCAGGAGACCTGCCACAATTCCATTTATACAGACTAGATAAGCATTAAATCAGAGCAACAGGATACACGCACACACTCACTGTAGGATCTCAGAATCATAGAATAACTCAGATTGGAAGGGACTTCGGGAGGTCTCTAGCAAAACATCCTGGTTAAAGCATGGCCAGATATAAGATCCTACCAAGCTGTTCAGGACTTTGTTCAGGTTAGCAATACTATGTTAAAAAAAACCCCTCAACCACATTATAGCATCTACTGGATACAATAATAAACACAGCAAACCCCTGTGAAATGCAGAGAATGAACACATAAAATAAAGCATATTTCTCTGCTGGGGGGAAGGTGCAGAAAATTTTAGGGTTGTAAAGAAAATTTCCCTCCATAAACCATGTAGCACTGCTAACAAAACCCAGGTATCTGCAAAACGTTTAAAAACATCTTAACAGAAAAACACCCACTACTTGGTATTCTCTTTCTCAATTACAGTTAGACAGAGTGTGCTGCTTTATTTCTTAGCCAACTGTTTAGATATGGAAACAAAAATGTATTTTGGCAAAGAAATGTTTTTAAAAGAAAACCACATACTGTAGTTAAAACACCAAGCTGACCTTCTAAAAAATTAGCGGGGAAAAATGCAGTTTATTAAGCCAAGTTATAAACTCCTGAAAAAACCCAAGTTTTATAAGCACAAGTTTTGCATTCCCAGAAATGCCTAGCTGCACACTTGCAAAGTGTTTTCAAATGATACAAGAAGCATTACTTAAAAAAAACCCCAACTTGAAAGACTAAAATAAATTATGTAGAGTTCTAAAAAGTTATAAAACTGTGTACAAAGAATGAGATCTACAGTTATCTCCTCAAAAAAACAATGCCTTGCCACGCACGTTTTTTGTTACCACAGCATACTAAGAAGAAACTTGATCAAGCTCCTAAGAGCTACCAGACCTGTGATTTTGTAACTAAATTAGCTTCTTTAACAGAAAAGGCTATGTTGCCATGCAGGTTTTGCCTTTCCTCTGGTGCAAAAAACCCAATCCCCAACAGGAACATCTTTCAACCAAAAAAAAAAAAAGACATGTCTGAGGCTTTTTTGAAAAATCTAGACTTCAGTATTTAATCAAAAAAAGTACATGCATCTCATAAGAAATCAGACTTCCAGTTGCAAATAACCATATGTTAAGATTTTGCAGAAATATGACTACATCATAAAACTTGTAAAGCTGGCCTTTAATCATACTGCTATCACTTAGAAATAAATTCAACAAAACAGCTTCTCAGTCATTTATTTCAACATCAAATTAGTTGAAGGACTTCTCTGCCATTTTTTTAAAGCACTAAATTTAGAAAGGTGAAAGTACAAAATACAAAAGAAAAATTCATTTAAAAGGTGAAAGTATTTACAATTGAATACATGCACACTCTTCATTTTGGCAACTATTTGTAAGCCTGGAACAGCCAAGTCCTTTCCCAATCGGTAAATCAGCTTATTATTGCAGGGCATTTGAAGTTATTAATTTCATAATATATCATATATATGAATTTCATAATATATCAAATATGACTCCCCTCCCCAGCTTACATTCTCATTTTAATATCACATCACTGTGTCAAGCATAGAAGTTGCTCTAAAATTAAAAAAGGGGAACTGGATGAGTTTCACGAGAACAGCAAGATCTTTCCTGATAGTTTTTGTACATCTTCCTTCTAGTCACTGCAGTAACAGCTTTGAAGAGTTCGGGGTATCTCCAGATTGATGATGTAAGAATTTTCACTTGTTTACACTGTATTTGTAGTGAGCCAAGTATTAATACAAAATTATTAAGTATTAAAAAAAGAAGTTTTAGAGCAGTGGAATTTCCTGAGAAAAGCAAAACAAGTCATATCTAAAGTGCTGCACTAAAGCAAGCTAAGTGGTTCCTAGGTCTTTTTGCCTACAAAGCAACTGTTTAACCCTCACACTGTAAGAGCCCAGTTTTGAGATGAAAACTGATTTCAAGTTGTTCTCATATTCCAAGTTATAAACCCCAGAAATTCAACTACTTCAAAAGAAGCCTAGCCATCCACACATTGGGGACAAAACTACTTAACCCACTAACCAGAACTTGCCTGCTTCTTGAGTCAGAGTCTTAAATACCAAAAAAACTAAAAGATAAGGGTGTGGGAGGAAGAAATGGGACTTGGGATGCCTTAAGTAGAGAGGAACAAAAGAACCATTTACTAAGCAACCTGATGAGGAAGAAGAAAATTGCAAGTGAAAAGTAAAGCATATTAAATCTTTCAGAGAAGCTACAAAGAAAGGTGGATTTTAGGTCACTTTAGGTCACTATGAAGAGCTGTAAACACTTAAAACGTTTACAAAAAATACACACAGAGTTAGGCCAGGAAAAGTCAAAAGTCATGTTTGGAAAACATACTACTCTGCTTCTGTTCCTTTGCATCTTGGCACTTATTTTGTTATGCCTGGTTTTGCACATACAGAAAGTATTAAAGACTGGTTTGGAATCCATGAAAATCTATACTTTTGTTTGCTTTAACATAATCTCACTGGAGTTCTAGAGGATGGTGCATATAAACTGCTTCTACAGCCCAGAATTCAAAACTAATGCTGACAAAGGGGTAAGAAAAGAGGAAAGTCAGGGGCTGCAAGGTGCACTTTCATAAGTGTACCAGATAAAGCACATACCAGGGGAAAAAAAACAACCCAAGAGAACAATGAAGGACAAATTGCTTACAAAATCAGGCAGAAAAGCATCTTCACTGCCAAAACAAGTTACAGGTGCAAAGGATCACTGTGTAGCACAGCAAGGCACAATAACTGTGGGACTGACCCATGCCCCTTCAGGTTCACAGAGTTTGGAAACACAACCAGGCATTACATTTGCATGGCTTTACGCCTAATTCCCTGAATATTTTCAAAGTATGAATTAACCAAATGATTTCAGAAAAGCATTAAGTCAGATGTCTGAAATAGTATCATAAATACCAAGGCATTTTTTTTCTTTTGCTTTATTTCCTATTTTATTGTTGCAAACATGAGCAAGGGAAGCAGGCTGCTGAACCACTCTGAAACAGCAGGTTGTCAGAAACTTACACTAACTGCTTGAGGGTGGAAGGGGAGAGAAAAACATCTTTGATTTATGGACTTCAGAAAACTTAACCAAATAACCAGAACAACCACCTCAAAACTCCCGTTCATTGTCTTGCAGTATTACCCTATGTCATCTCTTCTTTAGTTTATGTACCTGGAATATGATGTGTGACTAGACAAGGGAAATGGAAGAAATGAAACAGAATCCCAGATCTATATGCCCATGAAAACAGGCTAAATCTCTCTGACGTGGAAAAGCCTGACAACTTATGTTTCACTGTACCTTTTCACGGTCTCTTGAGAAGCCCTTGGATACTGCAAGGAAGGGGCAGGGGGAAGTGAGGCACACTTCATTCCCCATCTCCTCCCATAAGAGTTTGCCAGAAAAGGTTCTGTCATTGCACAAAAAGTTCTCATGCAGCAGAAATTCCTCTTACTAAAATAAATAGGCATAATCTTACCTTCCTAGCTCTTTTGATTCAAGCATATAAAAATTGTGGAAATTGTCTGTCTTGATTTGTGTCTGCAGAGATGTGGCTAACAAGCCAGAGCGGCTTTTATTATCCAATTTTCTCCTCGACATAATCAGGAACAGGTCTCTCTCTTCTACCAGTCACCTGTTAAAGCAAAATAATTAAGAGTTTTGGAAATGTCATAATTACAGTGCAGGAAAGTAGACAAATATTACGAGTTTAGGTATATCAGACTAGAACACAACACAATCACTGTAAAAACAAAATCTGAAAGGAATATAAATCAAGACACACTAAAAAAATAAAAACCATATTTTTTATTTAATAATTTTAACATTTGAGATAAGTTTGGGTTTTTTTCCCCCAGAGAACATCCATAAAACACTAGGGATAAGCTTCAGTTCTAGTATAAATGCTAATCACTACTATTAAGGATACGTAATTCTTTTTTTTTAGCTTTCTAAAAATAAGCTTTAACTCTTCTTTGCATTCTAAGTAAGTTCCAGCAATTCCCTTAAATTTACACTTTGCTCTGTTATTCCTGGGACACTTAATCAAAACTCCTTCCTGTTTGTTATCTGCAACCCAGCAAGAATAGCTAACCACAGGAAAAAAAATGTTACTTTCCAGTGGGAAGATTCACATTTCTCATTAAACTCAGTCATAGCTCATTTTAATGTTAGATTAATTGTCAGAAAGCAGCATGAATGGACAGCATCCTCTTTGCAAGTTCAGATCATTTAGAAACAAAGTATGTAGTAATCACGACTAGATTACCTTAATAAACCTGTAGAACAGCACATTATGAAGATACACCCACCCCCATTATTTCTACTACAGTTAGGAAAACCCAAACAGTAAAAACACTGGGCTTTAGCATTCATATTTATAGGCCTGGAGCATATCCTAAGGCAGAACACAAAAGCAAAGCAGAAAAAGGTTACTGAAGGATAACATAAATCTTAATTTATGGTCTATTTTAAATTAAAGAGTAGGTTTGACTTTATTAGTGAAGGAAAAAAAAATCCCAAGGCAAATCACCTTTCAGGTACAGTTAAACTTAGAAAAATACACTTTCAGTTTTCAAATGACTATCAGAAACTTTGGGGGGAGCACTCAGAATAGTTATTATTGAAATACAATCCAGTACACATCAAACATTGTTCAAATCACCATTTCTTTGAACATCAATATTCATATTGGAACTATTTTAGATTTAAATCATGATTTAGCATGAAAAAAATAATACTACACAGTTTAAGAATATCTTCAAAGTAGCACCGGATAAGCATGAAATGCTTAATTCTTAAACAATTAACAAGGAGTCACAATACAATGCAATATACAAGCCCTCGCATCACCTTGCTTGTAAAAAGATTTTGGGTATTTTTAGAATCATAGAATGCTTTGGGCTGGAAGGGACCTTTACAGGTCACATAGTCCAACCTCTCTGCAGGAGCAGGGGCATCTTTAACTAGATGTTTCTTTAACAAACATGCATTCCTTCTCCCCAATTAACTTATCATTCAAGAGACTGATTCAGATGTCTGAAATTTTACACGATCCTCCCTAGAGCTGTACTCAAAACGGTTTAACAATTAAAAGTTACCTTGTTACTGCAGTACTTCAGTACAAAAACATTTGTTTACGTTATACAATTGACCTAACTGATTAAGAGCTTAATATTATCAAATTTCTTATGTAAGCTTTCATTTCATATCATTATTCTTAAAAAGAGTTATTGTTAAGGAGAACTTCTGTGATGTTGCATTAACTTTGTTTCTCTAATAAGATGCCACAACTATTTTTAGTTTATTAACGGTGGTGAGGCCCTGGCATAGGTTGCTAAGGGATGTTGTGGATGCCCCCTCTCTGGAAGTGTTCAAGGCCAGGTTGGATGGGGCCTTGAGCAGTCTGGTGGGAGGTGTCCCTGCCCATGGCAGTGGGGTTGGAACTGGATGGGCTTTTGAGATCCCTTCCAACTCAAACCATTCTATGATTCTATGATCATCTAGAACAGAGGAAAAAAAAATATACTCACAGAAGGCAGAAGCCCACAAATAGGCACATAATCTTTTGAGGAGAATGAGATCCAATTTCAGATCTAATTAGTTATGAGAAAAGGTACAAATTCCAACACATTAGCTATTTCCAAAACTAACCGGGATGTCAGTGTGGTTACACACTGCACCAAAAGCCCCAGGTAACAACAGAAGTGCGGCTCTCACAGAAACCTGCAAGCTTCCCATCACAGAGAAACCTTTGTGGGAAACTAACCTACCCCAAATCGGCCACCTAAGCGTTTAACCGCTTCCCAACCGGTCCCAGCTCCAGGATAGGAGGGCACCGGGCAGGGCAGGGCGGCGGGCGCGCAGCCCCCGCACCCAGCGTTAAGGCACCGGCGAGACGGAGGGAAGCGCTTAAAAGAGAAAATGCCGGCAAACAAACTCTTTAAGACTCGTTTTGGAGTTTTAGAAAGCAGCATCCTTTATTTCAGCGCTGGGCACATGAGGGAGTGATTTGCATCAATCATGCATAACAAGACAAGAGCGGGGGACGGAATATATGTCCCACTAATATGCACAGGTATAAGTTTTCCCAGAAGTTTTATGCATATTCTTTTACTTTCTAAGGACTAATGTTAATGTTATTATCAACGTCATAACACCCAAAATCTCTTGCTAATTGGAGCTTTAGAGCCAGCTCTCTGTCCAGCCTCGCATTTGAAATAGGGAGAGACTACAAACAGAGGCTATTATAGAAAAAGTCACATCTGCTCAGCGCAGATCACTTAACACAAAACGTTATCATTTCTCAAAGAACAGTGTCTGAAAGAACACTGAAAAAACACGCTACGAGGGGGGAACACGCTATAATCAGAGGAACATTCTGTCTAAGCTTCGAACAAATACAGGCACTTAAATGAAACTTTACTTTAGCACAAATCAAAATACCGCACTTTCTGTAAGAGTAACTACTTCTCGTAGCACGCTCCGCCCGGGCTCCCCGTTCTGGGGAGGGGGCGGCGGCGGCTCCGCACCCCGCGCTCCGGGCCCCGCACGCACGGCCCTGCCCACGTCCGGACAGCGCGGAGGTAGACGCAGCGCTCCCTCCGCCTCCGCCCTTCCCCGCTCACGAGCGCACCCGAACTCTCTCCGCAGGCACTGGGCGCGGGAGGCAGCATGGCACTCCCCGCTCGGGCGCGCTCACCTCGCTTCGCCGGGTTTCCAGGAAGCCCTTCCCGGGCCAACGGCCGCGCAGAGTGCCACTCGCCGCCAGCCGCCGCGCCCGCACCGCCGGCGTTTGAAAAGCGCAGTCCGCTGGATGTGGCTGCCCCGGCCGGCGCCCGCCCGGCCTGCCCACTCCGGCGGCGGGAGCCAATCCGCGCCCCGCGGGGCGCGCCGGCTGCCCGGCGATTGGTGAGCCGCTCTGCCACCGGCGAGCGCCTCCGCGCGGCTTCCCTGGCTCCTCGCGGGCCGTGCGGGGGCGGCTGAAGCTGAGGCTGAGGCGGGCGGGAGCGAGCGGCAGGTGTCGGCTCCCCCGCCGCCGGAGCAGCGCCGGCTGCTTGTGTTGGAGGCAGCTGCGGGAGAGTGATTTTGTTTGGCAGGGCAAGCGTCGCCGGTGCGGGGCAGATGCATCCGTAGCGGCTCCCAGTCACAGGGCTGTGTTTATTCTAAACACCGTAACCATAGAATGGTTTGAGTTGGAAGGGACCTTAAAGCTCATCCAGTTCCAACACTGCGGCCATGGGAAGGGACGCCTCCCACCAGGCTGCTCAAGGCCCCATCCAGCCTGGCCCTGAACGCTTCCAGGAAGGGGGCAGCCACAGCTTCCCTGGGCAACCTGTGCCAGGGTCTCACCACCCTCATAGTGAAGAATTTCTACTTCATATCTAATCTAAACCTTCCCCCTTCCAATTTAAAGCCATTCTCCCTCATCCTGTCACTACAAGCCCTTGTAAAAAAAGTCACTCCCCAGCTTTCTGGTAGCCCCCTTCAGGCGCTGTAAGGCTGCTGTAAGGTCTCCCTGGAGCCTTCTCCAGGCTAAAGAAGCCCAACTCTCCCAGCCTGTCCTCATAGCAGAGTTGCTCCAGACCCCTCATCATCTTCATAGCCTCCTCTGGTCCCATTACAACAGTTCTGTATCCTTCTTACACTGGGATTCCAGAGTTCGGGGAGGAAAACCACCTCCGTCGACCTGCTGGCCAAGCTTCTATTGAGGCTTATCAGTGCGTCTGGTGCATACTGGGGTGCCAGAACACAGAGAAAGGCAGAGGTTCTGGGGAGGTGCAAGACAGAGGCACGATGGTAGGAAGGCCAGGCTGCGGGAACACGAGGCTGCAGGAACACCAGCCAGCGCTGCAGCAACGCCTTTCCTTCCTGGGCTCGTGTCGCTGTGGATCCAACGCACCAACCACAACCACAATAACAGAACCTGTGTGCACTTACCAGCAGCGACGGCACCCCGTTACGCTTTTTATGTTACCTTTGTAACACAGCTTGCAACTGTACAACTGGCTCAGTCCAGCTACATCAGAAACTGGTGTAGGAGTTCTCCCCAACATTTGCATATGCACATCCAAACGGGAACATTTAATGGAACCTACTTTCCATTACTTTTACACAGGTACATATCTCTCACTGAGCCTGTTTGACACAATCTCTTTTCGTGCATGTAACAGGCAACTAGGTCTTCAGAGCTTCTTGCTTTAAAGAGCCCAAAGGAAAACAAAAAATTAAAAGACTTTGAAACTTGTGGTTTCAATGATCTTTTCTAATGATAAAAGATAGCCTAAAGCATGCTTTATAAAGAACTTGAAATTAGAGAGAGTCCTAAAATGCCCGCAATTTGTGTGCCAAATTGATTGCCTCTGTGAAGCAATCCAACCAGGTGCCCCATAAATTTGCAAACGTCCATCTTGTAATAGATTTACCATACATGCAGTAACAGCAATGTAGCATAAGACTTTAAGAGGTATATATTTCAATTTCAGCAGTGCACCTTTAGTTACTGGGTTAATTTTGTTTATGCCACAGCACTGCCAGTGAAATGGGTAATTGCAGGGTGAGTACAGCAGCCAAGACGTGCTGTCACAGCAATACTTAAGTTAGGATTAGCTAAAGTAGTATAAATGAAGATGAGATATGCAGTTTCAGAAAACTGAAAGTATTCTTGAAGACTTCGGAATATGTTGTAGAATGCAGCTGGCCCAATAAGGTACACCTACTAAGAACAAGAGCTGCTTTTCGAGTGTTAATTCCATCTAGATTTTTAGCACTTTGAGTTGCAGATATTTTTGACAAAATCCAATATCTCTGCAGAATTCCAGACCATGCTCTTTCTTTATCATAACATGATTTAAAATATACCTTCCAAACAAAAATACAACATGTAGAAAAGATTTGGCTTGTTGAGAAGCATTTTTTGTGTAGTATGAAAAGTAAGCAGCATTCCAAACACACCAATCATCCATAGGAATAAAATTAAATGACTGCAATTAAGATGTCTTAAGTTATTATAGCAAATGGTCCCAAAAAGTAAATGACAGTGCTTATATTTGTCCCCTTAGATGCTTGTGTGTCTTTACAGATGCTTTTCAAGGCTGGGATTTGCTCTACTCTTCCTTTAAGGTTTGAAAACCAAATAAATACTAAAAATGCTTCATGACATGTGTGTTATTGTAGTCTCGGTTATCTGTTTATATAATGCCATAGAAACATGCATGGCACTTAGAGAAGGGTATAATTGGCAGAACCCCACCCTGAGGACTTTGGAATTTTACTTAGATACACCACCACAGAGAATGACAAACAAAGGGTGGAGAAGGGGCAACGGTAGGCTGAAGGTCACAACCGTGCAAGATCACGAACTACATTTATTGCAAATACATGCACATAGTCATTAATTACTGTATTTTAATTGTCCCAAAGGTGTTAGCTTCATCATTCTTATCCTTAACAAGAATTTCTTCTCTTGCTTTCTTTAATTATCTATCCATTACAAAGCTGGCTATTTCTTCCTGTTCAGTTATCCATTTGGCAAAGCTGCAATATTCAGCTCACATTGATCACGACCATAGGTGTTTTAGGAAGTTAACCTTTTGGAAAAAGCTCAGTTCCCTCCAGAAGTGCTGATTTCAACTTGGCGTTGATGCAGTTTAGACTGAACAGACAGCAACCTGCCCTACACTTCTCAGCAGGTAACTGTGCTAGGAGAGTGGGGGACAAATGCACACCATAATGAGCCACACAGATGGAAGCCGAGAATGTCTGACCCTTCTTTTCCAGCTCATTTCTGATAACTTCTTTGTAAAGACATTGACAAGGCAAGTCCCTGATCTCTAGCACCAAGAAAGGCCTCAAAACACGAGGCAAATGAGTAATTCCACCAAGCTGTTAAACCTTTGTTGCCTCACCATTCCACAGGGCAGTACGTGTTTAAAGTAATGCAACAACATATGCAAAACAAAGACTTACCTGTGCCTCTTCAGAGTCCTGCAGTTCAAAAGTCCCAGGGAAAGATCCACAATTTCTGCATGCTGCCTCTGCTACTGCATCCTTCAAGAAGTAAGAGCAGATCTGCCTGCAAAGTGGATGATCATCATTGTGCAGAGTACCCACAGTAGTTTGCTTGGCAGAAGAGCGTGGAGTTGGCACACCAGAAGACCACACAGAATAGCAGGCTTGCTGAAAAATGTGCTGATTTGGTGCATCTCAGATCATAGCAGAAAACTGTCTGTCTTAGGGGGTATAAACCTGTGCTTATTGACACCGAACGTTGTTTCTTACCCTGTAGGGATAAAATAAGCAAAAAGATCCGCAACACCCGCTGCCCTGTAGAGCACTGTTAGTTGAAGCAACCCCTCTGATACCAAATGCCAAACTAAAACACAAAATACATGAAAAAACAACGAAGTTTTGCCATCAGTGCCTCAGAATCAGCATGCCACCTGCCATACCTGAAACAGTTAGTTCTGGACATGAACTAATCACTGAATACAGATACCTGCCTCGTGAAAAAGAATTATCATGGTTTTATCTAATACATGCCGTTGAAAAGAGAACAACCAACCCTCACTTTTGTTTCCTTGCCAAAATCTCTGCAGGAATCCTACCACATTTGTGCATGTGAAGTAAGTACAGAAGGCAATCCTCAGTGCAGGGGGCAAATAGTCACCAGTCACCAAATACCAGAATTGCCTTAGTGTCACCTGGCATAAGCTTTATACAAACTCCAGTCTTTATACTGAGGGAAAAATGAGCAATTGCTCAATACGTGGTGTCAGATATCAGTGATCTGGGTGAAACTGTCTTATGAGTCTATCATTGAGAACTACGAGAGTCAGAAAGGGCTCAGGTCTCAAAGCCACTTCTCTTCTCACAGTAGCTCCCCTTCAATGCTTTAGATTAGCTCGCATCACATTTCTGCTAGCAGCAAGATAACACAAAATTACCTTCCAGAAAAAGTTTTAAAATAATAAAAATATCACTTCAATATTAGAGTCTACAAAGAGCTTATGCAACACTCGGGAGAAGTGACAACTTGCCATTTAACCGTTCTCCTTGGACTGTGTCTTGGTGGGGCCAATGCTTGCCTGAGTGCTGAATAAAGACCAGTATCTCTTATTGGAACTAGTATATCTGTTACAAAAGTGGGAGGAATTCTTCATCAACTTTTATTAAGGACAGAAAAAAATATTTTTCCCTGAGGATATTTCCTTGTGAAAATGCTTTTGTTTTACAGTCACTGTCACTGCCAGTTCTGATGCTCCATTCAAAAGCAGAGACTCTTCTGTGAAGCCTGGGCCTCTCCAATGTGTTGACTGTCATATCTGGCGTTTTGTTTGCTTAATTTTGTGCTAATCTTTGTTTCATATATAGGTAATGTTCAAATTATGTTGCATATGGCTGCAGAATCCTTACTTTCTCTGCTGCCAAAACTACATTTTGTAACATGACAGACTCCAGAGGCTACCAGAAGTCACTTAGAAAAGGCGATGCAAGAAGGAGTGTCTTGCAGGTTCTGCAAATATTTTTAAATGCTGTAAAGGACATAGACTGATCTAGAAATCAGAAGCACACATTTAAAAAATGATGTTACAGGATATTCAGAGGCACAACAAAAGAGTTGATTTCCAAAGTGAATTTTGTAAGAAGATTTATTTTAATTCAGTGATTTCATGATGAAACATGGTCATAAACAAAATAGAGATCAGTATGAAAATAAAATTATACACAGAAAAATCTTTTCCCCAAATGTTTTTGAATAACAGGAAATACAACACAACAGTCCTGTATTCAACTGAGTAGATAATTATGCAAACCTGTGAGCAGTCAAACAGTATAGTACATTCCTTGAAGCCAGGCACAACGAAGCACATTGTGTGTTCCTGAAACACACTCAACATATTTTGTATCTGCTTCTCTCTGCCTCGAAGAAAAAAAAAAGTGAAATGTAATGCAGTGTAAACGGAGAAAAGGACAAACACCATCTTAATGCTTGAAGCACATATTCCCCATTTAGTGTTTTGTGAAAGACATACACCAAATTCAGATGAAACTTAAATTGGCTTGTAGAAAGATAGAAAAACTTGGTATTGTATTTGATATACAGTCTTGTGAACACTTAACCGAAAATATGGAAAGGATTAAAAAATACACCACGTGTTCTACTTAAAGCTTAGAAATAAATACGCGCTCTGTATTCTCAGTGCCTGAAATTCTTTAAAAACAAAGAACTTGGTATAAAATTATATCAAGTAATTGCCAAAAATGAGGGAGATGCACCTATACACCTGTTAGAGTCCGGATGCCTGCATCCCCACTACAAAAACTTGTAAAACTGTACGTGCTTTCAAACATGCTGAATAAGCCAAATTGTGGCCTTGCAAGGGCAAGAGTATCGACTGACTTGGGGGTATCAGTATTCCACACCATATCCCTCAGTACCACCTTCTCCAAAGCTTTCCCTTTCCATACTGTACCAGCCCTTACAAAGTACAAATGTTCAGTCACATATACAAAAAGCAGCCTTGCTGATCAGCATTCACGGATGCCCTCAAGGCTACCTCATTCCAAGGAAAAACAGAGTACAAAGAAAATGCACCCTCCTAAGATAATTTATGTACTTAATATTATTATAATTCTTCTTCCTCCCTGCAGTGCTGATAATAAATAGCAGTCTCCTGAGCATTGCAGACTCATTGCAGAAAGATATCCTGCTATGTGGAACCACCGAACCATTGTGGTCCAATGTACTAGTTGTCTTCTAGTTTAGGACTTAGAAGTTCTATATAAAACTCTTTATCACCTCAGTTACCACCTTGAAGAAGAAAACTTGTAAGGAATTATTCTTTTGACTCTTATACTACTTATCCAGTACTCTTGGCTTTTAGGTGAAGAACGAGGTCAGCTTTTAGGTAGAGAAACAGGTCCTGAAATCTTCATGCCCTCTTACACAGTATTTTTTCTGATAATGTCATTATAGTGTGAATGGAGTGAAAGCTCGCATCAGCTTGGCCAAAGCTAACTGGATAATTGAGAATATTTCAATTACCTTAAATAAGCTTTAGAAACGTCATATCAATTCCAGAATGACAAACACACTTTATGGAAATCTGTGGTGTTTACACAACCATAACACAAACCCCAACCATCTGGAAGAAAAAAAATCTATATTCTTACACATCTAAATTTTAGGGATTTGGCCCATTGCATGTAAAATGAAAGTCACCTTTGGTAGTGATGATTTAAGTTCTTACCAGATGCTATTTCTTTCGCTAAACGCAGCTTGTAATAAATGTAACAATTATTTGTACAAACAAAAAGAGTAAAGAGGATTCCAGACACCACCCTTATTTTATTTAGAAACCTTCATTTTCCTGAGAATAGTTCAAACTAAAAATAAACCCAAACCCCATAAAACAAGAAAAAAACAACATAGAAGTAAATTTTCTGATTGTGTACTTTAGACTTTCAAAACCTAGTAATTAGGTAAAATATGTCTTGCAGTTGCACTAATGTATTTTGTGATGAGTAGTCAATTTTCCTGGGTACATTATCATAGCCTAATTTTCCAGTAAAAAGTATCCCCTTTTGTATACCCAGTGGTCAGCACAGCTCCTTGTCCTGTTCCCTATTTGCAGTCTCCAGTCCTTTTTCTGTCCCTACTCTTTCAGTCTTGTCTTCTCTCTAGCATTTTGTATGCTCTATCTGCTGTGTGGAACCATCATATCTTATCATTACAGCGTCTACGATAACATTCCTTCCTTAGCATTATTTATAAGGCTTCAGAGATTTATTTGCTTATTCATACAGCAATCTATTTTAAAATTACTCAGCTCCAATGTCTGACTGCAGTCAGCATGGCAATCAAATATGTCTCAGCAAAATCTTCTGTTATTGACCTGATTTATACTGCTAGATGAGTATTTCTAACTATAAAAATTATAACTCTCATTTAAAATGAGAGGTGCCAAACAGTCCATGAAGTACGTCAGTGGCTGTAGCAGACAATGCAGATATGAGCACACTTTTGGAATAAACCAGTTCAAGGACTGTATGACAAAGCCTCCAGCACTGTCCTCACTAAAGCAATAAATCACCTGCCGCCACGATTTCTGGATCAGCACTCACCTGCCTCACTGTAAGAGCTACTCACCCTTCCAGCCAACAGCCTGCAGCAGCCCATGAATTTCTGGCAATAGAAAAAACATTGCAAGGAGACTCCCATGCCTTGTTATTAATTTTGCAAAACCAAAATGAAAGGACATTTTACCCTTTGATACCTAATCAGCTGGTTTCCAAAAAACTTTTACGACTATTTTTCTTCAGCAGCTCACAATCCAGATGTCAGGGTAACTGTGATCCTACTGACTCTATGGATGGAAGGGAGCTGCTCTTGTTGCCAAGGAGACCAGTTTAATTCTTGATGAAAAAAATAAACAAACCCGTACTGATACTATAGCTAGAGTCAGTGTAGGTGGCCAGCGATTGTCTCTGAGTGATTGTAGGATTATGTGCAATTAAAAGGGAGAAGATGGCCAGCCTTTGGCAGGCAGCCCAGAATAAGGGAGCCCAGAGTCCTGGAGAGTTTTGTTGGTCTATACATTTAAAAGCTGATTACATTGATGTCAGCACAAAACTATGTTAAATTAGTGGAACAATACACCTCCTGAGAGCTTAGCAACAGCCCTCTAAGTAGACAAGTTTTCTTCTAGTAGGGGTTGAGCAAGAAGTTTCGGAAAGTTTTAAAAAAGAAAAAAATGAAAAAGAAAATACAATTTTCATTATTCAGAAGTTTTTAAAGGGAGGAAGGATTGAAAGAAGCATAGCTCAGCTCCCTTTTGTATTCCTCATAACTTTTAAGAGACTTGTCAGAATACATCTGTAGTTAAATGTTTATTATTACTGTTTCACAACGTAATCTGACTGAATTTGGTACAGAAAGGAAACAAGTTCAAAATTCCAATTATTGCCTTAGAATGAGGCCAATTAATGAGTGTAAGTAATTATTTCACATAGTCCTCAAGAGACACTTTAACTGCATTTTAAATACAATTACAATGGATTGTAACCATTCCAGAGGAGTCCTTGACTGTTATCCTTTTACCTACAGTCAGGAGTATCCTCTCTAAGCAGTGATCAGGTCATTATACTGCTACTGATATTAAATGGAACTCTCAAATTAATCATGAGTTTACCTTAAAATACCTATGACATAAATGGCTCTGAGAAAAGCCTATGAAGTAGAGCCCTAAATGAAGTTTCAATGTGAATGACACCTTGCTTTACAATAAAATTATTTTAGAAAATACTAGAAATGTTTCAATAAAAAACTTTTCATAGCAACGAACATTTTAAATAATAGTAGTCTAGTGCTGAAACTCGTCTGTCTAAAACTGAACAGAAGCACTATGAACCTTGTGGTCTATTTGTAAGAGATGCAAACCCCTCCCCCGCCCCCATGCAAACTGGATGTTTACATGGTCAGCTTTATAATTTTTGCATACTGTTAACAAAAATGGGTTGTAAAAAGGCTTTTAGCCTTACTAGCTTGACAATAAAGTTCTTTTCTCGTTATTTACCTAATGTATGTTTATTTTTCCAGCAAACAAACAGTTTCAAATTCAACCCCCTAAACTCCCTTGTTATTGTAAAATATTTAGGGAAAAAGTTTGACTAGTCCAACAGCAGCCACTGTGGTTGCACTAATAAAATTGTAAAGGAGTTTATACTTGCATTTGGTGAGCTAGTCAATCCAGAGCATTTCTGCAGTGCTGTTTCACACTGCATAATTAAGCCAAAATGCCAACAGTTTAAGAAGCTGGGTTAGAGTAACTATTCTGAAATTTTGCCTGGAGTTCAGTTTGCTTGCCCAGGGAGGCAAGGATGAGAAGGGGAAACAGCAGTGGTGGTTCAGGATTAATACTGTAAGGTTAACGTTAAATCTTAAATCTGTAATCTTATGACTGGAGACCAAACTTATTGCTCAATTCCCAGTAGTGCTAACAGGAGCAAATTACTCCTCCACATAAAACAATAGCAAGAAAAACATAGCTACTAGTATAGTTTAATATAAATCATCATCATGTGCTGAAAAGAATTAACTTGCTTTATGCTATGGGAGATGAATTTATACAGGCTATTCAAACACAGCTGCCACATATTTCCCTTTTCTGAGCAGGAGTTCCCTCAGTCCTGAGACAACGTGCTTGCAAGCATCTCCAGAAAGCTCTGCACTGCAGAAATTCTGTAAACATCTGCAATTAATACTGCTTAGCTACCAGATGATACCATTCTGAATGGTTCAGAAGGAAGCTTTTTTTTAATACTTTTAAAAGGATTAAAAATGCATAAGAAACCACAAAACTCTTTTCTTTCCTATAATTTTAAAATAAGCAAACTACCAGTTCAGTGTTCTGCCAGTTTAACTCCTGCCAGAAACTTTGTCTGATGTCCTGCCAGCACCCTGCTGCCTAGGTTTTCAGTTTCCCTGAAGATTACATATATTCACCATACATGACCCGAGGTTAACTGCTTCAGTGTGGAGTGTATGTGGAGCCCAGCAGGCCTGTGTGCACAGATGGATTTCACCCTAGATACCCTCTAAGTCATATTAACATTTATGGTAGCTTCACAACAAGGATAATGAAAATTACGCTTAAAAGCAAAAAAAAGGCAATTATTTCATGAATACTAAGGTAAAACAGCAGGCAGGGGCTGGGGGAAAAGGTTTGTTTCTGGACAGTGGGATTGCATGTTAAACTGGATTTTATTTGGGATTAAAGAAGGCTTTCCTGTGTTACACTGCAGGGTGCTGCTGATGGTGTGACAGAGGTAGCAGATGGCTGTCTCCTGCCTACTGTGGGCAAAAACACTGCTGCCCTAACTGCTGCTGGCTTGCAGATGCTGCACGGGTAACTGCTTGCTACAGTAGGTGCTGAATTGCATACTTTGATTCATTACAAGCATTTCCCATGTTTTTAGGAATGTTATTGTTAAATGGACTTCTAGCAGCACCAGGTAACCAAAGCACACCTCTGCTTGGCCAGGATGCTGGGACCTGGGACCAGGTAGGCCTAGCCCTGGGCAACAGGGACAGAGATGGAGGCCACTGGCATGCACTTGTGCAGCCAGGGGACCTTCAGGCTGCTTTTTGGCTAGCAATGCACAGCTCCGGCACAGCAGGAAACACCAGCACCTCACTTTAACTCTTCCAAGCACCTCCCCAGCCAGACTCTGTCTGATAGAGATGCTGCAGGTTAAAGTAGCTGCCATCACGCTGTAGCTGAAGGGAACCTTTTGTCTGCTTCAGGTTGACTGGCTTTTTTTCCTCCCTAAATGCAAAGCTCCTTAGCACCATCTGGAACAGCTCTAAGGAGATACAGAGCTTTCAAAAAGCCACCTCAATCTTTCTCTCTCTGGATACTCTTCCCTGCCACAGCATATTCTAAGCCAAATCACCATCGTTGCCTGTGTAGTCGTCTGCAGGACGTGAAAGTTGTCCTTCACGTGGGACGCTTCTAAGGGGAATGGCTTCCCACACTAATGGGACAATATTCCATGCAGTAGCCAGGAGATGTAGGTATTTGAGAAAGCTCAGGCTTCTTTTCCTATACTCCCTCCCTTACTGATCTCTTCAGAGCAGCAGCATCGCTTACATCATCACCAAGAGCCAGCCAAGTCCTTGGGACACCAGTGGCAGCCATATCTCAGTAGCTAACTCCTCATCACATTCAGTTAGCATATTCCTAGAGTCCCCCAGGTGTATTAGCAGCAAAGGAGGAAGAAGCAGCTTCTCCTCAATCTCTCTTAGCCTTAATGCTACAAGGATTCTGGATTTTTTTTTATCTTTTAACTGACAGCTGCCACGCCGGTGACCCTGTCACATCTTTACAGAATACCAAATCATCATGACTGATTTCAATTAATTTTACATGCATAAATACAGAACAAATGTGTGCAGTAGATATATATTTAAATAAAAATTAACAAGATGCATTTATTGGTTTAGTTTTGTACAAAAGCATAACATAAAAGGGAGACTAGTATAAACTTACTTTGTGCCAAATATTTAAACTTTTTGTTCCAAAGAGTTCCTGGTTCAAAACTCATAGATACAGTTTCCACCTGGGAAATCTCCTTTTTAGACCACAGTAGCATAGTATTGTAAAATCAAAATTCTGCAGTCCTTCAACCAATCAAAAGTTGCATTCTGCTTTGAGTGCCAGAGTTTTAGCTACTTGGTGAATGGATCATATGGAACATGAGCCATGCTGGAGTGGCCTGATGAAAAGTTGCTTTGCCTACTGCTCATCTGTGTTCTGGAAAAACATGTGCATTAGGATCTGTGACATGCAATCTTAGCAAACACTGATAAATATATGCATAAAAATAGGGTGACGTGTTTGGATTTTTCTTTGCTACTTCATACCAGCCAGAAGTAGCGTAAGAAAACCTATGTTACTTAAGTGACTCCCAGATGTCATGCAGAAGCTCAATTATTCCTGAAATGAAAGAGTGCTTTCGCTCTGATTTTGCAAGTGAGTTTTCCTTTGCACAGGTAACATTTTCTCAGTAACCCTGAAAGGTTTTCTCGGTCTTGGCCGCCACCACCACAGCGGCACCTGCCTTCCGACTTGGAGGGTAAAGTGGCAGTCTTTGCTGACGACATCTCCGCAGACGTTCACCTCTGTTGGAAAAAACCTCCCACAAGAACAAACAGGATACAGTCCTGAGATGCCCTTTCAGAGTCTCCAAACTTCAAAAAAGCTACTTTTCCCACAGACCAGGGCTTGGTGTGCTTCAGTTCTATCAGGAGGGCCAGCGCAATGCTAGATTCATGTTCTTGTCATCCAGTATCCAAGTGCAACTTCTTGGAATTTTAAAATGTGGTGGATGCACTGCATGACAGCAGCTGTACCAGGAACAGCACACAGCTGCACAAGTGTTCCACAAGACCATCTGGAGGCAAGTACCAAAAATAGATGCGAGCAAGCAAAATTAAGCATAAAGAAATGGGTGTTCATGCAGTGTTTGATATGCCATAAAAACCTCTTTCTAATAACATTGATAAGAAAACTATTTATCAGTGAAAATGCAAGCTTAGACACTATGAACAGTTTACATCTTGTAGGTGTTCATCAATATGGGGCAGTGGCATTATGACCAGTGGTTCACCTTAAAGTAGGTCAGTCATGGGTTTCTAAATCAGTTAGTGGTTTATGGTGGTGTACAAATAAAAAGTTGTGGGAAGCATATGAAATATCCGTATTAAACTCCACTGCATTAAGTTATCCAATGCATGAAAAATGACTCGGATGCATTTAAAATAAATGCATATTACAATATCACATTTAGTATTATAAAATTATTACTTATGTGCACAGTCCTGATATCTATAGACATGGCACTGTGAAAAAAGTCTGGTTCCTAAGTATTTTTACAGATACTTGATAGTGATGCAGTTTGCTATCAGTCAGATCGTAATGTCCCTTCAACTTTGGTACATTCAGTGCAAAATATTTTTGGGAGTTTTTTACTCTTATAAAAATAAAAGGCATTTTTTTTTCCCTTGAGAGTGCTTAAAGAATAAACACTAGCAGAACATCTGTTCAAGCATGGAAAGTGACAAAACCAGAAATAATGTTTTAGTTTCCTTGTTCCTGTTTATACTCTAAGAAACATAATATAATGAACCTATAAAAATAAACAGAAGTCATTGTGTTAGGGTTTTTTTTCCTGATATGTTGTGATAAATTGCTAGTTTCTTAAGATAGTTTCCATGCAGTATACAGCATAAAATCAGTCTTATGAAGTTATTAAGTTCATTGTAACAGCTCATCTTTTGTCATACAAACCACTGGCAAACATATTTCCACAAACCTCCTTAATGCAAGTCATTGTTACATCCTTTCTTGCTGACTTCCTTACAGTTCCCCAGGAACTTGGGCTCTATGGTCCACACCATGCAGCCACTCGTGGTCTTAGGTAAAGCAAATACTGGATATGCTATTATAACACATGGCATAAAGTAATGTACCTTAATGAATTAAAAAAAAATCTATTGCATGTTTTTTTCTGATAATTTATGGGTAGGTAAGGGGCTGAATGATTTCACATTTTGACTTGAATTTTCTATTCAACAATTTTGGTGAATTCCGGTTTTTGGGAGCACATCAGTTTTGCAGTAGCCAGGTCGATCACAACATGGGATGGCAGTTCTGGTTTGCTCAGAACATAAAATTAAGAAGCTTGGCCATATTGAAAAAACATGGTTTGCAAGACTTGGTCTTCCTTGCACATCAGACACACTCCAATTTCACTGTAGAGAATTCTGCCACTACCACAGTGTTTTTTAATTGCTTCATAAGATCTTTCATGGAACCTCATTATTTGAATTGCACCGTGAAACAATTTTCCTTGAAGAAATCCAATACAAATGTTCATTCATTCTTTGAGAAGACAGATCCACAAGTCCAATGAGCTGGGCACTGTGGTTTGTGTATCACTCAAGTCCAAAAGTACTTGTCTCTTCAACTGCTGTCAATAGTTTTTCATATAACATAGAGAATGATGGATAAGGGGGAAGGTCCAGACGATTGAAACAAGTGTGAGCCCTGAGGGAGGAAAAAAAAGAGGAGGAAAAGTAGTACTTTACTTTAAAAGTTCAAAAGAGAACACACAGACTGGTACGCAGATGGACAGATAGTATTCCTTCAGAAGATTTTGTTCTGTCAAGTGATGTTTTCCATTTGAACAGGTAGCAAGGCCTAATCTACTTTCTTTTAATTAAAACAAGCCAATAAAAGGCATTTATGAAGGACTTTGCATATATACTGACAGCCCAAAAGGCATAGTATAAATTTTATCCCTTAAATGTGCATGAGAAAAGAACGATATAGCATGGTACAATTCAAATAGTCTGTTCTGATACCTTGGCTTTATATGTATCTTCTGAGAAGTTGTATTTTTTTCTGTATTGATGATACTTGAATAGTTTAGTCGTAAACAAGATATTTCAGTACATTGAATAGGCACAAGATATTAAATTTGATGAAATATTATAAAATATTCTAGACATACAAAAAGTGATCCCACGGTAGGAAAGGACAGTCAAATTTGATACTCGTCTTGTGCTTCCTTGGCATATGGATCTTGTTCTTGGGAAGTTACTGCTCATGCTGATGTACACTATGTACATATCTGGCCCTGCAAGCCAATGACCTTTAGGATAATACTTTTTGTAATTACACAAAACTATGTGTGTACCTCTAGCATTCCAGCCTGATTTCTTAAAAGTATAACCGCGTGGTTTACTTCTGTTTCCAAAATCCATCTATCTCATTTTTTGGACACACTTGGAACCATCTCTTGAAACCTCTTCCGGAGAATGAAAAGAGAGATAATAAAGGTTTCTCCTAGTAGTAGTGGTTCAATGGGTGTCATTGCTTGACCTCAGGGCAGGCAAACGATAATGCTTTCGTAAACACTACAGTGGACGCATAACAATGTGATGGGTTCTTGAGGAAGAAATGATGTGAAGAGAAGCTGGGGGAGGCGATCTTTTCTGCTTTGAAGCTTTGTACCAAAGCCCCACTTTAGACTAATTTTAGGGGCTAAAAGCCTTCTTGTATTTTGGCAGGTGTCTGTTTACAAATACTTTATTCTTTTGCAATAAAACCCATCACAGAGTTATTTAAATACACTCCAGCTGAAAGCCAAACCTTTCCTGCAGGGACCTGCCCTTCATCAGTATGACCGGTATTAAGTGTAAATGTATAATGTCAAGGGGAGGATTGAACAATCTCCCTGTCCACCTAACCACTCCCAGAAATCTGGGTGTCTACAACAGACCTGTACTGAGCTTTCTCTAAGCCAGAAAGTGCTGCCTTCCATGGGAGCAAATTTATTAACTGCTGTTTTAAGTGGCTTTCAGCTCCCAGCTATGGGGGTGGAACATGAAGTGAACTGGGTTAATCTTGTTTGTTAAAAATGTAGGAGTCCATGACAAACCCTCATTGAAAGTGAAACCCTCACTTAGTTCCAGCCTTATAGTGTCATGAAAACATCAAGCTGAAGAAATGTATACACAGCACAGAATGTCACACTATTTTTATAAACACAGTGCAAACATCAAATATGCAATCACTCAAAAAGCACTGAATTTTGTACCCTCCCCAAATACAGTATGCGTAGAAGTACATTGCTAGCACATGCTGTGCAGCAGAGAGGGCATTTCCCTGCCCTGTGTTGCAGGGGCCTGGTAAAATTTCTCCACTTTCCATCCTGAAGGAAATCTTTCATCCCACTCCCTGTTTGCCTTTAGAAAAAGGCGTACAAATTAATATCTGTGATATAAATTAAATTATTGCATTTCCTAAAATGTTTTTTTAAAAGAAAAAACAAGCAAATAAATTTCCCTTTTTAAAGAAAGAGACTGATTTAGACCCAGGAGCAAATGGGCAACTGGAACTCAGTGATCCCTGGAGTTCAGTGTAGAGTCTTAGTCAATTAACAGTCTAACCACATGCCTCTGCTGCATGGCGCTGACAGCCACTCATTAGTACTATGGATCAATCTGTGTGGGCCGTAAAACCACAAATTATAAAAGGCATACCATATAATTAGCAAGGGAATCATTACAAAGTAGCTTAATAGTAAGCCAGCATGTTGTTTACATTTATTAAGAGAATTGAGTTTTATCTTAATTTTGAGGGATATTTTGAAAATGCAATCACCTACTTCGGAAAACCAAGTCATTAGAAAAGACAAAACCTTAAGATCTCTGTCTTCTGAGTGGAAGTCTGCCTTTCTCACCCTAGCAAGCAACTTCGTAAGTCTTCAAGAAGAAACTCTTTTTTCCCTCTGGACAGTGTTTTCCCATTCCAGCATTTCAAACTACAGGAGCACCAGCTGTTCGTCTTCACATTTTGTAACATCAAAAACCCTCTCAGTCCCTGAAGCCTAGCTTCCCAATTAAGCTCCCCTTCATTTTTATTACAGTAGTAAAATAGAGTGACTTACAAGTTAAAATCCAGCAGTCAGCCATAAATGCTATTTGCATTATACATATGATGTATAGCAGTGAACTTGGCACATGTCCAGTTTCTCAGCATGTGAGTGAGTTGATAAGAGTAACAGTCCCTCCACTGATTCAGCATCATGTACAACACAGTGCAAAAGAAGGGAGTAGAACTGGCATCAGGGATAGCAATACTTAAGCCAAACCTGTAATAATGAAACTTTGCAAGGTCTTTTACATGCTACTGTCTTCTTAGCATAAAAGACAGCGACACAAGCTGGGCAACCTGACATGTGTCCCACAGAAATCTCACTGTTTTGGTTCAGCAGAACCGATTACACAGCAGTCAGAACAATGGGAACTAGGTAAACATCAAGCCTATACTTTTGTATTTGTATTCACAGCTGCTTAGACCACAATCACATACCTAAGTAACTATATTAGCTATCTTCCATGTCTCAAAATCAGGAAGAAGAGATGGGAATAGGTATTTTTATGTGTTTTCAGCAGTGCAGCTTTTTTAGAAAGAGGAAGAAACGTAAAACCCACTGACTGTTGAGTCCTAGCTTTTGCCACCCTCACACCAAGTATTATTAAATCTCACCAGAACTCCCACTGAAATCAAAAGGGCAATTTGCAAAGTGTAACAGAGCTACAAGCGAGTGATGATGCCTTAACACAAACGCTTTAGTTATCTGAGAACCAGTAGGAGTCACAGTGTCCTAGGGCAGCACTCTCAGCAGATCCAGCCATGTGTTTACACACATAGGGCTCGTTTGGAAACCTCTTGGAAGTTTGCTACTGGGGGTCGCTGTTAATGGTGTTTAATCTTCACACCAGTACCACTTGGTGTTTGCACAATGAGTCTTTGAAGCTGGTGAGACAACGGGCTGAAGCTACACTGCACGCAGGAACTAGATATCTGAAAACATGAACACTCCTTTCTGCTTAGGGCTTCACCCATTTAAGCATAAAAGTGGAAGATCATTTATTTTTTATGAGATCAAAGTTCCACATACGAATGCCAGGAATTGCCAGCTCATGACACCTGTTAGATGTTTGTCATAGGCAGTTGTTTATTTTAACCAAACAAGTGTGTTGCTGGTTTATTTTAAGTCTCACACTTGTATGTTAAAAACTATCCACAGAGACACAATCAAATGTTTCCTAAGCAAGGGAAATCAAAATTAATTTCATGGGCATGATAACATTCTCCTAAACGTGAAGAGCTGGTATTTCCCCTGCACTTGCTGAACACCTTACGGCAGCAAAGATTCTCGACACATTTCTCCATGTTGCTCTACAGGAAGTAGTTTAATTCTGCAGTTTATTACAACCAGGGCTCTCTGTAACCTTTCCAGAGGAAATTCTGAATGTCCTGTTCAGGCATTTCCTGACCTTTTTCCACACTGCAAGTTGTGCTTGTTAGTGCCAGGAATTCCAGCATTAGAGAATATTGAAAACCTCCCACAATCTCTTTTCTTACTTGAGCTCACAAGAAAATCTCACATTTTGAAGTCAGAAATTATTTTTTAACAACCAAAGACTTTTTCTTTTTAAACAGAATCAAAGTTAGTCCATAGGTCAATTCACAATCAAACTGTGAAGCAGACCTACCTGGCTACAAGGTATTACTAGACCCCCAAATGATATTAGAGTATTTGATTTGAAATAGCAGTTTTGAGAATTTGCTTATCTTTAACCCTTAGTTGCCTGTCTCTCATTTGTGCTGTAAACTCTCAAGATGGCTTTGTTTGCAGGCCACCTGCTGTGCCTGTGGATTTCACAGTGCTGCTCCTACATCTTTGACTTTCTCAGTGTGGTTCAAGTGGCATTCTGCAGGCAGGAGCCAGCCCAGAAGATGCCTCTGCCTCTGACTTTATACTGGAGGAAAAAGCTAAGGGTTGTTGGTCAGAGAAACTCTCCATGTGTCCAACAGCCACCTTGTGTCTAAAAAGAGACTCTGAATGCAAGTTATTCCTGAAGAATCTTGTTTAAGAGGAATGGGCTAGGGTGAGGGCTGGATTTCATTCATGGCACTACTACCATAGGTTATAAGCAGCGTACTAAAGCTGAGATCTGATTAAGTGAAGTTAGCTCACCCGCAGTCCACATGCTAATCTGTTAATTCTAAGCACTGTTAACCCATTCTAGAGGTTACAGAATTATAGAACTGGATGAAAAGAAATCTTGTAAATCAGCATGATCACATTATCAAAAAGGCTAGAATCTGGCATTTTTTGTCAGTGAAGCGCTTATGCTAGAAGATATTTTGTACCTCATTCATATATCATTTGTCCAGTTCTGGTATTGTTACCATCAACTTTTGAAAAGAACTCTTTTTCTTGTCCTTCCAAAATGGAAAATTTTGAAAAGCAATTTTTTTTCTTTAACCTTCTCATCCTACTTCTCCAACCAACTGCCACTGCCCAATTCAAATGCTGCCTCTTTTCTGCAAGGCCTTGTACAGCTGTACTCCTGCTTTCATAGCTGGACCCTCGTGTCTTCCTTTACCCTTTTTACACATTCCCTACTTGTTCTCTTTGAAATCTTCACTTTCTCTCGTCTCCATGTTGCCTCTTAAGTCAAAACACTCCCTCCTCAAAATACACCTCTTCTGCAGCTCATATCTTTCCTCTTCCATATTTATTAACATCAAAGCATAAGAACTACACACCTAAACTATACTGTAAAGGCTGTTGCGTGAATAATCAAAAAGCCTTCACTCAGAGCCACAAGTGCTACTTAATTTTAATTTGTATAAATCTTTGTCCTAAGTAATGACTGCATGTTCAGGAAATAAATACTTGCACATTTATTCAAAATATAACAAAATCAAATTCTGAAGTGGTTATCATTCTAATATAATTTTCCATGAAAAAGCCATTACAGTATGGATGTCAGCCACAGTTACACTGCCTTGTCCATCTTATGAGGGAAAACATTGATTTCAAAGAAGAAATGGATCCATCGGACACTGGAACAACAGGGAAGTATAGTTTCATGTAAGGCATAGTATATTTGCATATTCCATTAAAACTTGTTTGTGTTTCTCAAACAGCTTCTCTATGATCCCAGTTACTGATATCCTAAAGTAGCTCTACCATTAATATACACAGAGTTGTACCTTGGAAGAGCAGTGATCTTCCCCCACTTCTCTACGCAGAACCTTCTTGGACCATTGCTCCCCCGTAGAGAGGCAAATCCTTCATAAGGTATGCTGGATGTGCCTGTAACAAACTGCCAGCACAAACAAAACATCACGGATATTGCTTACACAGATGGTACAGGTTAGAAATTTATTTCTGTCAGCATGCCCACTGAAGTCCAAATGCTTATGTAAAAGCATTTGCAGAGGAAGGAAATCTGTGAGGCACAAGTAATAAATGCTACTTTAAAAGGAGGATCAGGGAAAACCAGACCATTTCCTGATAGATCTCATGAAGAGACAAGTCATCAGATTAATTTCCTTCAAAGCAGTTACTCTACATAAATGCTGTAGAATAAAACACTATTCATATCAAGTTCCATAAACTTAGGCCTGAGTTTTTTCCCTACTGTCTTTATTGAGTACAAGAGGAACTAATAGAAAAGTAATCATGTATGATAATGACTTTGTCTTAAGCCTTTTTAGCTGCGTGGATTTCAATATCGTTATTAACCATTATTAAATACTGTCAGAAAAGAACTAAATCCTGAAGGTTAGGTAGAATGCCCACTGACATTTGCTAAAATGCAGTCTGTTGAACAGGTTTAGTTAGAACTTGTCATGAACGGATAAAGAACCGTTTTTGACAGATCAAGGGGTACTTAATTTATAAGAATCTGAATATATTAAAAACTTTTGATTAACACAATAGGAACATATAAGCAGACATCTCTGGCTCTCCATCAAATGAGATGTCCTGCACTGCTTTTTATAGATTTTTTTAAGTACTTAAGCAGATAAAGAAAGAAAAATCTAGCATCTAATTTTAGTGATGCACACTATTTCTACATAGATCAGGTGATTTCTTACCTGTAAAAGTCTTAGCCGTTGTTCATTGTTGAATCTTTCCACAGCAGCCCAGAACCACCGAATTACAATGTGATTGTCATGATAACCTGTCAAAACAAGAAAAGCCCTTACACCTTAGGTTGCTACAGAAGTGGTTGAGAGAATAGTTAGTAACTTTTTCCTAGTTTGGTCCCAGTCACAATAATGCCATATTTCTTATCCAATTGCAGCAAAAGACAGGAGGCAAGAGAAGAATTCTCCTAAAATGCTTAAAAATCTTAAATGCAGAGAATTCATTTACTGTGACACAAAAGGAATGAAAGCTTTTTCAAGTATTTCTTCTATTAATCAATCAATAACAGGAATGTCAACTATTGAAATATTCCAATGCTGTGCTTTTTATATATCTAAAGCTACAAATGGTGCTGCAACCATCTCTCGCAAAGCAGTTCCCAAATGTTCCATTGCTCTCCAATTATCTCAACTGCCAGTCTGCAGTCACAGAGATTATGTCTAATTTCCTACCATCTTTGAGAGTGGAAAAGAGGCAGGTCCTACTAGGAATAGCTACCGTTTCCATTTATCTCCAAGTGCCTGGCTGGTTCTTTACTAGCATGCAGGTGAGCATACAACTTTCTGTGAAGACTGTTCTGTTATGTTGTCCAAAACAAAAAAATAAGCAAAAAGCTGCATGGGGAAGCAAGAAAACAAACTAAACCAGACAAATTATTTTCTCCTAAGGCAAAGTTAACCACAGAAATTCGGAAAATACTAAAGATGTATCTCACGAGATGGTTCTTTAGTGCCTTAGAAACTGGCTAATTCCAGGACCCCCAGTGAACAGTGTCAGTGAACAATACAAAATTAAGGTTACCTCCTCTATATTCTGTATTATTTCTCCAGTCGCTCAAGTCAATTTCTGCTGTTCCAGCTATAACCAGTTCCAGTTCTCTGGCATCAAACACAGACACAAGCCTTGCATCAACCACCTGTGAAAGAAAATAAAATGCATAGCAGCAATTCCTCATTTATTGATTTTTCTGTCGCCATAAAAGACATTTATCAGTAACATTTCTCTCACCAACGGAAAGAATTAGAGGGTTCTTTTCTTTTTAAAGGCAAATAAATGGACTTCTTATTATGCTGCAGTTCCATTAAGTTTCATTAGAGGATCACAGTGATTAGGAGAGAGCTTTATTGGTAAATGATATAAAATTATTTCATGATAAATTAAGTTTAACACATTCAATTTAATTGTACATGTTAAAACAGGAAAGAAATATCTTGAAATACGCTCAGTATGCTGTGTTACACTGAGTACAGCACACACAAAGAAAACCTCAAAGGCCCGGTGAAAAAACAGATGGGTCACTTTAGCAAGCATTCACTGCTAATCATGCAATTAGTAATCAGTAGTATTTTCCAGTCAAAAGAAGATATAAAGTCGTAGTGCTTAAGTCAATGACTAACAATGATTTTATACACACCCACCCCAATATCTGTAAGGACACTTCAGATTAAATATGTATCTGGAACTCTGTATCTGGGAAATGTACATTTTGGAGTTTTTTACCTCATAGAAGCCACGAACTAGACTTTCTGTTTGTTGTACAACTCCTCTCTCAATTCTCCATTTCACCATTCTTTCTATATATTCTTTCTTGTTCTTTTCAGTGACTGGAATGTTGGCACCTCCTGGCTTTAATTCTCGTTCTGTGATCTTAGGAAAAATGACCGAGTATTATGCAGACAAGTATTATAGAGTATTATAAAGACAAAACAAATAATTATAATAATTTGCACTTCTATATCAATGTGACTCCTGAAAAGCCAAGACTGACTTCAGCAAATTGGAATATGTGAAATAAGAGAACATACAAGAAATCTTTTTTTAATATAAAATCATATTTTAAATCACATTCAGCCTGAAGAAGTTTCATATTTAGTATGAAGAATAAGCTGAGAAGAAGAAACAATCTTTATAAAGACTAAAGTAAGGAAGTCTTCTAAATAATGTAGTAACTGAGGCTTTGTAATACCTGTGAATGCTAACTCTGCTGCAATTAAACTGAGGTAAACCACCTCTAGCAGAGCAATCCAAAATTTTCGTATTTCAGATAGTCTCCAGAAAATCTCCTTAACCAGAAAGACACATTTGACCAGCTACAAGTAATAATTGCTTCTTAGATTTCAACATTGTTTTCATCAACCAGAATTTTATAGAAACAAGTTCAAAACATGACTGACAATCATTCTTCTGTCCAAATATATGTTTATCTATGAATAAAATACACAAAGGAAATTAAATTAAGAATCTTACACACCTGTCCAAAAACTTCCTCATTTACAGTAAATGTGAGATCTAGGATATCATGTATATCATTGTCTTTCATCCACTGCAAACTCTGGTGAAACTCCTCATCGAGATATTCCAGGTCACTCAGGTCACAGAGTCTAACATGAAAAAGAAGAAAACACACAAACACAGAGTAGCTCAGTACCTAAACTCAGATAGGACAGTCCTGAAAAACAGACTGAAAATGGGAGCCAAAAGAAAAATCAATAGAATAAAGACTACTTCAAATCTCTGTTTATTTGCCTAATAATAGCAGTTACTGTATAACACAAACCAGTTTTCTGAATATACGAAACTCCAGAATTTATTAATTTGAAGACAGATTTATTTTTAGGCTTATTGTGAGTCTGCCTTACGTTTCCTGTGAATAATATTTTGGAATTATGAAAATACACAGAACAAAGAGACAAAAAATTCAAATAATAAAATAAATGGTAAATTTTTAAAACGAGCAACCACTATCCTTTATTGCTTATGTGACTAGACTGCCATCTCTTGTCTCATCATTATGCAAAGAAGGCTGTTCAGATACCCTGCTTTCTATAGAAATAACTTCTCACTTTTTGCCCTATTTCCCCTTAACTGGTCCTTCTTTTACAAATCCAAGCTGTAAGCCAACTGCCCCTTGCTGTCTTTAACAGTTACTACTCCAAGCTTTAAACATATCAGCTCTTAAAAATATTTAATAGAATGGTGGCAATTTCTGCCATTCTTCTTAACTCCTTAAATCCTGTTCTGTGAAAAAAGGACACAGGGGCTATTCACTACGTAAGGTGCTTTTCAGCTGCAGGATTCCCTGCCTGCTTCTATTCTTGGGTCCATGTAAAGTCAAAAGAAAGCCCTGTATTTTAGTTGGATGCTCAATTATAGTTTAAGTGACATCCTGCAGTTAACAGCCCCTACATAAAAGCTGATGGACTGGGCACAATGTCCCATCAGCAAAGGAAGTCTGTTCTGAGGAAAGTGAAAGTCCAGGGCTTAAATAGGGAAGCTGCCTGACTTAGGCTGTGCACAAAGGTGGTTGCCCCATCATTTTTAATTTTACAGTTTAGAGGATCACCAAGTTAAATATTAATCTAATTGGTCAGTCACACAATATTAGTATTAGAAGTCCATCTGGGGTAAGTCCTCATTCTTATTAAAATTATGCTGTTACCATTTAGGTACTTTGTAAATACACGTGCAATAGTTATGGTTGCATTACTCTACACTGCTAGGATATTTTATACAAAAAATACCCTTCCAGAGTTCTCAAAACCAGCTTTCAAACAGAGGACAAAAGGTGAAGCACCTTAAGTTCATTAGGTCTTAAACTTCAGGCATGATGAGCAAGTGCAGCGCTCATAGTTTCAGCCAGAACAGAAGAAGCAGTTCTGAAAAAGAAAGTCTAAAGTATATCAAAGTAAAGCTCCTCAAAATGGAGATTGCCAACAATCAGTCTACCTCTGAGAATGGGTCTTGCAGTCTAAGTTACAAAGTGATTCATATCCTATCCTGTGCGTCATTACATGACAAATGAATAAGAACTCTATTACTATCTGGAACAAACCCACTGCATTTTATTGTACAACTTCAAATGTAAGATTTTGTACAAGAGTTGATAACATCACTAAAACTAAACATGAGGTTTCCATATTGATCAGAAACAACATTCTGAGTTATTAGGTGACTGGCAACAAGGTTATTAGGCCACTATAATCAGAAACAAGTGAACTTTAAAAAAAAAATCCGGGATTGAAATTAAATTATTAAATTATCAATAATGGCCTTTCTTCTCTCATGATAAAACATCATAAAACAAAATGGCACCATCCACGGGAAAGGGACTAAACTAAGAAGGAGAGAGAACAATTCTACTCACATTCGGAGAAGAGCTTTATAAAAGGGTCGTGTAAAAAAGGCATCTAGCAAATACTGATGTATCAGAGCAAGACCAAGAATTCGACCACTAAACCTGAACCTGGAAGAAAAAGAGTTACAATCATTATACTGAAACTCTGTGGTTTGTACAACTGCTCTGTCATCAAAACTTACATATATTTCCAAACAGCATTTTTAAAGCCGATAGCTATGTCTAAATTGTGGTATTTTTGTTTTTTTTCTTGTGTTTTTTTTTACATTCTCAGTAAGGCACAGAAAAAAATGCAAGTCTGCAGGGTGTGGAAAATCCCTCAGATATCTAAGTGGAACTTCTCAGAAATGTCAAATCCATATTAACCCAATCAACCCCTGCCAGAGAAGTCTCTTTATAAAAGCATATCTTCCAAAATCATAGCCACTGTCTATTTTCTTTACATGCCCCACCATACAGGATTAAGTTTGGGCCAAAGATTTTTCTCCCGTTTCCCAGCCTGACAGTTCTCGCCATCTTTGCTGTTTATACTGGCTCCCTGTTTCCTCTTCTGACTGGTGATTATGGAGTTCCATAGATATTTTCATCAACAGTGGCAGGAAGCTTTTTTATGTATTCCAGTGCTCTCTAGACCTATGTCAATGGGATCTAAATGACCTCCTTCTCTTCCTTCTCCAATTATCTTTATTTTGTCAGGTGTGTAAGAAGAGTCGGGGGGGGAAAGGAAGGAGTTTGACAGATTTGAGATCAGAAAGCAGCAACTGTGAAATAATAGGGGCTTTGCAAATATTCCTGTAAGAATAAAAATCTATTGTGAAAAATCCTCTACATCTCTGGAACTAGATATAAGTTTAGTGTTCTTTTCCAAAGAAAATAGTGTTTCTTAAGACTTCCTGTTTACGCATCCTTGGCAACAGTAGGGCTTTACGATACCTGCCTGTACATGGGGTTTGCAAGGTGAGGATATGGCATGCAGAGCCTTTTCCTTCCAGGCATAACTGCTTGTCACAGCTGCATTTTCTGAATTCCCCCTGAGGCTGTATAAGACCAGTGCTGTCGCTGCCAGTACCAGTACTCCCAGAGAAGGGCTCACGCCTCCACTCACCTGCAAGGTCTCTGGGCCAGCACTGCAGATGCCCTGGATTAATACAATATTGTTGGCAGAAGCCACATATCACATAAGGTTTTTTCTCTCCTTTTTGCCAGACTGTTCTGCTATTCCAATACAGGATATGCCAGTTATTGTTGCAGTGCTGGAGTTCAATAGGCAGGTTGCTTCAACTAACTGAACTGGATGCAGCCGACCATTTATTTTTCTGTTATTTTTTAAACTAGTAATGAGATTCCTTTCTGATATTCATTCTTCATAACTAGCTTCCAATAAATAAGAACTCAGTACGTATCTGCCCTATACAGATGAGCAGTTGTCATTCCACTATTACTGGAGTCTAACAGCCCACACAACAAAATTCTCTGTTAATATTCACAACACAGCTTTACAGACTTAGGATGATGCCATGACTTAAATCAACTGAGGGTGACTTAAACTGGCTTGTAATTGTGAAAATGGGATTATGTAAAAATCCTTGATAACTATTTTAGAACTATGTGTGTATGTACAGACTTTGCTTAAGAGCTATGCAATCAGCAGTGTCCCCCCTGCCTCCAATTAATATACCACCACGGATTTCCTTCCAATAGATATGCTGTGTTTTTTGTCCACTGAGGAGACCTCTGTACTCTTTAGGAAGACTCAAACAAATTATCACAGTATCACAGTATCATAAGGTTGGAAAGGACCTAAGGACCTCCAAGATCGAGTCCAACCTATATCCCAACACCAACACTAACACCATCATCTAAACCATGGCACTCAGTGCCTCGTCCAGTCTCCCCTTAAACACCTCCAGGGTCAGTGACTCCACCACCTCCCCGGGCAGCGCATTCCAATGGCCAATCACCCTCTCAGTGAAGAACTTTTTCCTAACATCAAGTCTAAACTTTCCCTGACGAAGCTTGAGTTCATGCCCTCTAGTTCTGTCACTGGTCACCTGAGAGAAAAGACCAACCCCTGCCTGACTACAATCTCCTTTTAGGTAATTGTAGAGAGCAATGAGGTCTCCCCTGAGCCTCCTCTTCTTCAGACTAAACAGCCCCAACTCCCTCAGTCGCTCCTTATAGGGCTTGTGCTCCAGCCCCTTCACCATCTTTGTCGTCCTCCTCTGGACACACTCCAGCATCCTGACATCTTTCCCAAACTGAGGGGCCCAGAACTGCACGGTGAGGCCTGACCAGTGCCGAGTACAGGGGGACGATAACTTCTCTGGTCCTGCTCGCCACACTATTCCTGATGCAGGCCAGAATGCCATTGTCCTTCTTGGCCACCTGGGCACATTGCTGGCTCATGTTGAGCTTCCTGTCAACCAGCACTCCCAGGTCCCTTTCTGCCCAACTACTCTCCAGCCACTCTTTCTATAGCTATGCATGGGATTATATGCAGTAACACCTGTTTGAAAACTCTCTTAATCTCCTTAGTTGACAAGAAGCCCATGTTTCTTTCATTTTTTTAATGCACAAGAGGCTAATACTGCTTTCATGAAATGACTGCTAATGTACAAGAAACACAGAGAGTTGTGTTCTGAGACAATCCCATCATACACATTTCGAATCATATTTTTGCTGACCTTGTGAGAAATAAGATCATTTAAAACCACAAGAGAAAACAAAATCAGGGAAGTCTACAGAAATGCAATTATCTTGCTGCTGGTTAAAAATATCAGATTCTGTGTTATAGGTCTGAGCAGAGATGAGCAGTTGTCTACAAGTGGGATCAACAGAAAGCACATGTGAAAAAAAAAGTATTCTTACCACTCGTGGTGATTGTCTACAAAAGCAGACATGGGACTTATTTGTACTGTATAGGTATCATTGGCTGAATATTCGAACAAACCATAATACGGATTGAAGAGCTCTCTAGACACCAGGAAAAAAAACTCTCTTGAAGGTCCACTGTAGTCCAACCTTTAAAGAGAAACCTGATATCACTATAAAGTGATCATTGTGAGCAAAGAAATGCTTTTTTTGAATCTGCATTCCTAACGCTATATTATAATTAAAGTTTCTTAAGATTTTAACCAGAACCCTTATCCTGCCGATTGCTTAATGCCAAGGTATGTGACGTCCTTGCGGGGCTATTCTGAAATGGAATGGCTTGGAGGACTGGAATGAAGTGCTCTATGCAGGCTGCTCTCATCAAAAATTTTGGCTCCAGCTGTAATGGCCACAGGAATATAATCCAATAATGGGGGTGGAGGGTGAGGAGAAAACATGAGAAGAGCCAACATTAGACATATCTGCATCTGACAAAATAAGAATGAAAACAAACAATGGTCATATTTTTGCTTTGCAGATTTACAATAACAGGACAATTTGAAGGATAATATTTCTGTTTTCCTTAGCAATATAATCTGAGATTACTTCAGTGATTTATCTTTCTTGGTCTAAATTTTCTTGTCTGTCTTCCAAACTTGAGTGCATTTAAATGTCTTTTGGAAAGGGCATTTCCTTTGGGTTTTTTTTTTTTCAATTTTAAGATTCCAGTACTCATGAACAAGGAATCTAAATAACCCCTTCTTCCCGAATCATAAACAAACTAATTGCTGACAAAGCACTGAGACTGAGTTTTGACATTATGCTGCAGGTCACCAGAGAAATATGTGAGTTAAATATGAACTTAATGCTCTGGTAGAGTTAGAGACTAGAAAACTTTCCTGTGGGCAACACAGATTATTATAATCCTAACAAAGACAATGCACAGGCAGAATTGTCACAGAGGTCAGCTTTCACCTAGGACTTCTGCTCTTACTGTTTGGACTCATGAACTTTTACAGAAGTAAAACATAAATGAGAGTTGGTTTTGAGGATGAAGTTCTCAGGAAAGTAAAGGCTAGGTACCATCATCCAGTTGAGGACAAAGCCTCTTTCCTCTATTGAATGAAAAACATTTTCTCTTCAGACATTTGGAAGCATTTCACTACTGTTAAGCTCCAGAAGTAAAGTACCGAAACATATCTTTACCCTGGCAAGAAGGGCAGATTCCATCCTCAAATTGTAGAAGAAAAACAAAGTGGTTTGATATCATGGACAACTGTTGGATCTTAATCTTGGCACGAATACCAGGATCAAGTAAACGGTAATCTGGAAGACTCTTGCAAACTTCTGGGATAATCAGACTCACCATGAAATCTTAAGATAGAATAGAAACTGTGTGTTTGAGGACTAGCCAGTTCATACAGCTCCTTTTGTATGCAGAGTTACTGTGAGTCATGTTAAATAAATCAATCACGGGAGTTCTGCGCTGCCAGTCAGATTTATCCCACAATTAAAAGGCTTGGCACAAGGGTGAGAAAACTTCATACAAGAGGTATGCAACCACACAACAGCTGCAACTGTGGGGCATTTGGGTATTCAGGAATAGAATAATATGTTGTTGGCAACGTGACTCATGTCTCCTAGGAAGCACCATTAATACCTCAGTTTTACCACTCTAAAATGCAAAGCAGCTTCTGCTAATAGTTAATAGAACTTAGGGAAAATAACTTTAAGGAAACAAATTCTTTGCATCAGATTTTTTCCATTTATCACCACATGAAGTACGAATGTTAAAAACATTAAACTAGCATCACTATTGCATGACTGTAGAAACTGAAGGTTCAAGGAAGATAACAAACATTATATGATTTATATTTTAAGTCTCAAACAGCGACAACTATGTCCAAGTTGTCCCACTTACTAATTTATACACCAATAAATCAAGCTACTAAAATGTTCTAAGTTGTGAGGATTTCAATACCCATTACCTTGACTCACACCTCTTTACCAAGAGGAAATGCTCCCACTTAAAAACTTAAAAAAGGAAAAGGAGGAGCAAATAGGAAATTATTAACTTTCAGTATTCCTCCTCCTCCTTGTCTTCCTCCCATCCACCCTGACCTGTCTTTCTACACCCAGCCAAATGAATAGTTTGATGTCATACACATGCTTGCACCATCTCTGATGAAACGATACCGTTTGCACACATCCTTTCTTCATTCAAAACATAGGTTTGTAAATAGAGAATTGACGTCATTTTAATTTGACTTTGCTCTTAATTAATTCATTCTTTTCCATTAAGAAGAGAGTCTTGTGTAAGCCTGGATATAATGGGAAGAGGATGCATCATCCTCATTTCCAGGGCACTTTTGATCTTGCTGTACTGAGTGATGAAACGGAAAACTCTGACATGTGATGAGACAGTCCATCTGAATCAATCTCTACCTCATGTATAATTTTAAAAATTTCTCTTTCATTTTTAAATTTAAGTTAAGGTTGTAGCTGTGAAAGTAAAGGCTGGTAGGGCTGTGTAAGACTAGTCTTGTTCCTGCATCCCCGCCCTGCTCTGTCAATATAGCGTAATTTCATACTGCACCAGCCTTGCCATTCCAGTTCTGAGCTTTTCCTCAAACAGCATGGTGATATTATTTATATGAACAAGTCCACACTTGGCTCTCAGCTGTCAACATTTTTATTTTAAGATTTCAGTGAGTCCTTATTAACACCAGGCACTTCATCAGGGTGAACTTCAAGCAAACAACAGGACTTAGGGGGTTTTCAAAGACTGATTAACTTTATCTAATCTTGTATGAGATGCTTCTATTACCACTTAGCTATTCTAAGGACTCACATATTGCATGGCACACTATAGCATTCCAAGAGCTGTGTGCTGCAGCTTCCTAAAAATCAAGGAATAAAATTTTTAATGTTTGTGCAAATACATTCATGAAAAATACTAGTAAAACTATTTGTGATTAAGGCAGAAGGCTTTAAAAGCTGACAAAGCAGGGCACAAATCAAGAGACAAAAGAGGCAAATAGTACATTTTTCCAGTTTCACCTGCAAAGAAAATCTAACCACATCTTGCTTTGTAAGTGCATCTCTTGCAACCTGTAACGCATTATCTGTAACACAGACCGAGCATTCTCTGAAGTGACTTCGAAATGTCAGGAATATTTGTGTTTATTTGACAAGCAGCAACAGTCTAGTTGCTTTTATTTGTGATGTAGTCCCTCGTCTGGAGAGGCAGTGTGCACCTCTTGCAACCCGGAGGGCTTCCAGGTCCCGCTGCCTCAGACAGGACCTGAGCAAGAACTAAGCCTCTAGCCTACTCTTGAACCATGCTCCCTCTAACAAATGGTAGCTGTCTTTTAACAAGCACTGGAGATATGATGTTAGCACTGGCAGAAAAGAAATAGGAGTTAACATGAGAAACTTGTTTTTTCTTTGTTTTCCCAGCAACACTGAAACACACACCAGCTATTGTGAAAATTCACATAAACACATGCATTACTTTTGTAAAGGCAGGATATGTTAACATTTCACAATGTCTAAAAGGTTGTCTCAAATGGCTGTAAGTTCTAGGCTTATGTATGTGGCATTTCCTGACTGTAATCCTTCCTCTTTACTCTCTAGACCACAAGAAGTTTGGTGAAACAACAGCTGCAAGACACACTGAGTTCTGAGATCACATTAACTTCCCTGTTCTACTCACCCTTCTTCACCAACAAACGTGACATAGAGTTTATTTCTCTGCAGGTCTTTTCTTGAGTAGCCCATGATCTGGTTGAAGGCATCTTCTAGCAAGTGATCTCTCCTGATGATTAATCTGAAAAGCAAAATAATTTTGAAACAACAATTCATGAACATAAACCGCAGCTGGAAACATCTATTTACACTGCAAGGTAACTGGGTGACTTCATAGATACACGTTCCTGCTGCATAATTTGATTCAGATCAGGCAGCTTCTGTCTGTTATCCTGTCTCCCTTGAGGATCTCCTTCAGATTTCAATAAAATATCTCTCATACAAAGAAGTGCAGTTTTTCTTTTCCTAATCTGGCTCTTGCTTAAATTAAAGGCTTCAATGGGAAAGGTTCTGAAGTGAGAGTCATCATGAAGTTTAAAATCCTTTTGCAAGGCTGGTACTCTTAATCAGTCTTATTGTGAGCAAGAATCTAACCTATTATTTAACAATCAATCTCTTAACAAGGGAAAAAAGATAAAGCTGTGGGAAAGCCACTGAATAGTTACTCCAGAATCACACATCCCTCCATTATCCCCATTGTAAGTGTGATGGGACAAAAAGCCTAGAAGGACTGGCAATTGTTTTTCCAAAATGAGACCAAAGCATCACATGTGAAAACATAACTTACCTTCTAAAAAAGAAAATGTGAAAGTGAGGATGTGTCTTAAAGATCTAAAATTAGAGGCAAAACAATCCTCCTTACTTAAACATTTCATCTCCTGCCAAAAAAAACTGTATTTAATTAGTTTCCTGAAACTTAGCTTGCTTTATATTCAAATACTGCCTTATGTGTATGTTTGATCAGTCAGTCAAGAGTGAAGCTGGAGCTGCTGCTGCTTGCAGAGAGGCAGTTTACCCTCCTGCACAGCCTCTCGGAAATCCCTTGCTGCTCTTAATGCTTGTGCAGAGATTAGTCAGTGACTGCACAGAAACATCCTGCAGAGGACACAGAATCGGACAGGCCAGGAACAAGAGCAACAAGAGGAGCCAGGCAGTATGCAAGATGTGCTGAGTCCCTGGTTTGAAAAAAGGAGCAGGTCAGCATATGTCTGGGAAAAAAAAACAGAGAAAACTTCCGTTCAAAAATCAAGCTGTTGTTCTGCTTTAAAATCCAGTGTGACAGCAAGTAGGGAGGAAAAATGGTGCAAGAAATGTAATGGATTTTACAGGTGGCAAATGCCATCCTCTTCTACCAGCTATTTGCCCAAGCATTCATGACAAAACTTTTACACAATTAAGCTTTAAGTGTTTATGATTGCACTACATTATAAGCAGACAATGTCAAACCCCTGCCTCTTAAGACTGTCTAAACAATACCATTTTAATCAATTGTTGAAAACTTTTAACAAGCTTGCATGAATGAAGTCTGAGCTCTGCACAAATTCCTGCAAAATGTGAGAAGTAACTGGCTGGGGGAAATAAAAAACAAAAAAAGAACCATACCTCCCTATTCTAATAGAAAAAACAGGTAAAAAAGTTCTAGTGCCTCATGGCTACTCTAAGAGCATCAAACTATGAGAGTTCTCTGGCTGGCACAAGACTTGCTAATTTACAAAACTATGAAAGTATCTTATCATGATGATCTTTTACCTAATCGTGTCGTTACATACTGTTACCAAATAAATGAAGGAGGGAAGACCTCACTCCAGCCACTTGAGCATTTAGAGCACTAAAATAAAAATATCAGCAGGGTTTTAAAGTGATTAGTAGAATTCAATAGCATTTAATCTTATGAGTCCTCTTTACTGAAAAGGACTGTGATATCTGTATCAAAAACAGTGTGACCAGCAGGACAAGGGAGGTGATTGCACCCCTGTACTTGGCACTGGTGAGGCCACACCTCGAGTACTGTGTTCAGTTCTGGGCCCTTCACTACAAAAAGGATATTGAGGTGTTGGAGCACGTCTAGAGAAGGGCGATGAGGCTGGTGAAGGGGCTGGAAAACAAGTCCTACAGGGAACGACTGAGGGAACTGGGGTTGTTTAGCTTGGAGAAGAGGAGGCTGAGGGGAGACCTCATCACTGTCTACGACTGCCTGAAAGGAGGCTGTGGCAGAGCGAGTGTTGATCTCTTCTCTCAAGTGACAGGTGATAGGACAAGGGGAAATGGCCATAAGTTGTGCCAGGGGAGGTTCAGACTAGATATTAGGAAGAATTTCTTTACTGAAAGGGTGGTCAGGCACTGGAACAGCTGCCCAGGGAGGTGGTTGAATCACCATCCCTGGAGGTTTTTAAAAAAAGGATAGATGAGTTTTTGAGGGACATGGTTTGGCGGATAATGGGTGCGGTTGGACTTGATGATCTTAGAGGTCTCTTCCAACCAGAAGATTCTATGATTCTATAATCAATACAGGTAATGATGTACAAAAGATAAGCCTATCTAGTCTTTTTTTCAGTAGAAAAACATGAGAAAATATAACTGTTTACATCATAGCAATCACTACAATGGAAGAATTCAGATGCCTCCTGTTCTGCATGCCTCTTACCAAAGTGCTTTTTGGCACTGTATTGGAAATATTGTTTGTATGAAAATATAGTTGGAGGAAACACAGAAAAGAAGCGCTCAGAATTTGCTGTATCCTCTGCTATGAATCACATCCTGGCACTAAGTCTTTTATGACAGGCTTTATATTTCCAGAAGAGCAAGTGTAACCATAACATCTACATGGGAAGAAGCTTGTAGATATGCAAGACAAGGCAAGCTGCCTGAGAAACAAATCCAGTTTCATGAGATTCTTCAACATACTTCAATTTCCCTGGGCCTTGTCCATATCCTTTAGTCTCCAACTTCCTGTAAAAATTCCTCAGCTTGGCTTCAAAATCTCTTTTGTAAGGAGCTGGAGCTCTGGCATTGGCACGTTGAGTACCTGCAGGAAGCAACAAGGAAAGAATGAGCTGCAGTGACATGAACTGATCAATATCCCATCCTCTACTGAAAAGACTTCTCAAGGCATGGTATGTGTTTGGTTTAGTCACCTTTATAAAAGAATAAAAGCTGCATATCCTCAAATCTGCTATTTCCAACAGTATCATCTTTCTAAATTAAGTCTTCAAAGAGCAAATCTGGGTCAATGCAAAAGATGGATTAAAAAACCAGCACAATCAACTGGAAAGACTTAAGTTTTGTTTGTCAAGCACACTTTGTGTCTAACCTTTAAAATAGCTCATGCAATAAATGTTCTGCTCTGTTCTGGTTTTCATATTATCAGGACAAACAAGAACTCAGAAACTAAGCACAAACAGACTCTGCTCTGCTATGCCCCTGTTGAATACATCAAAGTTGAAGAAAGAATTTTGGAAATTCCCTAGTAGAAGTTTTTCCTTGGGGATGTACAATGAAGAAAAATATTGGCAACATGGAAAGACTACCAAATTTTAAGTGTGTGGAACTTTTCACATGTTACTGCAGGAACATACATAATGATCATCTAAGTGAATTCCTTTTTGAAAATTTGGTTTTTGAGGGTCAATTTCTTCAAAGCAGGGAGAGATGAGATCCGTATGCCAAAAAAACCTGGAATACACTCACATCCACATGTCCAAGTCTAGTACATACACATTGTTTAGTCTGATCTATTCTGAATATTACAACCATTAGAACTTCCACTGCCTCCCTTGACAAATTACTTCAATTGATTTGACTGCAAAACATTGTGCCAAAGTGTCAGTTAATCCTAGTCCTTTTATGTTCATCCCTTAGTTTTTATAACGTAAAATCCCTCCCCTGCACAGCTGTGTAGACACCCCTCCAAGAAACTCAGAGGACTTTTAAAATTTCTCATGCCCTAGAGCATACGTAGGTTGCCAACCTTGTATCTGCAACTGGTGGTCACCTAACATGCCCATAATGCACTGGAAATATAAATAAACAGTTTAGAAGCACATATATGTAGACTTCTGTCTTTTAGGTGACAGTCAGCTCCTTATACAAGTTTTCTTTTGGCTCCCAGTATGAAACCAAGCCAATACAGAAACATTCATTGCTACTATGGATGAAGGCATGAGAACATAATGTTTCAGGTTAGAAGACAGAGAATGTATATCCTTTCATCCTGTGGGCAGAGACCACGGGAAAAGAGAGCAGCTTGCTTAGCCACAAAGCATATGTGTCTGACAACAAAGGCGACGAGCACATCCTGGGGAAGTGGCTGTTGGTAGAAGCTGCAGAGTCAACCTCTCTGCAGAGATCAGAGAGAGATCAAGCAAGATCAGTATTAGCACTGAATGCCATTTACAGGTCTTTAAAAGACCTGTCTGACCAGAAAGACACTTGCTACTTGTACTAGGTTTAGACTGATGTGTGGTAGGTAAAGAAAGAGTTAGGGAATCATCAGAGTTGCAGTGGGAACATGCAGCACTCCTCTGGAAAAGCAGATGATGGTTGCTGATTAATTTATAGTGGTTACCCTCTTTTACTGAGAGACCCAAGGGCTTCTAATGGTACACTCAGCTGAGTTTTCCAGAAAACTCACAGAAACTTCAAACTGTAAACAGCATTTTAATTATTGGCCTTTCCCACACACATTGTTTATTTCACTTTGAGCCAAAGTAGGCACAAAAATGTAGCCACCAAAAAACCAAAACAAAAGCATATTTTAATCTTGACCCCTGAAGAAGTTTTTGCTGAGAGATACTGCAGAACACGAATCTATTACTCCACAGTTCAGAAATCAGCAGTATGTGTCTGTCAGCACATGACAAGTCCTCATTGCAAATCAGATGCATATGCCAAGAAATTCCCGGGCAATTATAGTGATTACTTCCGCCTTGGGAACAAAAGAGGTTAATGGGAGAGCTAAAAAATGCCAGTGATGTGATAATCATATGTGATTTTCAAAGAGGTTATATTCTAAAGCAGATAGAAAGAGTAGCTTCATGACTATTCATCTCTCTCCAAATAGAAAGCACAACCGATTGGGACTGATCTGAACAATGGATCCTTTACACGCAACCTCATGCGGTTCAGCACAGCCAGTTTAGCTGATGAAAAAATCACAGAGCCTCTATAGAAATGATGGGCTATTTACAATTTCTCATCAAAAAAGCCATTTGTACACCAACACATACATGCACACTCGCAGACTGACAGGCAGATTCAATGGTCTCTCTGCATTTTTCTATGAAATAGTATAGGGATTACAATTTTAAGAACAGGACTAAAACCATCACTGTTCATCATTCACTGTGTGCAGCTACTTTGAGGAACAGGTGAGAATATCACATGTTAAAGATTTAATGAATTTTGAAATTGCTGTGTTGGAGTGAAGCCCTGCCCAGCATGCTGTGGTGCATATACTAGTAATGAAGAAAAAGCCAAAACTGTGTTTTTACTCACAGTAGACTGCTAGATTTGTAGTTGGAAATAATATGCATACATGCAGATTTCATTCTTCTTTTCTTTTCCACAAAGGAAAACACTTACATCTAAACCATATATTTAATCTGGTTTCTTGAAAAGGCAAAGCTTTTTATGATTGGGGACTGGTAATACCCATAAAAATCACAGTATTTTTTCTGATAAAATTTTCTGATTGTCTGGAACTACCTAGCGCTGCTTACGTCCCAAATGTTCTCTATTTATCTATACTTTTGTCCTCAAATTTGCAGAAATCCCCTTATGCCATTTCAATTTACTGGAGTGATTTTATTTTACTTACATATTATCTTCTGGAGAAAACTAAGAATAGCAACATCTATAAACTTCAGATTTATGTACTTGAGGTCAAATGGAACTTGTCATATTTGAAAGAATTTTGTTTTGACCCACAACTTAGTTAATAAGCGAAATAATAATTTCATTCCACTCTGATGTGTGTATTTCCAGACAGCTGCAATACACTCTTTTGAACTCATATTAAGGGACAATAATCTGGCTTTACATAAACTTGCCACGTACTGCCCCACAGCCCCATTAACATTGATTTCTTAATGTACAGTTATTAGATCTCATATTTTTTAATTCTCTAGGCATCAGGATCCTTGGCACGAGTAGTCACTTAGCTGTTTCGCATCAGTTAAAAACAAGTTTGCATGTTTTACAAGTCAGAACAAAGTCACAGTCTCTGAAGTTATAATACACCAATGTTTTCTACCAGCAAAACATCTTGTGAGCCCAAGACAAAAGTTCGACAGTCAAATCCAATCAGAGATGTTGACTTTGCTCAAAAACAGGACTAAATCTTTGTTGTTGCTGAAGCAACAGAACTTGCATCTTCAGAAAGCTGCGAAGTCATTACATGCAGCATAGCATACCTCAAACCAGCTCTACTGCAGTACCTTACAGATACCAGCATAATCAAAGTACCACAGTGACAAGCTCGCTGACCACTCAGAAGGTGCTTCAGCTCGTGTAACTTCACTCATCTAAAAGCTGGGAACCACAAAGGGGAATAAGTTAATAGCTTCCAAACAGTAGGCTCTTGGCTTTAGGCTGCCATGGAGTTCAATTTGGAAAGCAAACAAAAATTTATAGTCAAACAATTTTTCTACTGTTTTTTGTTCTCCAACTTCTGGGAAGGCAGCAGGAGTGCACAACTGACTTTACTGATCTGGAACCAGCCCTTACCGAGCAGGAGAAATGGATTCATACAGCCACTGCAGAAGCTGCTCCTGAGCAACTCACCTGGAGAGTTCTGAGGCGAAGACACCGGTGAACCTCTCGGGGACTGGCAATAACTAGGATGAAGTAAGGCATGTGGCGGCACATATGACATTATCTCCTCCTCAAACAAGCTGGTAAATAGGAACAAATAAGAAATAGCATATATATTCGCATGAATGGCATTTTTCACTTTCTAGAAAGAAATGTCTACTTGCTAACCTGGTTTTTTTGGTAGTCATTTGCCCGTTTCCACTATGCACACCGAGAGTGCTACAAAGTATTTTAAGGCCATTCCCTCAATCAGATCTTGAAAGTACTGGAAAGCAGTAATTACTGCTTTTGTAGGACATCGTCATACATAATACAGTATTTGTTTTCAAGGTTAAAATATGGTTAATCAGCCTTTGACATTTTTTTTTCCTTTTAGCTTATGCTCTGATTACAAAGGGATCAATAACCTTTGTCACACTTTCCTGAAACAAGATCTGCAATACTGCACAAAGAACAGGAACAGACATACTAAGCCTCCACGATTAAGAATCACATCTTAACTTGTTGAGTGTATTGAATAGTAACCTTGTTGACATAAGTTATTCCTTTAGCTTATCTTTAATGTTAACACTGTTGCTGTAACAGGTACCACATCTAGTCTGTTCATGTTGAGTTACTTCAAGCTTCATCTATTATTGCTACACAACTTTTAAGAGAAAAACAATAAACATTTTTCAGCTCAATCACTGCATCTATGTACACAGAGTCTGTACAGATATTAAAATTTCATTTTTTTTCCCAAAATTGACACAAGCAAATCCAAAAAAAGAGACAGAATATCTAATATCAGAGTGGATCTGATATCAAAGCCTGTTGGATATTAAACACAACACAGATAAGAATAAATTGTTGGGATAATATGTAAAAATTATTTTTAAAAATTGAGCTACAGAATGAATCACAAGACAATTGCTTACTGCAGAGCTCAAACAGTGAAAGCAACGTTCAAATAAAAGATGTCTCTTACTAAGTTTGTTCACTGAACAAATACCTAGAAAAAATTTTTGCATGAGTTTTTTTTGGAATGGGTATTTTCTGGCAGTTCTTTTTATACTCATGACCATGCATTGTTTTCCTCCAAGTTACATTTTGATGCTGAAAATGTGATAAAATATAAACCACTATTTCAATCTATATTAAATTAAGAGCTAAAATGAAGATTTGTGTTGTATACCAAACAACACATTTTGAAGAAGAAACTGAAAAATATTTTCATCTTAACATCTGAAGCATAATATAATGCCGTTCTTACAGTATTTTTTAAAATGCAATGCATTGTATCTCCTTCTGTCCCCAAACACGAGGGTTGGCTTGGTTCATTTTAGTCAGCTGCAATTCAATCTACTGAAGTATGTCAGAAATAGTGATTCCACCCAGTTATTACCAGGTCTCAAGAGTGCTTTACAGGAAAATTATATCATTCCCCCACAAATGAAGAAAGAGAGGCATGGAAACGTGTAGAGTGCTCCCCAAGGTCACCCAACCACCCAAGCTAGGTACCAAACCCAGGTGTCCTGAGCCCAGAATGACTGACTCATCTTGGTTAAAGTGCATTTTTTTCAGGATTTCATAGAGGAGGGTCATGATGACACCCTGCTAGAAGATACTGTTAAAGTAAAAATCCACCAGGACTAAATAAAAGAACAGAAATTTCATCAGCTAAGTATTCCACTATTTTAACTTAGCCCACCTTCAATTTTAAGTCAGTATTCACTCACAATAAGCTCATAATAACTTAGACTTGAGGTATAACATCCAATATTTTAATAAACTAAGTAGATATCATTTTATCAATAATATGTCCTGGGGCAATTGTACTATCAGATTATTAATAAAATAGAAAATCCTCAAGTAATACTTTTCAGTCAGAATTTTTTTCAGGGAAAAAAGTAGCTTAAGAGAAATACTATCTGAAGAATATAATAAAGTTATTCAATGATAAAATCATTCATGCAATCTATTTAAAAATAAATAGCTGAAGACAGATTTTTCTGGATAAAACCTGTCACCTTCATGTGCTCTATATCAAAACAAAAACCTTAAAGTTTTTTTTAAGGAGCAATATTCTCATTGTAAAAACGACTCAGCATGACTTTAAAATGAGAATTATTTAATAGTTGTAATTAATTCAGAGATTAAGGGACCAGAAAGGATTATCATTATGCAACCTGACCTCAAAATAGTACTACCGATGCCAATCGTATTTCATTAGATTCAATTTTAAATGTATTCGTGAATTTCTTGATGCACTTTCACAATGGTGAGAATACAACATGAAGATACAAGGGTTTAATTCTAGCAAACAAATCTGCCTTATTTTTTGAGCTAATTCCTTCAATGAAAAATACTAAAGAAGCAGCTTCTCATTTCTTGAACTCCGTAACAGTATTTCCTTCATTAAAGAGGACACTGCTAAACAACATAGTGAAGAGGCAGCAAGAAATTAAAGAATAAAAACACATGTCAAGTATCAATGTTCACAAATACAGACTTCCCAAACTACAGAACTAAAAAGATGCAATCCTGAAGCAGCAAAGGCGCAAAGATCTAAACTTGTACCACCTATCTAAGTGTCAGAGCTGGATGCAACAGGACATTAAAAGGTGGTGTGGGGAAACCCATACAAATCACAAGCACAGCGGTCTTTCACTTGCCTTTACTCAGAAAGAATATCATGCTGTATCACTCTGATGAAAAAGCATGACCTCCAAGCTAGCAGCTGCCATCTAGAAACTGAACATGGTGAAAATAAAAAATATGACTCTTGAGTTGTAGCTCTCTCAGCTGCAAGTCCAAGTACTGAAGGGGAAATGATCAGGTCACTGAATCAGCACACAGCATTCACTGAAAGGCCCTTCAGCAGCTGCCACAACATATTCCATGTGTGCATCAAAAGCAGCAGTGCCTACCTGAGTAACATGACAAGATCTGCATCACTGGATAAACGCACCAAGCCAGGTGTTCCCTCTGTCCGGATGAACTGGATCTTCTCCCTGTGAAAGCGAAAAAAGACTTCCAAAATATCTTCTGCAAATGAGGCACCAATATACACAACAACAACAAGAAAAAGCACAGTGTATATAATAAAAACCTCTGGGTTATGCTTCTGTATTTCAGAAAGCATTTTTTTGGCTGCCACACCATGCCCATGTGAACAGAAAAATATTACAATCAAAAAGTTAATTTGTTCTGAGGAATGAGTCTCCTGTTGCCCGCATCTCCTCAGTGCTCAGGCTGCTTCAGGTAGTACAGCCATCCAAACCATACCAAACAAATTTATTTTTAAAAAATCAGTCCTTCAAGTTCATGCTGGCTGTGTCCCTGAATTCCAAGTAGGAGGCTGAGCCCTGCAGGAGGACATTACTACTTTGACCGTGAACTGTTTAAAGAGGTACTGTCTTTTTTGAATTTTTGTACAAATGCAAACATATATTACAATGCACACTTGTGATTTTAAAACAAGGATTCTTGTAACACGCTGCATTTAAGCAATCTTCCAGAAAAACCCTTCTATTTCCTCCTCTCTGTCTCACTCAAGAATGCACCCTTCTTCCCAGACACAGGCCGGTCAATATTGTAGAATCCATGCACCCTAAACTCTGTGCGTAGTAATACACGGATTTTTAGGATCTCTATTGAATTTCAATTTCTTGGCTGATTCCTGTTATTTTTCTCTGTAAAGTTTTTTCCTATATTCTGAAATTAAAGTACATCACTCTTACTTTCCTAATATCAGTATAAGGTATATGATGGTACAGTAGAAATAAATTCTAATTTGGCTTTACTCTTCAGATGGAAAAGAAAACAAGACAAACCCACCAAGTAAAAACTCTCCAAATCCAAAGAAGAAAACCCCCAAACAAACAGACAAGTAAAGTTCCACTAGCATAGTGCTGAGCCAAAGACAACACGTGTTGCCCACCTATGAACACAGCCCTTGAGTGCCTAGAGCAGGGACGCCTGGACACCTCCAGAGCCTACTCCAATTTATAACAGTGCCCAAATGGCAAGGTTTGAGGAAATAAATAGTGGATTACAAAATACGTCTCAGCATTCAGTTGGCAGCAACATCAGGAAACAGAAGGCCATTTTCTGGGTTAACTGATGTATGCAGCCCTCCAAATGAATGCAATCCATGACTTCTCAGGGTTACCAATAAGAGTTGTGATTTCAGCGACGGCTTTTTAAATATATGCCGCTTATCTTCTGTTAAGACATAAACTGTGTTTAATGTATAATAGGTACCTTTGCCCAATGCATTTTACATTATTTAAGATCCTCTCTGTTTTATCTGTGGTGGCTTGCAATGAGATTTGATCCTGGCTACATGCTTAGTAAAATAAAATAGACTACCTTCAAATACCAAGACAAGAATGGAAGCATTCAGCTCAACAGAATGGCTTTTCTGACCAATCCTACTTAATGTGAAATAAAATTATGTTTATTACAACAGAGTATTTACAATATTTCAGTTGGAAGGGACCTATAACAATCATTTAGTCCAGATGATCCTAAATCACTCTGCTAAAGCAAGTAATTTAGATGTATAACATCAGTCTATCTACAAAGTAAGCATACAGGAGTATACCCAGTGTCAAGAAAATGAGGAGGAACAGAAACCAATATCATATATCCTTTGATCTTCCGTTTTTAATCTGAAAGCCATCTTCTCTTCAGAACGGTTCAGTTGGTGGCAAATTATGATTCTGTAATTGGGAAGCAAGGTTCTACAGGAAGCAGAATCTGATAATACCAACAAGTCTTTTGAGCAGTTTAAACTCTAAATTATCAAAAAAACCCCACAAAACACATAAAAAACCAACATTCTGATTGCTATCAGAGCAAAAAAAGTGAAGCACCCTGGGGAAAGGAAAAAAGGAATAATAAAACTAACAATAATCAGAAATTGTCTGTATGCTATTTCCCAGCAGATTAGTTTGCTCCATCTTTTGCACCTAAGAACATGAGCTAAAGTGTCTTTTGTGCAGGATACACTTTGAGAGGGAACTTACCACTTTTTGAATTTCACTTTTTATCATTCCTAGTCTCACCATATGAGTGACTTATAACAAACAACCACTTAACAATCAGATCTTGTTGGACTACGCAAGAACCTGCAGATGCCCATTTCCTAAATTTTGGATAAACACTAAAAAGTTCTGACAGATACAAGATTACTTCCAAGGTTATTAGGTCAGGACAGTCTTTCTGTAAACATGCTTTGAGAACATAGGGACAAAACCAAATGCCATTCTGCCTCACAGCCCCAGCTGTACACATACCCAAATGAATGGGTACATTTGTCGTGCCATCCAGCTGTCTTGGCACATTTTGAAGACATTAGCCAATCCCCACGCCAGTTGTTCCAAATGTTTCCTTGTAGGTATCTTTATGTGGTAATAATACATTATCTCTGTTCTCCTAAACCTTATTTCAGGGAGTTACATAGAAATACAATAAAGAGCTATTTTCCACAGCTTTATGAATATGTTCGAATAGGCAAAAAGTCCACAATCTCTTATATTACACTCCTAATTTTAATGAAAGAAACTAATTCTAGTTATCATTTTGTATTGAAATTGGAATAGCAGACTTCACTAATTTATTACCTGAGTGAATGATTCCTGGTAAGATCTGGTTGACGTTCTTGTAGAATTTCTAAGATATTGGGCTGCCGCAAAAATGCAACAATCTTGTCATTGTAAGCTGAAAACATTAACAAAAATACCATGTTGAAATGAGAAGATACTAAAAGACAAAACTGCATTCCTTCTGAGTTTTGAACAATGACAGCAAACGTCATCTTCACAGTTCTACGTTTGGCAGTATCGCGTTTATGTTTTTCATGTAAGGCTACCAATTCTACTATCACTCAATGAACACGCTTCTTGATTATGAACCAAATCTATTTGTGACATGTCCTTGCCACTGCTAACAGCTCTAATTTTGTTAGCAAATTCTATTATATTTTATCACTTACACTTTTAGCTAAGGTCAAACTAAAACAGCCATTACTGGAATAAAATCGCAGGGTTGGTTTTCACTATGCTGAAATCCATTCTGAACCATTAAACAGTCATTGGAAACACCCATGTCAAATCCTCACTAATTGTTCAGCCTGCAGTATATGCATGCCAAGTCCATGGCAGTGGGAGGGATTTAAATTAGCTGAGATTTTCAAGTAAACATGCCACAGTACCAAGAGCCAGTTATAGTCAATGGGATTAATTCATCTTGATTTAGCACAATGTGACAGCTGTTAGATGCAATAAGCTAAATTCTGTTCTTGGTGGCACACAAGTCAGTAACTTTGTGTGTATGTAACTGAGAACAGAAATTAAGCTAATGACTAATTCCAAGCTGATTACCACTTTCTGGAATCCTGCCAAAACTGATGCCCAGAAGTTGTAAAAAAACATCACTGGGAATACATGGAGTCCAATTAGGACACAACTTGTCTCAGTGGCTTCAAATCTTCCTGTCACTGCTTGGAGTAAGTGAGCTAGGAAGGTTTTACATCAGCTATTTGGTTCTGCACAGACACTTTACAGTATAATTCCTGCAGGTTCCAACTGAATAATTGGGAAATGCTGATGGACAGAAGTAATCATAACAAATAACACCCTCCTCCTACACCAACCACGTGAAAAACACAGAAGTGCACACTGACATGACACACTCAGTCACGGAGAACTTGTCTGAAAAGAGGCCACGTGCTGACATACCCACTGGAACCACATCCTGGTACTGAGTTCTGCTGACTGTATTGAATGTGCTAGATGGTCTGGGCAAAACCGGTGGTCCTGAATGACGGGAGTCCTCTCCGACCTGACAATGTGCAAGACCACAATGAGTGTCTCCATGCCAACATATGTACTCAGGTAAATAAAAGTGAGAACTTACGAGGCTTAAAATTAAGCATGTACAGAAATGCTTTGCTTGATCTCTATTGCCAGTCACCACCGTGGAAGAATCAGCTGTGTTGTAGCACAGTTAGTAGTAAAGCATTATTTAGTAATCTGTGCCTGTTAATATGAAAAACCAAAACTGACTGAAAGTTTACTGCTATTTTTAAATAGCTGTCCTATTTTGAAAAGAGGACTAAAAAATTCAAACTTGGATTCTTTCAAGAGGGCATTTTGTACATTGTGGACATCTTTATGCGTATCGACGGCTCCAAAAATCAAATTCTACTCCTTCATTAGCACCTTCATTACCTGTATGCATGAATAGAATTTCCCTGCATCTGAACTGGAAACAAGTTTGTGCCCAAAGGAGGAGGATAAGAAACAAGTTCAGACTCAAGCAAGGCAAACAAGTCCAAAACTAGTAAAAACACATTTCCTACAACCATTCAGTAAAATTGTTCTGATTTTTTTGTGTTCACCTTCTGACAGTAAAAAACATTGCATACGAACATTTTTAGGGTAGAGTCACAATATAAAATTGCTCCTGGTAGCATCTGGGATGTCAGGGCAGCTTCTGCAATTTCCTGCGTGTTCAGGCTTCAGTCATATTTACAGTGTCAGTATTTTGTATTTTACCTATATAAAACATTTTGTTCAACCTCTTTTTCAACCTGCTGGAACTTTATGTTTATTTCTCAGTTCCTCTGCCTACATGTAACAGATAGCATGTAAACTTTCCATCCAAGCTTCAAAGATCTCTAAAATATCTAACAACTCAGGCAAAAATCCCAAGATATCTCCCAAGATCTTTGTGCTCTCTGATAACACTCTCTGAGAAAAAAATGAAAAATTATTTCCTGTAGGCATTGTGCTGGAAAAGGAATGCCATTATTATTAGCTCCAGCTTCATGCTGCTGTTCAGCTTTAGCTAAAAAGGCATTCCTTACAATGGTTCATGTTTGCTTTACAGCATCTCCCTATAAAAACTGGGTCAGTGGTTTTAAAACTTCAAAGTTCGTGGCAAGGTAAATCCAATGAAAGTATTTTAAGAATTTTTTTCATTAAGTATTCATCTTTTGCAATAATGTATAGTTTCTTGATGCAATAGTTTAAAAATAGAAAAAATGGTTTCCCACAAGCAATACTTAAGCCATAAGCGCAAAAAAAAAAGTGGTGCTCAGATTCATACACATGCATATAAAAGAACATCATTACATCATTAATCCCAGAATGGGAATACTGTATTGAAATGCCATGTTTGAGATCCCTATCTGGAATTATGCTTCTATTCAATTCCAGTTACAATTGTAACAATATCAAGGAAATACTTCTTAATTGCACGTAGAAAGGAATTTCCTGTTTAAGGAATTTATTGTCTCTAGAATGGAGTGGGAAATTTTGAAAGGTAATCAGCGCTGTGTATATGCAATATATATAATGACATCCCGTAGGATATACAACACTTATGTTGAAGTATTAACAACTTGAGCAGCATGGCTGACATGAACATCTCTTTTAAGTGCAGAGCCTCTGCACACTGCTTTAAGAAAGATAATCTGAGTGCACATTTGGTAAAGACACAAAAGTATTTTTGCTCTGTTATAAATCAGCCACAAGAGAAGTACTTGCTTTACCCCACTGAAGATCCAGAAGGCTATATGAAGACACTCCTAGCTTCCTTGCCTACCGTAAGACATCATTGCCTCCACCACACCACTAAATTGACAGAAAATGCTATTTAAAACCATTTGTAAAATATACTGTACATTGGGGGTGGGGGAGGGAAAGTATTGTGGGTGACTAAACCACGATCACACAGGATATGATGACACATGCAGCCACTGGTACAGCTCTCCGCTGCAGCTCGGCGGAAGCCCTGTTAGAGAAGTGGCAAAGAAGATTCATGCTCTGAAGCAGAATTCTGGCAGAACTTCATCTACCACAAGACTGAGCTATAAAAAAGGATAAAATAGAGCATTTCTCCTGCCAGCCTAAATTGTATAATCTTTAAATCCTGGCATTAAACAGCCCTCCTTCTGAAAGACAATTTTACAGTCATCAGGATGGAGCTTAAATAAAGTCCAGCCAAAGTTTAGTCATTGTACATACACTTGCTCACAAATAAAAAGAAGTTACAACAATACAGAGACTGCTGGTGAAAATGGTCCACAATGAGATATCAATAAAAAATTTTTTTCACTTATTTGTATTTAGAAAGTAGAGATAAAATACATATGTGAATGCATATAATAGTCTGATAAGCCTATATGGGGTAAGATTTTTTTTTATACTTATTCAGCAAGTGGCACTTCCAGATGTATATACACACAGGCACTTTTTCCTCCCCCTCAACATATGTGGCAGACACCATGCTAGACAACAATACAGATTTTGACAGTGAAAGACAGGATAGAGATCCTGGTAATTTGTAATCAGATGCTCTCCTGTGGTTAAATGGGGTTACTGCAGATAAAAAGTAAAAGAAATTCATGCCTGACATTTTGCCACTGAATTCAAACATTTCAAAAGCTGCAAATGGCTAGCAAATAAAACAATAAATATTTTCAGGTGAGTACTACATGCTTACAGAAGAATCATGCTCCTCTCAACGTGGAATTGTGAACGGAACAATGTGAAAGAGAATGATTCTAAACACCCTATGGTACCCAAAGAGAGGGAACAGATCCAACTTACCTCACCAGCGCTGTGGCTGCGCTGCCTGGTTAAGTGCTGCCGATGGACTAATGCACTAGTGGGCCTGCTGCTCTGCAAGGGAAGCCGAGGGTCAATGAAAGTGGTAGTGCGGGAATTGTGGTCAACAAAGAAAGCCTAGGGAAGGAGAAAGAAGAAAGAATTTATAGCCAATACATTTTTTAGTATGTCCAAGGTTAACGTTTATTCAGGATCTAGGTTCCATTTGCTGATGTGAGGCTTTGGAAAATCTTCTTCACCTTACTGTAGCTTGCATTTCCCTTCAGCTGAAGAAGAATAACAGTTTTCCATCTCACTGGAGGGATGAATTCTTTAATGCCTTATTCATTTGTGTCTATAAATCCCTTCAAAATTCTCAGAAGTAGGAAGCTTTATTATTAAGGTCAAGAACAGAAGACTTAAATATTTAATAAAAGTAATCCTGGTGTATTTTCCTTTTCACTTCCTAATAAACATGTAAAAAGATGTCATTAAGTGGCAAAAACATTCCCTTCTGTGAACTATTTACCATATAACCATGAACACAACTGGCTGTATATCTGTCAAATGGATGATTGCATTATGTGATAAACTATGATTAGAGGCCAGCAGGCATTTTTGCCATCCTCCTGATACAACTACAGGAAGTTTGCTAAACTTTTTAAAAAAGGTCAGTCAGGGACACAAAGATGATGGCAACAAAAATATTTAAAGCAGGCAATTGGTGAGAACAACCACATATTGGCATGTCAACCTTTTGCTGAAAGCAAGGTCACAGGAGCACATATCCTGGAAAATGAAAACCTCCTGCAATTCTGTGCAATTTGAACCAAAAAAGTTTCTAAACCCTGAAATTTAAACTTTTATAAGCCTTGAAATTTAAACTTTTTCCAGTGTTTGTGTTGCGCTTGGAAATCAGCACTGTTGTATTTCAACACACTTTGGTTTTTTTTCAGTCACAATGCTGGAAACATGTGGAAGTGGCAAAAAAACCATCCTGGTTTTGAACCGGAGAGTTACAGGAAAGTGACATCTGGTTTGTGGAATTGAAGAATCTGGACCAGCTGAGAGGTGGTTGGGGACTGCAGGAGCCATTTCTCTTTTTGGATACCAGTGAGGTACTTCAACCACAGTTTCATAAACAATGCACTGTCAGCAAAAGAAACATTCTCATCTTCCCTCACCCTGAGCACTCGTTTCATCCCTTGTGCACCCTTCCTGCCTTGTGCTGGCACAAGTGTTTGGGTAGCCACAAGGGAGCTGGTCCAGGCTAAAATTATTCTCCTTTTGTCCCTCTCCCTGCTGCTTCCTCTAACCTTGGTCAGCCCACCAGGGATGAGAGAGAAGCAGAACTCTCTTTTGACAGCAACACCATACTGTATTCATGAAATTGCTGTTTCAGACTGGTTGGAATAGCCAGACCAGAGAAAATGAAATTCTTCTGACTGCTGTGAGGGTAGGCAGACAGAGCAGTGTGTCATGCTATAGAGCAACTAAATACCATTATGGATTGCGGTGGAAAAAAACGTTCATACTTCCATTTCCCAGGGAATGAGAAGCATCCTAAGGGACACCAAAGTTGAAAAACCTTAGAAATGTTCCAGAAGAGGGCAGCAAGCCCCCTATGGCCCTAACGGCGATCCCTGTACCTGTAACCTGTCCCTACAAGCAAGAAATCACATCTCCTGAACAGTAAAGAACAACTGTTTCGATCATCTGACATAGCTACAGTGAAACGGACTGTTCCACAGTTCAAAAACTATAAAGCGTATTCAATAAATACAATTTTAATTGCAGCATTTGAGCTTGATGCAGGATTTTTTCACCTTGACAAATAACGACATCACATAACGGCAGCCCAAGTGTACAGATTGGAGAATATGAAGTCAGTGGGAAAGCAGAATTAAAGTACTTTTGGGCCTGGAAAGCGCCTAGAAGAGGCTGCTGGAACACATCCAGCCTTTCTGAAAATTTTTCTCCTGATTGATTGATAAGTTTATTTCACTTATTAAAAAGTGATCGGTACAGATTTTTTTTTTAATGTCCCTATATCAACTATTCTATCTGGTCTGTTCTATCTGTATGTAAAAGATGTGAAGCACTTTCATCAAAACAAAGGCTGATGTAATTAAGTCAACACTATACAGTAAAATCACTTAGAAAACAAAAGGTACTGATTCAGTATAGGAGAAAGTACTACCTTGAGTTGTGCTATACAGTTGAGTTAATGCAGCAATCTAACACTGCATGTAGTGTTCTTTAGCATTAAATTTAAACAAACAACTCAGTTTAAACATTAGGTTAAAGACAATCACATCTCATTAAATAAGAATGCTTGCAGGCCAGCTACTAATAGCCTACTTCAAAATAAAGCATAAAGTACTACTTTGAAGCTTCATTGAAGGTAATCATTGCAGCTTCAAGGCTTTGGGCTATTCTGGACATTGGCACACAGCTCAAAATACAGCGTGGCTCATACTCTCCTTTCAAAAAAATTCCTCTCATAACTCCTGTCTAGCTATAATCCATAAATCTATGATGCTTGAAGACATTTATGTAAGATGAGTAGTGCCAAAACTCCATTCAGCCCATTAAACAGAGATAGTTGCACAAGTTATCTTTCCAGCTAAAGTCTACGAAGCTTAGTAAAATACCTCCTATTGGATACATTAGTAATTAATTACAATGGATTATTTCATTGTAGAAAGAAAAAAAAAGCCTTACAATAATTTATTATGTACTTGCGTATCTTGCAGAGATTTAATTAAATGGGATATAAATTTGCATCTGGCTTTAAAATTTGCTTGCACATATTGCACAAATGCACTGGGGTACTTATCTGTACATACACGTGTGTGGGCACACGTATGTAGCAATGCAGAATTTCAAAGTTTTCAGACCCAGCTCAGCTCAGAGACCAGCTTAGCCTATATGATGCTTCCTGCTACCACCTCTTCTGCCTCCTGGTGGTCAGTGACTGATGAAGGTTCATCTCTAAAGCCAATCCGAAACTACTTACTAGTTCCACCAGACCCTTTAGGGAGAATTGCATGAGAAATGGATTTATCTTCTGTAGGGGATACACAGAGGAGTGGGCTCTGAAGGGAATTCAGAGGTAGGCAGTCCCCAGCTGACCTTGGAAGACAGCCTCCAAAGAGGACAAGCACCAGGACCACACTGACATTGGGGAGTTAAAACTCTATTGTCAGCGCTGTACAAGGGTCAGAATGGTCACTGTGCCTTTTGAGCAATAGCATCAAGCCTCTTACTATGATATACTTGGAAAAATAAAGGAAAACTTTGTCTCAATGGCAACAAGTAGCCAGGGGAAGGAAATATTATTATATATTGTGGCATGGCTAATTTCTACTTTCTTCTCTTTAGCTTTAAGCTTTAATAAAGGCAGCTCAAGTTTCAGTTTGGTCTTATTGAGCACTGGCCATCATCTCTCTCAAGTGCTGATCAGGCTTTTCTACTGGCCACAAGTGCCACTTGTGACAAAGGCAATTTGACATAATGAAAATGAACAATACTGAGCATAATTCAAAGTGAAGAAAACCCAGTGGGCATTTATTCAGTGCTTCCTCTTGTTGATCAATGTTGTGGTAGCATCACTGTTACCAAATACCACACCAGAAATCCAAAGGCTTAAATCTCTCTATGGAGTGCCTATTAAAGTCAATTAAAAATTGAGGGATTCTTCAGGAGAAAACTCGTCTCTGAAGAAGTGAACAGAAAAAGAATTACTTAAAACTGAAAAGCACAAGGCAGGCAAAGTACAGGTTTAGTATTATTGCACATTCCTAGCTGTGCTTCTAATTAAAAAAACACAGTACTTTCCAGAGTTACTAAATCCAGGAAGGAAACAACCCTTAAGCACTTTTTCTGCTCTTCAGTTTAGAATCTGCCTGTAATCTTTCCAAGCATCAAGATCATTATTTATATGGACACTCAGAGCTAAACGTATCAAGACTGATAAATGTAAGAACTGAGAAGCTTAATATGCCTATAGTCCTAAATAGGGTTTCTCACATGAACTGACAGTCTTATCATTTCCTCACATGCTAATCACAGTCTATTTTTAACCCTCTTATCTTCCACAAAGAAAATCATATTCTAAACAGTGAGGATATGCTAGTTTAAAGTTACATTAAAATTACATTACTATTATAAAAAAGTCTGCTCTTTGATTTAAAAATATTTTGTTAGAAATTGAAATGTGATACCTATTTTGAAAAGCAGTAAGACTTGAAACTGTTCAAGATGCCTGTTAATGAAACATTACATACAGTTCCTTTCCTGTTAAACAATGAATAACCAATAGAGTGATTATTCCCAGAGTTAACCCCATCTTAAATGCATCAATTTTATCTCAGAACCTGATGGACACTGGACCTACTTAGTATTTGGGCAGAGGAATCACCTAGGAAAACGGTTAGCTATTAAAGAAAAGCAGTGCAAATGATGTGCATTAATGAACTCCACGCAAGACTTTGAGGTTGAAGAAGGAAACAAAAAAAGCCCTAAGGAAAAGCCTGACAGTTAAATTTGACTAAAGTTAAACAAGAAAAAGGCTAATAGAAATGATTCAACAACAATTATAGAAAATTCAGTTGATAATACTAACGTAACTTAAGATCTAAATGATCTTAAGAGTACAGAGGCATAACTTCAAAGAATGTCACTGAACTGCCTGCATTTACATAGTAGATAATTCTTCTCAAAAGTTTTAAACATCCAAGGGAATCTGAGCAACTTACTGTAAAAAGACTATAGATTTTCTAGCAATTTTCCTTATAATGATAAATAACCCCTTATCAGTCTCCTCCTCCTTTCATACAATGTTTCGTCAGCACAGATGAGAAATTCCAATCTTCATCTGGCAAAAGCAGGATAAAAGGGTGTGCACCTTTTTCGTCCGGAGAACTATATGCACTTATGCTTTTAAGAGCAACCAGCTGAGTGCTGACATCGCAACATCCAAGACCAAGCACTCAACAGAGTCCCAAGTGCGTTACAGTTACCTTGCCCTGATGGTCATGTTTCATTTCCCAGCCTCTCGGCAGCTCCAGCTGTGTGTTAGCAAACATGTTGAGGAAGCCCACCAAATCACGATTATGCTGGTAGCGCTCAAAGTGGTGGGTGTCCCGCCGGACTTTGGTGATCATGTGCTTCAAACATGTGTTATTTGTAAACATGCGGTAGGCACTCTGAAAATAAATAATTCAAGAAAATCATTTTAAAACGTAAATGTCTTCTTACTACAAAACACAACATTTCCTCTGCAAATAAATCATCTCATCACCTGTAAAACCTTAAATATTATCTAAATTATCTCCAACTAAGTCACAACAGTATGAAAAAGTGATCCTATCATTGCATGTCTATGTGTAATTTATATAATAAAATTAAGAGAGTAAAAGGAGAACACTGAGGAAGAGGGAAAACTTTAAATAAAAGCAGAAAATAATAAAAAAAAAACCCAGCCAACCAGAATCCATGTCTTTCTCTCTGCATTAGCAATAGACAGTAGCCACACTATATGCTCTCCTACAGGGCCGTGCTGCTACCTAAATTACTCTGCACCCCATATGTCTATTCCCTGGCCAGAGGTCTTATCTAATTCTGTCCTATTTAGAATCATAGAAGTGTTTAGGTTGGAAAAGACCTTGAAGATCACCAGGTCCAACTGTAAAATTCCACATATTCAAGAAAAAGCTGTGCAAACTAAGCAGAATTATTCAGACATAGACAAGCATACATATCAAAATCAAATATCAAAACCAAATTAACACTGACCAGTAATTTTAAGAACACTGAATTATTAACAAGGGTGCTTGCAGAGAAAAAAATTATTTATTCCAGTACTTCTGTTTACACTATACATGTCATTACACAAAAGAAATGAAACACTGAAAAAGACCCCAACTATATACAAAGAAGCACTGAAGAACAGGCAAAATAGAAAAGGAAAATATATATTAAGATGGGTTTTTTTGTTCCGTGTGACCCCTAATATCTCTTGAATATAAACCAGGCAATCTGGGGGAAACAAATCATCCCATAAGCAGCAAAGTGATCTTAAAAAATAAGCATCATTTCCATCCTCAGAATTGTCTCTCCTCCTCTGCAAAGCACAATAGGAAAGCTATTGCTTCGATAAACAAATGAGTTCTGTATCACAAGAAAGATGAAGAGCTGTGAAAAATGAAAACTGTAGAAGCTATAATGCCAACTAGGATGACTCCAATAACACACTAACTGCAAGGAATGATAACAAGTGTGTGAATTTATCCAGCCTCCCTATGTACTACCAATATCTTAGCACCTAACACTGAGCAATACCTTTGTACACAAGACAACTCTACTCATAAGCAGGTATATACAGAAGTCTTTCAGCTGTAGGTGCTACTCACAGGGTTAGAATGCAGCACTGTAAAGAACTCTGGGCTGATAAGGAATTTCACAGGGGGAGACTGGAGCAATAAAGTAAGTCTGGATCTGGAGGTAGAGTGAGGCAGCACATTCTCTCTTCGAAAATCTGCCAGCAAAGTGAATGACAAAGACTTGCAGTAATAATCATTACAAAACATCATTGCAAACAGCTATATTGATTTGATTCACACAAGCAAGAAAAGCACAAAGCGTACATTATCTCAGATTTATTAATTATTCTTCACATAAATGTACCTCAATTTCTGCTAACATATCCCTGAAATTCCTGAAAATATCACAATTTCAGTTTAGTAACTTTTACTTTTGGTGAACAATCATTAAAAAAATACCATGTCCAATTATTTGGGTTACTAAACATGTCTGTGTATGAGATGCAGGAAGGTCCCTCTGGCACAAGTACATTGCTGTACTGTAGCTGCATGCAGATAAGTTATTTTCAAATGTTAACTACTGGATACAAAAGTCACTGTACACTTAAAAATGCTTCATTCCTCCTTTCAAATAAAAAATACAACAATAAATCACTGCCATTAACACAGCCCTGATCCTAATACAGTATTTAAGCAGTTTATGTAACTTAAGAAACAGGTTGCTAAGGAAGTACCTTTCAAGTTTCAACTTCCAGTAAACATTTGGGTCTTCTCCTAGCAACTGTAAAAGTGCGCTGATTTTTCAACAGTACCAGGAACTGAAAATATATTATGAGTGGTGTTTGCTACGATGTTTAAATTGTCCTACCCAATTATCTTTGAAAATCAAGGGGACACATGGATGCATATTTTAATGTAAATGAAAAAGTGAAAATTTGGATTGGGTCTGCAGTGATTTTACTCTGCAATGTATGCCATCTTCTACATGTCACAGCTTTTCTTTTTTACACTGCAGTATTCACACAATTCCCCTTCAAATGAACATTAATCAAGTAGAACCCAGCTACCATGGATATCAAAGAATAGTAATCCATAGGCAGAAGAAGGAGAAAAGAGGCAGCAAACAAGAATCTAAACTGAGGTAAGAAGAAGAAATTAAAAAAGAGGAGGAAAAGAACAAAGAACAGAATTCTAAACAGGGATGGTTAAAAATTATGGAAAAAAAGGGAATAGGGGAAATAAAGACGTTCCTCTAAGCATTAGAGGAAACCAGAAAATGGAAAGTGATAAGTAAAGGAAAATTAAAGGAGAAAGAGGATTTTATTAAACGCTTCTTAAACAATATACTCCAAACCCTCCCATGAGGCACATGTATGGCATAAACACTCCTGAGGCTATGCCTGAATACCTGGGCTGGGAGTGCCTCCCAGGCATGACTGTGGTAGCATGTCAACTCTGTATTGGTAAAAAACTTGGGCGTATCCCAGTCACTTCTCACACCCTGGAAGATGCTGTGTGGCATGCTGCAGATATGTCCCCTGTCATCAACTGGGTAATCTGGAAATCAGAATGTGTCACCCAGTTCACACAAATTTATGCTTTTTCACTGTGAATGTCCTGCCTGTGTTTTTACCCAGCCAAGTGCTGACAGAAAGTGCCTTGAATTTCACATCCCTCTCTTCAGTGCATTGAACAGGCTCAGCTATAATCTTCAAAAATTAGGCAGCAATGAAAACACATGGTTTCATTTTCACCCAGACTTTTAGGGGCAGAAGTTAGGTTCTGTCTTATGTCACCCTCATTAAATCACCTAGAAGAGTCCTCCTTTTAGAAAGGGGAAAAGAAAAAAAATCTGTTTTTTTTCTTTAACCTGCATTAGAATGGTGAAAATCCGTTTCCTCTCCAGCTCCATCTACAGCATTTGTATGCTCTTCAGGCCTGTCATTTGTCATTGTTCTTCGGATGCTCTGGTACCTAGGATTAGAAAACTGGACTTTATATATAGTATATGGTAACTTTGATTCAATTCTGGCTCCAAGGGAGGCTGACTGTCATTTCTACCATGTACATTAATATGCATTCACACCTAATTTCTGCATTAACACCATTTTGAATTTCTGAAAACTATTATCAGATTTATTTTTAGCCACAGAGCTTATGAACACAGGAGGAAAGCAAAAGCCCTAGAAACCCACGTGCAAATTACAAGGGACAGCCACATAAAAATAAACACATATGGCCAGCAGCAGTTGCAACTGTGGCCCTGTCTTTACACTCAGTCTTACCATGGTGAATGCAGTTTTGCAAGTACATAATTCACAAACAAGGATAATCCTTACCGGCGATTCAGCTGTTCCATTTGCTGTATGGAATTTGACCTCTGGAGAATCTGTGGGGCTGGGGGGGCTGTGGGTCGCTGCCATGTTGTTGTCCTGTTCACGTGGTCCACATAAAAAATCCGTCCATGGCTGTCAATTCGAGCCTCCCAGTCTAAGTAGCAATATAACACTGTGAACTATGGAGGGCTTGTGGTTTCTTTCTTTCTTTATTTCATTTCTGTCACTTTTGTAACTGAATCTACTGTTCAAAGTTTCTATTTCTCTTTTATAGGATGACTTCAGCACAGAACTTTCTTTCTGAAGGTTTAAGAGACCCTTTCTCCCTTTTTTAACCCATAAAACAAATTCCCCACTGTAGTTAAGGTTCTGTGGAAACCACATCCAAATTTCTGTTACTTTCTCTATTCTATTTCTCACTTCTTACCAGTAATTGCCCCATTAAAAAAAAATAGTATCAGGATACTTAATTTAATTGTCTTGAAGTGAAGTAATTCAAGATCCTATCTCTGAGGGTTGTTTCCAGTGCAAAAGAATTTGCAAAGCTTGACACCTGTCATTGTTTTTCCCCAACTAGTAGTAACAATAACAAAACAGATTCCAGTACTCTTCCTAGGTTTACATGTACCTGTGTTAAAGGCAAACAGACCTGACAGAGATGGACAATTGTAATAATCAAACTCCTCCATATACTAAATGCATGTTGCAGAACTACCAATTCTTCCAATATAATAGAAAATTAAAGTTCCTGTGCAAGCAGTAACTATAATGTTGTCCTCTGGTTTTGCAACCCAAGCTACAGACAACGCTAACATTGTCCAGACCATGGAGACACACCAAGAGAGCAGAGATGAAGGTGCTGGGACCTTTCCCCAGCAACATCTGGCTCCTCAGTGCTCAGCAGAAACCAGGTGCTCTACAACACCTGAGCCTTAGTTCATAAGCTTTTTGGGTCAGAAACACTGTCTGCCTAATAACTCATTATCAAATGAGCAAGATATCAACACACTGGTCATGGCTGGGGGCCACGCAATAATAACTTAAAATTACATTATTTTATATACAGAAACAGATGTCCCTGATGCTTGGGCACTAGCAACTGCAGAACACTCGCAAACCATTTAGCACATCAGCTGAAAAAGAGTCTTTGAGAGCTCATATGGTTTCTAGAAGAGACCTCTACACTGCAAGTCTAAGTGGAAATGTCAGTCACCGTAGTAACATTTTAAAAACCACTGGTAAACAACCAATCCTAAATGACCACTGCTCTGCAAGGAAAGAGGGCATAAAAAAGTCTTGATGTCAGATAAGGAGAACTAAATACTACTGTAAAGTATTTAATACTGACAGCATTAAAACCTCAAGCTTTGTTACTGTATGCAGCCTATGACTTCTGCCAACTCCTGAAGGCAGGCAAGCGGCTCACTGCATTACACTGTAGGGCCTGAGCTGACTCACAAAGAAAGGCAGGTTTTGAGATAAACTGAATGTGTCACCTCCGCACCACAACTGTGTATTTTAGCTGGCCACAACACAAATTATTCTTCTATCTATAAGATGCACAAAAAAACCCAGCCTCTTAGTGTTTACAGCAATTTTAGCATGGACAAGAGCTATGTAGGAAATTAAGCTCAGAGGAATAAATGAAAAAGCAGCACAACAGGACAGGCATAAAGAGAACCATTTAAGCAATAAATTTAAATTCCAGGAGCAAAAATTCAACATTTTATATTATACTGTAAATCTAAAACACAAGTTTCAAAATAAACAAAATTACATCAATGCAAAGCTTATGGTGTAATCATTGTATTTGCTATTCAAAAATCAATACATTTGAAATTATTACAAAATCATTTCATTTATAAAGCAAAAAAGCAATGTTATATATTTCTTTGTAAATCATCACCATACAAGAAGTATTCAAAGATTTCAGAATGCTTAACATCTTTCCCTCCAGGTGCCTCATAGAACCTCTCCTCCCTACCCATGTGCACCACATACCGAAAAGGCAGCACCGTGCCTTCCTAATTCTCAGTAAATGTCACTTAGCAAGTCTGAATACACCAGGTATCACAACACATCCTGACAGTTTGCAGACCGAGCATAATGCCTTTTATAAAAGAGCACTAGACTTAATCATCATCACTCCTCACTTGCAATTTCTCAGCTGTTCATTCTCAGTTCTCACATTTGAAAAAGAAATATAATGAGACCTCAGTAATGAGATCCAGGCAGCCTATCCCCCAATTAAAGTATGAAGAACCTCACTTGGTGGCAGAGCCTCATCCACTCTCTGGTATCGGCTAACATCCTGACGTACCGAAGGCAGCGACCTCAGGGGCTGATGGCCATTGGCTTGAGAACCTGCAATCAAAATGCCCACAAATCATTTTTTTCAGTTAATGCAGGGAAGCCCTAGAGCTGCCTCTGACGTGAACAAGACAGGTTCAAGCTTCTGCAGGGCTATGATATTTTAGGATATATCTAATAGTCATCTATTTTTGGGGGGCAAAATAAGTTCTGCATAAGTGATTTCTCTGGGATGCATTACAGCCCTGGTCCTAAAAATGTCACCTCTTTGGACATGCTGCATCTACCTCTGACTGGTGGAATCCAGGGCACAAACATCAGCATGGTCTGAGCCATAACCTAGCAAGAGACAAGAATAAAGATCCACCTGGCCACCACAGAAACCTGAGGTAAGAGTGAGAGGTGAAACTGCCTGTTGACCTTCCTTGCTGCAACTACACTGATATGCAAAACACAATGCAACCCAACCCCTAATGAAGAGAGTTCCAAGTGAAAGGATATACTTACAGTATTTGAAATAAATACCAAAATTATTCTTTCCAAAACAAAGAGCTTTTTATGAAGAGAAGAAATTAACAGATCCCAGAACTTTAAAATATTGTGAAAAAGACATTCAGAAATCCAGTTTGATTGCACCCATTTAATCAAATCTACTTCAGACCCTGAAGAAATTACACAGATGATCCATTGTGAAATGCGCTTGGAAACAATCCGTTAGTGACACATTTCTATTTTCAGTAATTTTAGTGAGACACAAAATTCTCAACCGTTAAAACAATTTTACAATTAGTAAGAGTTTTACAGTGCTAACATGAGTAACACATTCTTCTCCTCCCATGGTTCCAGCTGAGCTAGGATGTGTCTACACAGATAAGAGACTGGGAAAGCAAAAATAAACAGCCTGAAGTGAGACTAAAAAATGTGTCTTTTTTTTTCTTTCTTTTGATTACTCTTATGCTTTAATGCTATGTACGTATATATTTTCTTCCTCCTATAAACTCTCAAAAGAAAAGACCTAAATATAAATTTTAGTTTACATTTCCTAGTTTTGGGATTATTCTCCCCCATTACCATTTTGATTAGCAAGCAGGGTAATACTGTGGAATTCATTCTTCCTCTTCATCCTCCTTCTCAATATTCCCTCAAGAACTAAAATACATCCAATTTCAAAATAAATATGTCTTAAGATATTTCAGTTTTGATTTTTTGTTAAATCAAAACCCCCAAGAGTCTATTGAAGAAGAGAGTAAACCTCAAAGGAACAACAAAAAAAATCTTGGAAGATAATGAAATTGAGATCTTTCTTTTCAGATGTTAATTTTTTTACAAATAATTTTTACTGGTTGCAGAAAGGTCATTTCAGAAAGTGTCTCCTGCAGTTATTACCTCCAGTAGCTCCTTCAGCCTGTGCTGTAGCACCCTCACAAGCTGCTTGGGCTCCTTCAACTTCTTCATCCTGAGACTGGCTATTGGCAGCTGCTGCCTGCAGGTGGCTTCTTCTTTGCCAGATTTCTTCTGCTTCCTCTTGGTCTCGTAATTCACCTGCCTCAGCCTCCTGTACTTCCTCCTGAGGTAACTGTACCGCAAGCAGAGAACCAGAAGTACTCGCAGCATCCTGCGTTTCAGAACCTGGCTCAATTCTAGCTACATCAGTAGCACAAGCACCCTCTTCCTCCTCCTGAGAAGAAAAGGCTGGAGTATCAGGAAACCTGGCACTTTCAAAAGAACACCGCATCTCAACCGAGGACCGTCGCACAGTCGCACTTTCGTTGCAAGAGCTGTCTGCCCCTTCCACGTCACTCTCCCCTTCCGGCCGGGTACTAGCCTCACTAACGCTCTCTGTGCGAGCAGGATCACTCTGTTCGGTTTCCGATGACATCTGGGAAGGTTCAGACCCTTGATCAATGGATTCTGTTTCACTAACACCCCTTCTGCTCCCAGCAGCAGCAGCATCTGCAGCTCCTGCATCCGCACTACTAGGAGGCTGCTCTGTGGTACACAACTCACTGCCAGCCTGGTCTGATGGTGCTTCGCTTTGGGAATCTTGCAGGCTTTCACTGCCTGGTAACTGTGAGGATGGAAGCTCTGGGAGAGTCTCTTGCTGGTCATCAGTTGATGGCAAAGGAGCTTCAGAGGCTGAAACATTTCCATTCTCTGTAGGCCCTTGCATTACCTGATCTGATGAGTAACTTAAACCATTTCCTTCAACATTTCTTGTAGCACCATTAAGCATTACTAAACCACCATCGTCTTCCAAGGAAGACGGAAAACCCAAGTCTTGATGTAGCTCATGCTCCTCTTCATCTGAGTCAATGTGAAGCATAGCATTAAGTCTTGTGTCAGTAGGGAAGCTACTCCTCAGTTTTGGGGAGGCTCCACGTGGGCGCTCGCCACAGGCAGATGTCCCAGGTCTGGGATGATTATTGTGTTGTATCGCATCCAGATAGTCATTTAGTGAATCCTGGCGACCTCTGGTAGATGATGATCTTGAAGCAGTGGAGGTCAACTCATCCTGGTCCGTTTCCAGAGTTGTACTAGTCCTTAAAGGATGTCTTAGGATTGTTTCTCCAGAAGATTCTTCGAGGACTGGACCATTGGAACACACTGTGGATGTATCATGATGTCCTGCTGGCATGTCCTCATCATCAGAGGGGCTCCCTAAGTCCCCATTTACAGAGTTCACTCCTAGCAAAGTGCCAACTGTTTCTGGTGAAGCATCTGCAAAGACACAAAGACTGAGTGTGAAACATAACGCAACAACAGACATTCATTCTACTTTCTCTGCATCACAGAAGTGACGTGAAAAATACACATCCTTGAAGATGTTTACTTATTTCAATCAGACAACTAAGAGAAGAAAATACAACTAAAATGATGGAGACATGTACAGCAGTTTTAACAGCAGTTACAGAATTTTCTCTAAGTCTATACTATTTTGTAGGATATAGAAAATCTAAGAGGTGTGAAGAATGACTTTGAAGGACTTACATTTTGCTTTCAAAAGACAGAGCACTGCCAAGCAACTAACCAAACCGTCAGCAAAACCAGCCTCACAACCAAAGAAACAGTTTCCTACAGCATCTCTCTGATATCCAAAGGCGCAACTGACACAAAGCAGGTCACTGACACCAGTCACTACATCATTAGCAGCATGTAAACCACCATTTGATACCTCATGAGGAATCACAAATCATATACAGATATCAAATTCTATATACAAAGTATATTTTGAGTTAATGTACAGGAATTCCCACTTTAAAGAATGGGAATCCACTTAAGCAAAGTTCATGAGATATTAGGTATGCTGTGGTAATACGCATAAATGGGAAATGAAAGCAAATCAACTTCTTTGAGAGATGAGATGGTAACTCCCCACATGGAAATTAAACAGGCATAGAACTGAATAATCCAGCTAGAAGTATCTGTATATACCCGCAAGAAACTTAACAGTGAAGTCAGCGAACTCAAGTGCCTGACACAAACAGGACTGAAGACAGCAGCGGTTTTTAAGGGTGACAGAGAAAAAATGTTAATGAGATGCAGGTCTACCGGGCTACAAAAAAGGGCAAGATGGTAGTATCAAGTTAAAAGACAGAGCGATATCTCACTGTCAGAGAGATTATATTAAGTCTAATGTAGGAGAATTTAAGATCATAAACATGTAACAGCCACATATGATGTGATAAGCATGTAACTACCAGCCACATTCTACTGGTTGCCTTCAGAAAGGAAAAAAGGGAAATAAAAGAATTTCCTAATGGAAAAATGTATTCTCATAACCATAACATATTCTCAGCTCTGAGCAGGACTGAGTCCTGTCAAGGGGGGACTGCACGTACATTAGAGCAGGAGAGGAGAGCACAGGTGGAATCTAACCAGCAGCTACTTGTCTCAGCCAAAGGTGTTACAGAGAGAAAATGTTATGGTATGAAAATAAACAATGAAATTGATTACTCAATCTATCCCAAATGATAAGCAGATTCATTTAAAATCTATCTAAAAAAATAGGAACACAGTACAATAAACATTGGTCGGAATTACCATCTCCAAAGCAGTACCTGACAAATCTAAACTCCGAATCACACTAGAAAAAGAATCTATAATAGGGCACTGTACACAAATGAGAAAGCACATTATCACCGAAAATCCTAGAAACAGAAATACATAAACTCCATACAGCTATCTGGAGATCCAGATCACTGATAAATTCTCACCTTCATGAACAGAAGATGTGATTTCCACTTTGAATTGGAGATACCCACTCACATGATCAGCTGGAAGCCTTCTGCCAAGATTATAGCTGACAACCTGGTCTCTGCAAAAACAAAGATTTTTTTTTTTACAATTTTAATTGGGTTTATTTTTCCAGTATTTTGTATCAGGTGCTCTTACTAGGTAAGCACCAGCGTGACTGAAGATAACTTCTATTACAATCTTAAAATCAGCCACATACTCTGGCTTGTACGGAAAAGTACAAACACAAGCAATGGTGTAATATACCTTTAATTAACAGATAAAACAGCCTAACAAAACACTTTTGATCATTTCCAAATCCAGATTGTGCCCCAGCAACTCCTATACATCCCTAAACTTCTTCTTAAGTCCTAAAGAAATCCGACTGCAAAGGATCCCTTTCCCCTAAACTCCTCCTTCCCCCAACTCAAAATGTTTTAAAATTAACAAAACTTTTCATTTTTTAAAACCTTCCGCCCCCTTGTGGTTTTTACTATACACAAAATCCCCAGATAATTTCTTCACATTTTAGCTCTCATTCATTAAAGCATTTCCTGTAAAGATATTAAAGCCCAGATTTAACTTCTAATATGTTCTTAAGAGCTACTGAATTCAGTGGGACTAAGACTTGATTAAGCACTGTTATCAGCTTTAGATTTAGGATCAGATCCTAGGCTACACACTCTTATTAGGCACAGTCAGCACTCACACCCACAGCCCCACTCAGCACATCTGGGAGAGGAGGGGGCTGCTGAAGACCTCCATGGGAAATCATTGCTATTTATGCAAATAAATTTTTAGTGGTATGAAAACCTTTCCGTTATTGGGAGCACTCCTACTGCAATACGAGTGACAGACTAAAACAAATGCAAGGTCATTACTGAAATCAGGTGCAGCAGTTTGCATCCAAACATTAACTTTTAGCAAAAAGAAGTCCTGAGGGTACAATGTAAGGGAAAACATGTTCCCTGTGTCACTCTATGTGCCACAGTACATCCAGTGAGTATAGTGGTGTCTCCAGGATCTGTCACAGATTCATTGCCCTCCAATTACAATTCTCAGCAAGACCTGAGGTGTCCTCAGATTTCTGTTTGCAATTTCCACAGTTTTTACATAAGGTTTATAAAACTCTAGGCCATTTGGGAATACCATGACACAAATAATGTCTGCTCTGTATTCGGTTGAATAAATACTAGATGATTCTCATGCTCATTTATCACATTTTCATGAAGTTTAAAGCCACTTGCCCATTTTGTTAAGCCAACTTGTGAGCTACGTCAACAGGTAAAAGTGGGGCAGGACTTTAGTGCAGTCTGTCTAAAAATGGCTGGTTCTGGACTTCAGCTTTTCATTGATTATGGTTGATCATTAATACAGGGGAGAGTAAGTTAAGTATCTGGTGTACTGTAAGTCCTTGGACTTTGTTCATGTAATTTTTCAAGTTCTCATGTTAACCCAGTAGAGGATTTCAATTTTCCCTGACATTACCAAAATGGGGACGAAGAAAGTGAAGATGTTTTCTTTGCTTGGCCAAACACAAAAGAAAAGAGAATTAGCAGATGATTGTATGCTTGGTGCATTTCTACTTCACATCTATATTAGCCATTCCCTTCCTATACAAAACTTCTGGTGAAATGTTTGTCTTTACAATGTCTAGGAAAACGGAATTCTTTGACAACTGATTGGCATGCAAAAACTGTAAATGGACAAATAAATTACAGATTAGGAGGCAAAAATATTTTTAAGACAGTTTTAATGTCTGTTCTAACAGCACTATAGCAAGCACAAAGTGAATACTTACCCATATTCTTCTTATGTATTTATTATACAGCCCTTTCTTTCATAAAGAAATATATATGCTATACAGAACTAATATATGGAAAATAAAACAGGAAGCGTCTTCCAGAACACTAGTTTGAAAAAATACAGACAAGAACTGATGAACACAGCAAGTGGGAAATTTACAGACTTCACAGCACTAGGGATCCCAGAGCAGAAAAACATTTTGGGATTCAGCAAGGAAATGGATACGCTGAAGTAAGGTTTGAAACCAGTCTGTATCATAGTGCTATAGTTGAATGTCTAGCAGTGTGCAAATTTATTAGAAAAAGCTGCTTCGTCAAATTATTCACTGAAACTTAAAGATGAAACATTTCTTAGAAAACCTAGATTGCACTTACACCTGAACTGCTGTTGGATGCCACTACAAAACAAATGGACAGGATATTTTTTATTTTTTTTATTTTTTTTAATAAATTCTTATCAGAAGACATCAAAGTTTTAAGCTACTCTTACAATTTTATTCTTACTTTACTTACCATTGTAACCACCATTTTGGAAACTTAAGGCTGAAAATTGTTTTCAAATTGAATTTGATTTTCTCCATTAATGCAACTTGTTACTTTGATGGGAATATCTGTGAAAAAGGAGGCCAGTTGTTTACATCCTGCTTTTTGTGCAAAAGCCTGATGATACTGCCATTCCCTTAAACTTTCAGGGAAGAATATATGCATTTTATTTCACCATTATTCCACATGGGCCTCATCCAATGGCCTCTTAAAGTTAATGGAGAGACATTATCTTTAACAAACTTTGAGTTAGGACTTACACAAAACACATCTGAATAATTCAGTTCCTCCCACTGTTTTTCAAGAAATTATTTTTTCTCATTTGTCAAATGTAGTGTATATATGTAAAAAAATGTTAACGAAAGAATATACGCTAAAAATGCACACACTGTTGTACCTCTTGCAGACCTTCAGCCATTTGCTTCACGCCTGCGAGGTATCACAGTGTCTATTCACCAAGTTTCAGAGTCTTCTCCACAGATATGGTTGTATAAAGACCTTGTTGGATCATCCACTATAGTGTGCTCCCCTCCAGAAACGATCATGAAGTGTAAAACATCTCAGAAGTTTCTAAGTGACTTGTATCTTTATACCATTACCGTTAGCCATCAAAAAATAAACAGAATTTCTTTCAAATAGCATAACAAGTGAATTTGGAGTCCCATCAGTGCACTATTCACAGCAAAAGGCAATTTTAATTCTGTAGTACCACCTGCAGTTCTGGTCAATTAGCTGAACAGATCATAGATTCTCTGGTTATTAAACTGACAGTTAAAAATACTGAACTGTAAAAGAAGTGAGTCAATAAAATCTGCTCCTTCTAAAAAATTTGCACACAACCTGTATTATTGTGATAACACCTTGCTTCTTGACTAGTAGCTAGAGGGTAACGTTTTTTGTGTAAAGAAATTAAGATGAAAAATTATAGACACACACAGATACAAAACATGGGTACATGCAGTCAGAATAGGGTTACAAAAAGTGACATCTCCCAGTCAGGCAATAAGGCCATTAACATCTCTGCTAAATTTCTTACTACAAACACAACAGAAATTTGCTGATCTGTGCCAGTGAGCCAGAAAGGCTGCTCTGCACCAGTATCCCAGATGTCGAGTCTCTCTGATTAAGAGAAGTTAGTATTAAGAACGTATTAATTTACCCAATTGCATGTCTCTCCAGCAGTCTCTGAACTGGTATGGTTAACTTCCCAAGAAAGCGCTTGATGATCGGACGACTCTTGGCAAATTTGTCTTTAACCTCAATTTCCAGGACATCTGTTAGAAGTGCAACAAAAGAATATTTCTGGAAGGAAAGAACATATTTGACACCATATAAATACCCCTTTATTCAGAAATTATGTACATAATTACTATTAGCATGCAGAGAACTCCGAAAGCAATGACTGATGACAGCAGTTTCCATATTGCAAAATAACGTGAACATTATTATATTAAGCACTGTATTTTCACATATATAAACTGTCAGAAAACCCATACCCTTTTACTGTTGCTGCTCTGTCACTTCCACCTGAAGATGGCCAAAAGATTCAAAAGTGATACAGGGCAAATGTATAAGCCAGCATGCTGGCAGACACACATCTACACAGAGTGTGATAACAAATTCCCTTACGAAAGCAAGCTTAGGAACTGAAGATTTTTATTTTCCCTCTACATTTTAAGACACTTCAAATAAACAAACAAAAAAGTATGGAATAACACACACAAAAAAGCTGAGGTCATCTGGATATACTCTTGCCATATGCCATCTTTAAGAGCTTTGAGCAAATTGCAGCTTGTGTACAATGCCTAATATGCATTTGGCTAGATAGCTAAAGATGTATTGAACAAGGAACAAAAGAAGGAATAACTTCAGCTCAGTTGTAGACATTGGCTAAATACATTAAAAAACAGCAATTACATTGGGTTAGGAATAAAAACACTTTCTCATGCTGGGTAACTGTCAGAGCTGGGTTCCTTATGATAAACAGAACTTCAAAATTTGTCACTCGGTTTGCTATTAAATTGCAAATTAGTTTGCAAAAAGGGGTAGATGTAAAGTGAGATCAATTCTGCAGCATTAGGACAGCATATGTAATAGGATCATAAGCTGCTGTTGCTAGAGCATCGCTACAGGGAAGATAGAGCAGTTAAAGCAAGCTGATACAATAGGTGCATCAGTGAGCATTATCACTTTTCTAATAAGCTTCAAAACTAAGGAGAACTGGAGGAGAACAAAAGGGAAAAATGAGATTGTGTTTTCTTTCTATCTACGTGATAGATGGATGGACTGATAAAGAGTTGAAGAATCAATGTAGAGATTAGAATTCTAATTTTTTAAGATTTTAAGATTTCCACACATCTACAGTCCTTCCCACAATCAAGCACCCCAGAGCAGGCTAATTCTGTCCCTGCTGTGTTCTGCTTTACTGCTTGTTTGGTTTGATTATGTTTTGTGGGAACATTTTCCATAGCCCACTCAATTTTCCAGTCTTCCTAAAGAACATATTCATCAAACACAGTACAGGCAACTGTTCATCAAAAAAAAGGCACAGATAAGAACGCTGCTCACTGGTCCTGAAATGGTTACTGACTTGGGTCAGTATTTTCACCCTGTTTCCCACATAAACATTTATCTTCAAAGGCACAGCCTGGCTCCTCTGTGTCCAAAGACAGTTGTGGGTCTGAGTTCCTTCTCCAAGACCTGCACAGCTTACCCAACATAAACACATCTGCAAAACTGGGTTCTGCCAAACTGTGTTTTCTCAGCGCGCTTGCTGAGTGGTGCTGCAATGCCTCCTGGGTTTTCCTTCCTATAGCAGTGCATACAGAGAGGTTACAGCAAAGAGTATCCTCTCTGCCTGACAAAGCTCAGAGCTTGCAACCTGCTATGCACAATGAGAATATCATTTCCAAATGAACAGTCATTGCAATCACTGAGCATAAATGCTCACTTATTGCACCTTTTCTTAAGAGTCTTCTCACAACATATAATCCATTTTAACTAATTTATTTTTGCAAATTCAAGAAATCTACAGGCCTGTTGAGTGAGTTCTGCTCTTGTTGGCAGAGAAGGGAATAAAAACCTCATAGTAGTGGAGCTTAAATATGCAGATGATAGCTGTTTCTATCCAACAACAGGGTTGCTAAAATTACTACAATTTCTATGTCAGTTTAAATAACTAGCTGCAAAATAAGCTCACAGCCTTCAGAGAGTAAGGACTAATGCATAAAGAGAAAATACAAGCCTGGTACACTGCATCAGCTGGCAGACAGTTCTCAAAAGGGACATATTACCTCTCTGTGCCAAACAGGATTAGTTGTGTTACTGATGATGGTCGACCTTCTTTCCTGGCCATGATGAGCAAATGTAGGAAATGTATTTTTCTTGCCTGGCTGAATGGACATCTTTAGATAAGGGTCAGGGTTGAAGAACATGCCTTTTTTAAGTCCAACTGCTCTAACATCTATAAAGCAAAAGAAGAAGGAAGGAAAAAGGAACTAAGTAAATTAAAGCTAGTTCACAAAGTAGCACATTCCTAAAATATTACCCAGGAAATCAATTCCCCATAAACTACTAAGTAAAGCAACTTAAAATTACTCATACATTAACTGGATCCAATGCACAGAAGACAGTTAAAGCAGGAAGTCAAGTGTTTTCCCAAGAGAATATTAGGAGGAAAGGTTTCAACATCCTCATTTACATTTACATTTTAGCCTACAGTCACTTGTAAAAGAAAAAGCATGAACTTGTAACTCACCTACAAATGTTTTTCGCAGTACGTAAGGGATTTCACTCTCAGAAAGAAAAAAGAAAAGCCACAAAAAAACACATCACACCAGTATTTTCTGTGTTTCTGAGTAAGGGGAAGAGGCTAAGATGAAAAACTGTAGGGGAGGTGATGTAGTGAACTAACACCATCCCAAAGTTGAGACTTTGATAAACATAACTTCAAATACTCATTATCAAGATTGCTCTGGACTATAATGCACACTTTTCCCAACTTAGAAGACATCCTATCTCACATAAAAGGAGGCAAAGTTTTATGGAAATGCTTCTTTCTTCCTAGGGAAACCTCAGCCCTTATGACTTGCAACAATAAATAATTTCCTCAGGTGCATATCCTCAATCCTAAGGACTTAAGCAACAGCACAAGCCCCAGCAAGAATAAATAGAAAAAGGTATTTTTAAATATAATACTATATTTTAAATTTATCCCTAAAATATTTCTCTGTTTACATTTGCTGAAGCACAAGATATTTGCTTTTTCCCATTAGGTACTTCAATATGCTGCATGCAGTCTTCATGACTCTAATGTGACTGGCACATACATACTTAGGTGAGCAGTTTATATGCAGCCAAAATTCGCTGCACCGAAATGAAATGCCACACCTGTGGATTCAGTAAAGAAAAAAAAAAATCTCCTACCCAATGTTCAAAATTAAGCCACAGGGTAGAAATACCATGAAACAAGGGGTAAAAGAAAATGTTCCAGGAAACACATTATAGACCTTTGAATGAATACACCTTTCCAAATTAATTTAGAAGACTCCTCAGGCTGAGTCACAACCTTCCATTAAACATAATAGGTTTTTCAGAATTCACAAAACACTTCTTTTTATAGCACCCTATGGGACCTATCAGCTCTCTCCCAGATAACAGCTGAAAGACCACTTCAAAAAGCAGGGTTTTTTTTCTGCTCTACCTCTAAATATTTTCAATCATCAGCTCTTCAAGATGCAAAACCACATTTTTTGGTTCTTTGCTCAAGCTGAACATGCTTTAGCCTCACACAAGACTTGCCATGGAATAACATGCTAATGAAAAAAAGTGAAACTGCTACACTGTACCCCTACATCTATTTTGCTGTGGTGACAGTTTAACTCTGTTACAATTAAAGATTTTTTTCCTTTCTAAACCACCAATTGCAGCCATTGCTTTTTTACTACTTTAAAGAAATGGAACCAGCTTTCATTTTATTTAGAGGCTAAGTTTTCCACTCCTCAATCTGAGAGGAAGCGTCTCTTGTGCAAAATGGAAATTTTGCAAATTTTTCATGCTGGGATTCATCAAATTGATATCTTTAACTCCTGGAGATTCATGATTCTGGCTTGTTTTCAACAAACAGAAGTTCTAAAGAAACCACATCCTTCAAGCCACTAGAGTGTGCTCCTACAGAGGCTAATAAACAAAAGTGTTCTATCTTTGATGCTATTTAAACAGTGATTTTTTTTTTTTTGTAACAATAATTTGTCAGACAGAGTAGCATTGGTTTTTACCTGATAAGGTAAAGCTGACTAATTTCCTAGAGTGCTGGGCTCCAGAAGCACCTCCATCCACACCTTCTACTCCCATCTGAAGAGGAGAAAAAAAAATACATATACCACAGAAGTTTTCATTTGCTTTGTAAATGCTTGAGAATGACAAGGCAATTATGAAGTAGTACACTGGGGAAGAATTCGACCAACTACTGCCGATTACCACAGACAGACAAAGCTACAGCTTTTGTTTCTAGGAAAATATATACTGTTTAAGCCACAGTGCTAATAAACTAATACCTGGGATCTTCCGAACGGAACATGTATAGGCTAATACATATGCAGACACTATTAACTAGAGAAAAGAAGTCTGTATTTTCTTACAGGTTGCTCTTTTGTAAAATAAAATCAACAGAATGGACTGGTGTTACATACCACAGCACTGAGCTGGCCAGTGACAGCATGTGTAACTTTTGTCACTTTCCACAAATAGATAATTTACTGTGCAACAAAAAAAGCAAAAAGATCAAAGAGAGACTAATAAAAGTCTTCAGATCTATGAACAAAAGCTCCTTTTGAACAGAAAATTATATCAGATATCCAAATATGAATGTGGTCTAAAAGCTTACGCTTCACAGATTTTCAGGTTTCATTTCTACTGAAATCCCTCCGTAGATAAAGCACTACTTCAAAATAAGAGTTTCTCATGCATTAATGTCTTATTAATGTTTAGCTCTTTCAGCTAGCAGAAGAATTTTTCTTGCAAGACACAGATGTGCATCCAGCTGAACAATCTATCACAAAGACATCAAGTGAAATAGTTCTCCAGATAGGCACTGCACGTACTCCCAGGCAGAAAAGGTGACACAGACTGATGAGAAAACTTCAACCAAACACGGCACTGGGGATTACTACTAGTGATAGAACTGGAAGTCATCTGATCTACTGAATGATAAGATGAATAAAATAAATAAGATGAATAAAACCTCACACACCTATGTGTATAGATGAAGTATGTAAAGCACTTTCAGAGAAGCTGAACAGTTGTTTGCAGTTACCGGATTGGTAACTGGATTGGAATAGCTTCGAGGAACCTGCTTTGCATTAACCAAAAACATAATAATTCCTCTTCATACTGCATTAAACTACTTAATGTCATTAGCTTTCAAATACTTGCCATGATGATCAGTAAGCACATTGGAATTTCATCAGAATTAGCTAACACAGAATTTCTCGCATTGCAAAACTCTAATAGTTTGTACATTACAAACAGTCAAACCAAGTGATGATGTTGATGCCCAACATCCCCATGGGCCTCAGTGGCCTTGTGTGGGAACACACTATGCCAGTAAGTGCTGCTGCTCACCAACCAGCCCATCCCTTTCCCTTTCTGGGAATTTTCCTTCACAATGCAACCCCCTTCTCAGGGTAAGACATTTCTCACTAGGGTACTCCAAACTATCCTTTTCCCACTAAGCATGACATCATTATGCCAGTGACTTTATATGGATGCATAAGCAGTGACAGCTGGTAGTCACGTTATGAGGGCACCAAAAGCAATGGGTTAACTCCAGTTGGATCACTGTCCTTTCATCTACAGATGGATTTCCTGGAAGCAGTAAGGGGCACATCCATCTGGGAAGGTGACGCTGCCCAGGCAAGGCCAGAGGAACACTATGTGTTTCAGAGTACTCTCTTGGGCTTATCCTAACATTTATTGCTTTCTTGTTAAAAACATTGTTTTACAACAAAAAGGCCTTTGTTTACAATGCTAATCATTAGGAAATAGGGCTTGCACACAATTCAGCTATAATAAAAAGAATTGCAACAGTGTTCCCTAGCAGTTCCATGGTTTCACTATATACCCTTTTCCTCTTCTATTTTTTTTCAGTTTTTCTGTGCTAAGTACAAAACTTCACCCTAGCACACACGCTTAGATTTTTGCACTACAAAGGCTCTCTCATTGGTGTAACACTGTTTCTCAATGCTGCATCATCCCTTGCATTTCCAGTGGTTTAAATGAACACAACAGAATTTTAGTTCGCTTATTCAAAAATAAGGTGGACTGAAATGCCACTGGTGTGATGTGCCATCAACACGAGGAAAACCAGAAACACATCTCCCACTCAACCATGTAATGCAAAAACACAGAATGATCCAAGCAAACGGGTAACGTATAGCTTAAAATCAGAGAGTGGGCACGCTGTGACGTCCCATCGCTTCCACAAACAGTATTTCTGTAGCAAGACACAACCAGTGCCAAGAGAACAAAGAATTCTCTACCACACAGTGCTTAAGCTCAACACTGAAAGCATGAAAATAGTGTGAGGTACTAACATATAACAATAGGTATGCTTTTGTATAACGAACGCAATATGATATTTTTAGGAAGTCTCAGCTGTCATATGACATCCTCATCAGGGAAACTGAGAGCTCACTATTACTGGAAGTCTGTAGTGGTAGTGAAAACAAATATTTACATGGAATTACATAGCAGGAGTGTAAATTCTGCAGAACCCAGGACCCTGGTTACCTTTCAAAGGAACAAAATTTAAATAGTAACAACCAGTTAACTTCTCAGACTGACCAATAACTCTGAAAGACAGCTCTTCAGGTAGCTTGCAAATAAATAAATGCGTACTCAAAGTCAGAAGTGCAACAAATGTAAAAAAACAGGTGGCTAGTACAACAAAGCCGAGAAAACACACAAGTTCAAAGAGTTCCTCCAGCCAACATGATCATTCTGCTTCTCAATAACAATATAGTGCAGCACACTGTCCATTTTAAGGGTTACTCTGAGATACATTTTTCTTTGTTCAAAGTCAGGCTGCCTTACAGTCTGTGGTTTATAAATTGATATTAAAGACAGTGGCTGACAAGCTTATTAACTGTAACACATTTTCTCCTGTAAAATATCAAGACTTGATGTGCCTGCTGCGAAATTATATTATTCATAGCCAGATCTGACAAAGACCTGACAATTAAATGACACTATCAGATAGGTCTGTAATTCTAACAAAAAGGAAAAAACCCACTTGCTATAATGATGTATAAAATCTAGCGCTGCACACACGATATCATATAGCCATAAAATGTACTTAAATATAATACACAATGCTGGAAAGCGCAGGATCAGAATAAAAGCCACTCAATCTGAATAATCTGTGCTCTACAGTATCTTCAGCCTTGTAGTTGTCGAGACAACATCCTGACAGATGTGCACTTAAACATAATATTTGTCAGCTAGTATCAGTGAATCAAATGTGCTGCGAAACTTCATGTCAACTGAAGAACTAGCCTGTTAGATAAGCTACTTCCATTAAAAGCACCTGCACACAAGTTTGGAAGGCTCTTCTTCCAATACATATTTAAACAGCTAAAAAACCCCTCTAAAAATATTAGTATTTCAAAATAATAAGTCTCATAATGAGAGCATAGGGAGGCAGCAATAATTCTCAATAGTCAGACAGTTATCCAATTTTCAACACTCAGATAACCCCTAATAATTTTTGCAAGAGCAGAGTTGTGTCCAGTCTCATTTTTATACTAGAAATTGCTATCTCATCAACAATTTCATTTTTAATATTAACAAATAGTAATAAAAAATTGAGACTTTTAATAAAGATTCAGTTTCAGTTAGATAACCAGTGTGAAAAATTTCTACTGAGGTGTTACATTACAGCAAACTGTAATCCATAAAATTGAAAGCAGGCAAAAAATCAACCTCGATGTAAAAGATTTCAGCTGAGCTCAGTGATTTTAATATTGTTTTGCCATGAAAAATATAAAACCAAGAAAAGGACTTCCCAATTTTAATTATTTTTATCAGGCAAATATAGTTTTTTGCAAAAATTGCAGCTAATGGTCAATCTAGGAAAAATATTGATAGGTTTCTCTGACAGCTAATATGATCATTTGATAAAAATATCATGAACAAATGGGCTAAACTTACCATCACAGCAGGATTTTTCACAGTGATACATGGAGTAGTAGCTCGGAGGGCTCCACTAACCCCATGGTAGTATTTAAAACAGATTTTTATTTCAGCTGGAAAACAAAACAAAAAACACATGAAACCCTTCTTAGCTGACACGACGCAAAAGAGAGACAAGGAAAGGAACATGTGCATACAGGGAGTCATTCACGAAGTCTGAGTTTAGGTAGCTCCCTGACACATCTTCCTTATAAAAGCACACAATAACTGTAACTGAAATATATTTTCTGTCAACCTGCAGAAAATCAGAAAGTTGTCTCAAATAAAGTCTTTCGCTAAAGAGCTACCTTTTTTTTTAATTGTTGATTTTAACTATATTCCTACTCAGTCAGTAAAAACAACAGCTCATTTTTTCAAGCTCTTACAGTGAGGTGTCCATGGTCACCACTGGGTAAGAAATGTCTAAGTATTCCCAAGACGTAATTCACATGAAGCCTCTTATGTTACGTATGGGTTCAGAGCAAAGGAAACGGAGATCGGTACTGATCTCTGAAGATTTTATGTTCATTTCAACATGACAGAGTTAATATGAATTATTATTTTTCAGGAGATTTTTAAATTGCAAATCAAGAAATAATTAGATATGGTTTATTCTAAAATCGTATTAATCATATGAAAATGGGACGTGTCTCCACAGCCTTACATACAGAGGTGGTACTAAAGGTATTCTATCTTGTCCATCTATGAAATAATTGAAGCCATGTCTTTTTTTGCCTCTCATACAGAAAGTAACATTTTTTGATGAATGCATTAACATATATTATGTTGACATGATAATTTAAACAGTGGCATCCTTTTCAGGCAGCTTGAACAGTTTGATGTTCGTTTTTCTTTTTTTTTCATATGGAAGCAACAATTCTCAAATGTGCTACCTACCCCAATATGAATTGCGATAGGAGGGTGAACAGCCTTGAACAGCAGCAGTGGCCAGGCCACATAGCCTCAGGCTAGGGCACAGAGAATAGAAAGTCTACAAGTGTCCCACCTCACAGCGAAAACCTGGATTATGGAAAAACAGGTAGAGACTCAGGGTGTATTTTCCTGGATTATACTACAACCCCATTCATTGTAAGGTAACTGTGCTTTTTGCTTTGAATTGATTCTTGCAAGATGGAGGAGAAAAGAAATCATTAGATCATGTATTCTGATCATTGCTGCCCCCTCTCCTCTTCACAAAACGAATGTTGACTTATGGACTCCAGAACTATACATAGGAACCCAGCATCACCTTCACCAAAATTGAATGCAAGGGCAGGGTTGGGGTTGTACAAGAAGTTTCTCTGCTTACACATCTAAGAAATGCATTGCAGGTCCTTGTCACAGGTTACACAGCAAGTTGCTGTTGAGATTAGAACCCAAAGCCTCCATGCCTTTCATTCTCAAGTCAGCAATATCAGAATTAATTTTATTTGGCTGTGCCTAGCTTGCTAAATCATCCTGTATGGATCTTCAATTGCTTTTATCCATTCCACTAATTCTCATATCGTCCACAAATGAAACCAGTAGGAAACCGGGATTCCAAACCACTGATGAGAATGTTATAAAGCACTGCATGTTTCATTAACTCCTGCAGGTCATCACTAACAAGATTTTGCTTTGTGTGTAACCTGTCAAATCTTTTACTATTATTATGCCAATCCAAAAATACCCTTGATCCCATGGTAAAATAAGAGAATAAATAGAAACAACCCGAGGATGAGACAAAATAACTGTGAAACAGAAGTTCTGAAAGTTTGGATCCTGCACAAGCCCTACAGGTGTTCTGGCATTCTGGTTGGAGTGGAGATGCAAGAATGGCCGACCATAGTAGAAAGTTATTAATATGCTGTTCAGTAGTGTACTCTTGAAAGCTCATTCTGTATAAGCGGGATCCATCATTCAGTGATCTGTTTTCAGCAATACTTCAACAAGAAATTAAGAACAGAGCATGTGGTTATCTCCCCTTTGTGTGTTAGGATCTTCTGCTACTTAACAAGGAAAAAAAAACTTAACTAATTCTGCATCTTATACATTCACTACTATTTCAATATAATGAGCTACAAGAAAGGGTTACTGAGACATTTGCCACTAAGATGACTCTTGTCAGACTCTGGAAGCAGTTGCATGACACATACCTGAAGGAAGCTTCAAGCACTTTATATTGGAACACAGGAAAGGTGAACATTGGACCATGTTTCTAGCCCCACTGAATAAAGCTTTGTTTGCTAAACTGCATTTACTGTAAACAAAAATACTGTGTTTTACTCAAGCCTGTGTTGTTCCTCTGCATTCTTCCAACCCAGCTGAACAGCTATAATTGATCCTGTGGGGCTTTCCCTTTCTGGAACAATCTCTCCATTTTCCTTCTCCGTGGGGATTCCTTCACCTTCTATGTGAGGTTGATGAGGATTTACTTCTGGGTACAGACATTGCCATAGACAGGCACAAATTAAAGCAGCCAGTTCAGACTGACCATAGGATGTGCAAGGAAGCTTCAGCAGTTCAGCAGTTAAACTCTGACTGGGTTTAACAATATGTCAGTAGTTCTAAAATACAAAACTGCAATGTTTTGTATAAGGTTTTGAGCCATACAGCATGATTCCTTGAGGGCTGGATATTTCATTACTGCAAGATAAAATATCCACTTATCCTACTCAGAAGGATCAGAAATCCATCCTGCAAGCCTGCTCAGCCGAAAAGGATTATTATTTATTTTTAAATTTACTGAAGTTATAGGTCAACGTTTATTTACTATCTTGCTCCCTGAACAAAGAGGAGGCACCTCAGAACTACCCTTCACAGGAAAGTGCCTGGCTGACAGTGCCTCCAGGGACTTAGAAGGTGGAGGAGCTGCTGGTCCCACATCTTCCTCCTCACAGCTGACTTCACACACAGTCAAAACACGCTCTGTTTACCACAAGCTTTATAGCAAAATTCAAAAAGGATTTCTAATCACTTACAAAGGTTTATTAGACATAAAACTCATGGGTCAGGACCTGCAGGTTCTTCCTAAATTCAGGAATTCTGTTGACCTACCAACAATACTTACATCCAAGTGGACATACAAAAATTTCTGGCTCACATAGAATTGGACTCTCAGATCTTGCAAACGTTGGCAGGATTTATACCAAATGCCAGACTCTCCACATCGTAAAATATATATTTTAAGCAACAAGGACTTGAGCATCTCTTAATCACAGGATGAAAGTATTATGACTACATGAGAGCACAGTAAAACAAGGAACTATTTCACCCAGACTTCCACTTTCTACCTACATCACTCGGCTTTATTGCAACTCAAATTTTATTTTTCAGAGTTTCTGGAGCCGGTGTTTACTCAGTCTGTTGTCACTGACCTTCTCTCAAATCATCACTTCTGAAAAAAGCTAGCAATGGAAAGGTTATCATCTGCTGCTTCTATCCACAATAATAACACGATGGTGGACAGAAGTTTGTTATATATTATCACTACACTGACATGTACGTTCCCCAAAAGGCTGAAATACAATACTATGACCTTTGAACCTTCAGATTCCTTTCTCTCAGGTTCATTATATAAAAATGTAGGAATTAACGAAGTTTGTTATATATTATCACTATACGGACATGTACGTTCCCCAAAAGGCTGAAATACAATACCATGAGCTTTGGACCTTCAGATTCCTTTCTCTCAGTTTCTTTATATAAAAATGTTGGAATTAACAAAGTTTTCTGGGACGCATGCATTGACACTTGGATTTCAAAAGAACTCCTGCATGAAATCATAGCATTGTACTTCCCTCTATGGACCATACAGTCTTGCCTCTTCAATAATAAAGAGATCATAGCCGGCTTTTAAAAGATCACTAATTCCCTGAAGTCCCCCAGTTTAACTACATTTTTACTGCTTTTAACACTTCAACTTTGCCCATCAAAAAAATTGTTTTAGCATAGAAAGATATTCAGAATACATAAACTTGGAATACATAAATACATGAACATAATGTAGAAGTGTTCTTCCCAGGAGAGTGATAATTCAGGAAAACAAACGTGTTTGTTGTAAGAACAGTTTGCTCCAGATATACCCTGGTCAAATGAAACACCTACATTAGAGGTAAAATCACCCCACACTCCAATGAGAAGGGATGTGCAGAGACACCTGCAGAAGACAAGTCAAATCCTATTTGGGTTGTTAGTCTCTGAAGGTAAGCAGTGCTCCGGGTTAACTGTGTGGAACCTGCACAACAGCTAACACTGTCTGGACATCGCAGCCAGCTGCCAGAAGTTACTTGGGCTGAATCCACGGCTCTCTGGAGATGTAAGCATACGCTCTCCAACATTCAGTGAGGAATAAGCTGACAGCACATAAACTGGTCTGAAAAATATGACAGCGTGTTCCATGAAACTTGTTTAAGAAAACTTTGCCACTAGAAGAAATTAAGTCACTCATATTCAGGCTCTACAAAACTATAAAGGAAGAAAGGAAAAAGGCACTGGGTTAAACCCCATTTTTTCCCAGTTGAATCCAAACAGGCAACTGCAGGAATTTAGAAGTGCTGTGCATGTTCTGCCAGTTGAATTTCTTTTCCTTAGCATGACAGTTCAGTGAACACAAGCTTTGTGTTTGGACATATAGCATTCTATTCCCTGTATCACTCTCACCATGTACCTTTTTGATTACTTCCTACTGGGAACAGCACAGCATAGCCAACAGCAGCAGAACATGAGTGCCAAAGCTGGCTGCTTCTGGGTACCTGCCATCTCCCTCAGCGGGTATCACAGATTTTATAGAAGGAATGATAAAACCCCCACCCCAACTTAGAAAATTATTTAAATAGACCTACAGAAAGCTGTATAAATAAAGTAGGATCAGTAACAGAAAATGTTTATGTCCCAGTGATGTCTCTTCATCTAACCTGCTTCAAAGAAAAGTGCTCGGACAAATGGTTGTTGAGATAACTGAGCCTTCTGATCCCTGCCAGCCCCACTCACTTTGCTCTCAGTCTGAGACAGTCTTATTTACAGTCATGAGCACTGTCTATTACATTCCAGTTTGGCAAAGCATGTAATTATAATCTAACCTTTAAAACAAAACTCTGGGGGTATTATGTGCTTAAGGAAGTCAACAAGGCTTGCCACAAGCGTAAAAAATACAAGACCTGATCCTCAGTTATTTGTTATACTCAGAAATAGCTGTTAAGAGACAACAGATATAAATAACAGAAGAATAACAGAAGTATTTCTAACTCAGTGATATAAATAGGGTGGGGACAATAATCATGACTCCCCAGACAGACCACTGAAAGGGACTGGTTGCAGGGAGCTACACAGACAAGTTTTCCAGGCTCAGAACAATTCTGTGTGAGAAAAACATGACCTTAATAGAATTGAATTTAAATGGTCAAAAAAACACAAAGACTGGATACAAGTAATGAATTATGTTGATAGAACATTCATTAATATTGACCATCTTGGTCAAAAACACTAAAAAAACTAAAAACTGTGCTCATATCTCTAGGAACAACAACTCTTTGCTAAAGCAGCCTTTAAAAGCTACAACCACATCAAGTTCAGTTATTAAACTGATTTTTTTTTCCTGCAATATATATTAGCTTTCTTAACAAAAAGAGTCTGTTCTGCTGGCTACAAACATGGCAGTTTTTTGTAAAACTTATAATTTCACAGAAACAGAGACTGAACAGAGAACTCCAAACAAAATCTCACTTGGAACATGACACCAGTGTCACACACAGATATACATCAATATGTCTTTTAAACTATACCTCATAGTCCACTCATACCACAAATCCGAGATTCTGAGTACAAAACAGAAAACATCTGTGAAGTCACTGCATCTGAGTAACACAGTGCAGCACCAGAAGTAATGTAACCACAAACATCTCAAGGGCAATTTGGAAATGACTGATGTGACAAGACTGGCAGCCTCTGGATGAATCCCAGCAGCTGCCAATATGGATTACTGCTCAAGACAAAGCCACAGCACTGGTAAAGAAAATACATGCCAATCAAAATATTCTATTCTACTCATAGAATGACTAGGACATCAACTGACACAAATAACAACAAAGACATTACACTACAGGTAAAGTAAGTGAAGGTTTTTCTTGTGAATACTGTAATTAATACTTACGGGACGAAGACTGTAACTTATAAATACACATCCAATCAAAGGAAGCTCAAAGGAAGCTCAAACCAGGCAGCACAAAGATAAGAGACTCAACTATGAACACATGATGATCCATACTGCTGAACAGTGACCTTGCACCCCTGACACAGGAGGAAGGGTTGGCTGCGTGGGCACAAGCCACGCTGTATCACTTGCTCCCAGCAGCACAAAACAACCCCTGGCCTGTTTTTTCTTCTAGAGTATGTAAAGATTTTAACTTCTGGGGATTTTGTGAATGGAAATGCATAAGCACCGGTTACCCGTTGTGTGACAGTGACTGAAATACATCAAATCTCCATCCCATGGCACCTCTGACATGACCTGTTTTTCTTCATATTGCAGAAAATCGACTTAGAACCTGCAGTTTATAAATGAGTAGCAGCTTTTGTGAACTCATCTTTATAAAACTCAAGCTTCCATGCAGATGCTTTTTCTATCACCAGCCTTTCCATGGATCATTTCACTCCATCTTTCTGCTAGCTCTTTTCTGGAGAACAATAGAAAAAGGAACACCATCATCTCTGTTTCACCACAATGCTCCAAAGGGAGACCCTACCACCCCAAGCTCACAGACTGCTACACCCAGAAAAACACTCAGCCATCTAAAATCACTCCTGGGACAATTGCAGCCACTGTTACAGAGACTAAAGGTCCTGATGTACTTAAGGACCTGAACAGTCTGATGTCCTGCTAAATACCTGATAAAAAACAGGAAAGCATTAAGCTGTGTTGCACCTTCACACTACTGCCACTTGTTTAGAATTATACCCCTTGAGCTTGTTCTTTCCTTTTACAGGAGAAGGATGAAAACTGCTCGTAGAGCTGTGGCCACATTTAACAATCCTTCTGTAGTTTAAAATGCAAACACCTTGAGGGAGCCATCTAGTGAATCATTGTTTACCTTCCCCCATATTTCAGCAAGCCTCAGAGCAGGGTATTTTAAAGCCACCTCTACTATGTGAGTAAGGAAATATCTCAGGCACCTGGATGCTCAAATTCACCTTCTTGAATCTCTAAAATGACAGAATTCCCTTTCGTGTTTCATGGCACTTTGGCTCTTTAACCAGGGAAAAGAAAGAGGAGCACTTGCCTCCACACTGGTTGGCTCTGCAGTTCAGAGCCACTCACTTTGTCTTGAGGTGACAGCTTAAGGACAGCAGCTGTTTGCGTTGGTGAGCTTCGTATTTTATTTTCTTTTTGCATATTTCTCCCCCCACTCCTCATCCTCAGCCACTCCCCTCAGAGGCTGTTTATATTTCTGGAATAGATTAAATTCATTTCTCATTATTTCACTGATGATTCCCTTCTCAGGGTAGAATCTACAGAACTTCTTGCGATGCTTTTTGTCTAAAGAAAGCAAGAGTTTTCTTTGATTATCCTTGTTTTGCTAATATTGCATGCTTTGGGGGAAATTAATCTCTGGTTTTAGTATGAAGATGAGGACACTCTCCTCATCCTTCTTTCTGCAGGTTGCTTGATCTGAATAGAATAGATGGCAAACTATGCCTTTACATGTGACATGCTTGGGAAACTAGAGATACTGAATCCATAGGAAGGGATTTTAAGAAAAATAAATGGAATGACTGGAAAATTGAGTTACAAGACTGCAGACATACAGTAATGCACAATTCGGGAAAAATGCTAATCCAAGACCTACCTTTAAATGTAAGCATAAATTCCACAGACCACAGTGAAACTATTAATAAGGTCATGAATGCTCATGAAAAAAAGCTTCCCAAGTTAATGCATAAGATGTTTTTCTTAAAAGATACTAATCTGAGGACTCCCACTGATTAGCATTAGTGCAATTAATATGGAAATACTCCTTCTGCATAAGATTTGTTTGCATATGGCTCATTAGCAATGCTATCATCCTCTGCACTTCACCCTACAGAGAGGCTACATTACTGGTGAAAAGATACATAATTTCTCTAAGCTCTGATACTGCCAGGGAAAAAACCACAACCTAAGTTTTTGGGATAATGTGCACACTGACTGATCTCAACTCATCACTCTACATATTAGTAACTTCCATTCCTTTTCTTGCCAAAAAGGCAGACAACTTTTGGCTGGTTTTGACTGTAAATCATAAAGGATTATTGTCACTATTTAGCATATCTCTGTTATAAAGCATCATCAGTCCTCATTGACAAAGCCTGGTTCAAGGCTTCTCAGGCTTGCAGCAAACATCCCCCTTCTTTCCTTGTGTACAGGTAGAGCAAGGAGCCTGCCAATCTTATAGGTAGAGCAGTATAAAAGCAGTGGCAATGAAGCATTGCCTGTGCTCCAAACATAAAACAACTCTGAGCCAGAAAACTCTATAGTACGTAAGTCCAGCTGCAATTCAATTATACCATCAGTCTGCTGGAGCTTCTAGAAATCAGAGCATGAGAAATAGCAGACAGCTACAAAGATGGTTGGGATGAAGAAAAAAAAATACCTTTGAGAAGCACCTGAAGGAGCTTGCCTTGTTTAGCCCGATGAGAGGAGGATGAAGTAAGGCAAATATTATAAATTCAACTCTTTCCAGTTTTTTTAGAAGTTTTAAAAAGTGGTAATGGCACCAAACAAGCTTTGGCCATTCAGATCGGATGCCAGAGAAATCTTTTTAGCAGGAGCAATACATCGGCACTGGAAAATACTACAGCATCTGAGAAATCTCTTTCCCTGAAGGTCTTCAAGGCTATGCTTTACAAACCACAGGTGACCAGCTTCAGTGTCGGTCCCACTTAGAGCAGGATGTTGAATACAACCAGCATTTCTAAGCTGTAGCTGGGTTTAGATTAATCCACATATACATTTTGTCCGTGCTGGTACCCCTCTTATTGGAACTACTGCTTCAAAAATACAGGGACATTGCTGCTGAATATGGGATTGTTGTCCAGTTGGTCCTTTCACTCCTCGACAAGCACTATCAAATTGCTAATGGTCTGCTGCATATCACTATCATGAGGAATAAATATGATGTGCCACTAATACCGTGACATCTACCTCACATCTTCTGCCTATTAGTAAAGATACTTCTAAACGGAAGGAATCTAGAACTGCAGAGGTCTTTCCAAAATTTGGAAAATAATGATAGATTAAGGCATCAGAGAAACTTTAACTCCAATAATCGGGCACAAATTTACTGAAGATGTTAGCCTCTCTCTCTTGCTTTCTTGCTGTGACAGTGGCATCACATGCAGCGCTACACTGAAAGTACAAATTCTATCAGCACCACAGCAGAGAAAGAAGTTAAGATGTGTTCATCTCTGTGGCTCGCACAGGCTGGGCAGTGTCCCTGTCGGCAGAGTATGGTAAGAACTCTACCAGTACTGCTCTTCCCACACCCAGCCTGGTGCTGCATGGTGGAGGCAACTCCCGTGTTGTTGTCCCAAAGTGCACAGCCACCTGCTGTGTTTGCCTGAGCTGTCATTTAGTGATCTGTAGAAGAAAAAGCAAAAAAGAGCAGCTGCCTGTAGTTGCATTGGAGTAGCTTTTCCCCCTGCAAGCTAAAAGAAAAAGCCTTGCTCAGCAAACATGGTTACACATCTGTGGAGCCTTCCAGTTAAAAAGCAGAATAAGAAATTCAGTTAAGTGTTTAAAAGCAAATTTTTCCCTCTCACTACAAATACAAGTGTCCTGGTGGTGTATTTACCTGCCAGACTATGCACTATAGCAATACAGGTTCGTAAGCATTTGTTTTTTATAATTCTCAGCTTGTCTCTTGCTCCTTGTGTGGCAGCAGCACTGTTCTTTGGTAAAGCTAAGCAGAACTAAAGAACATGTATCCTGCACTCTTTGTATCAGTCAGTTGCAAAGTGCAGGCAGTTGCCAAGTGCAAGGTCAGTTGCGGCTGATTTTAAGTCAAAACTGTTAGTTCTTGAAGCATCAGCCCAGGTCACTCACATGAAAACCAAATGTTGTTCAAGGGTCTCATCCCCATACATTACAGCACCACACACCACCAGCTAAAGATATAAATATCCTTGAAGTCACACTGCCCATATTGGCAACAATACTGATAGAGTGCACACACAAGGAAACTGAGACAATGAATCCCTCTAACATACGTTTTAATCTGCTCTAATATACTGCTCTCTTTGGCACCAGAAAAGTTAATTATCTTGATCCATATCATTTTCTTGATCTTCATCTTCATTTCAATGATGTTTCCTGTAATTGAGTTTAATTTCATCCTATTAAAGCTTTTTTTTTTTCTTCTTGTTAAAAAAAATGTGCTGTGTAATGCACAGCGGAACTTGGCAGGATTCAATGATGAGTTCTAGAAGTAAGAAGTTTTAACAATTATTTATGGCACAAAGGACACACCATCTCTTGAAATATATGTATTGCTGTTACATCACTTAATGAGAAGAAAAATTTCTGCCAAGACCTACAGTTAGCAGCACTGCAGTGTACAGTGAAGTAATAGAGTGGGAGCATATTTCTTTTAAATGCATGAAGGAAGACTTGTTGCTGTGAGGCTAAACAGGTGGTAGAACAACTCGCAGCTCTTTTGGGACTGATTGTCACTTTGATGCTTGGCAATTTTGGAGTTTTCAGCAAGCTCAGACACAACATCCTCAGATTAGAACATCAGTTTCTTTAGGGGATCATAGACGTTAGATGGTAAGATGGCCCATTTGCATTGAAACGAAAAAATAAAATAAAAGGAAAACAAACAAACAAAAAGTCACACAGCAGAGTGGCTTAGCTTCCTATAAACCTGGCTGCCTAAAGGAATGGCATAGCTCTCCGATTTGAAGCTTGGCTACCAATATTCCTCAAGAAGTTCAGCTGAAGACTTTTTCTTCCAGTTATACTTCGACTCTCAATATTTCTAAACTGCCTAGTGGATTTCCCAGTGCAAGGAAACTTCAACTGAGAGATACTGATGCAACTGGACAGGAGGCTACCACTTCCTAGAGACAAATGTAACCTTCATGCTAACAAACATTAGCAAGCACTAGGAGCTTATTGCCTTTTTCTTCACGCGCATTTACCATTAATGTTTGTCCAGATGAAATTTTAAGCTTCTTGGGAAGGAACTTTATCTTTCAAGGTGTAGATACCATATGACATTGCACAAGGCATTTCTTCCTCTCTTAAACAGAAGCACACTAGTTAAGAATATCCCTAGAATACAAACGTATATCTAAGCTCATGTCTATTTTCTACAATGCCCAGCAAATGCACTGGAAAATGCTGTCCCTTAGAGCAACGCAATCAATTCCTTTGGTTTATTAGAGGGTTTGACAAAACAGACACCAAATGCCATATTCTTGACTTGCCTTGACACAAGGGCATGCTGGCTTTATTTTGGATATTACACTACTTTACCTTACACAGGTACTTACACTCCATAAAATAGGGACCAGGTTCAATTCGCCATACAATTTGTCCTTTTTGTGTGCCAGTCACTCCCCGATTCTTGGAATCCCAGAAGTTGGCTGGAGAGTTCTCATCTGAAAGAGAAAATAAAAAAAAAAATTGTCAAGGAGTATTTATAACAGTTTTTATCTTGTTTTTTCTGTTCACTTCAAGAGGCTGAGATTTAAAAAAAAAATTGTGTTAAAAAAAAATTAAACTAACTAGTAAAAGATAAATGGCTTCTCTTTTTCAGTTGATAGCTATATCACTTTATGCAGAGTGAGCAGACACACAATCAGCCAAAGTAAATATATGGTTTCCCCTAAGAGGTGGCCTGCCAAGCTAAAGTATTCAATTCCAAAATTTCCCTGATTCAATAGAGAGGCTAATTTGGAACACGTAGCTGACAGCAACCTCATCACAGTTACCACACCATTTTACTCAGTGGTGCTGCTCTGTGATGTGAAAATCTAGCATTCATTCCCTGGCTAGAAAGTATGTAATTGCAAATACAGGTATCAGGATTTGCCTCAATTTTTAACAAATTCCTATATTTTAGAAACTAGAGAGAATATTTTTACACATACACCAATAAATCTGGTACATCCAATCTCCTAAGCCACAGAGTATTATTCCCTACCAGTGAACTCAAGATAGAGGCTCAAAGGGCAGAACTGTTACTTAACAAGCCAGAGACACAAATGAGCAATTCAGCAAAATACATTCAAAAGAACTAAGAAGCAAACAGCAAGCACCTATGGATCAGCTTAGCAATATCAGTGTTTTCCCCTCACAAAATGTTTTGTCCTAAGAGTGGCAAAAAAAAGGTCTTGGGGTTTGTTTTTCGTTTAACAGCCTGTGTTCAGGCATCCAGAAGGCTGTATGAATGAAAAACAAAAACAAAACAAAAAAAAGCTCCATAAATAAAAACAGAGTGAGAAGCTGTTTGAAAGGGCACAAAGATTAGTTACAACCATCCAGAGGAAGGTGACATAAACCCGACTTAACTCCTTTTGTGCAAGAAACTCATTGGAAGTATGCATCATAATGCTTTAAAAGTGCATTTAGGTGGCTGTTTCTTAGACAATTATACCTGTGACCTCAAACACAACATCTGAATTCTTTCCAGTGGTACTTGGTATCTCTTAGTCTTAATATTTTTATTAAAAATATCCTGGTTTATTACATACATTTTAGTGCATTCTGCAATCTTAAAATAACTTCACTAAGAGCTTGGCCTACTGTGGCTTTGTTCACAAAGCTTCTATCCATTCAAGTACACTTTCTTTTACTTCAGTATGAACTCCCACATAAATAAGATTACAGAATTGTCATCTACATTTTTAAAATCCATATGCTATTTATGAAAGACTAATAAACAACACATCCTTGATACTTTTATCTTAGTGACATAAACCTACACTAGAGTTTCTCTCTCTCCTTTTCATTCTGCCTGCTCATTTCAGTGTATCCTTGATAACTCAGCTGAATCACGATTAGTGCAGTCTGTCCATTCACATCCTACCAAACTGACATGCAAAGCATTACCAAACACATGCTGGACTTCTGTGATCGTTCAAGAGTAAGTTGTGCACACTGCCCACAACCTGAAAGAGCTCTGGAGAATCAAGAGGCAGTCATGGCAAGCTCTGATTCCAGCCATGGGTGACTGAGAATTTTTAGAAAGCTGAAGTGGCGGCCCGACCACCTCAATGTCATGACAAGTCCAGATTAGTTTCAATGACAATGGGAAGGGAGGGTTCGCCTGACACTTGTGATCCTCAAGCATGTAATATCCTCAGGCTTAACTTTTTGCATGAAATCCACATGATGGTACATAAACCACATACACCATAACTTCAGGCACACAGTCAGCAAAATCTTAAACCATATATACTTAGTTTTCATTAGAGTGAAAAACTTCCAGACTAAACAAAGCTGCATCTCATCTATGTATTTCTCTTTTTATTCAAAGCTATATAAAGAGAAACTTGGAAAGCACAGCCTGCAAGTCATCCCACAGGTCTCAAAACAAAAACCTCTGTATGTGGTTTGCAATGCCACTTTAACAGAAACAAAGCACTGTTGATTTATTTGCTCACTTTTTTTTAACGTGCCTTCATAACCCAGGGCCCCACTGTTATCTTCCACAGACAGAAGTCTGGGAAGCCATAAGATATAGCTTAACTTTCAGCAAATCTACACTAGTGCCTGCTTCGGTCCACCATGCATTATCCAAAATCATCACTACCAAAAGCAAGCAGATTCTTTAAAAATTCCAGAGTTATCTGAAACACAGACAGTTTTAAATCATTCAGTGCTCACTTTATACAAAGATGTATGGTATGACAAAAAAACAGCTCCCCTAACATGCTCCAGTTCTTCTGAATTTCTTTATTTAATCAATTGGAGAAGGGTCTGTTCATAATTCTAAGCAGAAGGAAAGATATTTGGTATATTATAATCATAAACATAAAAATTTTTATTCTTATCTTGTTCAACAAATTAAGAAACTCTGAAGCAATTAAACATGCCTATAGTGGTGATATTTCCAACATTCAGGCACAAGCAATTGCTCTTTGTTTTTTTAAATCAGTAACTAAGTAAAGTCAATGGTAATTTTTAATGAGAATTTAGTGAGCTTCAGAAAAGGTCCTGCATGAACTGACTCTTGAATTCTGAGTCAATAGTTACAAGAAAGCAGAACATTTTACTTACACCTTATTAAATAAAATACAGCATTTGAGAAAGTGCCTGGATTTTGTCTTTTCATGAAGGTATAGTTTCCTTTGCAGCAATGAAGACTAAATTATTGATATACTCTGCCCACAGGCACACTGCCATTGCAACAGAAGGTGGTGGAGACAGAGGGATGAGAAATGCTGACAGACCACTGCCTGTCAGCAATCAACTCAAATTACAGAATTTATTTTGGACAGCTTTGATTTTCTTCTGAAACAGCCATTTTTTTTCTACTTTTATGACATTATTCACATAGAGGGAAAAAATAAAATTACTAATGCATATTGGAAAAATAACTTCAAATCTCAGTTCATGGATTTTTTAAAAAAAATGAACAAAAATCAAATAGTATGAAAACACTAAAGTATGCAATTTTGTCTAAATTTACTTACAAACACTGCAATAAAAAATTAAACAGCGACAGTCTCAGTAATACTCAGCTATGCAAAAAAACCCCTGTTTGAAAACACAAGAAACAGTGTCAGAATTACCACTGCTTCATCTCTTCTCTTCCCCAAAACATATACATGTATGTACATGTGTATATGCATACACACCATAAATATATATTCCATAGGGAATTTCAATTCTAAGAAGTTCTAGTCCCCTTTTAGCAGATAATTGTTGCTGTTTGTGAAACTGGCAGCTGTTCCAGAATCTGGGCCAAAGAGTAGATATAAATATCCCTTCCCAGAACATAAAATATGCAACAAAATACTGTCTTACTGCATTGGCATCTTGTCCAGTGAGTATATACTTCTGAAAGAAATAAAACAATGCAAGAGGCACAGAATCTTCCTTTCTTCAATAATTCTTAGACAAAAAATATTACAGAAAGTAACTTAATTCTCAGAGCTCTAATCCCTGTACAAATCAGTGTATGTGAGATAGTATGTTATACAATGAAAAGTGGGTAGTAATAAATATATCAGTGTGTAACTTCACATTAAGTAGTGGTCCTTGAAATCACTGTAAAGTAAATGTGTTCCAAGTAATAACGTTTTCTTTATTTAACTGCTAAGAAATCAGCCAAATATGGTATCAAGAATCAAAGTCATTTTTTTCCACTTTCAGGCTTCACCATCACTACACCACCCTTTAAGGTAAGTTAGACACCAACAGCATCTGTAATATCCACAGCTTGTGCTCTCTGTGTTGGCACTGTAGTTCTCAGCTCTGCCCTGGTGTGACGGTGGATGGCGTACAGCTCCCTCCAGTGTGTCTCTGTTCATTACGGCTACAGAATCATAGAATCATAGAACCGTAAGGTTGGAAGAGACCTCTGAGATCATTGAGTCCAACCATGCCTGTCTCCCTACTAAACCATATCCCTAAGAAACTCATCTACCTGTCTTTTAAACACCTCCATGGATAGAAACTCCACCACCTCCCTGGGCAATCTGTTGCAATCCCTGACCACTCTCTCAGTGAAAAAATTCTTCCTAATGTCCAGTCTAAACCTGCCCTGGTGCAACTTGCAGCTGTTCCCTCGTCCTATCACTCGTCACTTGTGAGAAGAGAGCAGCACCCACCCCATCACAACCTCCTTTCAGGTAGTTGTAAACAGCAATTCCCTCAGTCTCTCCTCGTAGGGCTTATTCTCCAGGCCCCTCATCAGCCTCGTTGCCCTTCTTTGCACACACTCCAGCACCTCAATGTCCTTCTTGTAGTACTGGATACATGGATGAACAGTGCAAGGAAAGAAGAGGGTACTGTTTTTACAGAACTAGTTTTCACCATAAAATTATACTCATAAAACAGTCAGAGCCATAAGAAGCTCCAGCATGCCCTTGCCTTTTCTGTACAGGGAGCCCAGAAGACAGCACTTAGATGCATCTCACCAGTGTTGAGTAGAGGGCAAGAGCCATCTCCCTCAGCCTGCTCACCAAGGCTCCTACAAACGCAGCCCAGGACACGAGTGGTGGCGGGGGCACACTGCTGACTCTTGTCCAACTTGTTGTCCACCAGCACCTCAGGTCTCCAGATTGCCAGCCCCCAGCCTGTCCCGGTGCCAGCGGTTACTCCTCTCCAGGGCACTGCCCTTTGAACTTCGTGCCATTCCTGTTTGCCCATTTCTCCAGCGTGTCTGAATGGCAGCACAACCACCCAGTTTATCAACTGCTACTCCCAGTTTTGCAGGAGGATATTACGGGAGACAGTGTTGAAAGCCCTGCTAAGCCAGAATCCGACATCAGGGGCCAGTTCACATTTTATTCCTTGTGCCTTATTGCTTTCGCTGTTTCTGTCTTAGGAAAAGGATAAACTACCTGAAAACTACCACCTTACAGAGTTATCTCTCATATCTTATATCAACAAACAAATAAGATAAAGTTTTTTATAAGACCATTGGAAAACAAGAGTTGCTACCAATTAATATCTGAAGCAATCCTTACAGTCCCAGTGCACAGACTGGTCACATGCAAAGCAATGCTCATCTTCTGCTCTCGGTTTCCGTGGTTCAGCGTTAGGTTATGTGATAAAAGGCTTGTCTCTATGAATACAAATGATTTTTATTCTTCAAATACAAAAACATTACAGAAGTCACAAACTCCTAGAGTAGAAACATCGCAGACTGCTTATTGCATAGGATAAAAATTAAGAGTTTCCTATAGCAATCTAAGAGCTTCAAATTTTTGTGTACCGATCTCTCTTCTGTAACACAATTGTAGAAATGCTTATATTCCTAGCTCAGAGAAGGTGATGCTTATTAGGCTCTGAATGTCACTGAAAGGTTTTAGTTACGCACAATTTTACAATTTTCACCTTTCACTACCATACATGGATATTCTAATTCACAGCTCTTGAAAAGTCTGTGCAGCTTAGCTCAGAAAAGATCAAGCATGTCAGTAATACCATTGTCTCCCTCCATTATTCCGTTATCCTCACTTGGGATTAACATCCCAATTTCCATTTTTTTTATCCTTTTCTGGAAGATATTTTATGCAAAATCTTTTTAAGTGCTTGCATTGTTTATTCTTAATTTAAATTTTTACATTCCGTTCAGATTGTCAAAATGCTGACTTCCTTAGCATTTTTAATAAATTCTCGGGCATCAAAGATGATGTGTGCGACACACGCAATTATTAAGAGATATTTGTACTCAGCCTGGCGAACCTTACAGAGCACCAAATTAAATGTTATTTTTCTCATCAGATGTTCCTTTATACTATGTACCAGAGGAGCTGGAAGGCTGGTAGATAGCAAGGCTACTTATAGTTCTGTCTCAAGCAGATTGATCAATCTGCCACTAGTTTCTCTCATAGTCATACTACTGAGATTGATAATCTGCTATCTGTCTATCTCTGTCATCTTCCTCAGTCTTTAACAGATTTTTAGTTAATACGCATCAAAAGATATTTCTGAACTCAATTTTGATGCAACCATCAGGAGATCTCTAGGATGGCATTTCCGACATAAAACAGAAATGTGATTTACATGCATTTTACTGGATGACTTCCAAAACTTCAGTCCCAGTGCCAGTAAGCACAGTGCAGTCTTTGGTGGGTAAAACAGACTTTCACCAAAACGTAAGATTATTGAGAACATCCCGAAAAGTACTTACTATGGATTTTCAGCAGCTGACTGGGAAAGTTAGTAACACTAAATTTTGTGCAATATTTTCACTTTAGTAACCTCTAAAAATTATAATTCTAGGAATAAAAAAAAAAAGGCATAAAGAAGTAGCACAACGTTTACTGAACTAATGAACTAAATCAATTTCTCCCTTATATCCAAAATACGCTTCAAAACAATTGAAGACTGCACAAGGACACATTTAAAAGAGAAGACAAATTTTATCATCTGAGGCCTCACTCCTTTTCTGGAAAACCAGTAAGTAAATTAAAAATCTCAAGGCAGAGCTTCCACTGCAGGCAATTATCATAATAAATCGCATCATGTTAACCTATTTAAAATACACTACATATTCATTACTACCACAGAAACAAATATAAACCTAGTACGTACAGCTTACGTTCTGTGATTTTCAGAACTTAACGTCGCAATCTGTGCACAGTTCATAGGCTTTCTGGTGGAACCCAAACATTTCTCAAGGAAGACAGCCCTAGTGCATACTGAAATTAAAGATCATTGCACCTTCTAGACTTACCTGGCCATTCCAAAGGATGCCTGTGGATCCTAAACTGCATTCCTCCATCTGAGCCCAATCAACAACCCGAAGAATAAAAAAATAAATGTTTCAGAGGATGGATCCTGAAAATAGCATCCCTGTTCTCAATCACAAACAGCATTTTCTACAAAAGTTGTCTTCAGGACCCAGCCTGTGCAGCATAAATCTGGAGTCTTCAGCTGTGTTATTAGCAATGTTGCATAATCTCAGCTCCAAGAGACACGTCTATCCTCTCCCTTCTTCTTGTCATTTGAAGGAAAGGGGTTTAGAAGGATGTTCTCAAACTCCCCAGGGCAGCTTCTAGCAGTTACACACAAGCGTCTGCTGTTCTCCTTTCATCAGGGGTTTATCTAGGTTCAAACAGCCTGTGTTAAAACCTATGAAGGATGACGTCCTTCAAGCTTAGCTATTCGCAGCCACTCCCCTCCGAAGGGTACAGGATACCAAAGCCCCATCCTCCCTCCACTTCCTTCCTCGCCTTTTCCATGGGAGGATTCCTAAGCACAGCTACGGCCCCGCAGCGTGCGACGGGCTGATGTAAACAGGAGGATCATTAAATCCTAGAAATGACGGCAAGGCAGCCACAGCAGCGAACACAGTGGGAGTTCACGGGAAGTACTGGCTTTTGTTTACTCAGTATTTTGCTCTCCTGCATGACTTCCCCACAAATCCAGTTATTTTAGAGAAGACGAGACCACTCTGTGACGTTTGGCTGCAACGAAGCTGCTTCTAACCCAGGATTACTCTGCACTGGGCAGTCCTGAGCATGAGGATAATCAGGTGGCAGAGAGCTGCTATTACTACCTCTCCTCTTTCAGCCTGGTAAATGCCACCTGAGCGCATGGGCTTGGACAAGACTCCATTTTGCCAGATGCTCCGGCTGCTCACAAGCCTCCTGGTGGATGCTGGCAGCTGACCTACAGCTCCTTCAACTTACAGCAAAGACCCAAACCCTGAAAAGCAGCAGAAAGTACTGAAAGAACAAAAATGGTAGTTAAAGGCATCTTTGCAATCTGATCCATGGTCTGCAGATTGAGTACTTCACAGCACACATTTCATGAAACTGTATGCTTGTGGAGCCCTAGTTGCAAGCTATCAAAGCAAAACTTGTTTTTCCTAATAATAATTAGATTTAAAAAAAAAAGAAAGAAAAAAACACTCTTACACGACTATTTATTCATACTAAGCTTGAAAACTTTCCAAAAAATGCTTACAGTCAAAGAAATTAAGATGAACTTTTAGCTAATGAAGAAATGAAAGCAACTGTATTACTTCATTTCCATAAGCACCTTTACGCATTGTATTTTCAAAGGACAGGAGGAGAAAACAACCAGAATTGGACTGTAAGAAAAATTTAAGACACTGATGCATACTAAGCAGGTGGAAACTATTCTCCCTTGAATGCCAAAGCAACACCAAAAAAAGTTACCATGAATAAAATTATTGGACAGTCTAAAAAGCTGCCTAAGCAGCTACTAGGTCCTATTACATGTTATCACAGATCTCTTCACTCTCCATAACACCTTTGAAAGCTTGGACAGTATTGGAAATGAAACACACAAATCTGCAGCTGAGAAAAGCAAGGGTAGAAAAGTAAAAGGTGGAGAAAGGAACCACAGATGCCCTTACAGTCTCACATAGTAGAGAAGCAGCTGTTGGGGCTCTTCAGGGAGGTGTCAATGCACTGCCAGCAGCCACAGGGTGACACTCTGAATTCCAACCTAGACACAAATATTGGCCTCCTGGTAACATAGTCCCACTGTATTAGCAGTGAAGAATCTTTATCATCTATATTCAGGTATTTAGTATCATGACTCGGGGTCAACAAAGCAGGGAGGTGTCTGTTCCTCACTGCACAGCAGCAACTTCTTCCCTCACACTACGAAAACTTAGGTTCATATATCCCCATTTACTGCCCCTGCGCTGTGGGTAAGAAGAGGAAAGATTCCACTCACATTTCTTCGGGTGCCCTCCATGACCCCCTGTATACCACGTATATTATGTTGCTGGCGTTTATTGCTCTCCATTACTTTACACAGCAAAAGCAACTCTTCATTTCTACCTGAGACTGACAGGATGGTCAGGAATAAGCTGCATTTCTCGAACACTATTTCAGCTGCAGAAGCAGAGCAAAGGTAGAAGTCATACCCCACACCCCATCCAAATACTAAACAACAAAACCTTTTTGCTGTTGAATCTTAAACTAAGAGTGGCAAGAGCCTTGCTCTCAAGTTCATACACAGCCTTTACTCTGACACTGGCCATATGACAGACTATTTGACTTTTTTCTAGGAACTACACTACTACATTTTGTTTCCTTACATATATCCATGAACTCTTCAACATAGGGATCAGAGCATCTCCATGTGCTTTTACACAATGTGATATTTCAAGGCAGTAGTTAAAAGGATTAGTTAACTAAAATGCAGGACAAAGATACTGCAAAAAATACAACTAATATTTTTAGACATATGACAGTACAATGGCAGGAATAAAGTGGAATTCCACTTCTCCGTATCCAAAGCAAAGACATCATTGAAATTCAAAGCATTCAAAGACAAAAATAAATCCTTTCACCTATCTCTCTGGCAAAAATTCAAAACCATAGCAACAGGAAGGAAATGACCTCAAGCTCAACCTCTTTCCTGAAAATCTTACTAATCCTCCTCCATAAAATGATGTGCACTGCATTCCCATCTACACTTCAGGTTTCACACATCTGCCAGCCCCACAGCACAAGCGCTTTATGCAGCCTGGGTCACCAACCAGCTGACCAGGCTCACCTGGAATCCAGATCCTACAAAGCTCCTGAACACAATGCTTGGGTGTTTTTGCAATGCACCACAGAAGAATGGATACTATGAGAAAGGCATAAGGTTACACAAAAATTAAGCTAGAGAACAACACTGAATAAACTGTGACAGATGGTACAGCATGCCCTTAGCCATAAACACAATTAGATACTTGGTCATATCGCAAAAAAGTCCCCACATATTTGCAAAATGCTAATAAATCACCTACCATTTAGTTCACTGGAGGTCCTGCTGGCTGTATGTGGGGGTAAATATAGTGTGTGGGATGCCTCCACCTCCTTCTGAAGGAAGCATTATGCAGCTGAGGCAAAAGCTGCATCACCTTTCATGTCAACTCACAATTGTCTCAGGTGCTGATGGCTTGGGGAAAGTGACATCTGCAGGAGATGGAGACAGCCTGTTCCTCAGGGGGAAAGCCAAAAGCAGGGGCCACCAAGGCAGGGAACAGTTTGGAAATTCAAATTTAGGCCATCAATGGCTACTGAAGTTTGAGTACACTTATAATCTAATGTATTAGACTAAGTCATTGGGCTATCATATCATAGAGTCTGAGAACAGGAGGATAACAAAGATGCAAGCAATATCCTGTGGAAAAGGGAAGCCTGTCTCTCTCCCATAGCATCACTATTCACACTTTCACCTGCGTTTTTCTTTGTTTTCCTTAAGCACTTTGCTGTGGCTCACACCTTGTTAAAACTCCAATACAAACTCATCTTCACAATCATAATTCCTTCTCCATATGCTCCTCTCTGTGATATCCAGTTCCCCACCAAACACATCCCAGCACTCCCACATCTTGTAGCCTAAAGGTGATTATCTCCTGCTTTTAAGAGTAGCAAGTGCAAGAAAAACAAAAAAAACCCCCACTTCTGTCTGTCAGTACAAGTGTCCTAAATATCTGTTACTCTGGGACAGGGATGTTTAGCAAATCTAGAGACACAAGCCATCTTTCCTAATTAATTGTAAAAGGTCATTTTTTGAGTAAATACTGTCAGATCTACTTTTTAATACATATACCATAAAGACTGTATTTAGTATTTTTTGTGTCAGCCTAAGTTTACTGTGGAATGTTTTTCATCATTTTCCTTCTCAACTGCAGCTTTATATGGTGTCAGATAAGCACTTGTTTGCTGGCAGTGCATGAGCTGCTGAGCTTGCTTGAGCCGCACACAGAAAAGGATTGCAGCTTCCCAAGAATAAAGGGCATGCACTTTTATCTGTGACCACACTCCCATCACAAGTCTTTGCCAGAAAAAGTGGAAAATATAACAAAGTATTCCTTTTGCGGCTGATGTACTTGAAGAAGCCCTTCCTGTTGTCCTTCCTGCTGTGGAAGACACCATACCAGCAGAGCTTTGCTTTTGTCAACACAGCCTATCCTGCCCCCGGATAAATTCTGTTGGCAAATAAACATTACCAACAAAAGCACAATTTTGCTAGCGCAGCTGCACTTACAGAGAGGGCTTTCTCTGGTGTGGCTGTCTTGGTACAGATCATATGTAACCTCACAGCCAGCAGAAAAAGGGAAGGGTCATTTATTTCATGGCCTTCATGGTGTTTTTTTATGGAGCAGCAGCACCTGTTAAGGTAGACAGATCCCCAGTGCAGACAGGTACCAGAGAACGTGGGGGTTTTGCTTTGTGTTTGAGGTTGTTTTTTCGTTTTGTTTTTGTTTTGGGGGGTTGATTTGGTTTATATTTTCCTGGTCAAATATTTCTGAAGTGGAAAGGGTGAGAATCACTTCAGGAAAGGCTAGATGGCTACAGCAGCCCTGTTAAGACTACCATTGGGGTGGGCAACCCCATCCTTCTCCCTCCTTCATAGCCCCAAATGCATTTGGAACAACTCCTCTGCAATAAGATCATTATTATAATTCAGCCTGCTGCTGCTCTCTGACAATGTTATGTACTGTAATCTTCCAAGAATGGGAATATTCAGGTTAGCTAAAGTTTGGAAGGCATGGAGTGGCCTGTAAGATACAGGAAATCAGACTGAATGATGTAATGATCTCTTCTGGGTTTAATTTGGTAAATTTTATGGTCTTTTCAGAACCATTACTAGCTCATAAGCTAATCTTAAGTGCACTTTATTCCACATGTAATTCTCCTGTAACCAAATTACCCTTGAAAAAGAGGTTTTTTCTTGTGGAACTGTCAAACACTGTTGCCATAACCGAGAGGCCTTAAAATAGAGTCAAGATGACTGTGTGCTATTTTCACTTTCCTTTTTGTTTGCAAATCTAAAAATAAAACACCATTTTTAATCATTATGAAATGTACATCTGCCCTTTAAACATCGCACACATCACTGAAATGCACACGTGTAAAAAGCACAACAGGCTAAAAAAGACCTTTAAATCCCACACATTATTTTAGATCTATATTTTGAAACAAGTTGCGAGTGCCTTTTGTTCTATTCACATTTATGAAATTTTAAAATCAGGTATCAGCAAGAAATTGCTTGGCAATTGCCCACTAAAACTTATTGAAACATTAGACTTGAGCACTCACCGTTCTCCCAGATTACATGATGCAATACAACTCATGTTGGCAGCCCATGAAGCAGAGTAAATTTATTATCAGCATACTTGCTATTACTGATCTCTAGGCTTGCTAAGAACGTTTTGAGTTTCCTTCTTTCCTTTTTGTCTATCCTTCTGCTCCCTACTGCTTCTCCTCCAGCCTATTCATACAGTAGAAGAAACTATCCCACTTCATAAGGGGTTTAAAGTAGTACTGGTACATTATTATCAAAAACCCTGTCAGTGGTAAGATGGGCACCCTAAGAATTATCTAAGGCAAATACCAACTCTGTTACTACCTGTATAACAAACTACAAAACTTCCTGCCCTAATTAATAGGAGCCAGCCCAGCCCTAATTAGCAGCACCCATCCCAATTCCTATTCCCTACAGCTTAATGATAGTGAGCAAGTGCTTTAAAAAAATCACATGATCTTTGCAAACATTTTTGACAAGTATTGTGCTTATTTCCTTTTTCACCCTCTGGTCCTAAAATTAAGATTATGATATATTGTAAGAAATCGTAATTTATTAACAAACTTTTCAGATTAATGTATTTATCAAGTCAAAAACCTCACCTAACACACAAACCTCAAAACTACTAGAAAGCAAGAACTAGTTATTGATCAGATAATCAGCAATAATTTTAAAAGCCCCATTCTAACTTACTCAAGTGTTACAAATTCATCACTTTCTACAACTATCTTCTATACAACCTGACCTGATTTCACAGGAGCGTGATACTGTGATGTGTTTTTCCATTCATATTGTAGCAGACATATTACTGGCAGAAATATTTACATTTTAGCAAGTGTTAGAGAATACTCATACAGCACAAAGGATGAGCTTAATCACTTCAGATTAGGAAATGTCACCTACTGTATGTGTAACATCTTGACTGACAAGACCTTCCAGACACTTCAGAGATACAAACACCAACCAACTATAAGCAGCTACTCCTGAAAAATAACTTCACATTCATTATTCATCAAAATGAAGGAACCCATCAGCCCAAAAGCTGTGCCATTCAGCAAGAGATTATATTTCTCATCCTCAGTTCATGTCACAACTTTGCATGAAAGAGCCTCAGGCCCAAATAGATTCATTAGGTATATGCAATAATTCTGAAAAGATCTTTATTCGTATGTACGCAATTGGAAGCAAAGAAAAAGGCTAAGTTCAGCAACCATACTTGTTTTCTAGAACTGAACAAATAATAAGCAACTCAGAAGAAAATACAAGAGATAAAAAGTATGTATTTCTTTTTAAATTCCCATAAAAGCATGAAGTATCCTAATGAGCTGAAATCTCATTTGTGAGGAGACCTCAGGCATGTAATAGGAAAGAGGCACTCCCTTGCCAGATGGCACGTTTTGCTGATGGCCACAGAGGAGAATCAGTACAACCACAAAGATGATGTGTTTATAACTGCCTACGTATACATACCCTCCGCCAGTTATGACAACTGGCTTTTTTGTGCAGGTGAAAGTTTCAACCAGAATCACTGAAGGTTTTCCATAAGATTTTTATTTTAAAAAATGATTAAAACCTCATTAGGAAGGGTGTAAAACTCTGAGCACAAAGCATTCTAAGCCATCATTCAAACTGCAGACCAAGCCTTTGCACTCAATGATCCATCAGTTGCTTTTATGACCAACTAGTTGTGTGGTTTTTTTTTGCTTTTGATAGTGAGACCCACCTTCGGGTTTTCCAAAGCTCTATTTTCTTTCCTGGCATGAACCACAAAGGAGCAAAGTCAGCGCCAGATTCATTCCTCAAGGGTCCTGTGGAGGTTCATTTAACCACTCAATCACTCCTGCATTTTCAGCACTTGTTTTACTTGGTGTTTATTTAGCCTTTTTGCGTGTCTGGGTATGTGGGTGTCTGAAAGTTTTATTTATTGCTAGGGTCAAAGGGCTAAAGCAAGAAGCTCTAGATGCAGTATACTCACAGAACAGATTAAAAGCCCAGAAAAAGCAGTTTTTCTACATACAACATCTGACATCTAGGGATACAGAAGGTTAGTTTGGGGTTTGCCTTCTCAAATGGCTGGTACTTTGAATGCTGGGACTAGTGTGATGGCACAAATATCTCCGGATTTCCATCCTTCAACACTGGGTGGAGACAACTGATTCACCACAGAAAGGGAGAGGAAAGACTGCCTCCAGATTCCTCAGGTTCGCTTTTGATTGCACTTGATTATTGCCTGCAGTTTCTGTCTTTGTCTGATCAATATTCCTCTTACTCTGTTCCAGTCTTTTGACAGTCACAATATCAGCTGGTATCTCATTCTCAGTGGTCAAGTCCATTCCCGTATCGAATACAGAAACATTTCTAAAAATGTTTTTTTCCTTGCCAGTTCCAAGTGATTTCTCACTGCCTTTTAGAAATCCTTCTAGTTTCCAAAACCTGTCAATAAAATATGTCTCTGCAGCACACATCTCTTAAGGATCTCGTGGGATTTAATATCCCCTTAGCAGCTGTTATTTTTTAAGTTTATCTTCAATATTATGAGCTGTTTAAGCAGGAATGCAAACTAGTCTGTTACCATCTGACAGTAATAGGTCTCTTAGGGAATTTATTAGAAAGTCAGAAGACTTGATGGCTTGGAATGTAGAAAGACATAAACAATACACTTCTGTCACAGTTCAGCTTTTCATTAATTGAAACCAAACATAAAAGCCACTAACAAAAAGAGGAAACAGCACAACAATACAGGTTGTAGCCCAAGGTAGAATGTTTCCCTCTTCTGCATCTATTAAAGAGGGAACCCATTAACTATGATATTGTTGATACCTCTGCATAAAGAATTTCTCCTTTCCTTTCTACAAACCGCATAATCTCTATCTTAAACAACAGTAAAGTCCTCCTATATTATTTATAAGTGAGTATGTTTGCTAAGACATCCAAATGGCTGATAAGTTATGCTGTGGAAAACCTACAGATAGAGAGAAATAATAGGTCAGCATAAGGAGAGCACAACCATGTAAGCAGTGCGCTAAGGCAGGCTATTAAAGGAATGTGCTGAATCACTCTACCCTTCACTGCCTTTGTCACTATTACACTTATTTTCCTGGTCAGCTACACTTTCTACCTCCCCATCAGTGTCTCATGATTGCAAGATCTAATGGCAGATTACTCATCTGGTAGATTTTTCAGTGCTGTAAAACTTTTCCAAGCTTCTTTTTTTCCAAGTCTCTTCACCTGAAATGAGTTTTTTCTAAAAGCTTTCTTCTGAACTGGCACAAAAGTAGACCTAAACATTATAATACTTTAGAAATTATTCGTGAAGGCCGTTGCTATTATTTGAGTTCAAATGCATTGAGATGCTTTGCCATTGCAAGAAGTACTTCATACTGTTACCTCTGACCAAATACCTCCTTTTACCTATGTCCTGGTTTGATGTAAGGATTCAGGATTCCCTTTAGATTTGATAGGGCTATTAATAATGAGCAGAATGAATACGTTATATTTGATAATCTGTGTTCATTATGAAGTACTTCAAAACTGGAGGAATTGAAACATCATCTCTAAGCATTTACTACTAACATTGCTCCTGAAATAAAATATTTCAAGTGTTCCCAAAGGCATGGATTATTCCCTTACTGGTAGGGGACAACAGTCAGGATATACTACTGTATATCCAAGAAGCAGGTAAGCACCACACAAAACCAACAAAAAGATACCTATGGCTTTAAAAGTATATAAAAAAAGCTTTCTGAAACAAAAAAAATCCATTTCAGATTAGATTGGTGATTTTACACTTGACTATGCACAATTTCATATAGTGAACACTGATCCTGAAAATTTTGTTAATACAATTTGTGAATCAAGTCCGTGGGGCATAATTTTCAGCTGAGCTGTGGTTTTTGCATTTTTGTATGATTTTATATTGTGTGTCACTATTTGCAAATACAAATTATCCCATTTTGGGATCTGGTGTTAGCATGCTGACACTGCAGAATTTAACAGTGCACTTAAGGCAACACTGTGGACACCAGGAGAAGGGATTTTGGATAAGCATATTACTGAAGTCTGACCTAGTTCACTTTTCAGTAGCACATCATGTTTTTTTCAGTCATTTCCATTAAACAACATAGTGTGGTTATACATTGTATTAATATTCAAGCAGACACAGGATAACCCAGAAATAGTTGAGAAGCAGGAGCGCAGCTTGTTCTAAATTTGCACATACACTTTAAAAGATGTTATTTTTGCAAGGTATGCAGGCACAGGAAATCTCATTTGTTTACTTCTGTCTCGGTGCCTGCATTCTTGTACTGTCCCTGACCTGATTTAGGTTCCCTTGGACTGCAGCCTGGGGCTTGTTTACTTGACAGAAATTCACAAGTTTTTTTGACAGTTCTTTGCTGATGAGATCAAACTAGTTTTGTCACAATGTGCCGACACTGTGTCATAGTGGCTGTAGCCACCTACTTCTGCTGATTTTCTCTACCACAATCTGGATATCTTCCCCTATGCCTCAACCTAGAGCTGCAAGCAGGTACATAGGCTGATTTGCAAGTCAACCTCGTGTCAAGCACTGTTTTTCCTTCCTGCGTTCCTGCCAAATATGTTACAATCAATGATTTCTTCAGATTCTTCAATGGGGACACTTCTACTAATGCAATACTTCTTTTTAGTTAGTTGTCTTTTTCACTAAACCATGACTAGTCTGCCGTTTTGCTTGCCCTTGTTAAGCAAAATACAACACTCAACCCCTCCCCACGCAGCTGCAGGGCCCCAGCCTTGCCATATCCACAAGAACCAGGAATGATTAAATAAAAATTAACTACAAATTGAAGTAGTCTGATTTTATACCAGGAAAGCATAGAGAGTTGGAAATATTTAAAAGGACTAGGAAAGAAACTGTAACAGCTATACCACGCGATACTCTTTTGTAAATATCCCCAAAATGGCGGGGAAAAAAAGCCATTGGTATCCTAAGTCCTCTACACCATGAATCGGGACTGCTTTAAAACTGCAAATGATCATAGTTGGTTGGGGGAGGGAGGGCTGGTTGGTTACACCACCCCCGTCCCATTTCACCCTCTTCAGAATAACTGAGACAAACCTGTGCTCCTTCTTCAGAAAAGATCTCAGCTGCATTGAGTGCCAGGACAAAACCACAAAAATACATATTGCCACTTCACTCCTAAAGGACATATTAAAAAGCTTATAAACCCAAGTATCAGATTACCATGGCCAACACTTATGCTCCAACAAGGGAACTGTAGTGAGTCAGTTGTTCCTGACTGCAAGTCATGGACAAATACACTGACAACAATTAGAAAAGCAGAGGCACAGACCTGCACCACCTTCCACCTCCCTTCCTTTGCAGGGCAGGGTGCATAGGCGGGAACTTTTAGACAGAGCATTGCAGTTGGATTTTTATTTTGTACCTGCATTTATCCAGCTGTCAATGTTTTGAGACACTTTACATACCAATCAGATCAACTCCTATGCAGTCGCTCTGCGCTTTCTCCTCTCTGTTGTGATCTGTGTGTATTCAGGTTTTTGCAGAGTGCCTAAAAAGCTGACAGTGTACGTCTTCTGTTTGGAGACAGGGTATTTATTGCTTGCATCAGGGACTTTGTGTAATACACTAAAGCAGGACAAGCTGGCTAATTACTGCTTCATTCAAGTTCAAAGTCCAGATCTAGATACAGATGTGAAACTTACAAATTCAGGATCATCTGGTTTTACTTTTAGTTTAGCTCATCAGAGAGAAAATCCCAAATAATGTCATTTGATGCTGGCTTCCTCATTTCTGTCCCTGAGTTGCTGTGTAATTCTTGGGAAGCAAAGAAAATCTGTAAGCCTTTCCTACCTATCGTAGAAGACATGCATGTTACTAAAATGGTGTCCTCTCACTTATTTTTAAACTAACTATGTAGGTAGTATTCCAGTCAGTGCCAGCGTCGTGACTCAGCAAAGTCCTGCGCAGAGAAACTCCCTGCTGGGACTCGTGCAGCCTCGAAGGAAGGGGGGGGGGGGGGAAGTCGTGGGCCTTTCCTCTCACAACAAACATACCTGCTTTAGGCAACAGCAGGACACGCAGGACAGCATCAGAAAGGGCTCTCGAAAATCAGAACGCAGGCTGGTTTTAGGTGATGAAATAAGGAAAGAAGCACACTGTCTACACAGCCTTCAGATTTCAGAACGCTTTTTTAAGAAAGCTTGGTAGTACCCAACCAAGCATCTTTCAACTACTCCTCTTAATTTACACTGAAGTTTAGTGACATCCTTAATTTTCCACTAGAGATCATGTCTGTTGCTTCCCAATCTGCACCTCTCTTGCATTGATACCTGGGAGTCTGAAAACATGCCCTGTGTTTCTAACAGCAAAGCTCAAGTGCTGTTTTGGGATATTTTCTCCCAAATCCTTTCAGAACATGGAGTATACATAACAGAATTTCAGAGAATAGTTATAAATCAGCACTCACAGAACTATCAAGGGCGTCTGTGATTTTGAACACAGGATCCTCTGTTCAGTAAGCAACTTATTTCAGGAGGTTGACTCATTTCCTTAAAGCTTTTTCAGCTATCTTATGACTGAAAAAAAAATCAGAAAATTTAGAAGTACTCAAGGAAATGAGCCAACACATCCTGGAAGAAATTCATCCAATACACACACAATAAGATAAGTTGATCTTAGATTTCTAAAGAAATGAGCAGGAGGAAGTTCTAAAAGATCCTGAAATATTTTCTGTGAAACACAATGATTGTTTCCCATCATTGCAACTCTCTTTATGCCCACTTCAAAAGCCACATACTATGGATAATCAGGAAGGTAAAGCATTTTTGTTGTAGGTTTTTTGCCTCTGGAAGGGATATTTTAGTGAATCTGCCTAATATTTAAATTAAAAATATTATTGCCATTACGCCTCATGAGAACTTTATTTCAGATCCCTGGTGCTTACCCTCAAGGGCATAGGGTCCAACCATACATTCCAAGGCAAAGCCTTTTCAGCAAAGACGCCTATTGCACCACAGAACCAACTCATCATAGAGCTCCAGGAATGCTGGTTACCTGGAGGTCATCACCCAGGGACAAAGAAACAAGAAGTCCCTACCTTCAAGGGTCTCCAGCAACGTAATCAAGTGCACTGTCTTAGAAAACCTTCACTCCTTGAAAACAAAAGTGAAGAACTACAAGCTTTTTTACAGCCTTTCCAAGAATCTCTCTTCCTCTGTTTCATGTTTCTGAATATCTGAAATCATGACAGGAACAAATGAAAAATTCATCTGCCAAACAATAAAGACTTCATTAAATAGTAGTTACAAATTGCTTTGGCCCTTCTCTAGATTCTCACATACTTGTGAAGCACAAAGAGTGTGACTCAAGTATTTTGAGTATTCTCAGTCATTAATTGAAAAAAGGCAATTTTTCATTAAAACTTTTCTGTGTCGTTGTCTATCAGAGATGAATTTAGCAGCGTGACAATGCTGAACAGATGCCTTTGGCTAGACATTTGCCAGGTGACAAGATATGCACATGTGCTAGGGTAGCAGAGGCTCACTCCGTATGCATACACAGCTCTTGGAAATCAGCATATTCCAGGTGTGGTACTGGATCTCCCAGAGCACACTAGCATCACCAGTCAGTCCTAAGAGTCAGCCTCATCAGCACCACCCCATTCTTTGAGAAACGATCCACTGGGACTCTCACAGTGGAGGGAAATGGCCCCTGAGTTTGCAGCACAAAGTCACTGTTCAGACAGATTAAATCAATACAACGAAATCTCTGTGCTTCCTTCTCATTTTCTTCATTCCTTTTGACAGTCTTTACACTTTGGACCACTGTCTGTTCAGTCTTTCCAGGTGATTGCCTTGGATCTCATTTCTCTATTTGATGTCTTCTCTGTATCAGAATATCCCTCAATGCCTATCTGTAATTTTTCATCTTTATCTGGTCTAGCAAGTAAAAAGGTTTCCAAACCTCAGCAAGCCCCTTTGCAACCCCTTCATCATACACAAGTTCTTAATATGCCAGTCCCAACATCCAGAAATATTTTGTTGTTTTAAAGCTTTTATCTCATACAGGAAAGAGCAGATCCAAGTGCTCTTCTAATGACATAGTCCCACATTGCAGCTAATAGTTACAAGCGCCGGATCAGCAGACGGCACGTGGAGGAGCAGCCTCACACTGCCTCCTGCCATGCTCTGCTAGACAAAGCAGTCAGTCAGCTGCACAAGTAGTTAGATCAGCAAGCATCCAAAGGAAAACTGTAACCAAATTAGATGCAACCCAAAACTACACTGAAAGTCAGTGGGGTTTTCGGAGGGAGTTTTCTCCACCCTAAGACAAGGGAGATTCAACTTTTTGATCACCCTAATGATTTTTCCCATTCAGACCACCCCTCAACTTAACACAAGAAACACAATATAAAAATACAAGCAGAAGACGTAGAAAGGCAAAAAGAGAGACCGAGTGAGAAGGTGTATACAGAGTCCCCAAACTAACAGAAGGAAAAATAAAAAGTGTGTGGAGCTGAGGAAAAAAAAAACAACACAATAATCATTTCATCATTTCCTACTTCAAATTTGCTTTTTGGTTTGTTTTCTTACAGTACCCAGAATAGCATAAATTTTGACGTATTTCTGCAGAATCAGCCAAGAAAAGAAACTGAGCGCAGAGGTGGGATTTGGTGGAAAAAAATTCTCCCCCATCCTCCCCCAAAAAATCCCACTACAAAGTAAGACTTTTTTTCAGGTTACAGGTTAATTCTCAGAATTAAATTGCTTAGCCTTTGTCTGAGAAAAAAAGAAATGGAGTAATGCTAAGTGGTAATTCAGATTCTTCAACAGTGAGCACGTGGGACCTCTGAAGAGCCAGTTTGTCTTGCTCCACTATTTTGAAATCCAACACTTTTGTCAGGCTTTTCTCATCTTTAAAGAATCACAGCCCTCTAGTTTTAGCCAAATGCAGTTTTCAGATTAACGTACTTCATATCTAACTACCCAAACGTAGCTTCAATTTGTTCACAGTAACTGAAGTTTCTGGTAAGTATGTATCTACAAAATTACCAACACGCAATATTCTTCAGTACCAAATAACCTGCCTCAAAGTAATTGGTGATTCATACCATAGCCAACAGAAGACTGTTTTCCATTGGAAATTAAAATGGTATTTTATGAACAAAGTCCTGATGAATTAAATACATGTAACTGCAGAGTAGTCTTAAGTAAAAAGACCCAAGTAACAACATTTTACTAATCTATTCTTCATTATCTCTCAGGCAGTAGATGCAGCAGAGTGAAAATGATTGCTGGTATATTGCCCAGGATCTTTGCAATCTAATGCAGCAGAAGAATTTTCAGGATAAGTTAACTCCAGAGTAGTGCACTGACAATATAAACAGAGTTTTCCCATAATAACCAGAAAAACTGCTAATCTGTCTTCAGCACCATTTTATCATATTCAGAGTAATGGAATGACATTTCCTAGATCTCTCTCTTCACAGATACTCTTTATCACTTTTATAATTAGTCAGGTTGTTTCTTCGCGGTTAAGATTTACCTCTTAAACAAAAAGGATGCCGATACAGTCTGAAATCTTTACGCTCATGTCATAAGATGAGAGTAGATGAAGCCAAATACTGCTTATGACAAGTACTAAATGGCTTTGCAGATTAAACGGGATGGCACCAAAGCTAAAAGAAACACAAAGGTCATGTCACAATCCTTTAGAAGCAGTACCATTTTACCAGTGTCAAAAATCAAAGCCAATTATATTAAAATAATCCCTAGAATTTAACTTTTTAGCATGACATCTTAGAAGTAAAAAGCTTCCTCTCTCACAGCGTTGACATGGAAGAGCAAAGAAAGTCCCACAAAATTGTGTAGACTAAAGAAGGAAGAGAAGCTTTATTAATTTGTGCAAATATCTTGAAAGCACCTACAGATAACTTTTCCATTATTTCTTTTAAATTTCTAGCAGCAAGTGGAAGCTTGCAAGCAAAGCACAGAACCTAGTATTAAATGCAACTAGAAACAAAGGCTTGCCAACTCAGCTACTCCCAGTAATACAAGTAAATCCAGAACATAAATAAGTACTTACAAAAAGCGCACTCAGTCTCGCACTGCTATCACAAGAGCCTACAAATCAGATCCCACCACACCCTCTCCTCTAGGGTCACGGCTGTACACTGCAGCTGAGCAGGCTCAGTGGCAAATTGCTACCAAGGAGTCCCTCTCAATCTTGGTTACACATTCCTGCAGGTGCCCTGCAGCCACCCCTGCTGCTCTCCCTCATTCCATTCAAAATTCTAAGTCAGCATAGAACTGTTTATGCTCTTGGGAGAGTAAATGCTCTGCAGCTTAGCTCTGCTCAGTCAATGGGCACAGAAGACAGTAATCTATACTAATCCAAAAGGCAATATTTTTATTTCCCTGCTTGAGCAGGAGGAGAGGAGGAGTATACTCAATTAAGTGTAATGCAATTAGGACTGCTTTTCAAAACTAAAACCTTATGTGCTAATTACTCGGAACATCTAGTCGAGTGGTCAACAGAAGTCATAAAACCATTCACGTCATTTGGTGAAATGCCATCGATGTCAGGTGGGTTTGTCTTTGATTCTACTGGTCCAAAACATATCACAGGGGTGGTGGGTTTCTTTGAAGGAATCAGGACAATGAGCTTTTCATCCTATCACTCAAACAATTTACCAGTTAAAGAATAAATCAAGGAAAGAACTACTGCCTGTAAATTATGTACTACCTCATCAATAACTCTTCAAAATCTTACATATTGTTGACTTTGGTAGACTGTTGCATCTTTATTCAGTATCTCCAAAGAAACTGTCTGTAAGTCTACTAAGTATATTCAGGAATGCATCTATTTTGAAAAATTTCTCAGACTAATCTCCCTGCAGGCTACCATCTGCTGAATTATGTCATGCATGAAACTCTATATACAAATTAAACTACAGTGAACACAGAAAGATGTTATTTTTTTTCTTTTTTCATTAGGTCATTACTCGATATTTATCTCAGTGACAATGGTTTGTGCCTGCTATTGTGCCATGATGTTTTTCTATGCATATTTCATCTTATAAAGGCAAATCCATTTAGGCTTAACTGACTTCATATGCATGAAAGCTCTTCCACATTTGACGGCAAAGATAAAACGTCTATTAAAGTCCTGATCTTGCAAGGCCCCAAATGTCTTCAATTCTTAGCCCTCTTCACAGATGACACCTAGTAGGCCCAAGCTTTCAGTTTTAATCTGTCCAAAGTTATCCTCAAGTGTGAATCCACTCATGTGAACCACATCTACGACCATCAGACAAAGTTTAAATTCTCAAGGAAGGAAACATTTAATGGCGCATGGGAGTTCATATCATATCTGATAAGGAAAACTTCTAATGGCAACTGGATAGCAACAGTCAGGGAAAACCAGAAACTGAACCTCTCATCACACTTTCTGTAAGAAAATTAGAAACCGGATACAGGTGGCCTGTATCCATCAAACCTTCTCTGTGTACAGTTAAAGAGGGCTCAGTGTTAACAGTGACATGCAAGAACAGATCAAGCTGAAACTGAATTCTTAAATATACCCTTTGTCTTAAATATCCTTTGTCCAGTTCCCTTATGATCTGATTATATATCTGCATAAATATGCAAGTTATTTTGCATATATTCTATAAATTTTCAAAATAAGCTCCTTTACATACACTGAAACACTTCACAGTATTCATCTTGCTCCTTCCAGACAAAGTAACAACTCTTTGTTCTATCTTTTCCTCTTCTCCTTACTACAGTACAAAGGAAACAACTATGTTATTTTTACAGAAATTGTAACTGCAGTTGCTCTGCACTGGGATATAAAGGATTAATTTATTCCCAAGGTCAGGCCAGGAATGACAAGGGCAAAGAATCTACTAATTTTTATAAACTTTCAAGGACTACTGACACATCAGTGGTGGAATGAGTGATCAGTGACTCGAAACACAACTGAAGATAAAGAGTTTGACATTAACTCTGAACTACTGCTAGACAAAGGAGGCAGATCTCATGAAGAGAGTTTGATCAGACCTTGAAACAAAGCTCTGAAGCACAGGATTTGCTTGCCTGCGAATTGGCTGTCCACCAGAGTGAAAGCAATGGGAGTCCTGGATGCTGCTGGGCAAAGCAACAAGAAACGATGCCAATGCAGACGTTTGTAAGCTTTGTTTTTCCCGAGGAGTGAATGCCAGCTAAGCATAGTCAGTTTAATTGTGCTCTTGTAGCATCTTCATCCCACATTAGTACCTCTCTTAATGGCAAACCAGTAAATTTTACAAGGGCTGGGTACCACACAGGGCCAACTGACAACTGTTCCGTACTAAGAAGATCCATTCTCTGCATCTTTTTTATTCCCCAAATAGCATAACTTGCAAGACGCATCTTGATGTGATCTACTAAGAAAGGAGCCTAGCAAAGATCAATACTAGCACCTTCAGTAACCTCCTCCAGTTGTAATTTAAGAACCTGTGTGTCCAATATTAGCAGGTATTAAAAAGGTTATATCAAACATATCCACCAATAAAGTGTTAGTTTCAGAGTCCTAGTATGCATGTTTCTCATCTTTTTAAGTGCTACTGGTTTTAACTACATTGGTCATGTCATTAACATAGCACATTTAACACTCAGCTTATAACACTTCTCCATTAATTCATAGTCTTATAGTCATTGATAAATCTGTGCAGATAAAGGAGCCAAGAACTTCATCAAAAATTCATAGGAGGAATTCTAACACTGTGCATAATGCAAAACTAATGTATAATCTATTAGTTACATGAAACAAATCAATAGATGAATTAATGAAACTACTATTTCAATCCAATTGTCAGTGATTTGGAATACCAGTTTTTCTCAAATTATTTTGAAAATACTGTATGGCATTGTCGATTTGATGGCAGAAAACAACTCTGCAAATGTCAGAAAAAAAAAGTCAAAATGAAAGCCAACCTCCTTCAAACAAATAAAATAACCAAGCTAAAACAAGGCAGTTTTATGACAAAAGAGAATATTACAAATTCAGAAGTGAACATTGTTTTCCATTATCCAGTGTCTGTATTTGCCATCTTCCCATCTGCTGGAACAGCCACTTATACCAAAAAGGTAGGGTGGGGAGAACAGTTCTTTCTATGCAAAGGATTATAAACATAGTCATGCCAAAACCTCTTGCAGTGGAAAGATACTGACAACAGAGCTGAAAGTGTCCTCCCTGTAGCTATGTTTGTCTGGTTTTCAGGTCAGGGGTATCTCAAAAACTTAAAAACCACAATTAACTGAAAAGTTCAGATGTTCTGGCAAAACTTTCTCTGTCACAGATTGAGCTTCTTCCAGACATAAATACCATCCGACAAGACTCTAGGGTTTGTTCTCATTTTTTATTAGGGAAGTAATTCTTTTCTTCTTCTAAGAAATATAGTGAGTCTGTTTTAATGCAGCGAGTGTATCATTTGAGGTCTCTGCTGCATGCAATGCAAATACATAAAGAACTTTTTATTCATGTCATCTAACTTTTGCAGCAAAGAGAAGGTATTATGCTCTCCATAAACTGATTTTTGAGAAAAATTTACTAGCTCTCAACTAAGAAGGAGAAAGTACCAAGTTCTAAGTTGGAAGAAAAGTACCTCTTTTTTTTTGGTTCAGGATCTAGGAAGAAAGGAAAGAATAAGACTGAAACACAGTACCTGGAAGGAAAGCTTCTGAAGACCCTTGGTTTGTTACAGATTATTTTAAGCCACTGCAAACCTCACTGAATATGATTTCAGGATACAACTCCTAAATTAAATACTTTTCGTTAAGCCGCAAGAGGTGGCCTCTCCCTAAATATTACTAAGTAACCAGCAAACAAAGTATTTCGAGGTAGCTTTTCCCATACTTTTGCTTATCACAAATATCAACATCAGACAGACACAGACTAGCACCAATCCCAGATGACAGCCAAGAGAGCAACCAAGTTCTGTCCTGTAATCCTACTTATCACCAAGTATGAATTTTGCTTTGTTGTATCTATTATTTATGTATACATATCCAGTAGGAATTTCACCAACATCTCAGCAAATACAGGTATGGCTCTTCCAGATCTTCAGAGCCATAGCTTGTTGTTTTGTTTATTTTTTGAAGAGATTAAAACGACCACAGTGCTTAAATATTCCAATGATACCATAAAACAACCCCAAAATCCTCAATGGTTGATGACAAACAGCGCAATGCCAGCCTCCTAGAAGCCTAAGCCAAAGATGCTATCCTGAAGCCAGCCCATGGTTTGCAGACTTTAGCAGCAGGCAATATGAGTAATCACAAATAAATACTACTATGTCTAGTAACTAGTCAGTACATTAACAGTACTACTCAGATTTTAAAGTACAGTTAAGTACTTAAACAGGAAGGAAAAAAATCAAGTGAATAATCAGGCTTTTCTGGAAGATAACGAAGTTATTACTTTGTATGTTTTCTATAATACAAAACAGAGAAAACTTATGGGAATAAAGTATCTTAACATTTTATAAGCTCTCTGTCTAATGTAAGTCACTATATGAAGTATATTAAAGGGGGTTTATGCAAAAGCTTTTTTCTTTTTAATCTTGTCTAACCTGAAATGGAAAGGCTCCAAACTCCATTACCCTCGGAGGTTTAGTATAAACCTAGATCCTATCTAAATTGCCCTATATAACATTGTATCAGGGGTTTTTTTTTGTTTTTATTTTCATTTTGGTTTTATAATGCTATTGTGGATCCGTGCTGTAGGTATAACAGAAAGCCAAGCAGCCTGTGAAAAGCAGATGATAGAAATAAATACAATGACCTTTGATAGCCAGTATTTTAAATGTGCTAAGGATCTTTAGAATAAGGACATGCATCTCATAAATAGGACTCCATAAATTAGGACAAAAATAGGCCAGCTGGGTGATTTGGCCATGGGAGTTAATCTATTTAAACCAAAAGTAGGATTTGCTTCTCTCACCTCACTTTTTATTCTTTATTTTGTACTTTCTGATTTCTTTAAGTATGAGCCTTCAAGGCAACCCATAAAACTCATCAAGATTCAACTTCCTTCAGCTTCCCACAAGCAGTGTGAGAGTTCGCCTGCTCATGTTCTTGAACAGTTCTCGCTTCCCAAGGGAGTGCTGGTACTCTGTTGTCACAATAACACAGTAGCAAGAAAACTGGGATATCTCATAGTCCCTTACAACTGAACATCCATTTCTCTTCTTTGATTCCAACTGAGTCCAATACTTACGCAGCCTTACTCAGTACAAGACTCCAGATCCTGACCACTCTTACCACAGTTAAGATTCAGATTCCTCTTAATTAGAGGAAAAAATATCTGTAAAACTCCAATAGCTTAAAAATTGCTTGGAACAAACATTTTTAAAACACACATGTACAGAGCAAATGCTGGATCAGTATTGGACAAGAAAACTTTATGGGTCTAACAGGATGTGAAAAGTATTTGTTACATCATGTAGTCTTCTACCAGTTCAAAAGATGAAATATTCAGTCTAAATCTTAGGTTTGCTCTTCAAAAAAAAAAAAAAGAAACCTAAAAAATTTCTTCATGCCTTGTCATTTTCAGATGTCCATCCTTATAACCAGTCCTGAAGAAGAAATGAGAAATCCATTCTAGGCAAAGCTTAAAGCTGAATTCAAAAAGATAAATCTGTATTCCAGATTTGACAATTTCATGTTTCATGCAACACTAAGATTTCCCTAAAGAAGAGATAAGACTCAGAGATAACATTTCTCCCTTGCGTGTAGTCTCACTGGGACACTCTTCTGCTTTTATAGATGTGTTATCTGCATTCTCCACACATCTCACCTCTGGAGCTACAAAGCTGCTTCAACAACACTCGACAGACAGGATTGTTCAAGAACTGCTACTGACACTTTAAAAAGTTCAGACAGTACAAACCCAGAAATAGTCAGGAAAAGGATGTTTGCCTTCAGAGAATATGTTGTGTCCCTCCCATACAATTTTCTTCTGGTAATTCTTAGGATTATAATGGAAAAGAAAATGACTCTCTGTACAAATAAGTCCCTCAAAAAGAAAATGAATCACATTTTAGCTGTACACAGTGATGAAACAGAGGAAAATACGATTATGGTCCTTAAACCAGCAAACTCACCTTGTGTCTAAACACATTCCTTAAAAATACAAAGTTCAAGAAAACCTGAGCATGAATTTAACTACGTAGAGCTATGTGAAATTTTTTCACATTTAGCTTCAACTTCTTACATTTAAAAATGAAAAAACAAAAGCTACTGCAGAGAAGTATCCCTAGGACATTAGAGTGAATTAGCGTCTAATAAAATATACAGTCTTTTCTATAAAGTATTTCTTCATTTATGACTTCCTTCCTCTTTTTTTTAAAAAAAAAAGTTTTTGAAAACAATTCACCTGTACTTAACAAAAAACAATCAGTCCTTCAGAATAAGATGATTCTTAATTTCTCCCCTTAGGCTTTTCTCCTTTTAAAAAGATAACATCTATTTTTATAACAATTTAGCAGGCCAAACATTTACTGAAGTTGCAGTGCACTAGAAAAGCTCCATCTATTATTCTGTCGTGTAAGCCAATCATCTGCAAACCACCTCCTAGTAAAAGTAGTGACTGATTACCAACAGTTGTATGACCAATGGCACCAACTGATGCCTGAATGCACGCAGTGGTTTGTAGTCAGCCTCTTAAAAAGGAAGGGGTCTAATAAGTTTGGTGGGATTCCTAGTGAGCCACTGCAGTTTTAGCCATGCAGTAAAGCCACACTCAGGAGAGCAGAACTAGCTGCTTTCTAGAAAACTAATGAGAGAATTAATTGACTAAATTAATCAATGAAGAGGCAAGACAGTTTGGCAGTGTGTCACTTTGAATTCTTTTTATAATGGATGCACTCTATGAATTAATTTGAAGTAAAAATTTACCTGCATTGCTTCAGACCTTTGCCAAATCTCTCTGTACTAATGCCTGAGCTCCAAATGATGCTCATTTTTAGTATGTGACATTCTCTTCATTTATACAATTAACAGCCAATTTCATCCCCCTCAAAACAATGAGCCAGCTTTCATGACAATTGCACAACCAACATTTAAAAATCGCTGGAGTTCTGTGCTTCTGGTTATGCAATATGTTTTTTAAACAAGAGCAAAATATTTTCCTTTTCCTGTTCCTAGCTCCTTGGAAAACAGTGTTTTACTAGAAGATGTGGGGGAACATTGGAGGTACAGCCTTAGGCCCAGCGCCGTCTTGTGTTAGTGACCACACACAGTTTCTTCTGCCAAATGTAAAACTCAACATGGGTTCCAAAAATTTTGTAACAGAAACAAGAGTCTTGATAATGAGGAGGATTGCAGACATCCTTCTGTATTAGACAACAACTAGTTGAGATCCATTATTGAAGTGGACCCACACAAAACAACTCAAGAGGTTGCAGAACTAAAAGGTGACCAACAGTTGTTTGACATTTGCATCATACTGGAAAATCGAAAGAGTTTGACAAACGGGTGCCCTGAACGAGCTGAATGAAAATTTTAAAAATCACTGTTATGAAGTCTGCTCTGTGCTTCTTTCGTGCAACAAAACTGATCCATTTCTTGGTCACATTGTGACATGAGACAAAAAATGGATTCCATGTGACGACCAATGGTATTCTACACAGTGGCTGGACCGAAGTGAAGCACCAAAACACTTCACAAAATTGAAGCTGCATCAAACAAAAGTCAAGGTCACTGTTCTGTGGTTGGCAAGTGGACTCATCCACTACAACTTCTTGAACTCTGGCAAAACCATCACAGTGGAGAAGCATTGCCAGAAAAATGACAAAATGCCCAAAGAACTGCAACATTTATGTCCAACATTGGTCAATCGAAAAGGACCAGTTCTTCTCCATGACAACAAGCAACTGTATGTCTATGCAGACATACGTGTCTGTACGACTACGCAGACACTTCAGGAACTGGGCTATGAAACTCTACTACACTCAGCTCACTCACTGGACCTCTCTCCCAAGAATTACCACATTTTCAAGCATCTCAATAACTTCCTGCAAGAGAAGGATTTCCACAAGCAGCAACTCAAAACACCTTCAAAGAATTCGTCAGTTTCAGGAATGCTACAGGACTAGCCTTATCTCTTGTTGGCAAAAATGAGTTCTCTTATTAAATTAACAATTTTTTTCTAAGCTTAGATATGCTGCTTTAAAGTTATTTAAGTTGTTTAGGTTCTCTTTGCACTAACAAACATCCATCTCCTCAGAAAAGAAGAAGTGAACATCCTTAATTTCCAAAGAAGGAAATGGGAACTGGGGGTCCTTCACAGCAGTTATTAGTAAAGGGCTGATTTATATACTTTGGGATTTAACTTACCTTAGCTATGTCTATAAAAGTTATGCAATGAAAGGTTTTCAGATCATACTCTTAAAAAATGATAAAAAATTTGTATTTTTAAAATATGCTAGATACTTCAAAGATTTTATCAAAAACCTGAATCAAAGATAGAAAGGCATGCCTATCAGGCTGAATATATTCTTACATTTCTGTTGTAAAAATGTGCCATTCCATCCCTCAGAATGATGAAACACAAGTCCTAAAAGAAAGAGTCTGCTCAGATCTATTTTAAATCACTAACAAAACTCTTGCAAGAGCTCATGGATTTCAAGTGGCAGCAGAGATAGGAGTTCAACGTGAATGAGTTCCTGGACCTTTCATCATTTAACAAGAACACAGGAAACATAATGTACTCAAACACTCTGGCATTACACCTACTGTGAAATGAAACCCTAGAATTAGTCCCAAGAAGGCATAAATTTGGCTGTTCCTTATAGAAGTCTTACCCTGTGGTAAAACTTTATATTATTTTGTGCTTTAGGGGCTCAACAGACTGAAAGTAAAAATATTCTTAGTCAACAAAGTAGGATAAAAATCACTTGCAGCCGACAATAAGAACCAATGAGAATTTTACAGAAAGATGCTGTACTTTAGCATCTCAAATACCAATCCTGAAGTGCTGTGAACCATGGAAAAACAACGGGAAGGTGTATCAAATCTTTATTCAGATGAAGCTCTCAATGTGTTTAAATTAGAATGTTTAAACTCCATTTAGCAGTCCGCGCATTTTACAGCACAGATCACACTTTAGTTGCTAATGCTGTTGGGAAGACTCATTTCTGTTTATTACGGAGACACTTCATTTAGGTGGCTTAAATGTTAGTGCATATCCACAGTTCATTCCAGGAGAGACTGCAGCTCGTGCAGCAACTCCAGAACAGATTTTATAAACAGGTAAGCACTGGAACAGCACAGGTCAATACTGTCCAGTTTGTGGAGCTGCAGTAACACTGGATAAAAGTACCAGACAAAAAAATAATGAGAACTGGAAACAGCACCTACACAGCATGTAACATTCAGTGATGCAGAGACGGAACATCTAGGAAAGAGCTGGCGCTGCAAATATCTCTCTGAAATCCTACTGAGACTGGTTTCATTGAACTAAGCTTAGTCCCAACACAGATAAAATTCCAGTGGTAAGACCCGTTCCCATCAGTTTCTGCTACACCTGCTTTCAGCAGGTTGAATTGACAGTTTATTTTTACATTAATAATTAGGTTCAGAGCAGTAGAGCAATTCTGAAACAAATCAACCCATCAGTCCCACATACCGAGCACTGGTTAAATTCAGAGAGCAATCAGTGCACTTGAACTGCATTCCTTGAGGAAATGACTAAACCCTATGTACCACTATAGCTACTTACAAGCTGCGCTCCAGTTCCTAGTGGGGACACAAAGACTGCCCTTTGGAGAGTTCCAAACCACACATGTATCAGGGATGTTTGGACCTAGGGACCTGCCCGACCATACAATGGAAAATCCCAAAGCAGATATGCTGATGATGATAGGGTCTCAGCACCAACTGTTATGACCTACTGATCCACTCCTTTTGAGCCACATTACTTGTTAATGCACACAGGCCCTTGCATGCCAGCCTACAGCTCTTTCCAACTCCCTCCTGTGAAATATCCTGAAGAGCACAAAAAATGCACATAAAGGAACTTCTTTGCAGGGTTTCCTTCTAGAAGGACTCTTCATAAACAGAAATTCCCACTCCTTCAGAATTGGTACAATTTCAGTTCTACGAAGTCATAGACAAAATACTTTTTCACAAATGTTAAGAATTTACTTGTTCAATAAACATTGGACAATAAGCATGTCAAGTTCCATGTAAGCCACCCACCTGCAAAGATGAAAACAGGAAACTGTATGCATGTTTGCTGTTGAAGAAGAATGCATTTCATCCTCTAGCAGGTCACTACCTAGCACATCTACATTAATTAAAACCATGTTTTCACATGGTTCACTGCACTAAGAAAGAGAAAGAGAAATTCAAGGTAATTCTCTGCAGTCTTACCTCAACTTTATCTTTAGATTAATTATGTAGCATGCCAGAACACATATCAGAAAACGAAAAATGAAGTGGCAAAAGAGCAAGAAACAGAAATATTACACTGTGATTCTGACTTACCTATGTGATAAAGTCCTATCCAGTCAGTCGGGTCTACTTCTTCCTTAATATCCCAGAAAATGATGAGGTTCTGAGATTGCCCCAAGGTGTACTCGTACATACTGGCTGTCAAACTAGACCTGCTATCCGAGGTCACTAAATCAGTGTCACTGTTGGCACGCTGCAAATTCATGTTCTCAGCCATGGTGCCCTGAGATGCCAAACTCTGCAGGTTTTCTGGGCTCAGAGTATACCGCAGCTGTGGGTTGCGACGTCGCACAAAAAGCAGATGTTCTCGGGCTGAACTGGCCATCTCTTCTCCACTTTTGTCAATTTACATGAAGAAGGTGTTGTTCAGAGATCTACCATGAAGAAGAAACAGAAAAAGTGTTAAAGTGACACAGAAATCAAACATTAAGTGGAGAGGTATTGGTACAAAAATGTTCCTACAGAAACCTAAAATGTCTTCAGCAAAATCTTTTACTTTATTGTTCTACCACTGCAGCCATCCTAGTGTCTTTATGTAAAAAAAAAAAAATAAAAAACCCACATTAATCACTTGTGACAGAATTCAGAGTTAACCACACACCATGAAATAACATTTATAAGCCAGCAAGCAAAATATCCAAGACCATCTATCAAGCAAGAACAGTCACAGCAACAAAGCTAATGTAAGTGTGGCAGCAGCCTAAAGAGGGAAGAAATAATGAACTCATCTTCCACCAACAAAATCACAGCAGTATACGATGCACTTTCACTTAGATACGTTAGTTTCCAACAATATATGCACTGTACGTTCAGATTCAGTAAGGTGTTGAAGAATTTAACAAGGTTGGACATATTTCAGTAGAAAAAGCAGGTATCACAGATTTTTGCTACTATAAAATCCTTTTGTAAGGGTTTGATTTGTTAAGATACAAAAAAGTACAGCTTCTGAGATGCTCTGTACCACACAAAGACACGTCAGACCACTGACTAGGGTACTTCAGACCATGGATGTATATTCAGTTACCCCAATTCAGTTCATCTGTTCAGTCAAGATTTTGTTGTTCCTCTCCATACATCAAAAACAGAGGCCTTATAACTTCGACTGCTTCCCTCTAGCCTGAGGAGACAGTAGAAGGTCTTCCCTGAAATGGTCATGTCAATATCATCACACCACGCCCTCAGAAACAGAACTTGCATCTCATTATCCACAGCTACTAAAACTACCACCATTTGAAAATCAGCACTCATATTATTGACAACTTGAGATAAATCACCAGAAAGCAAAGACAGGAATAGTAAAATATTACAACAGTGGGAACAGCTTATAGGAGAACAGAATCAATGATGGGGAACATCTTGCCATAGAAGGAATATGAAAACTTCCTTATCTAAGCTACACGACTTTGACTAAAGCTGTTTGCCTTTGTCAAAAGCTATAGTTTGTATCAACTCACTGTTTCTTTACTTTACAGAAGAAATAAAACAGTCCTCATTTAGCAGAATGATTTGCTTTCAGAAAAAAAAAGAATTTTCTGGTGATGCGATTTTCCATCAAAATTGTGAAAATTATCTTCCACACTACATTCAGCTGGAATAGGAATCGTGTATTTCCTCCACAGCCAAACCAAATCAAAGTATTCCTGGTGCCCAGTCATAAATTCAAAGCTCACCAGGAAGAAATGGTGTCCTGGGCTCCTTACGCTCTTTATGCAACTTGAAAATCATATTTCAACATTTCTGACCAGATAGCAACTTAACCAGTGACAACAGCAATTATTCCACCACAGCATCTTCTGTAAGGAATGCATACTGCAGGGAAGAGCTCCTTATTTTTATGCATATAAATAACCACATATAAGAAAAACGTGTACATGTACGTGTATTAAAAAAAGCAAGTAAGAGGTGCCTTTGTATTATTCTTGGGTTATCTTCTTTGTGTCATAGCCTTCAGCTATCATACACAGATATATTTGTTCTTTTAAAATAACACAAACATTGACAGAGCCGAGTGTCACCTACTATAACATTCCCTGTTTCAAGCAAGAAAGGCTGTAATGCAGAATTAGGTAGAGCCCACGAGAAGTGAATGGATTGGCTGGCCTCTTCCACAGTATTGTAATTAGACCTACAGTACACTATTGCTAGCAATCATGTCTACTAACTGGTTTAATAAACAGAAACCTCTATTGCTAGAGGTCAAAAGACATTTAATTATTAAAAAGAAAAAATACGTAAAGCTCTCTGAGATCCCAAGATTGTGATTAAGAAAAATTTGTTTTTTAAAAAAAAAGGCAGTTTCATATTTTGAGGGTTTCCTTTTCCTATTCGTTCCTTTTTTTCCACATGATGAATCTTCAAAAACAGCCTCTTCACTTCTGTTTCCTATGACTCATCTTTGATTTTCTTTTTAACAACTTTTCAGTGTATGCATTCTTCCAGTCTATCACAAATTCTTCTGCTATTTTTCAGCTTTTCTTAAACTGGAGATATTTTGAAATATCAAGAACTAACAAAGGGGAAACATAAAGTTCAACTCATCCATTTGTATGCAATTCATCACACACTACATTGTTTAGCATCAAATATTGCAGAAAAGGAAAGAAACAAAAATTCAGTGCAATAATTTGACATGGAGATTCCCATATTTACTTCACAAAGCACGTAAGATAGTCTTTCCTGACATGAGCCAGGGTTTAGTTGCATCCATGAAACACTTGATTTTTGGTGCTGGATGTCAGTGGGGTTTGCTCACTCCCTCTCTGTCATGTTCCCATGCTCTCTGCCTCTGACACCAGTGCCAGTAACGAAAAGGAAACTTTGGTTCAAACGGCCTCCTTAAATGAGGGTCAGGGAAGTCTATTTTGTTTCTCTCTGTGCAGTATTATTTGCTAGATCTGAAACTCCTGGTTGACTCTGAGATCAGAGGAGTAAATAAGAGAGAGCCACCAACTCCCCTACAAGCCGGTGAAGCACACAGAGATCAGCCAGTTACTGTGATCCTCCCTTTTTTTTGTTTTTTGCCTCCCTTATTTCTTACTTTGTGATCTGGGCAACAGCACACGGTAACAGCGAAGTCTGAAATGTCACGGTGAGACAGCTGTAGCCCCTAGGTGGGCAGAGCCCCAATGTGGACGTGAGCCTGCCCACCTCAGCAAGCCCGTACACTGCCTGAGTACCACCACCCCCACACTAGGAGATGGGCTGAGAGTAATTAACAGACGGAAAGCGCGTGATCAACTTCATTTTCTTCTGTTCCACAACTAGAGATTTATGTAATGTTGAACTGCTGTACACAGGGGGTTTATGGCAGTAAAATTACTGCAAAGTAAATGCAAATAAGTGCAAAAATAAGAAGGATGACGAGTTAAAGACAAAGTTTTAACAGGAGGGAAAAAAAATTTCCTTCAGCTGCAGAGCTGTAAACTGTACCCGGGGCAGCACTGGCATTTGTTGTAACATATTGAAAATTTATGTGTGGCAGATGGACAAATTCATCCATGTTTAAGGACACATGAGAACTAGCTTGTACCAGCTAGGACTATCCCACAGTTTAAGAGATGAGAACAGCCTGAGAAAACCCTTAACTCCTTCACAACATTTCATTTTCTTAAGTCATAATTGTTATCACTCTGGTGAACCATGAACGTCATTACAGTTTTTGAAAGTAAAGTAAACCACAAATCTAAATGCTGGATAACTTCTCTGATCCTACTCATAAATCCAAGTGCCTTAAAGTCATGAGTTAAATGATCCCAACAAATGATATCACTTAAAACAACTGCCATCAGTTGGCAATGAGTACATTAAACTCACATGTGAATGAGTTCCTATTATGGGAAAAATATCTCAAAAAATGCAGACTTGCAAAGTTAAATTTAGTGAAATAGGCTGTAAAGCAGTCCTACTGTCAGACAGTATTCTGCTACTTAGCATTTCACAGTAAGATGGGAGAGGTTAATGAAGGAGATTTGTAAAGAGACAAGTACAACACTCATATTGTAAAAGGGGAAAAGGCCATTGCCATAAAAGCTGAAATATGAGGAGTGATGGACCGGGAGAAGAGCCACTATTTTGATTATTTGCAGTCTGAAAATGCAGTTTGAAGACATGATGAAAACCTTTACACAGTTGCTTCCTGCCTACAATTGGTTATTTTACATTTGGTTAACAATTCCCAATGTCTGTCATTAGTAACATAACTAACAGTACACTAACGCGTACATCCTACCAGAGACTGAAAATAAGAATTATCCTCCCACCTTCAATTCCTGCTAAGCACCACTGATACATCATTTGGATCCAGACTGTACTGTAAAGACAATACCCACGATGAGCTGCGTGCACCTTCCTTCCCATCACCTAATGAAGCTAATGAGGCTGAATGTGATCAGGGCAGCAATTTCACTAAGTATCAGACCAGACTGGCAAGGAATACTGTTTCATGAAGGCAAGCTGAAAAGTGTAAACTGAATCAAAAACATGGGGAAAACACAGGCACTTGAGAAAATAGCAGATACTAACTTCAGCAAAATATTTTAGTTGAAAAGTGAAATCTGTACCAAAGCTGCTTATCTGTATCACAATGTTTTCTTCACTACTTGACAAGAAGCTTACAGAGAAATAGGACTGATATCCTCTTAATCTCTAAATGGCACAAGTTCAGGACTATTTCTATCTAAATACAGTCCTCAATTACTAATCATAGAGGGATCAGAACTCCCACTTGATATACAAAATACAGATAAGAAAAATCCCCTTGCCCAACCTTGTTTATGAAAGAAGACTGAAAAACAACAAATCCTTTCTGACATGCAGTCAAACATTCAACGGTTTAGAAAATACATGAATGAAAGTCTGGGATTTCCAGCGCAGGAATAACCGAAAAAATCCCACCATGCGAAAAGAACCAGACTTCACATTTGGCCCTGTTTATCTTACTCATAATAGTGATTCATTTCTTGTTTACATAGTGATCTTCTATGTGGCTTACAGGTCTTGCCAGCAGCCTCTTCCCACAGCAGTTATTGTAAACAGATTCTCTACAAGGCTGGCCCTGAGATCATAACCGATCACCCACTGGACAGGATTTTTGCTCTAAGCCTGTAGCTGAGGGGGCTGCTGGAGAAACAACAATTAATACATTTCACTGAGGGACTGGCTTCACATTACCATACCACAATGTCACATCACCCTCAAGATGTGTGAGGCAAAGAAGTGGGCAGCACGGTGGCCGAGGATCGGCAGGAAGAGCCCTCGGGGACTGCTGGGCACCCAAGTGTTCCTGTCACTGCACATCAGATAGGTCCTAAGAACTATCCAGCCCAACTGGCCCCCAGGTTCAACCCCTCAACCAGATGATGCTTAGTGTGTCTCACATGTGCCGAGATAAGCAATCCACATAATTATACAGGCAGAATAAAATTGTGAAGAACAGAAAACATGCTGGTTTCCAAATTCTACACTATGTGACATTGCTTTATTCAGTACAAAGTTTATAAATGCTACAATAAAGGACTCAAACTGACCAGCTCTGAGCTCTAAGTGGCTGAGGAAAGAAAATGCTTCTTGAATAAGTTCAGAATTTGGGGATTTTTCTCCAAATTAGCCTTTTTCCTGGGATAAATTCTGACTACAGACCATTTGCTGCTACCCACACGCTGGCTTCAAATTTGCTAGAAACTCTAGCAAAAGCAGAATAGTCAGAATTCACTGTCAGCCACAAACATGCTCAAGAGGTTGGGTGATGGTTAACTTACATGCTTAACCATCCCACACTTACCCTGCTCTCTGTACCAAAGAGCTTTCAGGGTCCTGTAGAGCTGTTATGTCCCTCTACCAGCAGAACAGAGGGGCCCCTCCCAGCAAAATTCACCATCTGCTTACTAGGCCATATCATCAGCAATTCTTTTGCCTGAGACAGAAAGATGAACTTGATAGCTCTTTAAATTTCCTTCCAAACCTATATTCAAGTATTTGTGACTATTTGTAGACACAGATTTGGTCTATAAAAAAAAATAATAAAATTAGATAAATCTGACATGAAGCATGCTTTCCTATATACACAGAAATAAGAGAAAAGTTTCATCTTGCTGCCCAGATGCTCTTTTCTTGTTATTCCTCCTGTAATATTTCCAAGAATTTCTACTCAAGTTTCCTGCAATTCTCATAATGGAATTTCTCTCAGATGGTATTTCATTGTCTGATTATTAGGATTTTTCTCCATAAGCTAACAATTTTTCAGATTTGAGTTAAGCTAACACATTTGGATGCCTCCTATTCAGCCACCCCAATAAAGACAAATGTATAATAAAAGCTGTCACAGTATTCAAGGCCAAGTTGGATGGGGCTTTGAGCAACCTGATCCAGTGGAAGGTGTCCTTGACCATGGCAAGGGGGTTGGAAATGGATGATCCTTAATGTCCCTTCCAATACAAACCTTCCTATGATTCCAGAGCCAAGAAAAAATATCTATTTGGGATCTCTGTATTTCTCCAGTTTACCAAGTACAAAATAATATGGCCTCTTTACTTACATGACTATGGCTACATTCTAAGTCTTTAAGATGATTTAGTATATGAATGCATCAACTTGTATCACACAGTGGAAATTTTAATATTTTTGCAGTACATCATGAAGTTTGGTATTTCAAAAATATAACAACCATTATAGAACCACAGAATCATAGAATCTTCTGGTTGGAAAAGACCTCTAAGATCATCGAGTCCAACCACACCCATCATCTGCTAAACCACGTCCCTCAAAAACTCATCTACTCGATTTTTAGACATCTCCAGGGATGACAACTCAACTACCTTCGTGACCACAACTGACCACACTTTCCGTAAAGAAATTCTTCCTAATATCCAGTCTGAACCTCCCCTGGCACAACTTATGGCCATTTCCCCTTGTCCTATCACCTGTCACTTGAGAGAAGAGATCAACACTCGCTCTGCCACAGCTTCCTTTCAGGCAGCCGTAGACAGCAATGAGGTCTCCCCTCAGCCTCCTCTTCTCCAAGCTAAACAACTCCAGGTCCCTCAGTCGTTCCTCATAGGACTTGTTCTCCAGCCCCTTCACCTGCCTTGTCACTCTTCTCTGGACGCGCTCCAACACCTCAGTGTCTTTCTTGTAGTGAGAGGCCCAAAACTGAACATAGAACTCGAGGTGTGGCCTCACCAGTGCCGAGTACAGGGGCACAATCACCTCCCTTGTCCTGCTGGCCACGCTGGTTTTGATACAAGCCAAGATGCCATTGGCCTTCTTGGCCACCTGGGCACACTGTTGGCTCATATTCAGTCAGTTGTCAATCAACACCCCCAGGTCCTTCTCCACCAGGCAGCTCTCCAGCGATTCTTCCCCAAGTCTGTAACGCTGCATGGGGTTGTTGTGCGCCAAGAGCAAGACTCAGCACTTGGTCTTGTTAAACCTCATCCCGTTGGTCTCAGCCCATGGATCCAGCCTGTCAAGATCTCTTTGCAGCACTTCCCTTCCTTCAAGCAGATCAACACTGCCACCCAGCTTGGTGACATCTGCAAACTTGCTACGGGTGCACTCGATCCCTTCTTCCAGATCATTAATAAAGATATTCATTAATAGCTTACATCATTAATACAGATATTGAAGATTATAATACATAACTGCACCATTCTGAGCCTCAACAACAGGCAGAAAACTGATGAGATACTTCAGCTAAAATATAATCCTGATCATTCAATATTTCTACATAGAATGCCTGAAGGTCTCAGAGTGCTCGAGGTCTGCGTGTTTAAATTATAAATTATGCAAATGAATGATATGAACAAGTCCAGCAATTGCTTTATCAGAAGGAAAAAAGTCATCATTCTAAACCTAGAGGATTTGTTATTGAACTAAAAGCAAAAGACAAATATCATACACTTGAAAAAAATCACATAATTACACCTCTAACACTTTCTCTTTTTAATTACAAGGATACTGAGGATATCTCAGAGAACTTACAAGGGAAAGATTTATCCCTTTTTTCTCTAGTTCTTCCAATTTGCACATTTGACAGTAAATTTGTATTCCCTACTCTTCCCTGAATAGCCAGTTCTGGATATTTCTTTCATTTGGGATGCTCTTGAAAAGATATTAAAAATTATAGGAAACTACCATCATAGCTGACACAGAACTTAGATACAGTTTAAGTACTCAAATGTTCTTCATATTTCAAAACAGTTACTAAACAAGTAACTTAAAGCTGAATTAAAGTAAATTTGAATATTACTTAATTTAAAAAGGAAGAAATAAATTAAATTGTTCTAGCCAGAGACCAGTAAACTCAGAAACTTGTTATTCTTCATTTTACTTTCTCCTCTAACAAAGCCCCCTAGACTTTCATAACAGGACAATTGCTGGATACTCTTAAAAGCAGCTTAGCCCAAAGCAATGAGGAAAAAATTTAATAAACTTGCCAGCTTCCAGAAATGAACCTACAGGCACAGGATAATTTAACCAGATTTCATTTTTAATCAAGGAAATTGCCGAGAAACTGAAGCATCTTGGAAGACGCATTCATTTTCTTCTCCTAAGAGAAACGTTTTCAATTCTCCATTCTAACCATCTCCTTGGGAACGTCAGATTAAATTCCGTGCCCTAGCCAGCCAGGCAGGCAGCTGTGCTAGGTAATTGGCCTCTGCAGTGAAGAATCAGAGGCTCCTCCAAAAAGCAATTGCGGGTACCAAAATCACTCTCTTTCTTGCTCTGTGGAAGAAGCTGGAGTAACCAGAGACCAAGCAAAAGAGGACAGAATTTTGTCTAGACCTGTGTTCCTTTGTTGCCCTGCTCTTAGCCATTCCCAAACCACTGGCAAAACAACAAAAAAAGGAAACTGTGCTGAGAATATCCTGCCTTCAGTCTGCTCACTCATCCTTTGAACTTGCTGCTGCTGCTGGGAAACCACAACCAGCACCAGAATTTACTACTGGAAACTGTACCCAGATGTTTAAGTTGAAGCTGAAAATTATTCTGCTGAAATTTTACAGGGATATTGCCATACAGGAGAGAGGGAAGGAAAAAAGGAAAGAGAGAGAAAGTATGCATGTACAGTCTAGTCTCCTTTGGACTGAAATCTGGTGACTCAGCTCAGATGTTAAACATCAGCTCAGATTACAAACCCACCATATAGTTTAGACTGGCTGAAAAACATTCTCTAAGGGAAAAAGCATATAGTTCAGCATAAATGTATATTTTTTAAAAACAGCCTCTGCAGAACATTATTTGGCCAGAGAATAGATCAGTTAATTCAGTGTAACAGAATATCTATTTTAGACCTGTTCACTGTGTCTTTGTACAGTTCATTTGTAAAGTAAGTCCTATACGCTTTTGTATCTAGCTGCAAATAAATATCACTTTCGTACTACCGTAGCTGCTTGAGTAAGACCTCCAGCTTCCATCCCACCAACAGTGCCTCTCTTACATCAGGCAGAAATTACTGCTCAAGCCTTTTATGAAGCCCAGCAGTCTGAAGGGCTCTGCATATTTTTGCCAGGTCTGCACACCCACACACTCAGCAGCCCATCAGGCACCGTTGTGCTTTCAGTACAACATCGTATTAATTCTCACCCAAAAGCTTCAGCACAGAGCTAGCTGGTACATAGAACATCTGACTACTGTTGAGAAAAGTTAAAAGGTCATAAAAATTATCCAGAGACGTGTGTATAGGTACCCACACATATATGTATAGCTTGGCATACCCACACTTATATAATTCTCAGAGTGTTTGCACTGTGGTATTAGTGTAAACAAACATCCTATGTTCCTGCACTGCTATCCCCACACCTAAGACACAGTAGGTAAGTCTTAAAAGATTTCAAGCCAACTCAGTGAGGCAGACTACACTGAGAACTGGGATAATCTCTCTGAATTTGCACTGAAGAGACTATAGAGAGTTCATACAATCCTTTCTGATGCCACTGCCAGGCTGGAAGATCTGGTTGGCCTGCAAACATACTTTCATTTTCCTCTGCAGATTGCAAGAGGATGTCTGTTGCCTAAATCTCATTGCCATCTTTCACCAAAAGTTGCAATGTAAGAATTGTGCATAAATTTAAATTAAATGTACCCAATACGCTGTTATCCTCTAGACTATTCATGTGAAGAAACAAAACTCAACGGGAAATTTTACCACAATTTCATAGCCCAGAAGGTATATACGTATTGCAACACCCCTCAACCTCCTCCTGGTGCAGCAGCTACTTTAATGGGGTTCACTCATTTCAGTTACCTTACCTGCAGCACCACCCCTCAAGGAGCTGTAGTTCACCAATGAGGTGGAGACTAGAGCTACAGACGTGCAGTCATTAAACCAAGCATATGAAACGACAATCTTGGGTAATTCACACTACAATATTACTCTACATAAAGTTTAACATTAGAATCCCTACTGCAAGACGTTTGATATTCAGTGTTCATGACACTGATACATCCACTGGTAGCTGCTGTTGATCATCTGTCCTGAAGAATTTCTCTGGAAGTACTGATGTAGTTGCTCTCAGTTTAGCCTTTTGATGTCAGGTCATACAACCCATCTAAAATACAGCCCCCTTCAAATTTTTGTACTGGAAAGACAGACTGCAATCTCTGTGAGAAGCTTTGCTCTGTGAGATATGAAAACATGAATGTCATTATTCCGTGAATAAACTGCAATATATGCTCATATTTACATATGCGAAAGCTTGCAAGAACATATTAATGAAAAGAAAAATGGGTAGCCCGTTAAACTCTCTTGAAAGCCCTTTCTCTCTTTAGGACTTCCAGGACTTGTAGCACCAGCCCAGAGCTCCCGAATTATACATCTTCTCCTAAGGCTTTTTCTCAACAAGGGATGGCAAAGGCCAAAACACAGAACTTATACAGAAAATAACAATTTAGCATTTTTCTGTCCAGGAAAGCAAACGCGTAACCAGAAGAAAGAGTACAAACACCAAAAAGCCTAACAAAGAACAAGAAAAAGCTGCGTTCCTTTGGAAAAAAAAAAGTAAGAAAGGAAAACTGCCAGGCCAAAAAGCCATAAATCAAAAAGCAATTTATAAAATTATACACTTGAGAGAATTTGTAGTACAACTATTTACTACTGGCTACCAGAGTAGCTCTGCAGTTTCAACTCTCTGCAATCTGTACCAATGCAGATAAATGACAGCTGTGTTTTAGCGATACTCAAGAGACTCTGGTTTAAGTATTTATTCGGCAGTTATTAAAAGCTAGTAAATATACTATTCAATATGCAATTACATCAATTTATTTTTATTCCATTTTAAACTGGAAATCCATTCTATACTGATGGAAATCCGTAGATTATACAATGAATAGGAATGAACATTCGTTGTTCTACCCATCCAATCAAATGCAAACATCCTATTATCAAGCCTGTACAAGCTCAGTTTTCAACCATGTACAATTGATTTCACTCACTGAAATGGTATCAAGCCACCACAGAGCAGGTACATCTCTCACGCTGAGAGATTCCCACATTATCAGGAAACGCAGGAATGCTCTGTTCCTATCAAAGCAGCACACTCCTTCAATTCATCATGTTATTTATTCATTTTTGTCACAAAAAGGATATTATCAACTTGAAAAATGGCATTTCTTTGAAATCAGTGAATATATACATAAATTCAAATTCAGTAATTCCATAAATGAAAAATGCTAGCTGACTAAAAGTAGAATAAAAAGAGTCCCCAACAGTTTATAGATAAGTAATTTCCCTGATTCCTGTTTTAAAAAAAAAATTCCAGCCTGGTAAAACTGACTGGGAAGTAGTGGGGGGAAGGTGTCTAAAAAAAATTGAGTTGTCTCCTTAAAGAACAAAGTAAAATTAAAACCAAAACCAAACCAACACTTGATGTACCTAAGTCTTATAAATAAACCATAGATACAATCAGTAGGTCAGGAAAACAGGAAACACTATTTTTAAAAAACTGACAAATTCTGCTAAAGTGAATTTAACTGTCTACCAGCATGTATTCAAATTTCCATCGTCCTGCCCCTTTTACCCTTCTGGTATTTCAGATTTAAGCAGTTATAACCTCTCCCCAAATAGACTCTATTTCTATAAAGGTTTGAGGGGATTTTTTTTGTTGAAATAAAACATCAGAATATTTCTGCTTGCCCACAGTTTAACGGAGTTTTTTGCCTGATGATACACTAAGCCATCAGCCACCAGACGCCTTGAACACTTGCAGGAGTAGAAGAACTGTTAGTCAGGCAATGCCTTTTGCTGGCTGCTTATGTGAGGTATGTCCTTAAGGAGGAGGTGCCATCAGAAAAAACATTTCAATCCTACTATATTTTGCATAACAGTATTCCTAGACTCACTAGTAATTTCTTTTCAGTAGCTTTTCTTCGATTCCCTGTCTTCATAAAACTTCAAAGCATGTAAGAACTATGAGAGCTAGAAGGTAAAATTTAAACCCTATACACATACAAACTTTTCGAGCAGAACTTAGAGCATTACTCCAGTAACTCACACTGCTGAACTGCACTGATGATTATGTTCAGTATATTAAAATACCAATACTGTAGCAAATAAAATAACTACGAGTTTAATCTTTGCAGAAACCACAGAAAACTTACCTGCTCTACACTCTTTTATTCTGCTTCCTTATGACCCACAAAAAAAAAAAAGAGTCCAGGGTGAGAAAAAAAAAGCTATTCGTCTGTATTCTTTTGTACTGTTTGTACTGTTTTGATCTTCAGCTTCAACAAATCCAAGCAGAAACTCAGTAGGACTGTATACCAAGGAGTTGATGATATTGCCCTTCTGTACTTACAGGATACAGCAGTTTTAATACTCAATACTCCTGATTCCAAAACAAACCAGTTCTGTTGGTTATCTTTTATAAACCAGAAAATACTAACATGCAAACACTTCCAAGTTTGTTTGTTTTAAAGAAATGCAAATTGCAATTTTTATCCTACTTCGGATTTTCCCCAGAAATGTATTTTAGCTCAGAATTTCATGCTTGAACACTATGACAGAATTCTTATACATCAACTGTTTTACAATTTTTCTGAAAATACTACTTAAATAATTTTAAGCAAACATTTTAGCTGGATAATTCTAGAAACAGTGTTTCATCATTTTAGCAAAAAGAAGTCAAACTGGTATCTAGTTACTCTCTTCTGGACAAATGCTCTTTCCAAAACTGCGAGTCAGATGAATTAGTTTATATCAAAAGGATATTAACAGAAGGTGCCTGCAGTTATTTTGGTGCAGCAAGAACATCATTAGGACCCTGAGACATACTCAATGCCATACAAAGCCCCTGCCTGCTTAATGCTGAACAGATGCGGAGCAACCGCCAAGGCTACCGGGGTGAGGACCACAGCCCTGCGGAAACAGAGTCTTAACTTCAAGGAACTGGATCAAAGCACAGACACTCAATTTCAAACAGAGAACAAAAAGGGAAACATGGAATGGATAGAAAAAGCTTTCCCTATTTAACAGTTTACTGACTCACAGATTACAAGCTGCAATCACGCTCGAGAAAAACAGTCAAGAGCCCTAAGGAACTCCACTATGACAAAAACGATACTGTTGCAGTAACTTGAATCCTCCACCACCACCACCACCTGCACACGTACCCAATACACATTTGTTCACGTCTGGTCTGTGTTTTCTAGATGAGAAAATCATTTCAGCTAGAATGCAGACCATTAGGGAGTTAGAGATATCAAGGCTAACACCACCCATGCCTCCTTGCCTTGTGAATACACATTACAATTCATTATTTAGTTCAGTGATCACACTTTTTTCTTGCAGAATAACTGCTGCATTTGCTGCTTTCCTCAGTTTCTACACTAAATGAAGCAGAAATCCTTCAGAAACTAAATGAACAATTAATGAAAAGTCAACAATACGAAGTGGGATATATCAAGATGAGGCCTATTATGAATTAATACTTTTACTGTTAAATATGCATGGGTTTTTAATAAGTAGGGCTAAAAATAGAGCTATGTATCACAGGATTTCTCCAGGCTGTACAATATTCATTCATTTTCATCCTGCGAAGAGATGGGCCATTGCTAAAAGGTCTCTCACCATGCATTTTCACATTGTTGTCACTGGCCCTAATTCATCGTTGCACATTAAGAAAGCCTCTGGGATCTGGGCATAAAGGATTCTGAAGACCTCCATCCTTTGCCATAAGGTTTGAAGGAATCTGCAGCAAACTGTGTGGGTTTTCATACACCCACTTACAACAGGCAGATGTCTCAGCGGTCCAGTCCCCAGTCCCAATTGGTGCATTTAGAAAGACTCCATTTGAAAGAAGAATCCTGCCCCAGATAACAAAGAGCAGCAGATGTAGGCACTAGACTTCAATAAAACTGAAATAACTACTTAAATCTTAGCTTTTCCATTTTAATATTTCATTTTAATCACACACATAATCTCCTTGTTCCCTCATGATCCCACCAAGGAACGAAGTCTAAAATTAAGCCAAACGCAACAAACCTAAATATTCTATCTGGATTTTAACATTGATTTCTAACATTATGTCCTGCTACAGATATAAACAAACAAAAAACTTTAATAAAGGCTGTGCTAACTCTGTCTGAGAGTGAGCACATTCTGGAACACAGCACAATTTTATATAAACCCACCCCAGGGCGTAGGTGCTACAGCACCAGGAAACGGAAGAAGATTGAAATCAGTGTTTATAAATACAGCCAAGAAATCCCAGCACACATTCCAGTAAGAACATAAACAGAAGTTAAGACGATCTCATCTGGAGGCCTGAATTTTCTACACTTATTTATGTCAAGGAATTTTTTATTACTTTTCAAGACATTCTGGTTTATATGCTCATGTTTTTAAAACAACCTTGCTGTATTTAAAATCAAAGCACACATATTGAGTTAGCAGTTGCTAATGCTGTATGGCAAAGAAACAAACCCAAAGAAATCATAGCACACATAATGCATTCTAGTATCATCTGAAGTTACTCTGAAATCTCTATTACAAAAATAAATCTGTTTTGATTTTGAATTTTCTCTATTTCTCAATGTATAACAAAAGTATTTCAATCCACATCCAGTTTATACCTATTTAAATAAAAAAAAACAACACTCCCTTACAGCCCAGGTAACATTCAGTTTATCAAAACAAAAATATTTATATCACCTATGACCATTTTCATCTTTTTTCTAAGGTTCAGTACAAAACGTTCAGTAACATGACAGGGATTCCCACTGGAACATCCTTGGTTTAGTCTTTATGAAGACAACTCAGGATTTGAGGTTTTCATAGACGTACAACTACTAATTCAGAGTAAAACAGTCATGACTTTCTAGAAACTCAAAATGTCATGGGAAAAGCACACTTTCCTCCCTCCACACCCCAAACTTTATCCTAGTAAATACTCGAGATTTACATTTGGTTTTCTATGACACATCATAGTCGCAGTGATCAGAGACACTGACTGCAGCTGTAAAAATACACAGAACCAGAAAAAAAAAGCACAACATTTGACATCTTTTGTTACTTTGGTGCCTTTACTCTTCACAGGTGCATTTTAGGCTTCAAGCCTCCCTTCCCCCATTATCCGGGTTATAGTGTTGGGGTGGGCTCAAGGGGGAAAGGTGGGGAGGGAGGTGAGAATGGGGGCTTGCTTGTGATTTGTTGAGGGTTTTTTAATTGCAAAGTTGAGAATTTTTCATCTGGTATAATATCAGGCCCATCTGTTGTTCTTTTTTTCTGTCCTCATCCAGAACATGTTGTCTTTCAAAATCAGTCTTGTTTTCAACAGCAGGATGAGATTTTTTCCTAACCCTCCTGCTACTCATAAGCCCTCCCAAGTGCCAAATGGAGTCTGTTGCAGCATGGATCCATCAACAACCTATTTTCTCTGACACCGTTCAGCCTTAAAAACCCAGTTTGTCTTAATGCAGCCATCTCTCTGTCTCTGTGCAACCTCTGACTATCAGTTTTAATAATACGGTTATTAATCTGGCACCAAACACAAGAATTCCTCTCACCCCTATCCTCTGGACACCAGGTCGCAGGAATGGCCGTGGTGCAGGAAAGGTGACCAACCACACATACATAAAAATGAACAGGAAAAGTTACAGCTAGATATACCTATGAAGATCCAGTACTCTAACAGGGACATCGACTTTGCCTTTAGCTGATAGTCTGAGTAGTGATGATGACAGCTACAGCCCAATGACAACAGAGGAAGAAGGAACTTTCTGGAGACCATTTTGCTGATCTTGGGCAAAACCCGGCCCCAGAGAATGGTCAAGTTCTTCTACAAGGTTTCCATTATGCATTAATGAATTTTATTTATTCACTTAATTTAAAACATGAACAGGAATTTGAAGAAAGGGTACCCTCCGCAATAAAAAATGGAAAAAAAAAAAAGCTGGAAACCAGGTCACACAGGGACTGTGCCTCTTAATAGCCAAAGAATAGTATGAAATGCTTTGGTGTAACGTACAAAAAACCTCACTGAAATCACCTTTATATAACTTGATCAAAACCCAATGACATAAGAGAAAAAAATGGAGAAAAGGAGGTGGGGGGAACCCTATCCTGGTTGGCTGGGTTTTCCAATTAATGGAAATGTTTCTGCAGTTTTTTGCACTTGGAAGTTAACTCCACAGGGTGACCTTCCCAAAAAGTACCATGCAATGCAGCTTTCTGGTTAGATAACTCCACTGCCTCTGTGCCAGGCCTCCACTCGAGCCAAACTGTCACAGCCAACCTCTGCTGTAGGTTATTGCTTAAGCAGAATTAAAGAGAAATCACTAGAAACAAACACCTGCATACTGACTGGACTTTGTAGTTTGCCAAAACTACAACATCTTTATCTTAAGACATATAAATGAAATCTCTTATCAACACTGCTGGTCAGCTAGTGGTTTTCTATGTAGTTTGAGATTGCTTTGATTTTTGTTTGTTTGTCAAATAAATGATGTGACCATATGATTACAGTCAAATTACTAATTATTACCCCTAAATTGTTTTCTCCCTGTGATATAATTACAGTAGCTCAAAAATAAAAGAAATCGTCAGGTTTAGGCAACCACCCTTCCCTTGGGTTCCCAAGCAGCAAGTTTAAGCTGTGTTTCCTAAACAGCAGCAGCAGCTCAATCAAGCAGAGGATATTGTTGTACTTTCATAACAACCCTACCCCACCCTGTAATGTATACACAAATCTTACAGCTGCCAACATAAAAAACTCAGGAAGGATGCTGGAGCTGCAAAAGAACACCAGTTACTAGACAAAGCAGTGATACAATAGAAAAACACTTTCTAAAATAATGCTGCCAGAAAGCAGAAGTGGAACACTTCAGAAAATCCCAAACACCATCAGAAGCAGCAATTAGCTATTCTTCCCAACATCACCATGTCTGGTGACAACACAGGTCTGCTACTGAAGTGCCTTAGCTTTATAGACACTGAGGAATTAGATCAGTCATTCATTCAAAAAGCTTCACCGCAAGTCTTTGTTAACATCCGGCAAGACTCCAAAATGCACCATTGATGCCAACTGCAGCTGGGAAAGCAGAGACTGCTGAAAATGGCTCAGCAAGCCTCCAGTACTAACATAACACGAACTGGGTTAGTTACCTTCAAATTAATACCCCTACTGGACATGGCAAAAGCTTTGAATTCATATGTCATAATATTGCATCACCAGTTTGTGATAGTAGAAGAAATTCACTGCAAATTCAGAGGGTTCCACTAGTACTGATTGCAAGAAACAAAGCAGACTATTTGTAAAGTCACCACCACAAATATAATTACTTGAAATATATTTCTCCTTGATCACAGAGGGACACCTATACCAGCATTGCTGACATCCCATCAGCTGCTGTATCTTGTCTAGAACAAAAACAGAGTTTCAATTATAAGACACTTGTATTCTACTACTACTTATCCTTAAGGAAAAAAATTGCTTTATAATTGCATTCAGCCTAACACAGAGGTAAAAGCAGTTCCTGCTGCAGTTGACCAGAAATCATGATCAACTCTGAGCAGACACACATGACATACGCTCATGCCAACCCACTTTCCATTAAAACAACTTCCTGAAACCTATTGCTTGGCTTCCTGGCATTTTCTAGAAAATCAGCACCAGAAGTGCTGGGTTAGCAAAACCAATCTGTACTCTTGTGGATTGGCAGCGTAAATTCAGATCATCACAGAAATTGTGCATCTTCCTTAATACCTCATCAAGAGCTACAGCTGCTGAAGCAAATGTTAATAGAAGACCTAGCATAGGCACACTTGGAGTGCCAGAGCACCTTTGTGGCATGTATGTGCAAATTGATCCTTCTGATGCAAGGGAAAATCCCTCAGATAATATGGCAAACCTCAAAGCAAACTGGTAAATACTTATTTTATAACAAAAAAGATAAACGTTTGGCACAAGTAACAAGGAGCAGTTTCAAAACTGAAGTATTGCATGACCGCTAAAGATTAAATGTTAAAATTTGCTTTCCTCACTATGAATTTCAGCGATGCAGCTGATCTCTCAGGTCCTGAACTACATTCAGCAGCAGCCAGAGGCAGCATGTGCCTGTGTATGACTGAGCCTGGAACTCTCCTCATCACTCGCAGAGCACTGGACGTCAATGCGAGGGGAAGGTGGTGCTGATCTGGAGCTAGCTGAGAGGCGGATGTACAGGGAGCACAGGCTACTCCAAAGCAAAGTGACAGGCTGTTAAAATGTGTTAATAGCACACTTAGCAGCTGGACAGACCACTTTGCAGGGGGAGAGGCATGGTAATTAAAAGATGAGAAAAAAATGCTGCAGATCCATCAGCAAACGTTCTAGTGGGTCAGAAAATTAAATTGTTTCCATTATACATCACGTCACTGGCCTTTCAGAGCTCACCAGAATCCGCAATTCTTTTACTTCACTCTTCAAATAGTCCCACTTGTTCTCTTGCGTGCATAGAAAACCCAGGCACCATCCCGGCCTCAGTGGTTGAAAGGTATCTGGAGTTCATGCTCTAACACCACACTCAGAAAAGCTTACAAAGACTCAAAAACGGTTCATGTACACCACGTTTTAACCAGTATCTAGCTATGAACATGCTAAGAAATCTATGGTGGGAGGGGTTGTTGGTTTGTTGGGGTTTCTTCTTTTTTTTCTTAAATCAGGCAAGATACTGGATTACTGGAAATTCTTTTAAGACACCAGGACAGTACCTTCTGCTAGCTACAAGCTACTGGCCCAATTTAATTAAGAATGCATAATATAACAGGCACTGAAATTTCTGGAGAATACAGAATGTCGCAATGGGTGTCAAAAGATGTCACGAGGCCAAACAACAGAAAAAAAGTGATTTAGCACATGAAACCAAGAAAAAAAATACCTGAAAAACACTTGACTCCTTAATGCTAAGAAGTATAATTTGGAATACTATCTACATTTAACGTGCAATAACCAAGCAGATTCAAATATAACACGAGATTTTATAGCTGTCATAATCTACACACAGACTGAGTAACCTTTTCGGTGTTAAGGCACAAATACAAGTTCCAGCTGTATTTGGTCAGGCACACAGTAAAACACAATTTAGTACTATCCAGTAACCACATGAACAGTGAAGCCTCATCCCTGCAATCCCTGTTGTGGCCAAAGAATACTTCCCCCCCAACCTGAGTGCATGAACTCACGCACACACACAGCTGACTAGGTAATGCCTACCTCAATTCCTGAAGGTAACAGGAGCCTCTCTATCACACTAGAGTGCTTGGGATCAGGACCAGATCAAAGAGGGAATTCAGCACTAGGGTAAAGTCTAACACAGCAGGTGCCTTTAGTCTTTCAAATAAAATAGTATTCTCATCACAAGAAGCTCGAACAAAACTGAGATCTCAGCTTTCTTAGTCATAGAACAAAACGAGCTTAGAAATACATTTAATGTAGCAAATATTATTTTACTTACTTCAAATTTCCAATCTGAAGATACCATTTCCCATGAGCACCACTAAGCCTAAACCTCATAACAGGCACAGAAGCTATCAGTGAGTCAGCTATTTCTCCTTACGTAGAATTCATAATGATCCCATTATTAATGTGTAGGCACAAATCAGATATAGGAGTAAATCTTTGGTCTTAATGTTATTCTGTTAAATAAATATGAAAACCACAGAAACAACTGTTACTTTTAAAGCACATTTTTCATGACTTTGTGTTTCGGGTTCTTTCTCGTCCATTTGCTTCAAGATTCCATATCAGAATATACCAACATAGTCTTAGCTATTCCTGAAACACCATTCAAAATACAATGCACAAAGGAAAAGATTTAAACCCTCCCAACACATTCAACTGAGAAGTGTTATACAAAGCTCTCCTCACTTCTCCTTCACAGCATCCCTGACAGCTTCTCTAATGGGTACCTCATAGGTGTTTGTACTGTATTGCCATTAAATATATGAATATTTAAAATTGCTTTCACAATACTTAAGAAAAAAGACTGACTAGTATTGTCAAAGTTCATATTGTTGATCTTGTTACCAATTACTTATTTTTAATACATACCACTGAGATCCAAGATTTGAAAAACTGAATGACAAGAAAAACATCTATGCACAAGCCACGCCGCCAGGAACAGCTATCCAGACCCATGTTTTATTTAAGAGAAAAACTGTCACTCTCCAATAAACAGAGGATTTTATTAGCAAGCTGTTCGTTAATCTGTACAATGTGTATGTAGCCAGTTAATTAAACTGATAAAATTAAGTAGAAACACATAATTAGATATTTAGAGAAGCAGAGTACTCCTACTGATTTACTAAATACTGCACGTTTACAAAAGCAGACTTTGAAATTAAAAATTAACAAGCTATTAATATGATGAGACAGTTTGTGACTCATTGTCTAACAAAAGAAATATGTCAGGGAACAAAAAAAAAACAGTAGACTAAGTATGACATTTTTAATCAATACGCACACGCAATTTATTTTAGTTATTGAACACAACAGGGTGTCACGCTTTGTAAGGGGACAAAATCAGCTAAGGAAAGTGAATATGTCAACCACGAAAACATGGCCAACATTCAGTAAAAAGCAGCCGTGTCAGAAGATAAGTCATGTCCTAGAAACCAAAGGAAAAAGGGAGAAGCTCTCTTTCATGTGATCAATAAAGAGATCTCTTTGTTAAGACTTTTTCATTAAGCTTTTTGTTACCACTTTTTGTGTTTTCCTGTAATTTTTATCCTTGGAAATTTTTGCAGATTTCATTCAGTCTAGTCCCACATCTGCAAACCAGAAACAATAATAGAAGAAAATGTGCATGCCTGGGTTGTACTTTCAAAAACACATAAATCTTGCCACCTGCCTTTACTGTCACCATTTTGTTTTTAATCTGTGCCTTGCACAATGTAGAATCACAATAGTTTTAAAATAAGCATTTGAATAGAGAGAATGATACCTATTTCAACAACAATTCTCTAAGATTAAAACAACAGTAAAGTTCTCTTTAAGGGTAAATTCACTGCTCTCAAATACTGTGGTGTTTTTGATATGGCCCAGGTGATTTATTAGCAGAAACCCACTCTTTTCAGAACATTTCTTATCAATTAACAACTTTCCTTCTCCAGCCCTTCTTACGAGAAAAGTTTGAACTAAAGTAAGGGGCTGATGTTCCAGGCTCTGTTGGACAAGAAGTTGGTTCTAGCCCAACCCCATCAGTATCTTGCCCAAACTCTTACTCCCACATTTATGAGTTTAGATTATACAACTACAGTCACTAAACACACTCGTAATTTGGTTTGCCTTAGGCACTTCCTTTATTTCCTTTTTTCCTGAAGATAATAGTCTCAACTCTTTTTATACACTTTTTTTAGGAACAGTATTTTTCTACGCCTCTAATTACCAGAAATTATTGCACTCATCAAGCACACATTCCTGAAGTCCTCTGATGCCCTATAAAGGGAATGCATAAGTTTGAGGCTAATCACACAGCCTTTCCAGAACTCAAAGATATCGTATCTCACCTCAGTGAAATAAGTAAAAGGAAGATCTGTTTTATCATGTCAGTTCCTTACACATATAATATTTTCACATGCAAAGAAAAGTGCTATCTTATATCTCCTACAGAACTCACTTAAAGTTATTCGTGATGCTTCTGATAGACCAGTTCAGTGCCAGCAATGTTGGCCAATAATAATGGAAAACTAGTCCAAATTGCCTAATTTGAAAAGACTGCCAAACTCTCCACAGTAAGGGGCTGCCATTCTCTATTTTTGTGTCAAAATATTTATATTTTTCCCCAAAAGTAACTACACTGATTTTTTTAAAGCTGTAGTGAATATTTGTGAAACACTGTACTGATACACGATTTGCTTCTTTCATTCTGAGCAGACCCTTACTTCCTGAAGAAAACAAATGAAAAAGGTCAATAAGACATATGTCAAAAATCAAGTCTTACGTGGAATACTGGCACTCTCCGCATTCCACCCAGACTGTTTCTGCTTTCCTTTCTTCTGCTGTACTTTTGAGCAGATTGGTTTCTGTGAACACGGGCACTGGATGGAGAGCCCTTCTCAGCATTGCTTTCCCAGCACTGTGGCACCAGCTGTCAGACAGCACTCCACAGGAGGGCTAGAGCATCCTTCTGCTCTTCTTTCACTCCCTCCTTCAAAACCAGCCAACCAGATGTACCACCTAAGAGAGGGAACCAAAGTCCCACAAGGAACCTCAGTGCTGCTGCCTCACACCTAATCAGTGTTTTCAGAGAACCACTCTTCTGTTGCACACCTCAACAGTAACAGAGGCTTACTGTCAAACCAATGGGGTTGCAACTAAACGTGCCAAACGCCACATTAAAATAACATTTTGCTGCCAAAGTGTAACAATTTTAAACAGTAGAACTTTTTAATGAAGCTTCAACATCCTTATGCTATAAATTTTGATGTAACTTTTCTTCCTATCACAGCCTGTCTCTGCTACCTTCATCGACTACTGTCACTTGGAGTTACTGAAGCACGTATCCCAGTACAGTCTGCTAACATAACCCAACTTGGCCAACTAATACAAAAAATAAGAAAATCAAAATGGACACCTCTAAACGCAGATATTAAAAGAATCTGTCCAATACAAGCCAGGGCTTAATACAAATACAATAACTTGAAATATTATTAATGCATAGAGCTCTGAATCCCTGAGATTTTATGTTTATAAAAAAGCTTTACAAAGCCAATATAGTCATCCCACATAATTCTGGAGTAATATGAAGAAATATAATCTAGAGCATGATGTACCGACAGTACATCTTACCACATCTCATCACCGTTGCTGGAAAAATTTTGTTGCTTTCCTCCATGCTGATGCTGCGCTTGCAGTAAGATTGTGGTTGAATGCATACAGCAAGCTCCAATGACTGCTACTGCTGGTTTTTATCACTGGTAAAACAATTTCCCAGCAATCTTCTTCCTTTCAGAATTAAAACCACAACACTTGGACGTGAAGTTTTCTCCTCCCAAAATCTCCAGTGATAGTTCATACTTCGTGTTCCCTCAGCAACACAGGAAAGTGATGTCAGATCTACAACAAGAGAGAGCAAGAGCCTCCAGTCTAGAGTATATTTTCGCCTTTTAAAATCATTTATCAAACTGGCATTTCCAAAATAGCACTCCTGAGTGAAGCTGAACAGTCTTTTCATCTGGAAGACTACGTCTAAGTATCATCAGTTCCTTCTCCGTTCTTCTTTTCTCACTTGACAATAACTATTTTGTTGTGACTTTCTGTGAATGTCTGCAGTTAGCTTTAACAAATATCGACTTCAGAGCCTAACTCTTCCACTAACTCACTGCTAAGGGAACGGATCTGTATGTTGCTTCTCTCAGCAGAAATACAACCCAACTCACTGCCGCTGCAAGAGGAAGCTGCAGAAGGAACTGTCTCTTCTGACCCACTACCTGCAATCTGAGCTCACTTTTGATTTTGGAAGTAGTAAATGGAAGGAAATAACAGGAAATAAATACATTAGTTTCCTAAAAGTATTTAAGGAGGGCAGGAGAAAGAGGAAGGCACTAAACCACTTATCAGTTCATTAATTCATCGCTGATTGGAATTGGAAATTAGTATTTCCATCATTTTTATCAACAGAGTTGATCTCTTTCTCTTTTGGTCACTTATGGAAGAATCCATTACTGGGTTAGAACATACATCTATTATTTTCAAACAGAACATGAACATAGGTATATCATACAAACAGTCGTAATATACGATTACATAAATGCTAGAATGAAAGCAGGTTTGCTATTGCCTATGCTGTCCCTCTGAACATTCATAGTATGTTATGAGGCGTTTTCCTAAAATCAAACACAGTCACAGCCCTTGTTCATAAAGATGTTTTCTCTGAAGGGACTATGATCCACTGGAGTATGAAAAAACACATGGGAGTTTCTGGTAGCTGCAGATACTTTCCAGAGCCTCCCGAAAGCAGCAAAACACACCAGAATTCTGTTAAAATAACGCTAGTGTTACTGGAGGAAACTACCTGCAACAGAAGACAAAAGTCTAGACCAGTAAAATGATGCAAAAAAGCATTACCAGAAACCTCCTCCTCTTCAGCAGCATTGGAATGTTGAAAACTACAAGTTAGAAATTCCTGGGAATCAAGCACACAGCACAGATTGTAAGAGAGCTCATAAATCACAATTTAATACAAATGACAGAGGCTTGTCACAGTATATTGGTTAGAAACCCATTGGGCATCTCTTTTCTAGCACTTGTGCCTAACTACTGTTCATTGCTTCATTTAAGGAAAGTATTGCAGTACTAAACTTAAGGAAGATATAAAAAGCTTTGAGTTTTCACTCTTGTTCCAAGATACTGCAGTAATCATAGAATCACAGAATCATAGAATTATCTGGGTTGGAAGAGACCTCCAAGATCATCAAGTTCAACCCTTAATCCAACACTATCATGATTACTAAATCATGGCACTAAGTGCCACATCCAGTCTTATTTTAAAAACCTCCAGGGATGGTGAATTCACCACCTCTCTGGGCAGGCCATTCTAATGCCTGATTACTCATTCTGTGAAGAACTTTTTTCTGATATCCAGCCTAAACCTTCCCTGGCAGAGTCTAAGCACGTGCCCTCTTGTTCTGTTGCTGGTTGCCTGGAAGAAGAGTCTGACCCCCACCTGTCTACAACCTCCTTTCAGATAGTTGTAGAGAGCGATGAGGTCACCCCTGAGCCTCCTCTTCTCCAGGCTAAACAACCCCAGCTCCCTCAGCCTCTCTTCATAGGACTTGTGCTCAAGTCCCTTCACCAGTTTCGTTGCCCTTCTCTGGACCCGCTCCAGCACCTCAATATCTTTCTTGAACTGAGGGGCCCAGAACTAAACACAATACTCAAGGTGTGACCTCACCAATGCCGAGCACAGGGGAAGGATCACTTCCCTCGACCTGCTGGCCACTCTATTCTTGATACAGGCCAGGATGCCATTGGCCTTCTTGGCCACCTGGGCACACTGCTGGCTCATGTTTAGCCTCCTGTCAATCAGTACCCCTAGGTCCCTTTTCACCTGACTGCTCTCCAGCCACTCTGTCCCCAGCCTGTAGTGCTGCATGGGGTTGTTGTGGCCAAAGTGCAGGACCCAGCACTTGCCCTGGTTGAACTTCATCCCGTTGGACACACCCCATCTCTCCAGCCTATCGAGGTCCCTCTGCAGAGCCCTCCTGCCTTCCGGCAGGTCGACACTCCCTCCCAACTTGGTGTCACCCACAAATTTGCTTATGATGGACTCAATCCCCTCATCTAAATCATCGATGAAGATGTTAAACAGAACCGGACCCAACACTGATCCCTGAAGGACACCACTGGTGACCGGCCGCCAGCTGGACGCAGCCCCATTCACCAGCACTCTCTGGGCCTGGCCATCCAGCCAGTTCTTAACCCAGCTGAGAGTGCACCTGTCCAAGCCATGGGCCACCAGTTTATCCAGGAGTATGCCATGGGAGACAGTGTCAAAGGCTTTGCTCAAGTCCAGATAGACTACATCCACAGGCTTCCCTTCATCCACCAGGCAGGTTACCTGATCATAAAAGGAAATCAGGTTGGTCAGACAGGACCTGCCCCTCACAAAGCCGTGCTGGCTGGGTCGGATCCCATGTCCATCCTGAGGGTGCTGTGTGATTGCACTCAGGATGATCTGTTCCATAACCTTGCCAGCCACTGAGGTCAGGCTGACAGGCCTATAGTTGCCTGGGTCCTCCTTGCAGCCCTTTTTGTGGATTGGCGTGACATTTGCCAACTTCCAGTCATCTGGGACCTCCCCAGAGAGCCAGGACTGTTGATAAATGATGGAGAGTGGCTCGGCAAGCTCTTCTGCCAACTCCCTCATCACCCTAGGATGAAATCCATCAGGTCCCATTGATTTGTGTGGATCCAGGTGGCTCAGTAATTCATAGACTATTTCCTCCTGGAACACAGGGGAGCCATTTGGTTTCCTGTCTCTATCTGTGAGCTCCGGAGGCCAGTTATCCTGAGGGCCACCTCTCCTACTGGTGAAGACTGAGGCAAAGTAGGTGTTGAGTACTTCAGCCTTCTCCTCATCCCTGGTAACTATGTTCTCCCCCAGGTCCAACAAAGAATGGAGGTTTTCCTTGCCCCTCCTTTTGTTATTAATGTATTTATAGAAGCTCTTTTTGTTATCCTTAACAGAAGTAGCCAAATTAATTTCAAATTGTGCTTAATGAACGTCTATTTCCTTACTTCATACAGGGCTAACTAGTATGGCAAGACCTTCATTAGTTATTTTCTGATAAATATTCTAGAATAAGAATTACAAGACCTGGTTTACTGCATACCATATTGTTTGCATCCACGTGTATGTGCTACTACAAAGGCAAGTTGCCCAAAAACCTTTCTTCAAAGAGCTAAACTCAATTACTATTCTCTTTTTTACAACATTGTAGCTCTGAGACCAAAATGTTGAAAAGGCTATCTAGTCCAGGCTAAAACACTATTTCTACCATTCAATAAATGCTGTTTATGCTCACACTCACCAGTCAAATCGTGCTAAATTGCAAAGAATGGATGCTTTCTGTAATCAGAATGAATTTCACATAGGAGCATCTCTCAGGTCATACTAAGATACCAAGATAACACCAAGTATACTATGAAATTTGTTTTCACAGCAGGTTAGTAAAATAAATTATAAAATGAACTATACAACACATTTTTTTAAAAATAGAAACTTCCACCACAAGAATATCTGTAAGTCACAAGTACAGCAGCAAACCAACTGAAGAATAAAACCTGCTTTCACAAAGCTGCAGATTCCAAGAGGTTTCAGATAGGATGCGGCACAGACAGTAAAACCTAAGTGTGTTTAAATTCCATAAAAATTACATATTCCAATCTCCTTCCAAGATAATTTCCTAATGAGATGTTTTGTTAATTCCTTTCAGGGTCCACTGCTTCATCACATCAGACCCTGCTTCTCCTCTCTCCTGCAGCGTCCCGTGCCTGAAGGCCATTGCTTCCCCTGACCTGGGCTACAGAACTACACAGCATCAGGCGCCTTCAGGAGGGAATGCTCGATTCCAGCATCCTTTACTCTCTCCTATTTATATTCAGACTTCTAAAAGGTATTTCCTGAGCACAAAAAAAAAAAAGGAACCAGCGTGACCTTAAAGCGGTTTTACACACAGGTATCAACTGCAATGAGCAGAAAGCCATCCTTACTCAACACTGCTCTTAAATTATGCAGCTTTTGCTGCTGCGGATGGTAAATCATTCGTAGGTTCAGCATTAGGGAATTGGAAATTAATTATTAGGTACAGTGTGATCTGATACATCATAACAATGTGTGAGCAAAACTGTTATGAAAATATTCATATGCTTTTTTACTTAAACACTATAGAGTGAGTGAATAGTCCAGAAAAGACGTACCCCCCCGTAACCAAGGCAACAGGAGCAGCTCAATTCTACTATGTCTCAGTTCTGGATTTTCAGCTTTGCTGTTGTAAAAGCAAAAGGATGTGTAAGCACAGACACACATGCTTACATATTATATGTAATTATAAAAAATGTGTGTGTATACACATACATATATTTATATACATACACGAATGGAAATTATCAGGACTGAAGTTATAATTTTTTAAAATCTGAAATTCAAAACCTTAACTAAATGAAAAACTGATATGTTTTGTATTTGCAAATAGATGTCCTTGCTCCAGTGAAGCTCATCTACCAAAAAGGGATCCATGTTTACTCGTGTATTTATGATGTTAAACTATACAACATTTTGCAGCACCTAGACAAAACTCAAGGCAATTGTTCAAATTCAGTAGGACATGGGTACAGACTCCTACTTATCTATATAAAATTCAATTCACTAGTGCATGGATGAAGGCAGGCACTCATAACAGCAATATTTTACGGTTAAGCCTCCAAAAATATTTAATAGTGTTTAGGAGAATCTTTCATATATCTTTATGTCATTTTTCCCACACAAAGATTAATTTTTAGATTCATTTAGATCATCCTCAAAATTACAAATATCCCTTAAAATGTATTTTTAGAGAAAAATACACTACAATACAAAAGTAATCTATTTCCATGCAAGTCACAGAATTACGTTGGCATGAGGGATGTCCAAATAAAATTAATTTCATTCAATATGTTCAAAATCAAAAAGTGAAACTGAGGAACTCTGTGGCAAGCAAGAAAAATTGCTAACAATACTTACACACTAATATCACTGCAATACAGTAACAATCCTTGACCTTGCATGGTATTGTTTTATTTAATATATCATATTCTATAGTTCATCTCCCTTTTATTTCCTATAGGTTTTTGTCTTTGTGCTTCATTTGCTTCTCTAAGTCCTCTAACAACACAAAACACTATGGAATTAGGAAATTCCTACTACAATTCCATCATTGTCAGGTTTTTGTTTCCCTTCATATACTAAACATCCAGATCTTATAAAGGCAAAATATAACACTCATCAACACCACTTATATCAACACAATAAAATTCATATTTAAGAATTAACTTATAATATTATAAATCCTAGATTTGGAGGAGCCCAGTATGTCCAAAACTGCAGCATACAGTAGTATCGTACCCTGAAAGCAAAATAAAAGGTGTTACTTGTGTGACATTCATGATTACTGATGAACTCCCAATGGAAAAAAAGTAGAATCTTTAAGGATTTATCTAAGTAGTTTAAGTACCTATAACATACACTAACTTCCCGTTCACCTTGAATATTATTTTTATATATAATTTGTAAGAACACTTCTAAGCAACACTCTAAGAGTATGTAGGCTGGCATAAACCAAGGTTAGGTTAACTGATTTTCCAAGGAACCATGACAGTTTATACACGATAGGACCTGGTAACTTTACCTCTTACCTCTGTGAGAATGACCTGCTTTCTAGTGCTTGATATACCCCAGATTTGTACAGATCAGTATTCATAACCAGAGCTGCTCAGCACAAAGTCCACAAAGCAATGGGAGTCACGAGGAAGCTGTCAGGTTTTGTTCGAGAAATGACTCCTCCAATCCACTGACATTCTTTCCACAGTATACTTGCACTCTCAAACCACTGACATGGAAAACTCACTTGTGAAATCCTGACTGTTTAAGACTCAAAAAAGAGCACGCATATACTACACAAATGGATTAGAATTCTTCAAGCGCTGGTTAAATTAATCAAGCTTTTGGAAGTGCAGTTTTTCTATACTATAATCCTTTTACTTTTCCATGTTTACAAAGGTAAATTTACTTTTTATACAGAACTGTCATGAGAGACTTTACTCTTTGTGTGTCTCAAGCTTCATTTGCTGTAGCCCTGGTAAAAAGGCAGAAAATAATCCAGTCCTTAAGTTTTAATTTCTATTCTGATTTCATAGCTATCCCAAAATTTGATAACCCACATACATTCTGAAAGTGACACAATCAACACAGAACTGTGAGACTGCACACAAGCCTTCACTTAGCCTGGAGCCATTAAAAACAGGGGGCAACATTTCTTATTTTGACATCCCTTACAGTGACAGAAGTATGATGGCAGCAGTCTGGGCAGCAGGAGCAAACTTCAAAAAAAAAAACTAAAAAATCACAACCATGTTCTCTACATAGGCAGAAGTCAAAACCTGAATGTTTTGGATGCTTGGGAATAGACAGTCTACACTATAAAAAAAAATCTCTGTCAAACAAAATCATTATTGACTGGGAACATCCACAAGCATCAACTTTGAGAAGCTTCCTATCTGGATTTCCTCATGGAAGGACACACTCCAATTTGTTCTCCCACCCTTAAGAGACTTGGTGGGGGGGAGGAGTGTGGGCAAAAATCACTCTGACGTTTCAGGAATAAACAGTGAAGCTCCAAGCACCCTCCATGCAACTGCCCAGGGGGGATTAATGCATTAAGATACTAAGCAAGGTCCCCAAGCAGGGATCAAGCAAGGTGAGAAGTGAGAAACAGTTCCCAAGGAACGTAAACAAAAGAGAATTAAAGGGAGAGAAAATAAATATCAAAATGAGAAGCAGATGGCAGGTCAACAGCACAGCAAAATCTTACAGCAATATCCAGTTCATTAGCGTCTGCATTTTTGAAAGCACTGGGCTCTCAAGTAGTCAGTGGGAATTTATGTACATTGATCCAAGGTAGGGCTTGACATCTCTTCTCCGCAGGTCTGCCAGAGCACAGCACTATGTGTGCCTGAAGGACGGCTCTTAACTATCTTGCTCTCAGCTGACAGCATTCAGTTAAAATGCAGCTGAAAGGTCAACCTTACCCTCTTACCACTGCAGAAACCTTAACACTGTACAAGACTTTTTCAGTCTTGCACTGCTTAGCAGCTCCCTAGTGTTGAGTAAGCTTATGAAAGGCCATGAGCATCTTAGAATCTGAGAAAATATGTTAATCTTTTGTAAAAACCTTAAAAGTTAAGACTTGTAGAATCCATTCATATTCTCTTCCTCCCTCCTGCTTTCTGCCCTTCTATTTCTCTAGACTGAGGACCATTCCTCTTACATTCTTGTATCTTCTCCCTATAATAAAAAATATCACATGATATCCCAAGTGCTCTCTCCTTACTTAATACATCATCCATGCTATACTAACTGCCAGTTGTGCAGTCTAGTTACATAAAAGAAGACGTGTGAAGATTCACAAATAAGGCCACCCTGGAGACAGCAGTGCTAGACTAATCACACATATTGTATAAATCAGTCTCTGTTGCCTTTTCTAAATTTTATTTGCGGAAGGCTTATTTTTTCTGCATCCTTAATAGAATCACAGTGCAATCAGGTTGGGTGGAACTTGAGGAGGTAATTCTTGCCTAGTTAAGCAGCACGAAACTCATTCCCATGAAGGAGACAGGCATGTACTTTCAAATTTTTTAATCCTGTAGCTTCTCCTTTAAGAATTAATATGAATTCTTAAAAGCTTACCCAGTATTGCAGAGGAATAACCCTTTCACCAAGAAGCACCCATGCTATTATAAGCATTATATAACCAGTACTCCACAGAAGAAATGCCTCTTATCCTAACAATGAAATTGTGATTATTTATGTTGATGGCAAGGGCGCTTCACAAATTGCATCAGTGCAGGATCTGTGTAGTACAGTGAAGGGTTTATGCCAACGGTGAGAGAAAGCACAGATTTCCAGAACAGTTTAGGACTTAAAATTTCCCTGTTTGGAACAGGGAACAAAAATTTAATGAGAAATGATCAAGGAAGGATCACATACAGAAAGAAAGGGAGGTTGGTCAGTGAGCAGTGGCTACCCAAATTAAGATGTACATTGTTAAAGCTGAAAATTGGATTGGAAGGTAAGTAAAAAACGGTAAACAAGAGTTAGCCAGCAAATCTGCATTCAGAATACAGTATTCTCAGCTCCACAAACCAGTATTTAAGTCCTCTCCTCAGGGTGAGAGGTACTGTTCCAGGTCAAGCTCTAATTCACTATTTGTTGCATAGACTCTGAAGCTGGACTTGCAAGACTACCATTACCCAATAGCCTCAATAAATGCTGAAGCAGAAAGTTGAGAAATCAGAGCAATGACACAGAACTGCAAACAACTACAAAACCAAAACCCAATATCAAGTAATAATTAATATAACATGCAGCAAGCGTTAATATAGATCTTCATTCAATGAAAGGAAGCAGACAGAAAATTAAAAGATCCTGTCAAACAATTATCTGGTATCTCAGTGATAAAGGAAGAAGCACTCATCTTTTCTGAAGGATTAGAAGCCACATCACTGTGGCAAAAGCCAAACCCAACATAACAATTTCTGTGATTGATTCGCTGTTTGTCATTGTTACTCTGAAACTCTCATGAATTTACTACAGCCCACAATCAGGAGCAGATAGTTAAACACAATTCCTCACATAAGGGAAAAAAACCCGAACAAATATACAGATGATTTCAGCAGGTTTCAGGCCTGAAAAGACACTAATATTATTAAACCACGTCAATGACCCTTAATCCCAGATTCAGAATCCTCCAACAGGGCCAACTATGCAGCAAAATTAGTTTTAGTGAGAGTTTTAAGAAATGGGTCACCTGCTCAACAATACTGAATATATTCCTTAGTCTGGTATCTCCCAGCACAGTAATTTTTCAAGAAGAAATTACATCAATTGCCATGCCCTTTTTATCAGACGAATGGATTATCCAAAACTTCTGTTAATTCTTAGACACTGGTCTAAGGTCCTGGATTTCTCCAGACAAGAAGAGAAACCTAGCAAACTCGTGGAGTGATGCCAGAAGAAGGAAGTAAAGGAAACTCTGATATATTGATTATGTAGCTCATTAGTCTAAAGCTAAACACATTTCATTTAACCTTTAAAATCACTGCATTTTTAAGCCTAGTTAAATGTTTCTAAAGTATAACTCTGAGTTAAATCTCATATTCATCTACATTTCATTGTAATAGTTAAACAGTTTGATTCAAAATTCCTCTTAGACCAAAGCTTTGAGTTTATTTAATAATACACGTTCATATTCTTTATTACATATATTCTATTTGCAATACGTCTATGGTATTATCTTCAACCTGAAAGCCAATTTGCTTTTCACTGAAAACAAAGCAGTGAGAGACAAATACAACTTCCTCTGCTCTGAATTAGCTGGTACAGTACTTTGAAGGACATCCATTTTCCCTACTGATGTCCAATTAGTAAAAAAATAGAAAATTCACAAGACTTACAAACACTGAGGGCTCTTCCCATTCAAAAAAACCCACCGTTTTCAGCTAACAAAAATTCCTTGAGCTATACATTCTTTAAATTTCCTGATACCTTTGGGATTGCCTAAAAACACAGAGCCTTTTATTTTGCATTGTATATACAAATAAAAGATCAGTATAAAATACAAAGTTAATACCATTAACAGTGTTTGCTTCCAGTACTCTTCTACTGTCTCCAAGGCAAATATATCCAAAAGACAACCTGTCTTCACCCTGTGACGCGGTCTGTCTTGGAGCAAAGGAGAAGTTTGCCAGTTCCATATCCCGTCTTACTAACACTGTTCCTTTGAACTCATTAACCAGCTCTACACCAGATATGCATACTTGTTGACTTAAACTAAAACAAGCTTGGTGTATATTTAACTAATCATCAAAGAACTCTTAATTTCAGCAGTGCTGCACTGACATACTATTTACACAACAAAACCACACAGAAGAAATAGAAATATTTTTTTCTTCCTTTTCACGTTATGTAGATTTTGTTTTCTAAGGGTTACACAGCATGAACACAAGGCACCCAACATGACTGAAGAATGACTGAAGACAGCATGAATTCATTTAAACACCAGGGCTTCAGTATTCGGCACTGGTAAGGACACATATCAAACACTGGGTTCAGTTTTGGGCCTCTCACTACAAGAAAGACATTGAGCTGCTGGAGCACGTCCAGAGAAGGGCAACGAAGCTGGTGTAGGGTCTGGAGAACAAGTCTTATGAAGAGCAGCTGAGGGAACTGGGATTGTTTCGCCTGGAGAAGAGGAGGCTGACGGGAGACCTCATCACTGTCTACAACTACGGGTAATTGTGGTTGTGGCAAGGTGAGTGTTGGTCTCTCTCCCAAGGAACGAGGATGACATGAAATGGCCTCAAGTTGCACCAGGGGAAGTTTAGATTGGATATCAGAAAAATTTCTTCACTGAAAGGGTTGTCAGGCATTGGAACGCTGCCCAGGGAAGAGGTTGAGTCACTATCCCTGGAGTTGTGTAAAAGGTGGGTAGATGTGGTGCTTAGAAACTTGGTTTAGTGGTAGAATTGGCAGTTTTAGGTTTATGGTTGGACTTGATCATCTTTAGGGTCTTTTCTAGCCCAAATAATTCTATGATTCTACAGGGTAACAGCATCGACTTGTGTGCCAATAATCACATAGGCCAAGGAAAAACAAGTATCTGAGAGGCTTGTGCTTGTGTGGACGTCATCACCATTATCATCTTACAGTCAAAATCCACCTTCCATTCAAAAAAATAAAAGCGCAAACTGATGAAATCCAAGTCAGGGAGTTTAATCTAAAATAAGGAAACTTTGGCAGACTTTGTTTCCACTCGTTCTTTAGCTGTTACTGGCTTGCTTCCAGATATCATCCGCTGAGTTGCTTTTTTTTCAAATCAAAAAAGTTACACCAATAGGATCAGAGCTAATAATAACTGTCAAAAGCTAAAAGGACATAAAAGGAAAGCTAGCAGAAGGAATGACAAAGAAAACAGAAGAAGACAGTAAATGAAGTTTAAAACATGGGAAAAAGAAAAATCATAACACTTGAAAATGTACAAAGGCCATACGAAGGTCTTGATCCTGGAAGACACAGCAACTGCCACAGAACCAACATTTGAGGACGGAATTATGTCTAACTAATCTACTTCCCAGTATGGCACAGGCTGGAAAATTCACCCATCAGATTCTGCATATCAGTTTCCCAAAAGCTGTGTATTAACCCATTCAGCAAGACTAACAAGAAAACACAGTATATCCAGGCTTCCTGACCACGCAAGACACCTGAGACTCTTCCAGTGTCAATGGAAGAGCAAATCCTGCAACTCAGCTCTGTCCCTTGAACTTGTATGTGTGCACCAAAGTCTGTACAGGCACAATACTGGGTCACATGTCCTCCCCCAGCACTTCTGAGAAGGACATTTTGCCCAAGAGCATGTGCACATGCACACCTCCTAATTCGTTCTGAAGTTGGGCCAAGAAATAGGGAACAGTCCACGACTGTCCAAATTCTTCATGTAGCATATTTTCTGGCACAGCTGCAGAGCAGACAGAGTGGGCTGTAGGCTCGATAAATGGTTCTGGTAGTAGCAACCTTCAATCACTGTTTTCCTAGAGCTATTCTTAGCCCTTTCTGTTACTTACAAGTCCTTAAATTTGGAGGATTACAACACCGAGGCTCTTTTTGGGCAAGCAGACTCTGCACATCTATAATGAACGTAATGGAAATTTGCACAAAAGTAAGTGGTCCCAAAATTAGAGCTTAAATCAACACTGGATACAGATGTAAACGGGAATTCAATAAAGTTAGAGGGGAAAGTGTTTAAACATTTTTATATACCGACAATGACATTTCTTCTGTTTTTCTTAATGAAATACATGGATTGATATCCTAAATACTAATTCCAAGAAACATCATTCCCAGTGTCTCGGCCAAGATGTAAGTTTACATTAACACTTTCACATTTTATGTCTAATGCTTTAAAGGCAGTCATTGAAAATTGCAATGTAGTGCTTAGCCAAGATCCATGCTGGCACCACTGTCTAGGCCAGGCACCATTTTACAAATTGTGAAGGACTTCAAGGACCTCGGAAAAGAACTAAAGGTCTACTCAAATTTTCTCAGACCATTTTTTTGTCTCTAAAGTAGGAGACGTTTAATAAATGTCATCTTATTTACTTCTGACACTCTTATCATCATTCACTACTTATTTACCTCTTCCATCTACTTCCACCATTTCTGAAGTCTTAGGGAGCCCTGCCTATGTCAGCTAGATGAAGATGAGGCTGAGAGGTCATTTGACTACCAGACATAAGCACTCACGCACTGAAAATGAGATCTGGTAGCAAGATCTTTTCAACCTTGCTGATGATAATGCAATAGGATACAGCAGCTAACAATTAAAGCTAAATCAATTCAACCTTGAAACAGTCTGCAATTTCCTAGCAGTGCCTGCAGCTGAACCTTGGAACAGTTTACTGGGAAAGACAGAGGGCAAAACACAAGGTTCACCATCAGGCAGAAATTCTGTCACATGATGTACTTGTAAGCTTAAGGCTTTAATTTATCTCTGGAAGAATCTATAAAAAGGTTGTGAAACGAACAGCATTTCTTTCTGGGGTCTGCATGTCTTGATCTACAGATACTTTTATTCACTTGTTCATTGTGAGCCACAGGGAGAAGGCACCTTTTAATACCCAAACTATGCTCCTTAGGCAAACACTCCTAGCTGACACTTTAAACAAACATATAAAGAAACACGGATCACTTCACTGAAGTAAAGCAGATCACCAGATCTGGTGTAGGAACAGGTTATTTCATCCAGTTATGCATTTAGATCTTTGGGTTTGCATTTTCACATGTGTTTTGGCTCAGGAGCAGGGAGCTGAATAAAGGATTATTTTGCTTTTCTCTGTTACATGGATCATCTAAGAATATTACACTTAAGAGGTAGGCCCTGACCACCCCATTTCTCCTTGTTTCAAACTACAAAACTGTTCAGTCTAATGCCACTGAAGTCAATATAGTACCTGCCTTTAACTAAACTGATGCTGATGCACTGATATGGAGGAGATCAGGCTAAAGCCCCAGTAATCCCATTAGACCTCACATGCTACAAAAATCACAAAAAGAACATTCACCTGCATTTCACTTATTTTCAGAGTTACACATAAGGGATGAGTCAATACAACTAAAGTTTAACTTGGACAAAATACTAGCATTTAAATACAGTGACCTAAAGCAAGAAAGAAGAAAATAATAGGTGGAAGAATATTCTAAGAACACACTAAATTTATGTGTGTTTGTCTTCAAAAGCAATTTCAAAGATGGGAAGCCCTTGTATTCATTTTGTCCATAAATTCTTACTTCTCCATTCGAACAGGAAATTCTCCATCTTTTTTCAATCTAAAACCTTTTCTTTAGAGGAAAAAAATCTTTAAAGGAAAATGCTTTTAAAAGATAATCTAGGGATTCTATTTTGCAAAAATAGAGCTGATTTTAAAAAGAAGAAAGAGTCTGACTTAAATTTCTCAACATCTGCAACTGCAGCTCTCCTCCAGGAATCTGATTAAGCATCTATGGAAATTAAGTAGGCATATTAGCATTCTGCCAAACACACTTGGATGATTTGGGATTTCATCTTCAAAACAGTTCAGGTCTATACAATAGTATAAAACACAGTCAGATTTATTGCTTAGTGTTCAGACATGGCCAATAATTCTTTGGCAGTGTTTTTCAGGACACGGACAGTATCTTCTTTCCTTCTGACCAGAGTTTGCCACAATGCCACCAATTTTCAGTCCCACATTTAAACCACAGAAGTAACTACCTTTTGAAGGCTGATAACACAACACAGTTTTTAATTAAAAAAAATAAAAAAGTTACACAGAATCCCACTAAGCCTCTGGTTCAAAGGTCCATAAGAAAATGAGAGAAAAAAAGTCTCAGAGGTACAGTTCAAAATTAAGTGTGCCTTGTCACTGTCTGATATCTTTCTATCAGAATCAAATATGAAATCTAACTTTTGCTTTGCAGTACCTTTCACATGTCTCAAGATCAATTTTATCAGAAACATATTTTAAAACTGTTTACAATTGTTTTCATTTTATGAAACAAAGTTCAACTATGTAGCCTTATAAGTCTAGCTACTTAAAGCAAATGTTTTCCTGATAAATACATCAGAGCCAGAGCCTGAATGCCCAGGGTGACTATTAAACCAATTATTTTTCCTTTCTTAAAAGAAAGTTTTTACATACATTCCCTCTTACCATTTATTATTCTGAAAAATGCTTTATAAAGACATTAAACAAAAACATGTCTCTGATAGTGAGCTACATACACACTTAATTGCACATAAACATTTTCCTAAGTTGCTACTCGCATTTTAAAATATAAACACGTTGATTACAGTGATGATATGTCACCACCACAAGTTCTTATGATGTTCCTACATATTTTATGTGTTCCCTGGAAAATAAGAAGACCACAATCCTCCTGTCTTTGAGCCAACAATAGTACATTGTCTTAGGCTCTGTAGCAGATGATCGTGAGAAGTTAAAACAAGAAATCAGTTTTTCAAAAAATGAGCACGGCTCATACCATACACACTATGCAAGCAAAACAAAAGCATGCCTGTTACGTTCTAGATTGACTCCAACATTTCTTTTTCATATCTCTATTAAGACTAAATGGCTTGGAGACTAACCAAGTATTAAGGTCCAAATTTGCCTCTTTCAATCATAGCCATGATGTGAACTTCACTACAGACAGAACTTTTCAATATTAGAATCATGGAAGTGTGACCATGTACTTACAGAACAAGAAAAAAAAACCCAAACAAATTCACAACACACTACTTTTCCTTCTAGGGATCCATCAAAGTTGGAAAACATGGTTTTAAATACTGTGAACTGGACTCAATATAAGACAAAGCTAAGTGTATATATCAATTTATTTAAAATGTAAACACTGAGGTATATTGTCAGCATAACATAGAAATGAAACTGAATTGCAGTAAGGCTTAAGAAATCAAGTGATACACAACGGCTTTGCTATGACTGATTTTTGACAATATGAAATACCGTGTTCTCTTAAAGCTTTGCTAGATGCCTCCTAGATTTTACATGATCTGAAACAATTCAAAAAACCACAACACAAGCCTATTCATTTTTTTACAATTCTATAAATTGTTGTAATATCCTCACTGGCAATTTTTACAAGGTAAAAAAAAAACTACTCAGCTTAGTTTCATTAAAGCTATTTCATACTTTTAAGCGTATTTTGTCTAGGTCTACTCTACTCCTCAGTCATTCTGAAATTCCTAGATTTAGACAGCACATTTAAAAAATAGTTTTGTGATATAAGCCTTTTATATGAATCACAAAGTGTCCAGGACTCTATACTAGAAGAATAAGCTATTAGGATCTCTATTTTTCTGATGCTGCTAAAAGAACAACAAAACTTGTTACCCCTCCTGTTTAATAAGTATAGAAAGAACAGGATAAGATACTAATTTAGGGGTCTGGTACTGTTAAAGAGGTTTAAGATAACATTATCTGAGGCTCTTTCTGAACCTCAAAAGCTGACAAACTTTCCATCCATTTACCAAACTAAGGGCAGTCTCCACATCCTAACAAGTTAAACAATAAAACATACAACATTTCTTTAAAAAAATAAGCTTGCATTCCAGGCTTTTAAGGAAAACAAAAGAAGATGTACAGGTTTGTTAAGGCTTGCGACAAACTTAGTTTTGCTTAAATTGCTACTCTTTTCAATAGGCCTGATGCCTTTATGTGCTATTCTTTAATCTTCATGATCCAACCCATTTTGTTGAACTACATTTTAAAAATTCTCTTCCTCTCATTCATTTTATTTATTTTTATATTTCCCACATCCCAAATCTGTTGCAAACCCACCCTCACCCCATAAGCTAGCTTCTCCACCATCAGCAACAGAAGTAAAGTTGAGTCACACAGAAGATTCTGCACTGCATGAGCTTCGCATCGAGGCCCTGCTCTTGTTCATGACCGCCAGAGCGCTAGGAGAGAGCTACTTTAGAGATCTCCCTTCTGTCTGTAATCTGTCAAGATCTCCACTCTCAGCTGGATGCTGACAGCTGAGAAAAAGCAGAAAAAGCACTTTAGAATGTGGAATTTTACTCTATCAAACCACAGCAAGTCCACTTCGGATAACCTTCAGAATGCAGTCCAATGCAATGGAATTTATCTCCTGGTGGTTTTCGTGTTGTTTTTATTAGGTTAGGTAGTGGGGTTTGGAGGTTTTTTGTTTGTTTTGTAAAAGATGCTTACAGTGGTTTAAAAGAACCCAGTTACTTAACATTCAAAAAGCACAAGAAGCATGCACGTGGGCAACTGTGGTATTTCGGGTAATGGGTAGGCACTTGCAGTGTGAACCAGTGATTTCCCTAAAAATGCTACTGACTGTCTGTACTTGTGTGAACATATTTTAATTGTAAAGACAATCTAGAGGTATTTCTTCCTCACAGATCAATAGTGGAGAAGACAAACAGTTGGAAGGAAATAGCAGTAACAATATCAGAAACAGCAGGCAGGTTTAATAAAAACATTAATGTGATACTTTGCAGTTGCTTTGATGACAGCGGGGAAGAGACGAAATGAAACACAATCTGTGATAATGGTACCAGGAACTCACCCAGTAACTGCATCAGTGTCAGTGTTGCAGCATTTCCTTGTTTCATTTTATCTCCTTCACTTTGTGCATCTTTCATTGCATACTGAAATGTACTGCATTTATACAGGTTCACTTGCCTTCTACCTTACTACACTTTTACAGTCATACACTGCTGGTTTGTACAATGACTGATGGATGCACATCCAACACAACTTACGCAATTCCCAGAGACTCTTCCAGACAAAATAATTATGGCTAAATATTTAATTGCATTTTGACATGCAATTTTCCTTCCTCTTTCCATAGAGTCGACCTTTCTTCTGAATGTGTCAGTAACAATGAAAATCAACTGTTGTTTGGCGACTGAATACAACTGTAGTGCAATAGTGTTGACTATCAAGCTATACCAACTATTTACAATGAAACTGTGACTTGTGCCTTTGATTTTGCAAAAGTGGTTCATCTCCCATGAAACTGTTTGCCTTCATCAATTTCCAAAATAAATTTTCTAATTGTGGTAACTGATCTTGTTATGAATGCTATACCTAGTATGTTATTTTGCAGGGCAAAACATAGCTGTAGCTCATTAGGCAAAACCCAATACTAAATTCTCATCAAGTACAACAGAAATTGAAGAGCATGATATACAATTTTGTGCCTCAAATGAGACAACTGCAACCTAGGAATTCAGGCAGACCAAAAGAACAAAGAACACTGATAGAAGTTAATGATTGGAAATCCTTATGCAGCTGCTTTTAAAATTCTTTGCTGTAAGCAACTGACTCCAACAGGACCATCAGACAGGAAAGCCAAAAAGATCAAAATTCAGAATTTGAGAGACACAAACACATTTCAGCAGTATCAGTTAACAACAGTGAAGTTAGCTTATGTTGACATTAATCATAATATTCAAAGCTAACAAAGCAAATAAAAGTACAAAAGGTTTCTGGACCTAAGTGCTAGATGAGATTTTTTTCCCCAGTAATTCAAAGAAATAGAATTGCCTGTGTGAAGGAGTTCCAAGAGCAGATGCAATTTAAAGCAACACTGTCCTAAAAGTAACAGAAAATGGTTTTCATTATTTAGGAATCTTAGAAGGACTGAGTTGCGTGGAGCAAATATTTCTGCAACACTTACATCTGCATAAGTATATATAAATCACTTACATTTACTCATTACTCATACTTCCGACTTCTCATAAAATTACTTTTCAAAAACTAGTAAAGCATCAAGGATCACTTCTAGATGCTTCAAAATGACTGTGTGCAGAAAACACTGTAAAAACATTACAAATCTGCTCTCAGCTCAGAAATGGCTCTAAGAATTCTATGGTTTTGCTAAAAAAAAAATCTTAACCTAAAATTAGGATTCTGTGCGTGGGCATACCACTGTATTTTTAACTTTTTTCAAGAGACTAAAAAAAAAATCTGTGTGTTAACCTTAATTTTTATGGCTAAGGTTTATTAAAATAAAACAGTAAAACTCACTCCAACTGATAAAAACCATGCATACCTGCAGCAAATGAGTTTGCAGATTGATCCCAATTACTACATGTTCCATTTATCTTGCTGCATATTTTGGAAGACAGTATCCTCTTCTTCTTTATCCATTAAGGAAGAGAGGCAAAAAAATCCCAAGTGACTATCCCTCCTTACTCCCAATGCATCAGAGCTGTTGAAGGTGAAAGAAGAAGCCTGCCACCCCTTCCTGACACACAGGAGAAGATCTGACATCCAAGGACTTTCAGTCTCTCAGATGCAGTGTCTTTAAGAGAAGTTACAGCACTGGCAGGATTCAGCAACTGATAAAAAAAGTGACCCAAGGCACCTGCCACAGACCAAGCAGAGGGGAGAAGGAGCTGAATCCTAATCACATACCCTGTTTTCTGGGCACATCCTTCTTCCCAATTTACATTTTGCCAGCCCCATGGTAGGCCAGCCTGGATGTTTCCAGAGCTGTCCTCAACAGCTAGAATATGTCCTTTTAAAAAACATTTTTATTTATACTAGCCTCCGTAAGGATAATCAGACTTCACCTCACCAGGCTCCCATCTTTACTAAACCAGAAAGGACAAGAAAGAAAAGGATGACCAAGACAATGAGAAGGAATGTGTATGCAGAGAACTCCAAAAATCCAAAATTACTGGAGGTCCGGGGAGTGATAAGAATGACAAGAGAACTGCAGAGATGCCTGACAACAAAACTGAAAGAGAAAGAGCAAGAGAGTGAGAGACAGAGAAAGGGACAGAGATAGATCGGTGAAGGCAAGAAATCAGAAGAGAAAGTGCTTTGGGACATAAAGGATGATAAGATAGGAAAACTTCAAAGAAAGGAATCAAAAGAATACTTTAAAGATAATGGATACATGACATTTCAGAATATATTCTTAAAACTCAAATTATTCTTGTTCTGTGGTTTTGTAACTAAAAAGCCACATTAAACACATACTAATGATAATTAGGGGGAAAAGAATCTCGTGGTCTGATATTACATAAAATCACCTGGACTCTTACAATAAGCAAGTTGAATTTAAAACAATCAATTTCATAATGGTTGAACTATCACTCAAGGTTTCGAGGGTACGGTGGGCCTAACTCTTTACAGAACATTATTTCTCTGAAGGTGTGATAATTCCAAATCTTGACAGTGTTTTGGGGATGCATTGCTTTCCTATCCTGAGTTTCAACAGCAAACAGGAGGATGTATGCTTATACCACCACCAAGACCAGTATTACAGTGTAAACAAAAAGCAATACTGAAGTTCTTAACAGAACTAATGGAGGTTGTCACATTCAAGGATCAAAAATACTGTTTAGGGTAGCATTTTTTTTTATTACATGCTTTATGAAAGCAAGATAAGCACAGCAAGAGGCAGCTTTTCATATTGAGATATCACTTGTCACGAAAGGCCTTTCTCAAAAACAGAAGTCTAGACGCATTTGCAGAAGTTCACATTTCACTGATCCGATTTGGAAGACCGTGCTGTAGATGAATCCTTAACAACCAAGAGCATTTTATCCCCATGACTTCCAGCATTAGCCCTGGGCTTTGCTAACTGCATTGTGCCAGAAGGGCACAACTATGGGAGAGTTCACACTCCAACTCATTCTTTCCACCTCAAATGTCTACACAAAATTTTTTCTTGCAATGACTGAGTGGAACACTGCTATGAGCACTTGTAACTCTTCATTCCTTGGTTCCTTTCCATGTGGATAAATACTTAAACCTACTCTGTATTTCTGTTCAAAACAACAAAAAAAAAAGCAGACAGTTAGCTCTTTTACACATTCAGTTCCTGCTGACTGTAAAATAGATGATACTCTGTTCACCTCAGTAAGATTTTTAGACATGCTGTTTAATACAAACTATAGATAAGTAAAATATCACCTGCACATGAAAATGTGGTATAGCCTAGGTATTAGCACCTAACTACAGCTCAGAATAGTCATGCTCTAGAGATAACGTATGGAGTATTTTTAATTCCAAGTAACTAACAAGAAGAACTGACCTCTTAAGTTAAAAGCTACAAAAATGTGAAGTATGATTACCTACAATTGCATTTTAATGAGATGTCTTCAATCAAGTTCAGTTAGACTGAACTCTCTACAGTTTTACAAAGATGAAAGAGTGTGCAGTAAGACCAATACAAAATAAGTACCTTGGAAAGCAAAATATTCATACCAGAAAACTCTTTCCCCCATATACAGAAAATGTGAATGTATCAGGCAACACTTCTGTTATTTTTCTGTAGTAAACTACATTTCACCAAATTTTTAAACTAGTTTCTTAGTTTGCACAGACCAAGGCAAAAACTGAGCAGATAGACCAATGAAAGCAGATTACATTCTGTTAATCCACTTAACAATTTAAACTGCACTTGGCCTGATTTAAGAAGCGTAAATCACAGTAGCCCAATTAAGTGTTTTGACCATGTACATCAGCTGGAATCAGGCCTACAAGTGTTTCCTTTTTCAGTAAACCTCAGCAAGCTTGAAAACATTCAAAAAACACAAGATCAGCTTCTCATATTCAAACCATTAAGTATTGAACTCCGTTGAGAAGACTCACTTTTTCTCCACAGGATGTAAAACTTCCCTTAACTTCTCCTCCTTTAGTAGACGTAATTTCTAGGCTTCAACAATCCTGAGGTTGTCAATCCTGACTGAGGTTGTCAATCTGAAAGTAAAATATTTCATTACCAGTTTCCCAAGAGGTAACGAATGAAGTTTATATTTAAAATGTATTTTTGGAGAGGAGGAGCAAAAGGATATGCCCTCCATGATAGCAGGAAGACACACAATCAGAATCTGCTGGTACTGAATAGATACTAATCATCCTGCCCCCACTGCCATCGAGATTGAAGGGGCAGGGAGAGACTTCACAATCAGTTCTGTACTAACAAGGAATGATTACAATATTGATCTTCCATGGGGCTACTTACATGAGTAAACATTAATCAATTTACATTAGGCTTGTAAACTAGGATCAAAATAATTATTTGACAAATAAGGCTTGCTTGCAGCTGACTTACAGCCTACATCACAAGTCATGAAGTATATTCAATAGAAAGCGAAAACCTTTACTCTTTCAATACTGCGTTTTGTTTTCCAAATGACACACAATCAGCTAAGACATGAAGCCAACATGTTTTTCCTTTGGAAACGAAGTTCAGATATATAACTTGTTTCAGGCTTCTCTGAGGCATTTGGAAGACTGAACTCGTCATCTGTGCTTAGGAAGATGGTTTCTATTCTGCTTTAAAATGTTTCACGTGTAGTTAAATCAATGCATATTCTAGTAAACAAAGTCTTTGTTTAATACAGAGGGTCAACACTGTCTTATGGATTAATAAAAGGATGTTCTTAATTTAAAAATCATGCTAGTCTGTCAGAGTCTTACCAAAAAAAAAAAAAAAAAGAAATTACACAAAAGAAACATTTGAGGAAAAGTATTTCTATTTTTCCAGAGTCCATGAGAGTTTGTCACTGCTCATATTTTGTTCCTCCACAGCCATTTGTTTGGGTGGGTTTTTTCAAAGCTTTGTCACTTTCATAGTGACAATAACAACACAAGCCTTGGAAAGAGGACACCGTGACATGCACAAAAACCTGAGGCTTACATTTTCTTCTAAGAACAGATTTAAAATGGACTGTGTCATTTAAAAAAAAAAAGCAATGTAGGAATTACTATAGTAACAGAAAAAAGTCATAAGATTAAACAAAGGCTTCTTTCATGCCAACATATGGTAACTCTCCCATTATAATAAAAAGGAAAATTAAATGCATCGTGATAGATGCATTCTACACACCCCTCCCTCCTCTAGGAGGGAGGCCTGCCTGCAGTCAGGCCACGAACTTCTCCAGGAAATCCCCAAGGAGCAGGTCAACACAGTGGACACCAATAAAGAGCCTCATGTGTAATTTTGACTACAAGCCAACCACTTCTATCCCATAAATATGACAGCCTAAGTGAGCCTCATGTGGCCACATGGCAATGATCTCCCTCACACTGGGATGTCTCTTAGGGGTGCTCCTCAAAGGAAGGAGATCCTTTAGTAATCACAGATCACTGGTGAGCCCTATTTGAACCCTCCCTAGATGGCAGCTGGACTGCACACAGTAGCAAGCCTGCTTCTGAAGCACTAGGCCACAAGCTGGGAACTTCCAGTTAAAAAACTCTCCCAGCATGTACAACCTGTCCAGTCAAAACAAGTTGTCCGCTATCAATGAAAACCAGGAAAATACATAGGCTTTGAGGATACAGATTATTAACACCAGCTGCACCAAGACAAGTTAATGACCTGTCTGAGAGACAGCAAAGTAACCCAATGAGGAATGAGAAGACCCCAGACCCAAATATTACTACTTGAGTGAACCATCACATGAGGGGCAGCTAAATAGTCAGTAAGGGTATCATTACCCAGCAGTTTCTTTTTTCATGTCAGCCTTTCTCCCCAGAGTAAATCATTGCTGTATACCTCTATTAAATTATTTATTTTATAAAATCCAGCGCCTGAGAGTCTGCTTTGCAAAACCTCAGATTCTAACTTCAGCACCAACTAATGCCAGACCAAGCCCTCAATAAAGGGCTGTCTCCATACAGCTAAGTGCCAAGTGATGAAGCTCACACCAAGAGGTGCTGAATGTACCTCTTGTACCTATAGTACCTCAAACTCTTTATAAACCAAGATAAGCACAAACAAGCTTTAAAGGGGACATGCATAAGCAAGCTTTCAAAACCTCCTGACTTCATACTCTAGGACCAGTTTGTTAGTGATTTATCGTATTATGATGAGGCGACCATGTTTTAAGTTCAACGTAAGTCAAAAACAGGCTTCTTTGTAGTGTATCTAAGCCAAAGTCTTCTACATATTAACTTACCTTAGCTAGAAACCCAGTACTTAAGCCTATGCCTTTGCGCACAGTCAGTAACAGTATTGAGAGGAAATGAAAAAACTTAACATAAAAGCAAAGATTTCTTCCAAAACAGTGAGTCAGTTTTTAAAAGACACAGGATCTCATTGGAAATTAGTATTTTCGAGACTACAAGGCAAAATTAACACAACATCCACCAGTGTTGTGGCAATAATCAAACAAAAAAAACACCTACCCAAATTCAATTATGGAAAATAAGGGTAAAATTTCAAACCAGTTATTAGTCCACCTCTTAGAATGTCTGACCATCTGACGTTATTTACCTATTTATTATAAAGGTATACAAAAATCAACTCTAGAAAAATTACCCTTTCATAATTTCCAATATTCATTATGTTTTACGCAATGCATAAGGAGAAATAAAACTCCCCTCTCTCTTCTAAAAGAAAAGCCTACATCTTTCGTATCAGGAACAAAAACACATACAAACTGTTCAGTGTAACTCAACGTGTGACACTGAAACTCGGCCAAGAATTGGAAATGGTCAGCATTCTGTGGAACATTAAGGAGCGTGACAATTTACAGTAGCAGCACACCGACGTTTACAGTGGCTCTCTACATTAACCAAGAGTTTCATAATGAAAAATACTAAACTATCACACTTAACAGTCCAACAAGACACATACTTATCAAAGTTCAGAGCAAGTTCATAAGATACAGTTACTCAAATTAACAGAACGTGTTTATAAATGTTGACCTAAGTCTAAATTATAGTTTGCTGGAAGTGGTTTCATTCGAAGTCAGAACACCTTTTCAGAAAAGAAACAGAAATGGTGTCATACCTAGGCACTCAGAGATTATCAGGTGAACATTTGAGACACATCAGACAACTGTGAAATCTGACATTTATTCTAGTTCTGATACTTTGCTACACATGCTTACAAGGCATTTGCATTTTGCAAAGATCTGGACATCACTCAACATGGCATTACTCAAAACATAAGAAGCTAGTTGTGAGATGAAATAGTGTGTGCATATATATCTTTTTATACAGGCACACAAATATGAAACAACAACATGCAATAACCTTTAACTGTTAGTTTCTCATAAATCACAGTGGCTTCTTGTTTGTGTCCAGGTAAACAGCATGCAATTGGAGCTTTTTCTTATCTTACAAAACCTTATTCTTAAAAATATGCAGCAGCAGCATCCTTATGGCTACATCTGCACTTGCATGCAGAACAGGCCAAGAACCAGATGCTGAAGCCATGCAGTAGAGCACATGTGCTACATGCTCTTCTCATAAAATGGTGCTGTCTTACCCATGCTTCTTTTTGGCATAGTACCTGGTCCATGGTTTCCGCTGAGCTGTGCCTTATTTGGGCTGCAGATACTGGCCAAAAATATGCCAGGGAGTCCACCAACAATTAAAACAGTGCCACAACCCCAGGACAGCATTCAAGTTCAGGCTCCGAGCCTGCTCAGACAGCAAGTACAGCCACAGTTGTACTGACCCCAATGAAAGTTCTGCAAGTCTCAGAGAGCTCACCACAGTTGCATTCATAATTTTCCTATTTTCCTATGCAATACAAACATTTGGGTAATTAGTTCCTTGACAACAATATTTATGTACCTGAAGACAATGTAGACATTTTTATTAAAGCAATGAAGCAAGAAGCATAAATTATGTTTTTAAGGTAGCTATGGCTCTTTTATCAAACTATCAGCTCAAAACAGATACAAATCCCTAATCTAGCAGAAGAACAAGATCAACCATAGGGATTAGCTCATTTTAAAATGCATCAACCTAACAAGCACACCCTTTGAAGCTGGAACATTGTAACCTTGCACTCTGAAGCTCACACCCTCTTGAGAGAGTGAAGTTAAGGAATTCCACAAAGATGGGCATATCCCTTTTTTGACAATCGGGATCCAAAGGGAGTTGCTGAGTTTGTAATTTTTTATTGCTATTTTGCCAATACTCAGCATCTGTAACATCCAATTTAATGAAACCCTGGTTATAGGGCACCCAATGAATGATCCCTTTTGAGCATTCTCTCAGCAGGATCCTCACAGACCTCACTGCTTCCCACCAGGCTGTGCTGATCCACTCCATAAGGTGCTGTGGCTTCAGCCATCACATTCATTCCTGGCAAACTCTCCTTTCTTACTGTGGTTGCTCTGGCTGACAAGGATCAGTCAATGGTTGTGTTTTGTTGTGTTTTAAGATGCTGCTCGTCATTACTGGAAGAAAATGAATTTTACTGTTGTGTGCTTTGGGCTCATCTAATTACAATACACGCCTTCAGGGAATTTTTAAACTAATGACATTGTATTTGTCAAACACAGAATCTTTTAATCTGATTTTTCAAATGGATCCAAGGCAATGGATCCTGGCCACCACAGCACTTAACAAAACACATTTCACTGTCCTCCATGCAATATTTAGGCAGGCTGACAATCCAAATTTTGAATTTTAATAACCACTCTCTTTCTCTGGTGGTCAATACAGGCGATACAAGCATAGTGACAGTGTTATTTAAGTTTTTATGACTAGAAGTCCACAAGTTAAATTATATGTGTGCACATACAGCTTCACAAAAGAACAGAGGCACACACCTTAAGAAAAATGAACCACAATGCTACCTGAACAACTTCCCACTTTGTCTGTTGAACTCATGATTCACTGCACACCAGCATCAAGAAACACCAGCTTGACAGTACAGTTCATTTTACTAATTTCAACATCCTATTCTTTATTTTCAAGATTGTGTTCATTTCCAGAGCTAATACAAAGAACAAAACCCCAAACTATTAATTATGTCACAATGACTCCTTAACCACCCCCAACAGCAAGCAGTTCAGATGACCCATCAATCATCCATTTTAGGGTACCTTCTTAATTTTAAAGGACAAACACTGCACTATTTCAACCACTAAGTTTGGCTTGACAGTACTAATTGGGTCTTCTGAAGAAATAATGCTGGATTCACATTTCAATTTCAAATGTGAATTCAAATTCAGCTGCCATTGTGCCACATAGAACAGCTGATGATGAAACTTCAAAGAAAGATCCTCCTTCAAAAATTTCTTTCCATCTTTCAAAACTATCTTTCAAACATAATTATTGTCTATTTTTCTCCAAACAGCACACTTCAGGACAAATGTACTAAACAAGCTATGAAGTACGAATACTACTGTCCATTAAGCAACTGGTATCAGCATACAAGTCCTCTCAAGTCACAAAAAAATATACTTGTGACACAAAACTGCGTATATGTAACGTAACACAAAATACTGACACAATCAAATTAGTAGTCATAACGGTCTAAAACCAATGCAGATTTAGCCCCAGTTACTTTTAATTTTCTCCCCAGTACTACAAGGTATGATGAGAAGAAGGAACAACTCTCCACAAATAAGATAGAAATATACAGAGGCTACGAGTAGCCACTTGCCTCGAAATCTAAATTCATACATCCCATCAGCAGAACTTGGAAACCTAACACCAGCACTATCAAAATAAATAATAGGATTCCTAGGTGTTGGAAGGGATGACTGAACACATAGACTTGTAATGTGAGTGACTACATCTCAAACTAACAGTCCAGGGCTTTCACTTCAGTGAAAATTCACAATCTGACTGTAGTCTTTTAACAAGACTACTCAGAAATTTTGAGATGCTCAGAAGAGAGCACGCAACTACTGTGCTGCTTTCACCAAGTACACAATCAATTCTAAGTTTCAAGCACTGGTGTCTCCACTTCTGCAGAAATACATAAAACAAATTTAAAAGTGTTACTTGAACTCTTCTACAAGTACTAAAGCATTTTAGGATCACATCCTATTTGGCATCTTACCCCATGAAGAGATGCTCTTTTAACATGTGTCCGTGCTACGCAAAGCTTTTTCACCATTGTTAATGTTATTGCCAGAGAAATAACATTTTCAGGCTTTTTCAAGGCACTTTCAACCTTTTCTTCAATGTCACTGATATTGCAACTGATCACAAGCCAGCTGCTGTGGAGAAGTATCACAGAGGCCCTGTATCACTGTCCGTATATGGACATATAAATGTCCATCCACAGCTTGCTGCAATTTCAATGGAAACGATACGGAACTTTTCTTGGATACTAAACTCAAATATCAAAACAAATTGTAACAGTAGATAATCCCATTCTCATCTTGCAAGGAGCCCCAATACAATTAAACAACTCGTACACCACTATTAGCTTTAAAGTGCCAAAACTCAGGCTCAGAAGGTTGCAAGTGTACATCTCCGGTCCTTTTAGGTTGGAGGACTTCTATAGAAAACGTTTAATTCAGTTCCATCTGTTAGGCAATAAAATTAATACTCTTCCTACCACTGAGTGAGCAACTTCGCTCCAGCCTCTCTCCCTTTGTCATATAACCAGAAGATCAGCAACAGACAATGTGAAGACAAAGGTTATGACCATGCCGTGCATGATGACAGCGGGATCAAACAAAATCAGACGCAGCTACTGAGAGCATCACATGCTGTGAAAGGCAGCATTATTAGATATGGTCTCAAACAAGAGAGTTTGAACATGCTACTTAATTTGAAGCATATATTTACATCTCATTTTCAATGATTAAGTAATATTACCCAACTAGGTGTTCTGTCACGATCTCCCTTGCATCAGTACACATTAGCCAATGGAGTAAATGCAATAGTCTAAGCATCCTGTTTCTGTCTGACTAAAGGAGAGGTTTGGAAAAAAGAAAACAAAATGCTGAGTTGGGATTAAAAAAAAAATGAAAAGGAATTACATTTAATTATGCAAAAATGTAACCTGCAGATTGAGTTCCATACTCAGGAAGCCCTCTTATTTTGCAGCAAATTGGAGCTTTACTTACAATTTAAAAAGATTTAGCACATAAAAGGGAGAAAAAGGCATTACTATTTAATCTTATAAAGGGGACAACACAAAAATCATTTCATTTCTTCTGAGGAAATCTGACCAAACAGTCTATTGTTTTTGGCTGGTAGCCATTGTACTATTATAGGGCTTCTTAAAGCCGTAGCATTGTGAATTCTACCTGGCTTGAAAAAGCACTGACAACAAATAGAAATGCCCATTAGCTAAACTGATAGCAAGACAGTAAATAGGTCTTTAAGGAAGGCAAAGGGTCCTTGCGGAGACTGACAAATACTCAAAGCCAAATCAATTCCATAGTGCCAACAAAACTGAAAGACAGGCCACAAGTTAGCACTGGCATCACCAGAAGGCTGTTCCTGAAGACAGATCAGCAGAAGGAAGTCTTCTCAACTACAATTCTGGGAAGGTAAACTACTACCAAGCATGACTTCAAAAATGGTCTCCAGTCAACCATATGACCTGCATGCAGTCTGAGAGCCTATTCTATGGTGATACATTTAAATTCCAGCATAATTTATAAATAAAGATAAAAAGACAGATACACATATGCAGACTAGCAACTAACATCCACTGTGGAATCTCCAGCTGACATGAAACCATCCACATTTGTGGAAATATAGAGCCTGAACAGCAGTAGTGACTGAAAGGCAGCATTAGGTTTGTTTCTTTCATATGCTAATAATGACATGCACCTTATGGCCCCATGCTACAACCACACGCTATCGTCTTATAAGGAAGTGTTTTCCCAAAGAAGTCTAAGAACTGGGCAAATGCCTCACTTGTACACAAGATTTTTTAATCTATCCATATCACAGATTTCTTTCTGTTCCTTAATGCTGTGAGTAATGACTATTGAAATATTTATTTATAATGATTTGAATTATTGTTTTAAAAAATGTAATTTTTCAATGTGCAGGAAGCAGCCTTGGACATTTATGAAGTGAAGCAAGGTAAGGCCCCTGCTGGGATTTCAGGTACGGGAGAGATTCGGGGTGGAATTTCTCACAGGCATTCCAATGGAATGTAGTGCAAAGCAAAGACTCTCTCACACAGCATCCCACATAATAATACCAATACAAAAGGCGCTACGAATACTCTCTCCATGCTCCTGACATACCCTTCTGACCCAAACCACCCTATGATTCTATAACAAATTATGTAACTATTACCGTCTACATTCACCACACTTGCTGTATTTTGACATCTCACGGCCCCAAAAGATAGAATTTATCGTTTTTTAAATAACGCCATGGTTCACAGTGACGTAAAAAGGTAACAAGAATAAGAAAAAAACAAGTGCACTAAGGCAAAAAAAGAGCTCTCCAGGCCAACCAGCAGCTCGCAGAGCGGCAAGAACACGGCTGCGAGCCCGTTCAGCCGCTGTCATTGCGGTGCACGCAGGAACAGAGGCGCCCACTGAAGCCCACAACGCGGCTGGGATCCGCAGCGGGCACAGGCGCGGCTGCACGGAACCTGGACAGAAATAAACGCGCTGAACGGCGCGGGGCGGGGGAGCGCTGAACGCCTTTCCCCGGGCAGGAAGCGACTCCGAACCCAACGGCCCCAAAGCTATCGCGGCGGAGCCGAGAGATCCCGCGGGTGCCGCCGCTCCCGCACGGCGGGGCAGGCGCCGGAGCCGCCCCGCACCTGCCGCAGCACCGGCGCCCCGAGCCCAAGCAGCAGCGCCCACTCACCTGGGCAGCGGCGCGCACTGCGGTTCCGCGCGCCACCGCGGAGCTTCGCGGGAGGGCGGCTCCCGCGCTGCGGAGCCGGAGTCACCCACCCCGTCCTTGCGGCGGCGGCGCCTCCGCGCCCACGGCGGGGCGAGCGCCTCCCCGCGCAGGGGCGCCCGCGCGCCGCCCTCCGCCCCCGCGCCGCCTCAGCGCTGCGACTGGGCCCCCCGCCCCTTCGCCGGCCCCCGCCTCCGCCACCGCATCCTCCGCTCCGCCAGCGGGGACTGGGGAGCCGAAACCGCAGCCCCGCGGGCCTGGGCGGTGCCGGGGGCGGGTCGTTCTCTGCTAACAAAGCTGCCCTCCTCCCCCAGCGCCAGCCGGGCAGCGGGTGCGGGAAGCCCGGTCCCCGCCGCCGCCCGGATTCGGTGGAGAGAAGCCTTCCCCGCTGCGGCATCCTCACCGCTGTCAGAAGGCGCCGCTGTGCAGCGCCAGGTCCCGTTTCCCACTCCTGTGCAGGTAACCGGCAGCGAGAGCTGTCGGTGCCACCGGTGAGAGGTGCCAGCCAGGCGTCATCGCTCCATCCGTGCCCCTTCTCCTGCCTATCGGCTCTGAGTGTCCCGCGTTCCCGGCAGTTTTACTTGTTCTTTGTTCATCACAATGAATTCGGGAATGTTTCCATAGGAAAACGTGGTTACAAAAAAATGCAAATGAAATTAAAATGGAAAATATAGGCAGTAATGATCAGAGGACCAGTGGTGTGAACAGTGCAGAACCACAGCCCAGCAAAAATAGGATAACATCAGTGACACAAACAACGGACACATCAGACTTACTCTTATATGATCCAGATCCTGGCTGTTATTTGTGAGACAACACCTCACACTTTGTTTTCTTTTCTGAGTCACATGAAGGCAAAATCTTTCCACAAGTAAGCAGCACACCAGCCCTAACTGCTTTGTAGTCTACATCTGTTTTGTAAATTTTATCTATCTACCAGTATATGGGCAACTAAACAGGTTTCTGTAGACAGTTTCTTCGGAATAACCAGCTGACAACCCTATTAAATTAATGTACGTCAAAATACAAAGTAAAACCTGCATAGCTTACAGTGTATTCTCAAAGCCCTGGGCTTGAAATCCTTTCTGTATTGAAGCCCATAGCACTTTTGTCTTGGGCTTCAGTAGAAGAAGGGAATTTGCTCTTCAGCCCTTCTGTACAGTACTGGACAAACTGCTCCAGATACGAGTGTATGTGGCTATATTCCAAAATAAGACAAGCTATGAAAGTCATTAACACTTCTCCATCTATCTGAAGCCTTAAAATTTTGGTTTGGTTCCTTTCTGTGAATTGCACGTGTATTGGTGCTTACAATGTGGTTTAAATATGCTCAGCGTGCAAATGATCAGCGTGCCACTGGTGAGTCTTATACAAATTTTCCCAGTCCTTATGCTTAAGAGAGCACTACTGTGATTTAACATTGAAAAAAATCTGGGTTTACATTAAAGGCTCAGGTTTGGATAACCATATACAGGTTAGCGGTCATTCCAGCATTCTTAGACACATTTCTTCAGTGGTACTTGACTTGGCATAGATAATATAATGCCTATTTTACTTTCTAAAACAAGATGAAAGGATGCATACTGCCAAGAGTTTCATAACATTCATAATTATTTGTGCTTTGTTTTTGGTGATCATGACATTTTTATGATGATAAGATGAGAAACTGAGAAGTGAATTATTCTCAGTGGATTTGCAAGCTGTAAAAGCCCTTTGACTATGACATGGATGCAGCCTGTCTTTAAGTTAAGACTTCTCACATCTGGTAAATGAAAAAACTACATAAATCATACACTGGATATTCATACTTCTCTCCCTCATTGGTATGATTTAGGATTCTTTTCCATTTTTCCCAGATGTAGCTCTGGCTGTAACTGAATAGAGTTGGGTGCACAGGAGAAGATAAACACATTTCATGGTGGAATTGCTACTTCTATCTGCATGGGTGCTTACACACCTACAGATTGTGTTACTTGTTTCTTGGAAAAGGTTTCACTGGAGCATAAACAATTTTCAGTCATCCTCAGAAGCAATTCAGTAAAAAACCTGCAAAATGCTATTAATTGTAAAAGTCTTTAACCATAAAAATAAATTAGAAATCCAAAATTTCTAATTAATGCCCTTAAAGTTCTGTATATGATGAGAACCTATGACATACTGACATAAAGATGTACCCTCTGTAAAAGAGATTTTCAGCTGCTCTAACTTTGGACATTGGTAACTTAATAAAAGAGGGCATGTATTTAATATAATTCATTAGACATTAATATTAAAAAGCAATACACCTTTTGCCTGACAGTATTACTTTATTCCCACATGAATACTTAAGATGCAAGTACACAAAAAGCAAAATATAACTTTTCAGCAAACAGTAAATAAAGAAAATAAAGCAATATTCCAGTGCTTCCCACCTCCTTTCTCTTCCTTTCTGTTACAGTTTAGAACAAACAAAGGAGGACTTGATGAATCATTACTGAAGGTCATAACTGAGCACCGTGTGATCAGCAGCAGAGGGCATGAAGAACAGTGCCCGTTAAGAGGGTAGCTTTCCTATACAGCAGACAGAAGCGTTAAAGAGCAAGAAATGTTGTTCTACGTTATATGAAGATTTCACATTTTCCCAGCAATTCAGTTACTTGCAAGACAATAGACCAAGCTGAATATCCAAAATAAGAGTTTCTTTGCAATGACCAATAAAAAGCCAACCATAAAAAGGCTAAAAGGATCAACTGGAAGAACATTCACATGAGATGGAAAGGCAGTGTTTCACAAGACTTCTGGACAGATTACTACGCAGCAGGTGAAAGGATTAAGCCAAAGAATAACCCTAGGTGCCAAAATCTGCAGGACATATTCCCTGGCCTAGCCTACCTCTTTTGTGCTGCACAAAAGAGTTAATGAGAGTGAAAACCATCTGCAGCTCCCCAGCTGGGATTTTTTGTGGCATAAAAGAGTCCCTGAGTGACTGTGAAGTTGTCCACCCCATGGGAGGCCACATACTCCTGCAATCGGAGCAGAGAGAGGGGTGGACACAGTGTGGGAAAGCACCCTGGGGTGTGCTGCTCCAGCCGCCTGCAGCTGGTCCCCGGGCCCTCGGGAGCTGTTGCCATCTAGTGCTCTCTGGTGCCAGGGCAGGCATTTATCCAGTCACAGAGGCAAAGGGCTTCACAGCAGCTCTCCACCCTTCTGATGTACAGAGAAGAGACCCACTGCACCAGGCCATCTGGGCTAATCTGGTTACAGCTCACACCTGCAGAACCTAATCTGGCAAAACTTCCATGGATATCTCTGAGCACTTACCTGAGTTGGCCTTCTGGTCTTGGACCTAGAGGAATATTAATATATAAACACACGGCCAACTTCTGATTTAGAAAAATGTAAATCATTGATGAGAAGTATATTAATTGCAAATATTAAAGCAATCTCCTACCAATAATATTTTAGAAAATTGTGGAAGTAGTTCTTTTGTACAGAAATGAAATCTGCTGCAGTTCCTAATGCTTCCAGATAGTTGCTGAAACATGCATAACGATCACTGAATTTGGGTTAAAGTTATGATGATAAAAGCAATACTCAGTTTCTGTTGGTACTTGCAGAGATTTAATTTTAGATCTGTACCCTTAGGCAAGTAATATAGGGTTAGATCCATACACACTGCATCCAAAGTCACACTGAAATGTCACTTGTAAAACATATTTTCACAATCTTGCTATTTGACTTATAGTATATCAGTCAAATTTAAAGAGAGAGCCTGCAGTAGTAGGCTGTATTGAGGCAGTAGGGTATAGCACCAATGGATCGTGCTTTTGTAAAAGGAGGAAACTTCCATAACTGAAGAAAATCTATGTTTTGTTCTTTTGGAATATTCTTGCTGAAGCAAGTAAAAGGAATCTGTGGTGCAACAGTCAAAAGCCATGCTGAGAAGAAAAATGATATAAAGATTCTGAAGGCATTAGTGAGGCTGAAAAGAGGATCACAAATCTGCATTAGAACCCTGGAGAATTTAAAGGTCTGTACTGACAGTAGTAGAACAATTCCTGGTTTTCCCCTGTGAAGGGAGAGTAGAAAAGGCTCAGGCAGGTGGCACAGAACTGACACATCACTAATACCACTAGGATTCAAATCCTGGAGTGTTCACCTGCTGCCCCTCTTCACAGTAGTTTACAACTCTATATACTATAACAATGGTTATTTGAATTACACGTTTGGTCAATAATTTGACTAAAATCTTCACATGGTCTTTTTAGGTGTCTAACCACTTCCCACAACAGCAACAATTACCATATTGATGCATTTAGGAAGCAAATAGAGCAGATATTGAGTGAGCTACATGACCAAATAATTTTCTTTAAATGATTTGAAGAAAGCAGTAATTTCTTTGGCAACGAGGCAGCAGGTTACTCTAGTGACATTAATTTCTTTTGCATCCTACATAGGGATTGGATGTGGAATTAGAGACCTGGAAAATGCCCCTGCAGCTGTGGCAGAAATAACATAAATCTCATGGCAAGTGGAAGCATCTCTTCAGGAGATGCTTGAGCTTCACTGCTCTTTATCAAACTGGGTGAAATATACATTTCACTAACAGGCTTGATCAGCAATGGAAACTCAACTTAGCATGAACTAAGAGAGAACCGTGAGACGCTTGAGCCACATTTATCCTGCACAGCAGAAATAAACATTAATGCCCAAAAAATAAAGCCACTCTGAAAGCCTGAAGAATCAACAAAGAAGCTTTTTGCCTGTGCCTAATCCAGCTAAACCTTCTTAAATTCCCATTCAAAATTGATATTTGACATGATTTCCATCCACAATAGCTTTCTTAACCATTATATATTCTCTTCCATTTATGAAAGAACTATACGTTTATATTTAAGAACCCACGGAGTCATCTAAAGTACAGATTCTGAGACTGTCATTTTGGCTAAGAATTCAGTTCATAGCAGTGAAAATTCCTTGGGCTTTACCTTCCACAACTCTTTTGCCAATTTCATAGCGAGGTTATTTTTTTTCAGTAACTGCATAATATACAAATGCCAGTGAATTTAAAGCCAGTGTTCAGTCAGTTTTCTATGTAGAAGTGTCAACATAACCACGTCCAGTACCATTACAAAGATAACTGAAAAATCCCAACAGACGTGATTATAATCTCACTCCCTCTTGAGGCTCAAAGCAAAGGAACAGCTTGTATTTTGATATTTTTACCTTGTTCTGACTACAAGGTGCTATACAACTTCAATGTTAATTTTCACCCGGCATTTTTTCCTTGACTTCACATGGAAAGACAGCAGTGGCAGGCAACATACATTCCATAAAAATATAACTCTAACTTGTTTTATTTTTTAATATAATGTAAACTATCTGACCATCCTGAAATGTTGCAGCCTATCCATTCCTAGTACATATTCATTTAACGGCCCACTGGGCAGCTCTACTGTGTGAGTCAACACTTCTGTTCCTAAATCAAACATTAAGGAAACAACCACAGGAGTGGAAAGAGGCCTATAGGTGTACCTCTCTCTTTGGAAGTTTACATAAAATATAATATAAATTTTACAATCATGGTCCTCTGCCTTATAATAGAAATGGTTTACAAAACTCAAAATTCTTATCCAGATTTCCAACATCTGTTGTTATGTATTACAAAAAAATAAGCAAACAAAAAATAGATTTTTGAGGCTTATAGATTCTAAACACCAGACCCGTTGATGTGGTGATGTAGCAAGCAAATTGACTGAGAACAGGGACCTCAGCTGAACAACGTATAAAAATGAGGGCTCCAAACTAAAGCCACAATTAGGCAATATTAACATGCCGGAAAGTGCTTGTGCATTAAGCATGCCCTTAAATTCAGACACAAACTTAACTGCTGAGCTGAAGAAGGACAAAGTTAAACAAGTACTTCAAGTTAAGCCAAACATCAGCAGATGAAAACATCGTGTGTATCTGTAGAAAAACAATCCCATTAAATTTTTAAAACTGCTGAGGAGAAGAGTGTGATGATGGATACAGAAGAAATGATAGCAGCAAAGAACATTGTGGGAAGAAATGATATTAGAAATCTTCACACTAACAAAGAACAATGAACAAATATTTCGGTTTACAGAGTAAATAAAAATACAGTGCAGCATGTAGGAAGTAAGACCCAAACAAGAACTTCAGAGCAATCAACAGCACAGCTAACTGTGGAGACCTGTACCCAGATCACTGTGATACTTGTAGCCAAGAAGAGTGGGGGTGCATACTGCTGTGTACTGCTGAATATGCAGTAGTTCTTGTTCATGTAATCTGCATGCTGGAGACTAAACTTGAAGCTCTGCAGGTGCTTTGGAACAGCAGAGCCAAGAAAAGGAATTCTTGAGACAAACATTAAAAACTCAAAGATAAAAAAAACCAGTTAGAGTAAGACCAGTCAAGAGTACGGCTGCACAAACTCTCCAAAAGCTGAAGCACAGAGAAAATAAATCTCTACAAGTATTTACAGTTTTAAATATTCTGACACGCAGATGACACACTGCAAGGATATCTGGAGTGCAGTCTGAACAGATCCAAGTCCCTCTTATCCTGGTGTATTTGGATCAGGAATACCTGTCAGGTTTCAGCTAAGCTCACCTCACTGTAATAGAAAACCATCCAAATCCTTAAAAAGATTTTAGGCTGATATGTGATTTCAGAGCAGGAATCCAAACTGTCACATGGTGATTATTGCAGGAGTACCAAAACCACATACAAGTGTTTCTCTGACTGACAAATGTAGCTTTGTTTTTATAGCAACATTACAAAGCTGAGGTAGACAACACTATTCTACACTCATAGCCTCGCCTACTTTGCTTTGCACAAAACCTAAAATGCTGTGTTCTTTATTCTCCAGTAGAACTCACAGGATGTATCATTCTTGCCGCAGTAACACCCCTCTGTTTTTTTTCATTTGGTAGGTGCAAGCCTTAGTTGTGTGTTGTACTACAACAGTTGTAGTACAAGGCAGCTTTAGAGACTTCACTCACACCCCATTTGTTACAAAGTCTGGTTAAAGACCCACTTTCTAATCTCTGAAGCAAAGCACCAAACCGTGTATTATGAAACTTGGATTAACATCTTGACAGGCCGAAAGCAGACATAGCACAGCCCAAGTATGCACAATGACAGGTATCCAGATTTCTGTAGTGAGGTTTTGCTTGATGATGGACTGGTGGCACCATGTGCACGCAGCCTGTAGGAGCTATTCACCATTGCCTGCTGTCTTGTTTGGAATGCTACCTCCCATTCTCTAATGAAGTCTGAATGTGCTGTACGCATCGTAACCTCAGATTTTTAACGGAAGACCGCATAGAGTGCTACCATTATCCTAAAAAATTATCATTATTCATAAAGAATAATCCCACAATGACTAACTGCGGTGTGCGCACACAAAAATTTATCTCACTGTAAGGACTCTAGTTCAGGGGACAAAGATGCTGCTACCTGATAATAGATACTGGAGACTTTTGATCATGTGAGTTAGGCTATGTAAGTGATCTGGTTATTACGTGACCAGATTACTGCCAGGTGAGTATTCTGCAAAGTTAATATTTGTACCTGAAATTTATCAGTGAATAGGAAAAGGACTAAATTCTGAAATTTTAATCAGATTTGAATAGCACACAATTCTCGGTAATGCAACTTACTAAGCATGAGTGGAAATAATTTCCTAACGAAAACATGAATGCAGCAAGGTAAAAAAGGGAATTAATGTTACTCAGTTTAGCCTGGATGGCTAATTTGTGGTACTTTACTGCACTATTATCAAAGATGCCTGAATAACTTCAGTGAAGTGCTATAATATATTTCTGAAGCAAACAATCGCCACATAATATTCCTATGAATAATGAATGCTATTTTGGCATGAAGCTACTGCTTTCACATGAAGTTATAACATTGCTGCCACAAAGGCAGTTATGATGTTCTGAGAAAGCCAAAATATTCCAAGTAATATAACTATTTAAAATCATTATGATTACAACTTGTTATATTTTGGAGAACATCATTAGTATATACTTGTTAAATCTCTTAACTGGCCTCAAATTACAGATGATTTGGGGAAGCTTGCTGAAACTAGTATTTTTTTCAGATATTTGGACTATTTGTTTCTGAGAGGTGCTAGGTTGATGCATGAACAGAAAGTGAAAGAAATATAGTTTCTCCCACAGCAAGCACACTAATGTAAAGCTTAAAACCGAAGCAGCAGCACATTTCTGCTTAGACCTTTGAACTGCACCATATGGTTGATGCTCAATTAAGCAAGGATTTATCAGTCCCTGATTGGAATGTGTCCAGGACTTGCTATTTTCTCCCATCTTTGAACCAGAGGACCAGAACTGAACATGCATTTTGCAGACTCACACAAAATACCATACACTTTCAAACCTTTGAATGAAATTAGGGAAATTTAATATATATGTTCTTGGGTATGCATTTCTACATTTTAGACTTAAAATATACCAGTGATATAAAAGTTACAAAAAGGCAGTTTCAAGCTACAGCTTTAGCAAAGTTAACATCTCATCACCATCAAAAAGGTGAGGTCCAAATATCTACCAGTTCTCTTTAAGCAGACCTATCACTCACATCTGCTTTAGCAATCACCAACTTGCATGGCAAAGAATGTTCTATTCACTAAAATGCCAGAATACAAACCAAATAAAAGTCTGCATTTTATTGCTGAGTTAGCAAATTGAATGGTTTTACCATGTGATTCAAGTGGCACAAGAACTGATATGTCAGGTGATGCCGTGATTGGGAAGAGATGGCAAGGGAGAAAGGAATGACACAACTTCTGTTTGAAAGCACAATGTTGTTATTTTGGCTTCTAATCTAAACGTTAATTCTTTTCTACTCCCTGGAGAGTTTGCTTCTGCTTTTAGCTGTACGCTTTTTAAATTCATTTACATCACACCCGATGCAGCACTAAATACATGAAAAAAAGTCAAGTCTATGACTTCAAGTCTAAAAGTGCTAGGAATGGAATAAGAAATAAGAACTTCAGAATTAATCCAGTAGGAATTTTATCCAAGTGAGTATTGAAGAGGATATTAAGGTCTTGAAGATATGCGGCTGCATAGGAAAAGATGTAACTTTTTCATTCGAGATTGAATATTTTATTTGTTTGGTGATGGACCCAAACACAGATATAATATTAGTCTGAAGTAGGTCATGAATTTTTCCCCAACAGAATATTTGAGGCAATAGAAACATAACAAGGAAATTGTTTACAGTGAAATTCCTAACCTAAAATTTGGCAATAATGAAGTCAGTCTAATATAAAGCTTTTAGGTTAAATTGTAAAAGCTTAATTTTAAATTCCATGTAAGACTATGGTTAAATTCTGCTTTTATAGACAGATGGTGGGTTTTTTCTTTGCTTATTATGAATGTATTTGAGTGCATCTATTCAGTTCACTGAAAAAAACCCAAAACCCATAATTTGCAATATTTTAATCCACAAGGCTTAATTCCTTTGCAATCGCCATTTCAATGTAGTGAGAGATTTCACTGCCACTATTGGTAGAAAGGGATTAAATTTTCCCTGCTGATTTTGTATACTGGGGGAAAAAAGGGTAATTGAAGGTTCAAGCTGTTTTGTTAGAAGGTTTTTGATTTTTTGCTTTTCCTTTTCATAAGTGTCACCTCAACACTGCAATTCATATTTTCACAAATGTTGGAATATAGCTTTTACTGCTATAATAAAACCATACAACATTTCTATAGTCATCATCCACATCATCAGTTTACTGAAACCTCATGGAATAGTAAATAACTTCTAACATAGCAAGTGCAGTGCATGAACAAAGAATACTACTGAAATCCATCATGAACTATAAACTTACAAGCAGCACTCTACAAAAAAATGTATTTACAGCATTTAGGTGTTCACATAATTTTCACAATAATACTGCTGCATTGCAAATGATAGCTATTCTACTATGACCGTTCACAATGTGCCCTTTTAAACTGTGATCAAGAAAGATTCTATTTCTCGATTTGACAGATTAATGTAAAATTTATTACCTTAACAGGGAGGCTCGACAAGAACCTGACTGCTGCTCTGGCATTAAGTGTTTTTATCATTATTATTTTACACGGACAGTATAGTTGAATAAAGAAGCCTCACTTACTCGGCAGAACATAGCCTTTCTACACTGCTAAGACATTGTAGGAGACTGCTAGGCACATTCTTAGTTAAGTGGCTATCAAGTGACAAATGGAGATATTAAGTGATTTAGCTGGAGTTATTCACAAAACAGCACCGTAGCTGGAACCCAAGAATTCCAACATCAGATTCTCAATTGGCATAGTTTGATACAAAATATCTGACAGTATATGAGCACCTGGCCACTAAGTTCTAGTGTTCTGGTTTATGGGACAAAGCAATATTCTTTGTACAGCCTCTGCACTGGGTATGTTCAGAGCTTTCCTAATTTTTTTCAAATTTATTGAAAAGGAAGGGAAGGAATAGAGAGACGTCACCTAGTGGACTGCTTCCAAACCTTTTTTAAAATCTAAAGACCAGATAGTACTCTAGGGGAGAGCGGGAGGAAATCTATGGAAAATGCTGTATTCTGTTTTGAAGGGAAGGCATGTGATAAATATTGAGCATTTAAGCAAAAGAAGTTGTGTTAAATTAAAATTCTACCACAGGTATCAAATTAATTTAAAATATTAATGAGAATAATTATACTAATATGACCTAATTCTTGACTTTGCCTGTCAAAAGTCAATGACACATAGCTGCTAACTCCCACAAAAATATATTCATATGAGTTTTTGTAATTCTTTACATGTGATGAGGCCATCATCTCTTGTTTAGGACACCAGCAGGGTCTGCGAGCCATGGATTTACTCATATAGGTCTAGTCCATCCTTCTGCCCTAAGGCAGAATTAATTATGACTGAACTATTTCTGAGATATTTTAAGCAGGACACCAGAGCAAATGATTAGAACAATGTCTTTGGCCACAAATACTATAAGTAGTGCTTACCTTGAAAATGCATAGTGAGATCATAGCATATTACACAATTTTGGTGTACAGAGTTATAAATTCTGATTACAAAATATAATGAAAAAAAACCTGTCCTGCTAAACTCAGACTTCACTAAAAGCCAACATTTCATTCAGCCTAGTTTTTTTATGATTCAGTAATTCTATGATTCTTATAGACAGGTAAGAACCTGTGGTCATTGCATCCTGCAGCCTATCAGTTACCGAAAGATATTCTAATTCTGTGATATTATTTAAATGGTCTGAATGAAGTTGTGCATTCTTTCCATAATCACACAAATCTTTGTAAGTGGCAGGATAAGCCAGTAACAAGTGTCTAGTGCTAGAGTACTTATCTGTGCGTTTGTTTTTTTTAAAAAAAAGAGAAAAACATCAAATTCCATATAGTGTGAGCAGGATGTCAAAGGCCAACATTAGCAGAAGAATTTTAATGTTCTCTTTAAATAAATTGGATTTATTCAGCAATACTTTTTTCAAGCAGGAATAAGGATGTCTGCATTTTAATGTAGAGAGTTAAGAACATAAAATCTGTCAGCATTTAAAGAAAAAAGGTCTGAAGGGAGAAATAGTATTTTATAAAGCAGTATATAGGGCAATTGCATTTTAATGTAAATAAATACTTCAGCACTGCAGCATTTAAAAACCCTGTATTGTTTTAAAATAACCCCATTTTTAATCAGACTATCACCATTTGACAAGCACATCAACAAAAAGAGACAGCCAGTACAGAAAACTAAAACAGTTAATATTAAAATATTGCTTAGATAGGTTAATTAACTTCAGGATGTTCAAAACAATTAACAGAGTGATATATTCTGCTGAATGTGTTAAGTTTCAAATATAAATTTAAATCTACTACACAGGATAACTAAACGTGTTAGCTGCATTAACATCTTAAAAGACGGTGTTTTAAGAGATAACAGACTGGATTCTCTGGTGTGGAACTGATATTTTGCACTGCACTGCAGTGTGCTTCATTAGAACCACAAGAATCCCAGCATAAAATGGGTGCTAACAGTGTAGGTTACACTCCTTTACTTTTTCCCTGCTGCTGGCATAAATACAAGCTCAAATCCCCCAGTCCTGTGGTTCAGTCCCTGCAGGACCACCATGGCTTTCAACTAGATAATCAACACTTTCCCTCCCACTTCTGAATGAAGTGAACACAAGAACTGGAAGTGAAAAAAGGCAAGCTGTATTCTCCTTTTGTGCAAGCATCTGGCTTACATCATGTGCCAGTCTACAACTCCCAGGATTTGGGCCACACTTACCGAGGCTATGCAGTGGTCTCTGGTTATTGACAAAACAGCACAGCTCTTCAAAGAATGCACAGTGCCCATTCAGTATATAATAAGGCAAAATCCCTCCCAAAAATATATGCTGACTTTTGATTATATTTGAAAATAAACTGTTCCTCATAAGGACTGCATAAATAATACCTGAACTCAAATACAAAATGTTAATTAAAATATAGCAAGGATATTGTCTGAATCCTTTGTTTTATATACATCTCTGGTTTAAATCTGAGGCTAATCATGTTACTGCCTGATGGGGTTCTCCGGCTTCATTGTTTACTTGTTCTGAAGGAGAAGTCATTCTTCCAGTAGCAAATTGAAAACACTACAGTCATTTACCTCTTCTGTCATGTCAGTGCCTCACCCATAGAGACTCCTGTACTTCAAAAATAGGCCAGCAGATAAGTTAAGCTTATGTGTCACTGGCATTAAGGCAAGAGACAAACTCATACTCAGAATTTAATTCTGTTTTATAAAAAGCACTTAAATAGGATTTACAGCTTTCCAATTTTGAATTTTGAAAATAGGAAAAAAATCCAAAGAACATCAGTATTGCTTTAACAACTGAACCTTGTGATATTACATATTGAGACTGAGGACTTTCAGCCAGGTAGCCAGAACATACAGAAAGTCATAATATGGAAAACAATAAAAGCTATTCTGAAACTTTTTGCATTCTTACGTTTTTCTTAGATTAAAAATCAGCATTTACAATGCCATCTCCTAAAGTAGAAGAAAACACAGGACTCTCCAAATATTGGATTTTTTCTTCCATTTTCATAAAATTTATGCAATTGTTTCACATTTTGTTGAATTACACAGATGTAAATACAGAATGTTACTGTTTGTACTGCTGACAATCTGTTTAAAATGGATTCAAACACCTAGCAGAATACATTGTACTCTACTTACATGAAATATTGCTTCTCAGCAGGAGTGTAGGTCACTGTTCTATAATCTAACTATACCAAATGTTCTGGTATGATTTCATTTGATCTCAGTGAAAGAGGAGCAAAGAGCGACAACTGCAGTAATGAAAATAATTTCTGTCATTGCAGGACTATCATGTTTGACTGGTTTAGATGTCAGTTAGATCTGTCATATACCTTTAAATCTGTTGAAATTTATGTATTAACTTGTCATGTACGTTGACATTTTGATTACACTTTAATTCTGTATTTTTGTAGTTCAGTGCCTGAAAATGGGGTATTTGTACCTGAAAGGTAAAAAGGAAAGCATGTCTAGTGCCACAGTAGGTTTTTAATGCTAAACCCCTGAAGATATGAGGCTGGTCTAATAAACTAATATAAACTAATCAAGACAGAAGCCAATTCTACTCTCATATCTCAGAGTGAATCAGAAATTAAATCTGTCATTTTTTGTTCTTTTAATTTCTCAGTACTGTAAAAAGAAGTTAAAAATGATAAATCATTGCACTTTGGCTAATAGCTACTTGCTGAAGTAAACCTGAGTGCTATTAAAAACTTTCCTTATTTAAAGCAATGGGACATTTACTTACTCTTAAAGGAGAAGAAGCCATCTTACATTTTGCAGTCTTCTCACTGAGGAACTGGACAACAAATTGACACACATTCCAGATTCTGATTGTCCCTTGGTCTAGTTCTTTATAGACCTTTTCCTGATTTCCAAAAGTGAGAGTTCTGGTTCAGAATCAATGTACCACTTAAATTGCCACCTTACTGGACCCTTCTTCAAGTGAATTAATAGAATATAGATAAAATGCCATTGCTTTTACAAGTGTTCCACATTTCTCATATATGCATTAACACACTATATATATTAATAGTATATATTGGAATATTAATTAAGATGAAGCTTGAGAAGAATGCTATTTATTCTGTCCTCAAAGTTGTGCAGAAAAGACCGACAAATAGTTTTGCATCCTCTCCTTCACGGCCACAACACTGCACATGATGTATACAGCATGTTCATTCTTTACTTACTGAAATTGTAAGACATTGAAAGGAAAACCAAAGCAGGAGAATCATGAGACTTATTTTTGCGGCATTTTAATTTCTTATATGCCTACAAAGCAAAGTTAGAATGCAGCTGCAGAACTTGTATTTATATTTCAAATGTCCCTGACAGTGTTCTGAAATACAGGTACTGGTGTTTACTGTAAAGATAAACTACATGTGAGAATCAATCAGATCTGTATTTATACACATTCAAAGTTCAAGATTTTTTTTGTTTAAAGCTTTCAGTCTGGGTCAACAGCACACAAAAAATAGTAATTTAGGAGAAAGCAATAGGATGGAAAAGTACCTAGTAACTCAGTGTGTCCTATCAAAAAATGGAAGCATTACTAAATAACAACTTAGATCCAAATTTATGTTTTATGCATCTATGTGTATACACAAACACATACAGACAGAATCACTTCTTTGCACATTTCTGGTTAAAGACATTAGTCTTCAAAACCTGATGTTTTTATTATAGCTTTTTTGGTCCTAGTGCCTATGCCCTTGAATTCATAACTCTCAATGGGACATCATCATCAGTCATTCTGAAGATGCTAATGGTATTACAGACTAATCTGAATTCTGTTTTCATAAAACTGCTCTTAATAACAAGAAAATGCTTCCAGGAAGAGGAATGAAACATTGGTGATCACCTAACATGTTTATTTTCCTCATGACACACGCAAATTATCTCTTGGGCATCACTAACGGAGTCTGGTTGCTTATGAAGAGGGGCCTAGTGCCATTGCAGACAACCTCAAGTTTCCTACCTGGCTTCCCTTGACTTGGGACCCCATTACATTTTGCATGACATCTGTTAACACAGCATATCTTCAGTGGCCTGCAATATACAAACCGTCACCATACTTTTAAGTTTAGGCACATGAAAGCCTAATCCATATTCCCTTTTGCTCCAGTATTAAATAAATCAGAGTATTAGCCTTGTATATTAATTTTCCACTACTATAAAAATAACAAGTAGGAAACTGAAAAATAAAAGTTGTCTTCTGCTGATTAATGTTTTAACACAATAGGATCTTCAATGAAACATTAACTTTACGTTCACTGATTTTCATTCTTACACTATAATGGCAAAAAAAAGATTAATTTCTGTCAGTAGTATTGATTAAACACTTAAGTTGGATATCTAAAGATTCTGTTATTGTCTACCTGCATTGCTGAATATTATCACTCCTTTGTCTGAGACAGAGCCAACAAAATGAAGGAATATTCGTAGCAGCTCATAACACTAAGCCAGAGATGATCTTTTCATGATACTCTACTCAAAAGTTGGTCTCCAGATTTGACAGGTTGCTACAAAGAACAGATGGATGAAACAGGCTGGGCAGCACAAAGTGCAGAGTTATTACCAGTAAAGCACAACAGGGATAGGAATATACTGGTAACCTGAATTCTCACTAAGTGTTACAGACATTAAGTGTAGAAGAACTTAAAGAACAGATTGAACAACAGTGCTTTCAGCATAATCATGTTGGTATCCTTGTAAATGTGCAAGGGAAGAGAGTAAAAAAAAAAAAAACCCAACATGACAGATGTGGTTATTTGAGAATTAAATTACAGCATACTGGTGCCTGGCAGTGTGGGCCAAGCAAACTCGGGAGTTATTGTCTCCATTAATGATAAAACATAGCAGACCAGAGGAAGAAAACCAAAGGTTCTGAAAAGGAAACTTTCAGCTGACAGTTTCTACAGCTTGTATCTCATGCCATAAAAAAGCAGTTTGGAGGAAGGGGACAAAGTAGTTGAAGCAACAGTCAAGGAAAGCAGACTTGCAGTAGTGACAGAACAGCGTGGACACGCTTACTCCTGCAAAGTGCCTTCCTTGTCAGAATGCTAACCTGGATGCACAAACCAATGCAATTGAGTAGATTTGATTTACCCCTCAATTCAAACTTGCAAGTTCCACCTACTGCTGCAACATTCTCTCATACCATGCAAGGAATCCAAAATAGAGATCTTCAGATCTTTATACTCGTGTTTGCTCTCTGATTTACCTTTATACCAAAGTGTTCTGAGTAAGCAAGTAATTGAGTGAGATGAAAAGAACTCTGAAGACAAGCACTGCAGAAGTGCTGGCAGCTCAGACCCCATCTTGAACAAAGACTTCAGTTCTACTGCAAAACAGTAGAAGGAATTCAAGTAAGATAACAAAGCTGTGAAGGAGGGAAGTATTTTACTTATGCTGGTATAAACTTTTAACTATGATAGTCGTAGCACATAATTATCTACAAATACATGGCAAATATAAGTAGAAATTAAAGGAAATTATTAGAATAGTAAAAGGCTATAACTAAAAGAAATGTCATCATAGGGAAGGAAAATGTAACAGCACCTTTAAGCGGTGAGCTGTATTGGAGTGTTGGAAAACTCCCCAGGGAAGGCCCCATTTCCACAAAAATTTGAAATGAGACTGAAAAGCTGACTAGGGACAATAGACAAAAATAAACTGGACCCATAAAACTGCTCAAACAACAGGACTATTATATGAATTATGTGATATTTAATATATATAAATTACATAAAAGATTTACTGAGCTATGTGAGCTGCTGTACACATCACATAAAACATGGGTGTTTTGGTAAGAAACAGTAGTACACCTGTGTTCTTAACCACAAACCAAAACATTCTTCTATCCTATTTTATCTTGGAACTTTGTGCAGAAATGATGATTCCACCAGACATATATGTAGCTGGCAAATTATGGTGGAATTTATATTGATTTGCAGAGAAAAAGTAGATTGTGTCACAGTCTGTCATCATAATGCATGTGCCTGCCCCATCTCCTATTGCCCTATGAATAATATTAGAAATAAAAGAAAATATGGTTTTAGGTTATTTTAAAGACTCTTGTGAAACTGTTGGACTGGATATTTGGGGCAGAAAAGGACATCAGATTGTTTAACTTCAGCTTTCAATACTCAGTTCTTTGATCACAGTCATCTTCTTAAAAGTTTTCCCATGGAAAACATGCTACAGACAGTTTGATGTATACGCTTTACTCCTACATTTTTTTATATGAAGTTACTTTTACTGAACTATGCACCAACTTCTGAAAGTAAAATAAGAATGTAACTAAAAAGCTCAGATCAGTTCTTTTTGTGCAAACTAAATTAAGAATAGCGTTTGATCTGTTTGCTTTAAAATTTATACAAAGCCTTCAGAATTAACTATCTTTCTGTCAAACACTGTTACCCTACCTCAGCTCATTAAAGGATCTCTGAAATATAGTTTCCATTTGACCTACACATCAGTTGCTCTTTTATGTTCTCACTTCTTATACGGACTATTCTACTGCATAAACCAGGCATCTCTACATTGCCATTACACCAACATCCTTCAATTAAAGATCAGCCTAAGTACACCACCAGTAGTTACCAAGAACCTATACAATAAAACCAAAGTTACTTTTAATAGTCAATGTTATCTATGCATCTCTTCATTAAGTGAGAAGCTTAAGAGTTACTTAATTTATCATTTTTTATCTCCTTTTTCACAAGTGATTTTTATATTCTCTCACATCCCACATTTCTTCAGAAGCCTCTTGGTAACATCCCCCAGGCAAAGGCTTGCTGGAGCAGATTCTCAAGGGAAGTAATGACACCTTTACATCAGCTGAGAATCTTTTCGTAACATACACGAATGCAGTGTTGGCCCTTTGCTCAGAAAACCTGCAACTCTTCCTCTAAAATACAACATGCATGCCAAAAGATCATAAAGCAAAATGATTATTTTCATCAACAGAATGCAAAATTTTCAGCATTAATGGATAGCCACCAGCTGCAGTTGCACAAATCATAAAATGCATAGTCACCATGTTTAGATGTTCCAATAAGTATAATTCCTCTCTGCTGCCACCTACAGATAGATTTTAATTTTTTTAAAAGATCTCCTTTTTGCCTTCAGATATGTATTTAATAATATGGTATCAACATGCCCTACAAATCAGCTCACCTCAAATGTACTACCTCAACATATTAGAAGCTTCAGGCAAAGCTGAGCCCAAGTGATGGGTCATCAAAAGGTAATCAAAGGTTACTACACCACACACTGCGTGATGCTTGATGCTAAGTGTGCTGCACCCTGTGCAGAATCCTCAGCTGGAAACTAGGTGCTCATGTTCCCTGGTCCCATAGAAAGGGCTAAGTCACACACAGATGCCCCCCAGAAGTCAGCTGAGCTGCCAAAAGTGAAAAGGAGATTCTAAATCTTTAGTATGGATACCTTCAATACCTTTCCTTCTGTAGTCAGAACATCTGATGCTTAATGGTTGCAGCCTTGTTCTCTGATGCCTGCTTCAAACTCCACATTCCCAGTTTTGCAGCTGTGCATTCCAACTGGGAAACTACAAAGTCATTTTCCCTATGTACAAAAATGAAACTCAGTACAACAAAGTGGTGCATGTTAAAATGGACATTGCAGACTTATAACTCAGCATGGACAGCGTAGCTCAGTGAGATTGCTGACCTGTACTAAATGACTGTGTGCTCATTAAGTATAAAACAGCCCAAAGGGAACATGGCATTTGATACACAGTAAATGGATCACGTATAAAAATAACTGTTAGCACACAGGTTAATGCACTCCTGCGGAGGTTTGAGCCTACACACCTGCAAACTGCAAAATACTTGCAAATCTTAAAATGCTTCAGTGTTTGGGTGTAAATCAGGCTTTATGCTGAGAGCTCTCTCGCCATAAGATGAAGCCAACGTGCCCCTAAGGCACCTACTCGTCAGACCGCGCTCCAGTACACACCAAAACCAGAGGGTGAGACCAGACCTCAAGGCGCTGTGCAAAGGGGAGAACAACTATCCTGGGCTGCATCAAAAGAAGTGTGGTGAGCAGGTCAAGGGAGGTGATTCTCCCCCTCTTCTCTGCTCTTGTGAGACTCCACCTGGAGTATTGTGTCCAGTTCTGGAATCCCCAGCATAAGAAGGCTGTGGAACTGTTGGAGCAGATCCAGAGGAGGCTACGAAGGTGATCAGAGGGCTGGAGCACCTCTGCTATGAGGATATAGCTGGGCTTGTTCAGCCTGGAGAACAGAAGGTTCCGGGGAGACCTTGCAGCGGCCTTCCTGTGCCGAGGGTCTCACCAACCCTCAGTTGGGGGGGAATTTTTTCAAGGATGGTGCCTGGATGTAGAGAGCTTACCCTTTCCAATTTAAGAAAGGGTAAGATTTACATAGGACATTAGAAAAAAATTCCCCACAATGAGGGTGGTGAGACCCTGGCACAGGTTGCCCAGGGAAGCTGTGGATGCCTCCTTCCTGGAAGCGTTCCAGGTCAGGTTGGATGGCGCCGTGAGCAGCCTGGCCTGCTGGGAGGGGTCCCTGCCCATGGCAGGGGGGTTGGAACTGGATGGGCTTGAATGTCCCTTCCAACCCAAACCATTCCATGGTTCTGTGACTACAACTCCCGGCATGCTACGCCACCCGTCCCGGGTTTCCGACGCCGCCACCGCCTCGGGGTGCGGTGGGTGCGGAGGGGAGGGAGCATCGCAGCGGGGTGGGGGAGGAGAAGAGGGGGAGGCGGCCGTGGCTGGGCCGACAGTCGTGCCCGTGAGCAGGGGCACCGCGCCCGAGGCCCTGCGGGGGGTGGAGGAGCAAAGCAGAGCGCTGGTGCGGGAGCTGGAGGCGCTCGGCGGGCAGAGGTAGGGAGGGAGCAGCGGCGAGGCTTTGCCTCCTTGGCGAGCTCTCGCCTCTCTTGCCTTGCCTGGTGTTGTCCCTCCTTGCACCCCTTTGCCGTACTTGGCTCTTCTCTCCGTGGAGAAGCCGGTACTGGGAGGGTCAACGGGAACAGCTGCAGGTGGAGCACTGAAACAGCTCCCCAGGGAAGCAGTCACGGCGCCAAGCCTGACAATGATAAAATGTTTTGGGTTGGAAGGGACCTTAAAGCCCATCCAGTTCTATCCCCCTGCCACGGGCAGAGACACCTCCCACCAGACCAGGCTGCTCAAGACCTCATCCAACCTGGCCTTGGACACTTCCAGGGAGGGGGCAGCCACAGCTTCCCTGGGCAACCTGTGCCAGGGCCTCACCACCCCAACGTGAAGAATTTCTTCCTAATGTCCAAATCTCCTCCCATCTGATTTAAAGCCATTCTCCCTCATCCTACCACTCTATGCCCTTGTAAAACGTCCCTCCCCAGCTTTCTCGTAGCCCCTTCAGGTGCTGGAAGACTGCTATGAGGTCTCCCTGGAGCCTTCTCCAGGCTGAACAAGCCCAGTTCTCTCAACCTGTCCTCATAGCACATGTGCTCCAGCCCTCTGATCATGTTTGTGGCCTCCTCTGGACCCACTCCAACAGTTCCATATGCTTCTTAAGTTGGGGATTCCAGAACTGAACACAATACTCCAGCTGGGGTTTCACAAGAGCAGAGAAGAGGGGGAGAATCACCTCCCTCCACCTGCTGGCCATACTTATTTTCTAAGACACATGAGGCAAATGTTGAGATTGTTCTGTACAGGGACAGGAGTTGGACTTGCTCATCCTTCTGGGTCCCTTCGAACTCAGGACTTTCTATGATTCTTTGAAACGTGGTCTCTAATCACAGCATAGTTTGTGTTGGAAGGAACCTTTAAAGGTCATAATCCAATCACATCTGTAATGTATACATGCAATATCAGATAAGAATGAATGCATGCAGAGTACATCAGTCTTTTCTCCTTTTCAGACTCAGTAATTGCCACTCAGACCTCAGAAACACATGCTAGTAATTCATCCATTAGCCCTCTGCAGGCCAGGGTAGCATTTGTGGGAGAAAACACGCTGTGGAAACACTGTGAAACACTGGTGAATCAAATGTGTCGGTTAGAGAGTGTTGTACAGACACTGAAATTAAACATCCTCCAGCTGCAAACACAAAAGGAACTGATTCCAAAGCATATAGGTAGTAAAAAAATGTTTTTTAACCACTTTGTTCTTCATTGTTCCTTCCTATGCTTTTTCTGACAGTGAAAGGCTTTTTTGCCTTTTCCTTGTGGCAGCCCAGTTGGAGCAGCACCTGAATGCAATCCATGAGGAATATTTTCAAGAAATGAAGATTGTACAGCAAGAAGCAATGAAGTTGTGCCAGCACCTAAGTGACATGAAAGAGGCTGAAGAAAAGGCAACGCGAGAAGTTCAGAGATTGAGTGCTGCTCTGGAGATGACAACTGCATCCAAGGTACAAAAGGTTATGATCATATTAAAGTTTCAAGTATTAACAGACTTATTTTTAAGTACTTTCATCTCTGACATAGTTAAACAGAAAGTATACTCAGCTGGCAAAAGGAGGAGTTTATGATATACTGTTGGCAGTAAGAGCAAACACTTTTGATAATGACAACCTGTGCTTCCATCAAGTAATTAAAAAAGTTACATATAAATTCAAGAATAAAAATATTTGAGATTTGTTATTTGTTCTTTGTGACTTAAGTTCATCCTAACTTTCAGGCATAGAGATCTCAATAGCTTTTTTGTTTTTCCAGGAACTTACATTTCTCTGCTGTTTCAGTCTTACACTTCTATTACTGTCTTCCCTGAAGAGACTTTCAATGGAGTACGTCACTAAATCTCATCAGTTGTATTAAAGAATATATTGCTTTTAAATTCAGTGGTTTAGAACTGAGAACATACGACAAGATAAAAATCAAGTTCTAGATGTTAGCAAGGCAGTTGCATTTTATAATAGCTATGGTTTTTGCAAGAGTTATTAAAAGATAAAAATACCTGTTCATTTTCTTTAGGTGTATGCAGTGATGGCAGCTGAGGAACTGAGGAACACAAACTGGAAAATTAAGTGTTAGGTTTCAGGAGGTAAGTACAAGAGCAAGGAGCTTGGTAGGAAGCTGAATTTGCCAGGTATCATTTTAAGATTTGAAGAAGGTGATCATTAAACAATATTCTGGCTATAGTTTTGGAATTTGCATAACCTGAAGGAACCTGCCAGCCATGGTCATAACTAAATAACCAGACAGAACAGCTTTCATATATGAACTTGAAGTATTTGTTCAATCTGCTTAATTAGACCTCAGTCAGAAAACATCTATATTTTCTAGCTACCAGAACAGCTGTCCCAGGAGATCAGCCTGCGGGAGTCTTTGGAGAAATCCCAAGGAACTGTGATGGTTCATATACAGGACATGGAAACAAGAGTAGAAGCAGAACAGAAGCAGGTTTGAGAAGTTTTCAGTCTTTCTTTGTATCCCTTTTGATTTTCTCATGTGTGAGGAAGAGCAAGAACCTGGATGTTGTTCCTAGGAATCAGTTAAAACACTTCATAACCACAGCGATTTTGTGTAAACATAGATCAGAAGAGATCATGTAGTCAAACTTCCTGCTCAAAGTAAAACTACCACAAACACTGGATCAGGGAAGTGGTGGATCTGTCTAGCAGAGTTCAAACACTATTTTTTAATAGTGCTACAGTAATGTTCCAGTTAAGATTTTTTTCCTAGCATCCAACATTCAGACGTTATAAACTTCAGTCTGGGACGATTGCCCCTTCTTAAATCATTCAGTGCAGTTAAAAAGAGTTAGACTTTGTAATCTTTGTAACTATCTCTCAGATTTGTGGGCCACAACTGGATCTTGCTTTAACCTCTTTTTCACCAGGCTAAACAAGTCTCTTTATAGTTGAGGTACTGGTAAACCTTCTGATAGAAAACGCAATTTCTGCAAAATATTCTGTTGAGATCTCAGACCTCCTGGGAGTAAGAAGGTTTTCCACATTAATTTCCATGATGACAAAGCTAATTTTTTTTATTAGCTGTATTTGTATTATCTAGCTATTTTGGAGTGTGGGGAGGGGCATAGTCAGTGGTAGAAATTACCTGGCTTAAACATAATTCAAATAAACAGTCCCCCTCTCTGCATGCGTACACACAGAGGAGACATATGTAGTCACTCTCACACTTCTGAATTCATAACAACATTTTAGTTATGGATAGTTGAGAATAAAAGAAAGCAAATAGCAAAATATCAAAACTTGAGTGACTAAGGTTTGGTTTTTTGCTGGATTCTTTTTAATTTTTTTATGATGATCAAGGTGTCTCTGTTCCTGAAACTATACAATATCCTGTTAGAAATTACTAGATTTTTCCCCTACATGTCTTTTATCATCTTTGTGTTCTTCTACAGAAGTGGAAACATGATGGACACATTATTGAACTATGTGAATTATACATCATGTGAGAACTATAGGCTTAGTTTAATACATTTGTCAGTTTCTGATGAGTATAGTCGACCCTGTGGCATATTTATTAGTTAGCATTAAAACAAACAAAAAATTCCTCACAAACCAGCATGAGACAGACTTCTTAAGTGCCCCAGGTGTTGCATTCACCTTCATCTTTTACAGCTTGATCTTTGCTGTAATCTTTAATTGTATAAACTTGTTAGATTCCACCTGTCATGTAAAGAAGATTAAAACAGAGGTTTGTCTGGATGAATTCTGCATCTAAAAAGCAGGTGCAGATACTGCAACATGACTGCCAAGAGATGCATAGAGATGTCCAGCTAGCCTGAGTGAGGCTGCAAGAGGAGCAGGAAAGAACTGCCCAACTGGAACAGCAGTGCACACAACTGAAAGTTGAGCTGGGTACAACAGTGGGTTCTGGTCATGTCTTTTTAGCCTTTCTCTCACTACTTTCTCTGTGAGAGGAAACAAGCACTGAGGTCCTCCAGACCTGTGGCAAGTGTATCAGTCACTGGAGGGCAGCTTAAGAGGTAATGAAATATTAAAGGCCTTTAGTTTGCATGTGGTGTTTCCAAAGCCTGTTCTTCCCTAGAGAAAACTGGTAACAGTGGTAACCAGGGTAGTGAATAATAATATGAATAGATTCTATCAGCATAAATTATTTTCAGAGGAGACATCATCTAGCAAGCAACCATTAATGCATGAATCCCAAACTGATGTGCAGGTAGAATGCCCATTGTTATTCAGTCTATTGCAGTTGATTAAAAAAAGTGTGCTGTGTTAACCATCAGTATAGGGACAAGCTTCTAGTTGATCTCATTGAGATTCTTAGTCTATTAATGTGAAAGTGTCTGCTTATAAGGGAGCTAAGTGGCATTTAATACAGACCAGGGTAAGGGAAAGCTCCATGTTGTCATATTTAAATGTAAATGTTACTAACTTGAAGTCTGCTCCTTATTCCCAAATAACTCATGCTAGAATTAAGGCATGGTTAATATAATTATTGTTCTTATAATCCTTCCTTCACAACCTATTTTGAATTTCTAGCTACTGCTTTTACAAGTGTTCCTCTTTCCCAGGAACTTTTGAGTGATCCTTTGATGATACCCTGGATACCTAGATTTCCCTCCCTACTCTCCTCATACTGAAATGTCTCTTGTTTCTTAATGTCTTCCTTTTTATCCAGGATGTTGTACAGCACAGCAGAATAAGAGGCAAAATATTATGGGCAGGTTGATTCAAATTCCAACAAAAATGCCTCAACTTTTAGATCTGTATGGTTTAAACAGGGATCTAACTATTATTCTTTGCCAGCGCACAAAAACTTTTATAGTTGCATGTGGGCTGTGGGTTATGGTCAGGACGAATCAGTTGCTTACACACTGGACAGCTGAATTAGGGTTATTTGATTTGCTGAAGCAATCACAGAAATGGTGTACATAGGAGGAGATTGACATGATGCCTTACTTCATTTTAAAATTAAATAAGTAACAATTAATTTATGGAATCAATTTTAAAAAGCAATTTTGCTGAAATACTGAAGTTAAATGAAAAATGTTAGATACCAAGATGTTCATAGAAATCTTACCTGTTTGTGGCATATTCAGTAACTTCCCTAAACTCAAACATTAACTCAAAGTGTCACCTTTTGAAATATCAAACAGATAACAAAGCATGTCCTGACATGCTTTTCTATTTTTAGACTCCAAGAACTGTATCATTTCCCAGCTTGATGAAGCAGAAAAAGTTGTAAACAAGTATTGGTTAGGAAAATAGCTAAATAAAGATCAGAACAGCCTAAATGGGGGTTTTTAAATGTACCATGCTTCAGAGGCAGAATTTTTCTGTGGACGAATGCTAACCATTGAATGTCTTATGTGATTATTTTACCAGCTTGGTTGCCCTACTTACTTTTGAAACATAACATTTGTATTCTACTGAAATATCAAAACTGTGATATGAATGCCTTCCTAGATGCAAAAACTGGCCCGGAAACACAATTGTGGTAGCAAACAAAAGTGTTTCATACAAAGGAGGCAAATAGATGGATTGGTGATTAATACTACAGAAATATCAGAGCCTTGGTCAACTCGGTACTAAGTGGACAAAGAGGTATGGTGACTGCCTATGTAGGGACTGCCTATGTGTGTGCAGTCTGAAGTCTTCTCTGAAAAAGTAAATTTTAAGTGAAGACGAGGTGAAAGTTCAGCTTATACGTGGAGTCTCACAGTGCTGGCAAAGGATTCCTTCAATTGTGGATTTTACCGCTTCTGGCAAGGAAGTGTTTTTAAGTTCAGAATGCTGAGTTTAATTATAGTGGAGACTAATGAGTTGGAGCTCAGAAGGATATGAAGTCACCCTCAGCTTTCAAAGCTAAGATAGAACAGGTAGCACTTTGGTTATTATTCCAAGATGCGTTTTGGAAAGCAGCTTTTACTACAGGAGCCGTGTCTGGTGCTTGCAAGAGCACACAGCCATGTGACAGTAGCTTAAAGGAAATAGGCAAGTATGAAACAAAGACTTGTTATTTGTGAAGTGCCTAGCTAAATGACATTTAAGTTTTTTCTCAGTGAACGTTCTGGTTTTTTTGCCCTTTGGAACACACAGCTGTCCTTCAGCAAACAACACAAAGAGAACCTGCAGTTTCAGTCTAAAATGAGCGCCCTGGAAGAAACAGCAGAGAAAGTACAGGTAGCAAGAATAGGCACTCTTGTTTTTAAAATGGAAATAGAGTATAACAAAACAAATAATTACAGTGAGAAACAATTATACATTTACTGCAAAGCCCCAAATGCAGGTCAGGAGACAAGTTTAGTGCCCTCAGGTATTGCGGTCTAATGAACAACTTTCCAGCGAAGGAATTCAATCACCAGCCTAAATAACTGTTCCAATTTTCCAGCCTTAAGGTTGGAAAGTTTTCTTCCCAATAAAAAAAAAAAACTGATTGAAAATAAATATCTTCTTCAGGGGCCAGGACATGCAGAACTGCTGCTGCTCCTTCTTCTGTTTACCCTTGATGTAGTACATTTATATTCCTTTGCACCTTTAAATCCTACATGCATATGTTTCTATTAATGAGTCAAATATGGAGTACCTGCTTGGCTAAAGTTTTCTGTGCTTTTTGGGACGAGTTAACCTCAGTACATTCTAAAAGGTTTTATTTATTCTACTCTCCCTCTTGTTAGAACATATTTTAGAAAATATTTTTCAATTTTTTTTTCTCTTCCCCACCAACAGATACTTGTTTACTGGATGGTGTTCACTGGTAACAGGACTTGGATATGTGTTTCACAGAAAAGTTCCATTCTGCTTTGGTTATCTACAATAATTCTGCTATGAAATTAGTAGGAATCTGTTTTCATTTTTTGCCTTCTTTGCCTTAGAAACACTACTTTCTGCTGGGCTTAAAAACTAGTAAGTGATTAAGCTTGATTGGTAGTTTAAACTTTTTTCTTGTTACTGCGAACTTCTAACACCTTGGGAAAAGTCTGCCATAAATCAGGACTATTTGAGCCAAGTTTTTAGACACTTTCTATCTAAAATAGTTTTTTTCCACATTTATGAGAGATTTTTAAATTTTCTGACAACCTACTATGCAGAAAAAAAAACCAGCAAAAGTTCTGAAAACATTTGTCCTCCTGTCTAACCAGGTCCTTAACGACCACTTAATCAGCAGTGCTCAAGAGCTTGTCATCACACTCCAAAGTGTTGCCATGGAGAATGCTAAACTTATTTCAGATCATCAAACCATTCTTAAGGTATGTAACCTACTATTACAGTCCAAGAAAGTTGTCTACAGCTCAGACATTAGACAACAGACTAATTCCTAATACTGATAATCTGTGGCAATACAGTAAAATACTTTACATATAGCAATAGAAGTTCTGTAAAGGTGGTGATAAAGTGTTAGTGTATTTCCTTGATATTTTTCAGTACAGAAAAAAGTTATGTTGTGGGGAAAGAGTGTAATTATGATAGTGCTAATTAGAGAAACATCATGTGACAACCACTAAGAGGAATAGATGGGATTGTAAATACTGTAAATACAGAAGCTGAGAGGAAGTACTAAAGATCTGAGATTAAATACATACCTAAAAGCTAGGTAAGGTGAACTCAGCTTTGACGCTCTATTCAACAAACAGCACACCACAATATGCAGAGCTATAGGGATGATGCAGGACCTTGATGACAAATTGACGGCTTTGTAAATAAATTATATGCCCCTCACCGTTCTGAGGTTAGCGTTATTGCCTTGGTAATTTTTCCCCTTTAGGCAGAACAAGAAAAGATGCATAAGCTGCAAGAGCAAGACTTACTTCTGAATGCTGCCCATGCCAACATTCTTGGAGAGCTGCCACACGAGAGGGCTCAGCTTCAAAGAGAGCTGTGAGGAGTTCTCATCTGCAGCCTGTCTCTCCTTCCTCCATTGCATTCTCACCACCTTGATTTCTGCTTCTCTAGTACTTGTTAACACAGAAGGGCCAGTTTGATATTTAGTATGGAGGCCAGAACTTTGGTTGTGCTAGAACTCCAGGTCATCTATTTTGTCTTTCTTTAGGGAGACCTTGCGTACAGAGCATGGCAAATACAGGCAGAAACAGGTCTTGCTGAGGAGGCAGCGACCAGAGAGACAGCTGCTGAAACATACTGTTGCTAGACTGCAAGGTGAACTTGAGACAGCTTTGCAAGAAAAAGGGTGTCTGCTAGCAGAAAAGGAAGATCTTCAACAGGAGGTACAGAAAACTTAATTGTTTTAAAGCTGTATCCAGACCCATATTGCTGGAGTTCTTATTCACATAGTTGGAAAACTAAAGAGGCAAAAGTGACAAACTGTCAGTCATATCCATTATTTCCATGCCATGATCTAGAAATTAGAAGATGTAACCATGTTTAGGAGACTTCTTTGGAAAACAGGTCTTATTTTTGCCTTGTTTCCAGAAAACAAAATGAATCAGTTTCTCTTTTACATCATAGAGGATGGTCCATCAGAGAGTCAAAGGCAATTGGATATTGTGTTGATGATTGTAGTCCATGACCTGAATGCTTTTAGATTTGGGGAGGGTTAAAATGCTCAGTTCATTTGGTTTGTGGATGTGGAGGACTAGCTGTAGAAAGATCTTGCAGTAGGAGCTGACCAGAGGGGTGCTCAGAACTGGAGACTGTGCTGGCTCTCCAGCACTGTGCAACAGCTGACATCACGTACTTATAATGAAGTTCCAGTCAGCACTGTGTCTCACTGCTGCCAAGATACAGAGGGAAATTGTATGACTGTGGATAACGGGCTGTCTAAAGTGTCGTAAACATGCACAAAACCCACAAAGACCACCACCACGCACTAAGTCTGTGCTTAGAACAAAGGTTACATAATTAGAAAAAGCTACTTGCATGTTCAGAAAAATCATGTACTCTTGACAATGCCGCAAGCATCCAGGTTACTTATAAAAGAATCTTGTAATGAAACTATAATAGATGACTGATTTTTCTGCTCCTTTTCCTAATGATTTCTTGCACTGCAGTTAGAAAACCTGCAGCACCAGTTGGAGGCAGCAAAGGGTGACAACAGTAAGGTGACATCCATGCTGGAGCATGCGTTAGCTTCTCATAACAAGATGCAGGCAGCTCTGGATGCAGTACAAACTGAGCTGGGACACAAGGATACTGAGATCAGCAGCCTCAAAACAGACAGGTAAGTGAAACTGATAGTGTTTCTGTAGCCTGTCAGCAGTGGGTGAAGTCAGATACAGTTGACAACTGGCATCTTCCCGACAGTTCTGGCTGATGAGCTATGGGACAAGTATATTTGAAGAGTTTCCTATATCCTTTCCTGTAACACTGAAACGTACTTAGTCCTAGTGAACCAAGTGCACCAAATGCTCGTAGCTGACTCTGCAAGCCTGGCAGGTTTTATGCATCTTGTGGGTAGCAGATGAAAAAACAATTTAACTTCAATGACAGGTGAAACTGAATATGATTGAGAACCAAACTATGAGATGGTTGCCACTTGAGAGGAGATGTGCAGAAATTGACTTAATGCACGATTTTTTGAATCCATTTTTAGGAGCCAGAATCAACAGAAAATACAGAGGCTAGAAACAGAAGTGGAACATTGCCAAGCCAAACTGGTTGCCATAGGAAGGCAGCACAGCAGCCAGGTAGAGACTGCATTTTTCCATAGTAACAGCCACCACTGCATTTCTGGTTTTGAGCCAAATACCTTTTGTTTTCTGAATAAAATATAGTGCAACACATTCATGTGAATCAAGACAAAACATTCTTTCAACTTTTGGCTGTGGAGCAGGAAATTGTTATCCAAGTGTTGAAGGAGAAAACATCTCTTTAAAGAAGAATACCTTGCCACTGGTGAAGGTTTTACTGTCTGCAGCTGGATACATAATTTAAACAGATTTTGGAAGTTTATATAGCCCTTTTTTTATTAAAATGGAAGGGAAAAGAGTCCAGGGAATTGATTTCTTCTCTCCTCATGATACACAATCCAAACACACCTCACTAATGCCAAACAGTATTTTTTTTCTAAGAAAGTTATGGCACTATGACAAGTTGCACTGATCCTTCTAAGTCAGTCAGTGGATTGGCATTGTAAGAATTCCCATCTAGATGACTGTGCTCAGACAGATAATGAACAGACTATTACTTCTTGTAAGCAGATACTGACTGGGATGGGAAAATACATTTCTTTCTAAGGTTTTTCATTTGCATAAGTGTAAATTGTGTTTGTTGTTACTGCACAGGTGGAACCACTTTGGAAGGCGCTAGAAAGTGCTAGAACTTCTTCATTTGGTTGAAGTTCTGCAGGTCAGTAATGCCCTGCAGAGCAACCTGATCCAAACTGAATATGGACTGAAAAGTAAAGAAACTGAGCTTCAGCAGCTGGTGGCCTGCAGGTAAGACCAGATCTGTACTACTATGCTTGAGGAGAAACATCACCTTGCACTAACATCAGAGTTTTATGGCTTTACTCATCTATCAACATCACCACTGACCATGTGCTGAGCCAGCAGCGTGATAAAGAGATTCATGCAAAGCTACAGAAATGAGCTCTTTTGCTTATTCCCATAATGACTGTACTGTACGAAGGAACTGCTTTCCCAAGGTCATTATGGCACTCCTATAAACAATTTTTCCATGAAGACAGCAGATACCACTTGCGCTTTGAAGTTGCCTTCAGTAGCTGTAGCGAGGAAAGCACTGGATAGCTGTTTAAATTCCCCACCCAAAACTGAACACTAGTAAATAAAAGCTCAGACTTAAGTATAGGTGCAGGAAAACAAGTTGTCCTGAAGTGTTTTTTTCCAAAAAGTCTTTTTATCTTGTATAGTTATTTTGAACCTCCTTTTAAATAAATGGAACATGAAATACTATAACCACATTCCAATCTTTAAACAGTAGCGGCACAGAGACTATATTCAAGGCAGAAGTACCTACAGTGGAATTCTTTGATCTGGACTTCTGTAAAGCCTTTGGCATGGTCCCCCCCTCAGCATCCTTCTCTCTAAATTGGGGGGGGTATGGATTTGATGGGTGGACTGTTCAGTGGATAAGAAATTGGTTGGATGGTCACATTGAGAGAGTAGTGGTCAACAGCTCGATGTCCAGATGGAATCTTGTGACAGATTGGTGTCCCTCAGGGGTGTGTACTGGGACCAGTGCTGTTTAATATCTTCATGGATGAACTGACAGTGGGATTGAGTGCACCCTCAGCAAGTTTGTGGATCACACCAAGCTGAGTGGGGCAGTGGTCACAACAGAAGGATGGAGTGTCATCCAGAGGGACCCGGACAGGTTGGAAAAGTGGGCCTGTGTGAACCTCATGAGGTTCAACAAGGCAAAGTGCAAGTCCTGCAGCTGGGTTGGGGCAACCCCCGGTATCAGTACAGGCTGGGGGATGATGTGATTGAGAGCAGCCCTGCGGAGAAGGACTTGGGGGTGCTGATTGATGACATAAGCTGGCAATGTGCGGTCACAGCCCAGAGGGCCAGCTGTGTCCTGGGTTGCATCAAGGGAAGCATGGCCAGGAGGGCAAGGGAGGTGATTCTCCCCCTCTATTCTGCTCTTGTGAGACCTCACCTGGAGTCCTGTGTCCAGTTCTGGAATCCCAATGTAAGAAGGATATGGAACTGTTGGAGCAGATCCAGAGGAGGCTATGATGATGATCAGAGGGCTGGAGCACCTCTGCTATGAGGACAGGCTGAGAAAGTAGAGGTTGTTCAGCCTGGAGAAGAGAAGGCTCTGGGGAGATCTTACAGCAGCCTTCCAGTACCTGAAGGGGGCTACAAGAAAGCTGGGGAGGGGCTTTTTAAAAGGGCAAGTAGTGACAGGACAAGGGGGAACGGCTTTGAATTGGAAGGGGGAAGATTTAGATTAGACATGAGGAAGAAATTCTTCGCCATAAGGGTGGTGAGACCCTGGCACAGGTTGCCCAGAGAAGCTGTGGCTGCCCCCTCCCTGGAAGCGTTCCAGGTCAGGTTGGATGGGGCCTTGAGCAGCCTGGTCTGGTGGGAGGTGTCTCTGGGGGTGGAACTGGATGGGCTTTAAGGTCCCTTCCAACCCAAACCATTCTATGATTCTATTAATTTCTTCTTTCTGTGTTTAAAAAAAATCATATTAAATATAAATGTGAATAACTGAATTTGTTGCTCCTCTTTAAAGGGAACAGTTAATGGAAAGAGCCAAGACTGAGGAAAAGATATGTGCTGAATGCTTGGAGTCTTTGAAGAAGCAATTTCAAACAGAAGGGGAGCCTTCCAGGAATGCTGCCTGCCAAGAATCTGCCTAGGTGAGAAGGGATAGAATTAAAAGATTTCACTGAATGGTTCCAGAGAAGATCTGCTTTACAATTTTCCAACAGAACAGGAGCAGCTCATGACAAATATTTGTCTCCTTTTCCATTCATCATGGAGGCCAGACACTTTGGTGGCCATGCATAGTGGTAATCCATGCTGTGTAACTTTTTCAAGCACCCCTCTGTGTTCCCCAACACTGTATAGCTCATTGTACTCTAGACACTGATATCAGTCATTCCAGTGACTTCAAAAGAGGTTGTATAGCAACCTGCAGGGATAAAATACTTGTTTGGATGTCTGCTTTGTTTCTTGAGAGTTGGATTGTAAAGTCATGATAACCTCAGTTATCAGTTATGAGTGACTCAGATCCCAGTATTCACTTTTTTCCCCTTTGTTAGAGGGTTGTTAAAGAAAAGTCAAAACACCAAGTGCTGCAGCATACTTCAGATACAGCAAATCAATTGGATATGCTTCTTATTAATTGTTGTACAGAATGAATGAGCTCTTACAGTTAAAGCAAACTCACTTTTTCCTCTTTCCTCCCCTAGGTAAAGAAATCCCTTGAAGAATCCTCCTCCAAATTGGCTGAAGTTTCCCATGCTAACAGGGGCTGCGGTGGAAAGTGATAGAGCTGGAAAAGTCATTGTCCAGTTACAGGGAAAAGCTGGAAAGGCAAAGGGCTCAAGTCAGACAATGCCTGCCCTATAAAACTAACACAGAAAGGGTTGAGGCACGCACACTTTTTTCAGTAAAGACATGTCCCAGCTGAGAACTCCTTTTTTCTCCTACTGAATGGGACTGGTGTTGATCCTTTGCAGTGGAGCTGGACTTGAAATAAAACTAACTCTGGATTCAAATTCTGAACATAAGATGAATAGATTGATAGCAGCTTCAGTAATTGTGTGGCTTCTGATGTCCATTCCCCTTCCCTATATCAAATATGATGCCATAGAGTTCCAACCCCCATTAGATATTTAAAGCAGCGTTCGTCCTCTTCATCATTTTATGGTTTGTCTGTTTAATTATTGATTAGGCCAACCATTGCTTGTTTAATGATCAGTCCCTGTCCTTCTTTCATAGCCACAGAACTTACAGTTCAACTGGCGTCTCATCCTAAATGAGAATCTTAGACTCCTTTGTAAATCTGCCACCAGCTTGTTCCCCTTTCCCTGGTGGGACATAGGCGACTGAAGTTAAGAAAACCTATGCAAGAAATAAGGATGCAACGTGCAAATGTCTGCAGAGATAGTTCCCATGTAACAACCAGTGATCCTGAAAAATTCCTGAAGTTCTATTTCTTTCAACAATTCTCAGGAAACTAAATATGAAATGAGGAAAATGGAAGCAATAAAAGAGGAGCATCAGAAGAACTATGAACAGGTGAGCTGTCTTGACCAGTTTCCTGAAGAGAACTGTCTGCTAAAATGTTGAAGAAATAACATTCTTGTGTTGTCTTCAGTCACAGGACATCCAGACATTTATTTGTGCCAGAGTTGAAGAGTGTGCAGGGCGAGATCCAGGTGTTACTGAAAACCCAACATGAAGTGCAAGTGCAGAACAGGCAGCTGGAGACCCAGCTAGAAGCAGGGAGCAGACCAAGACAGAAGCTAGAAAATGAGTGTCAGGTAAAGTGGTAACAGCATGAAAAAGCGATAAGACACCTGTGGAAAAATCTATGGGGTGTAGAAAACATGGTAGAAAGACACTGAACTCAGTCAAAAGATATTCCTGTAAATCTTACTGTATCTGCTTCAGAAAGTCCAAGTAATGACTTAACACACATCCACCATGTATGTGACTTTACAGAGAGGATTTTTTTTAAATGGTAGAACTCTACACTATTTACAATACATTGGAGAGTCCTTCTGTTATATTGCAAATTTTGTTTATTTGTGCCATGAAAGTTATATAGAAATTAATGTTACCTCATTTTCTACCCAGAAACTGAAAAAACAGGTGAACATCTGAAAAAATATAAAGAGGAGACAGAAAAGAAACTGAAGGAAGCCAGCAGAGAGTCAGAATAGGTGACACTAGGTAGCATTAGAGTAATTCAAAATAACAAGATAGTACCAGCATATGCATCAAGAAACCCTTTCAGTCTCTGGTGAAGAGTGAGGCGCATCCTTGGCTTTTTCAACTAAGTGGTGTTTGTCATACTTTTTAAAAAAAGTTTTTATCTTTTCTGTGAATCACTTCAGTTTAGTGAGGCTTGTAAGAAGAGCTTTAGTCTCCCACAGTCTACTGTTTTATCAGGCCAAAAAAGTGTTCTGATCAATTAAATTGCCCCCTGAAATGCTCTTGTGTCACCTTATACGTGACACCATGTAAAACCACATTCCCCACCCACCCTTCCTGCCTTAAGAAATCTCTTGTCCTTGCATCACCTCATCCTTGCACCATTGTACTACAACATCCAAATAGTTATAGCTTGCATGGATTACTACAGTAGTTTGGGGTGAAAATTTAGGGGTTTAAGACTTTTATAGGATATTAACCAGCACATAGTAAAATAAAAAGAGAAGGTAAGGGGTGCCAGCCTGAGGTCTTAGTTCCAGCTTATCAGTCCAAGTACTGATAATGATTAGATAGAGACCTTAATAGCAAGAGAGTATTTCTACAGTATTCTTCAGGCAAAGTTAGGTTTTCCCTCATCTTTCTCAGTAGTTTGTGGTACTCAGCATCCATTTCCCCCCTCCCCAATGCCTCTGTATTTTATGCCGTGTTGGAGATCTGTGTAGATTTCATTGCCCCCTGAGCGAGAGGCAACTTTGTAGTGAAGACAACTCTGATTCATCCTTTTCACAGCAATGGAAGAAGGTATCTTGGGGAGGTCCTACTCTTGCATACACGAGAAAGGTTTGAGTTGGGTGCTGTTCTGCCCCTTCCTGCACAGAGCTCAAAACTGAGCAGAATGTGCATTAACTGTTCTCTCTACAATTCTACTTACACTGTCTTCCCTGGGTCACAAACAGCCTAGAAGCAGCTCACTGCTCGCTCAAATCTAAGTTTGACAGCCTGAAGCAAGAAGCTGTGACAAACCACCAGCTAAACAACTCTGAAGAGAGCAGCTCCAATGCGGGGATAAAGAAAGCAAGCACTTTCATTTCAAAGGGGAGCAAAGAAAATAGGTGAGGGAAATACTTGGTAGCTCATTAACAGTCAGGATTTCAGTTTCCTAAACTTTCTTTTGTAGTTTCCTAACTAGGGGTGGAAAACAAACCCCTCTTCTAGTTTAGTTTGTTTTGTCCTCTTGCCAAAGGATATGTTTAAGCAGCAAAGAATATTACAGGTACAAGATAGCTTCAAGGGACTGTTTCTATGCTTGGAAAAGTTCTGTTGCACATACTACATCTTTTGTTCTTGCTTGTTAACCAAGTTCTTGTCTGAAAGTAAACAGCTGGGATATTTTCTTCTCTGCACTCACTGCTGTTTCAGTGGTTCTCCCTCCCCATACCTTTTCAAAAACCATGCTTACCTTGTTTGTGTAGATACATCAGCCTTCTCTATAATTGGTAGCTCCTAGGTAGCCATGTAATTAGTTCTTTAGAGATGCATATATTAAACTACTAAAACTTTAATCTCTTCTTTAGTAATGACAGAGATTCCCCAAAGAGTCATCAGCTTCATAAAATATTGCATCTTTTCCCAGGAGAAAAAAACCACGAAGAGCTTCCCACTCACACCTCCCCAGGCAGCAAGCAGAACACCAATCCAGTACATCCAGCTCACCAGCAGGAAGGCCCTCGTGAACTGGGCAGGAAATGAGCTCACTTGCATCACCTGCTGCCAGGAAACTCCCTACCAGCACCCAGGTGCTGGAATAGTCGGGAGTTTACCTGATTTGATATAGCTGGATAGGGCTGCATCACTGAGAAGGCCCTGCAAATAAAAAGTGCTCACATGACACCCATGTTTAGGAATGCTTGTTTAAACCATAAACTCTGATTTGAATTATCTCGTACCTCTCACCTTGTATTTTTGACTCAGTTGCTTTGTGGTGTGAGGCTGCTACTAACAAAACTACTATTTATTGCAAAACAATTATTCTTTATGTATCATTACTGTAAATTCTGAGCAGGTGCTATCAAAACAGATCTCAGGCTGGTTTGCAGAGGGTTCAGGGAAATTACTGAAGACCAAGTCATGTGACTGTGGCTGGATGCTGACGTGACTGGAATAGGGAGGAAGTGGCAGAACTGGCTGCTTGTAATGTAGATGATAGCTAGGTCATGAGAGAACATCAGCCTTGGGCTATCTTAGGAGCACATAAGGAATTCTTGAGGTGTGTGATGTTGTATACCTACGCATCATCTTGTCTCCATAAGAATTAGTGGAATTTCTTCAGCCTGTTCTGTGAACCTATCTTTGTTCCTTTCCTACTGTGGAACACTGGGGAAAGAGTTGAAGCAGATGACTTAATGTCATAATATGTTGAGGATGGTTATAACATGGACAGTTTTCATGCTTGATTGACTAAGGATCTGCTCATCTTTTTCCTGGCTTACTCCTCCACGTGGTTTCTAGCACAACCCAACTTCAGTATAGGTGTAGTTACACTCTGATCTGCTTCAACAGAGCTGTTCGCAGATTCCTCTGTGATCAATAGTACTGCTTATTTTCTGTGGGATTATAAATTATTTGAAATACTTGTTTAGTGGGGAGGGAAGTCTTGCATACCTCTGGAGCCTAGCAGTAGCCTGAGGACACAATGGAATTCGCTTATTCGGCTCCTCTAGAAATTTGGTCCTGAACTATAACTTCAGTGATGCAACTTTTGATGAATTCATGGAGACCTGGGTCTCCACCTTGAAATAAAAGGCTGTTCAAAGGAACAGCGGGTGTCTGAGCAAACTATGAAAGGTAATGCACACCTGATCTTTGTTAACTTGTGCTATTTAAAAGCGAGCCTCTGCAATATGGCTTTAGATTTGTCCCAGTCAAGCTGGTTCCATCAGAAATCACGTGGCACGAGTGCCACGCCTGCTCTGTAAAGCTGCTTAGGTGCCTCCACAGTGCCCTCAGGCAATCAGCAGTAAAAACTAGAATCTAGTTTTGCTTGCCACGAACTCAAATGATAGAGTAATCACAGCTGAAGAACAGTCTGCTCAAATAGAACCTAGGATTCCAGTTTTGTTTATATTGATTGTTTATATTTTGTTTATATTAATTTTGTTTATACTTAAGCACCTTATGTTGCCTACCAAGGGACGAACGATAGTGACCTTTGCCTCTGCAAAAGGACAAAGCATGTGGCACCTGTGCTTGTACAAACTGCACGTTGGCAGGGCAACAGCACTAACTACCCTCTATTTTCTGTCTGCAGGGTTTTTACCAACATATGGGACAGCTCAGGGGCTCGTTCCTCACCTTTTCCTTGTTCCAGTATCCCCTGCTCTCAGTAGGGACCTGCACCTGTTGTTACTTCGTGTACTGAAATGCAAAATCTGATTATATGGCTGTGGCCATTAAACTTAGTACTTAGATTTACAGAGTGACAGTGGATTCCAGGTTCAACACATTCTTCTGTTCTTCTAAAGTTGCTTGGGGTTTAGCGTGTACTTAGCAAGTGAAGGATTACTGTACCCCAGTACCCTTTAATTTTAGCACTACCTTAAGCTTTGACTATGCCTGCTTTAGCAAGCGATGCAGCTTGGTGGGTCACATGCAGAATTAAGGAGCTGGATGAGATGTCCAGGACATGTTTTGGATTGGTTTTTACTTCAGATGTGCTCTAGAGTGATCCAGCTGACTGAATACTCACTAGCAACTACAGCACTTCTGGAAGCCATAGCCATGTTCTATTATAACTTGCTTTCATTTGAAAGGAAACTGGTTTGTCTGCTCAGAGCCTGCTCTGCAATGTGAACCATGGCAAGGGTGTCTGGCAGCTCACCCATTCGAAACATCAGAAGTACACAATAGAGAAGAACTTGTTGTTTTCTCTAAACATAGTCATTTCAATAAAGGTGTAGTAACTAACACTGCTGCCATATGCAGGATCAATAATTGAGGCCTGTGTTGCTAGCCTTTCCCCTGGCTTGGTAGCTGCCAAGCCTCTCGTAGTTAGGTTATAGTAATACTTGCAGTGGGTAAAAGTGAATTTTCTAAGCGACAGAAAGGTTGGTCATTTTCTTTCCTGTCAATCCGTGGCCTTCAGTGAAGGTGGATGGCAAATGGCTTTCTACACTTGTCAGTGTTGGCAAGTGCAGGTAAGCACAACAGAAGAAGGTACAATTTGGTTTTTACAATAATCATTAGATGCTTTTGTGAGCAGCCTTTACGTATGCCTTGAGCTAGTGTTTCATATAAAATAGCTCTTCGGCAATAAACAGCTAACAAAATTATCACAGTTTGACAAACAGTTTGACAAGTGTATGTGTTTGACTGAAAGTGTTTGACTGACAGTGTGTTTGACTGAAACTGTTACTAATTCTCTTCATGAGGTTTGAGGGATATTCCCAGCATGCTGACTGGTGAGGCTGGCATTGATGTAAGTGTTATTTCCCTCCGAGTCTCTTGTTCTCCGTGATTTATGAAAGCTTTCCCAAAATTGTAATGGCTGAATTTCAAGTTTCTCCTGCCTTGCTGTTTGTTTCCACACAACAATTTATATTTCAGTAAAATATTCCTTCCTGTGAAGGAGAGTTAGGAAAGATGCTAGCTTCATCTCCTCTAGCATTGTGTTCCTGTGTGAGCATCCTTAAAACAAGCTACAGCCAGGTAAGCCTAAATGCAGATGGAGCACATGTAAAAATAAATCTCATACAGATACTCACACTCCCAAGAAATATTTGTGTTTCAGACTTGCAGTCCCCTGTGTGTCTTCCATTCCTTACATAAAGTACAATGATGAAATGCGCAGTACCCGGTCACAACTTCCATTGTTTGAAAAAGAATTCCAAAGTAAAGGCACCTTATTAGCAGCACTGTGAGTGAGATGTGGTTTAAAACCTGCCCAGTTCCACCTTGGACAGCCCATCACCATTATGATGTAACATATTTGTAATACTGTGTAAAAGTGAAATCTAAGTAAAAGTCCATTTATCTTGTAACCATAAATGCAAGCTGCGTATAGTTATGGAAAAATGGAAGTTCTATCCACATACATAGCTTTTTTCCACAAACATTTGAAAAAGCTTTGCATAATTTGCATCGAGACAAGTACTATCTCCTCCTTCCAGATGCTCAAAATGATTTAGAGCATCCTCTCAGAACACTATTTGCTAGCAGTATGAATTTTCCAGTCCATGTTGACTGGATTTAATTAAATCCAGGTTTCTGTTCTTTGGTGCTTAAACACAATCTAGGAAGCAATTTAAGTCCTCAGTATTCAGACTGTATTGTTCCTTTTTGTTTGTATGAATGCTAAAGAATCACACCTCCTAGGGTTAAAAACTATTTCAGAATTGTAGCAGTAGTAGAGATCAGAAACAGTCATTCATAGTAATGCCTTGATGTTGGTCAATTTTTAAGACCATTGTTAAAAAACCCCACCACCTTCCTCACTGTCAAGTATATTTAAACAAATAAATAAGCAACGGGATTCTAAGTATTTCAGACTCAGTTTTGCAGCAGAATAATGCCAAGGCAATCTGTGTACTGGATCTCTGGCTTCTGTTTTCCAAGCACTGGTTCAGTGCTGAGGGCTGTGTTTCCTGTAACACGATAAACTTTTTTCTTAAAAAGGGACATGAGTCATTCACTGCAAAATGGAAAAATTGGTGGGGTTACTGGTTGTGAAGAAGCCAATAAAGAATAAGGAGGGCTTCTACAAAAGAATTTTTACCCTAAGATAATGAAATAGTTGGCTACAGTGTCAAAAACGGTGCTGAGGCATCGCAAAGAATGAGAAATGAAATGGAGGTAAGGGAGTCATTCTCTCCCTTCTTCTGCAGCTTACGAACACCCTAGGCTAACATAACCAACATGGTTATTGAATTTATAGTTCTGGCACAGGAGCTGTATTTGGGCAGGGCTGCCAGGTCCCAGTTCCAAGGAAAACATGCTGTACTTTTCGGAGTTAGTGAGACTTGGTATTTGTCTCTTAACTTTGTATTCTCGCTATATCCCAGCATCTCTCTAGTGAGGGGGGCCTGCAGCATTACAATTGTGTTGTAATTTAATGTTTAATTTGAGATAAAATTGCCTTACCTTTAAAATTAGCCCAAGCAATTACACAAGACTGGTTTCTTAATCATTGGTTGCAATGGTGTGAAATGATGACAGAACACAAACGCCTGTAAAAGTGGGCTGAAAGCAAAAAGCAGTAGTTAGCTGTGATAGTACAAGTAATAAGAGTGCTTGGGAGGCAACAGCAGGGTTTGTTTTGTGCTCAGCAAGCCACCTTGCTGAAAAACAAATTTTCAGCATTATTTTGCTGTAGTGCATCACGGATTCCCGTTTCTGTATGTACATGTAACTATGTACTTCCTCTGTTTAGGATAAAGCATTGCATCCTGCTTCTCTTGCTGGGTTGGAAGCAGCTTCCACCATCACATGCTACTGTTCAACCTCCAGAAATAATTAACCCCCAGACCATTTGCAAAGTATATTAAATATTAAGCTGTATGATCTTGTTATACTCATTTTTGCTATGTAGGACCTGTGTCTGCTGAGAACGAGTAAACATTATCAGTAAACTCAGATTTTTTATTAACAAGTTCAGAAGAACAAAGGTCACACTGATTTCAGTAAAACAGAAATCAATTTCCTGCAAATAGAACAGCTGCTTGGAATATGAACTCCTAGAAAATTCTGAATTCTTTCAAGATCTTGAAATATTGAGTTCTCCATCCTCAGAGGATTTCTTCTATAGTATAGTAATTTAATGTTGCACATTAAAAAATGGCTTCTTGAATAACCTCACTGGTAACCAGTTGTAATATTGCACATCATAAATTTTTGCGCAAACAAACAAATTGCACTGGGATTCAGTTTTCACTGTTTGATTCCATATACAAGACTGAATATCAGATCACAGAGGAATGCATCAAAGGAGAAGAACTCATCACGGACATGCTTGAGCATGTCAGCATGTACTTGGAACAGATAGTTTCCGTCTGTATGGGATCCAGTTCAAGTGTCAGTAGTAGAAAAAGCCCATAAAGCTACAGAGGGCAAAAGTCGTCTCTGCCCCTCTGTAGAAGCAGCTGTGTATAGAACCAGTTTCCCCAGTTAATACAAAGAGAATCAATTCCACCTGCCACAAACCTCCTCATACAACTACGTAAGTATACAACATCTTTTGAGCCATCCTTGTATTGCCACTGCTGCGATAAATAAGTGACAAGTTAAAGGCAGTGTCTCTTCTCAAGTCTGTCTGATTGGCTTCTATGCCCTGTCAAAATAACATTAAAAAAAGTTACCTATATGCAAAAAAAGTATAAAATTGAAACACGAGTAGCAATTACAGTGGAATTCAATCACACATGAATGGTTTATATAGGCTTTCAGCTGCACAGATACAGAAGTAGTATTCCTCGTGCCCTCCCTCTTTAATAAGTTTCCACGTGTTGTCAATCACCAAAAAGTTACAATTGCATACTCAAAACATTAGCTGTAAATTAGACAGCAGGCTCATAAACCAGGAAAGTACTCTCTTTGTTTGTCTTTGTATGCAAGGTGTCTGTTCCTACAATCAGAATGGAAGATTGCCTGGATCTTTCACATGGTCAAAAGATTCCTGCTCCGAGCTCCCAGCACTGACCGAAACCCACGTTTCCTACTTTACCAACCCTTCCCATTCTCTAAACATACTTCTAATTTTTCTTCTGATCCATGCCAAAGCCAGGCAAAAACTTTCTCTCAGACCAGACTTGTAAATGCACAACATCAGTTCACATGATCTAATACAGATCAATTAGCGTGAAACCATGGTTCAGGTGCTCTTAGGCATTCTTAATACCAATTCATATTGCTCCAGCATGCTGTTTGACAGCATGTGTGAGCATACAGAACTTCCAGTTATCATTCATTGCATGGAATATATATAAAGCTCAGCTACATATTCAAGTGAAGTTGTATAGCAACCCTTCTTGCTGCTACTTCAGCCTATTGGTAAACCCTTCAAAATTCATAAACATGCTTAAATGCATAACAAGGTGACAATCAGATTTGGGCCTCCAATGAGAAGAAATTACAACACAAATTAAAGGAGACTCAACTCCACAGATTTTATGTACCTATTTTATGGCTGAGCAATCACTAACCTTGACCTGACATTATTCTCTACACGCCACTGACAGGTACTGTACCTCTAAGGTGAGAGGAGGAAGTTCAAGCACTTTCTGGTAATAGTGGATTGCCAGGTGCAGTAATCCCAGCTGGTGAAGGCTACGGCCAATGTTGTAGAAAGACTCTTGACACGGTCCACGTATGTCCAAGTACCGGTGAAGGAAGGAGAATCCCTATATACATATTACACGCATTTGTGAGTGTTCCCTTAAGACAATGGCAGCAAAACATACTGGAGAACAGGTGTTTGAATGTCTTGATTTAAACTTCTGCTGTCTGCTTCCCCACAAAACCACACGCACATTGAAGGCAAAAAATAACACATTTGATGGCTGAGACTACAAAAACTGTGTTCTGTCAGTCTTGCTGCCATTGATAACGACAGGTGGGTCTTTAAATAAACTGAACAGACAGTTATTTAGCATAGTGACTTACGACACTAGCTTGTTAAATATGTGTGCGTGTGTTGATATAATATACTGAGATTAGAGTGGTTCATATTCAAAAGGAACACACAGCCAAAGGACAGGCTAGAGCAAGATCTCATTTTTCTTGAAAAAAGAAAAATATTTAAAAGATAACCCTCCCCTACTGTTTTTTGGTTTTAAAGGACAAAAATAACCCCAAACCTCCCTCTCCTCCACTCTTCCCTTGTATAGCAACAAGAAATGGTTTAATTCTACAGCTTTTCAGAATTGTACAAAATTCTGAACTCCATGAAGTACATATCAAAGCATTATATCTGGAATGCAAGCATATTCTTTTCTTGATCCATTCAAATGTTTACTCCATGTAAATGTTTACTCCAATACCAGTTATCAGGGAAATTATCAGTCTGTCATTTCATGAAGTGGCCAAAAATGATCATCACTGAATAAAAGCATGAAAAATTCATCCATCCTAAGCAGCAGGCAGAAGTTCATGTCCCTTCTTGAAGCCAGCAGATGTTTTACTGCCAAGTCTCCAGTAGCAGAATTTGAAAGGAAATTCATACCTGCAATTCCAGTGCTAAGCTTTAACAAATTTAAAGTTGAAGCACTCTGTAAGTGTTATAATTTCTTGTTTTGCTTTTACTTAAAAATGAAAATACCTGCTCATATATTTGAAGTACATGACTGGCAGAATCCCAAGTGTACATAATTCTGTTGTCAGCCTGAGTCCAACAACCCAATCCTCCCTGTGGGATGCTGTGGTTCAGGACATTGTTCAAATACATTATAAAAGGAGAACATAGCAGCCCACTTTTCTGATGAAAAGCAGGCTGATTACAGAAAAAAAACCCGATAAAAATCTTAAAATTAGGCCAAAGTTTGCAAGTTCAAAATTTCTGAAGTTGGATATTGACATAATTGGTCTTGGTTTAGAGTGGCTGAGGACCTATCACTTTTCTCAAAATCAGTGCAAGCTACAGTTTTTTAGCTCAGGATCCTCACCCTATTCTGCTGACTCTGAGCTCAGGAATTAAAAGGCATTTCAAGTTAATGAAAATACTTGGTGGAGAGTAGAGGAAACTACTTTCAAAATTCTGTTTGGGAATAATTGACCCATGGTTTGTAACTGGACCTGGCTGATGAAAGACAAATGTGAGTAAGGAAGATGAAAAATGAAGGTAGCCTAAACCGAAGTTGACAAGATCTTTACAAAGAGAGCTTTTAAGGGGCACCTAAAAGGGGAAAGAGGAAAGAAAGGCAGTCGGGAAAAAAAGCACTTTCTAAGTCTGCACAGTTTGCTCCAACAATGCAATTTATGAGACATGTTTATGAAGGGCAGTGGCACAGATTCTACTCTACAGCACATCTTCAGAGCAGGGCAGGGAAAGAAGGAAAGTCTGGAAGAAAACCCAGACTACAGCCATCAAGACTGAAATGAGTAATACTGTCATAAACACCTAGCAGCTGCCAACACCTGTGTAAGCAATCATTGTATACACACAGCAGAACACCATACTTTTAACAAAAAGGAGAGGAAATTCAGATAGGTGTAGCTATAGTTCAAAAGCATGCTCAGCTCTGTTTGTGTTTTGTTGCTTCCCTCTTTTGAAATGCCATATAACGAAAAGTATGTTGCAGCCATAAGTGTCTGCAAGACACAAATCCAGGAAACTTTATAGGTAAAAATCATCACACTAACTCACCTGTACTAGGAGAGCGTGTCTCTTCAACACATATTTCTGGGAAGCCATGTGGATGAAAGTCAATCCGATACAAAGACTGTACAGAGGTTCATCTGGGTTTGCACGAAAGGCTTGCACATACTGTCCTAAAAGCAAATTATTGGAATCAGGATGTTTGTTGTGAAAAGAATTCCTTAAGCATTTAAGGGCAAGCCAGAAAATCTTCAGATTAGAAGCGTGATCTGACAGAAGAAAGAGTTCAATATATCTACATCAAAATACACGGGGGAAAAAAAAACCAAGAAGGAAAGAATCAAATTTTTCAGCATTCTTTGGAATCTGAAAGGAAAAAGAAATTGTAATGTAAAAATGTAAGCAGAAAGAATCAGACACAGAAGGCAAATAAGGTCCTTGCTAGAATTTATGTCCCGGAGGCCACACATTTTAAGTGTGACATTTGGACAGCTTAACTGAAAGCAGCCGTTTTACTTCAAAGGGCTGCTTAAAATGCCCAGCCAACTGTATTTGCTGTTTAAATTAGTCTGTTTCTGTCCTTCTTATTCTTTATTATCATTAGCTGTCAATTATGTCTGCAGGCTGGTTATATTTGCAATGTGTGCTAAACTCAAAACACGCCAGCTTCGTTTTTCTTAGTAAAACTCCTAAGCTATGCTTAGATTTGTGTACAAAATAACTAAAGCACCAGCTTAACACTGTGAAGCCACCGATAATTTTCTGATGAAACAAAAAAAAATTACTTAAATATCTTTCTCTGAAAAAAACACTCACTTTTTGCATTTTTTAATAGAAGAACATTAATGACATTACCAAGAGCATGCTTGAAACTGCCAGATACAAACGCATTATGCCCGTTTAGGACACACAGTGCATGATTATCAGGATTTTTCAGCATCAAGCGGAGACAGAATCGATGGTGACGGACATCCTGAGACTGCATAGTAACTTGATTGAAGATGTTCCACAGCTGGGGTTTATTGACATTATCCATTACCATGATTCTATGAAACGAAAAGTATACAAGAAATCAGTAAATGCTAGATTGTAAATACTGTATCTGCAATAAAAGCTCAACAGTTTAGGCAAGATAATGAAGGGATAGTCAAAGAGCAAGTCAGTGACTGAGGCAAAGCTGAAAGACAGAACCAATGGTTCCGGTAAAATCAAACCAACCTACTGCATTATGCTTTTTTTGGGAACAAGAGGCTACCTGAGATCCTTTAGTTTCAGTAGCCTTATCTGTTTTAGCGAAAGCTGAAAAGCATCAGGAATACTGTCAGCAGCATGACTACAGCCTCAGTGGCAGCAATTACAGAAGAGACTGTCCTACCTTCTCAGTGCCCCACCTGATATAGTTGTATGCTTTTCTGAAGTTCTTGTCTAGAATTGCAGCAGAGAGCCCAAAGTATTCCAGCTCCTTGCGCTTTTGTCTATCATCATAAAACGAATAATATTCCAGTGAGGAATCCACTAGTAGCTCTGCTTCCTTGTACCGGGAGAGGTCACATAAGGCATATACAGCCTTCAGGAGGAGGTTCCACCAGTCATCTTTTGTCAGAACACTCGTGAGAACAGCAAAAATTGCTAAAAATATTGAAATCAGTAAGTTGAGAAAATTAAAACAAGAGAGCTACATGCAAGAAAATAAAAAGGTGTCTATGTCAAACTGATCTTTTCAAAAACACCTCAGCATTAACAGGTAAAATAAAGATAAAATTTTGACTTCTCTCAGTTGAAGTGCAGATTGTAAAACACCAACAAAAAAACAGTCAAAACTTGGGAAAAAACAGCAAGAAAAACAGACAGCTCAAGTTGTAAATGTACTACGTGGATGCAGTAAAGTTACTGTTCCTAATCTACCAAACAGTGCTTAAAAATGTGAAGTCTGGCTAAACCAAGTCTGGGCCAGTTAAAAAAAAAATCACACCACTTCTAAAACATTTATTTCTATTACGTTCTAGATTAGCGTGTGTTATATTGGCACTGAGGAGAATGCTGGACGAGATGACCTCTAGAGGGCCTTCTCAACCTGAATGATTCTGTAATCTCACCGTTTCTCTCTGAAAGGGGATGCTCCCGTAAGTTATAATAAATTCATTTTTGCTGCCTTCCTTGCCCTAGAAATAAAGCACTCTCAACATGAGCTGCATGCAAAATAGTAGCATTTATTTCCACCTTTCAGAACTAGAAGAGTTCATCTTGTTGCTTTGCTTTTAATAAACATTTGTTACCTTTCGCATCGCAATTTGCTGTCTCTTGGTCGTCATTGTCAGAAATTTTATCCCTTGACACCTTAATAAGATAGAGGTGTCTCTCTCCAGATTTGGAACTAGATATCAAACACACCTGAGCTCTGCTCATTGCTACCTAGAAACAAATTTAAGGGCAGCATTTCAGATTACATGAGTACATCCTATGACAAAGAGCTTTGCAACCAGTTCATCTTGCCCACACTGCACACCAAAACAGTCTGCAACTTGGAAATAACTGTCACAACCAAGCAACACTGTGAGAGAACATACCCATGAGGAAATGGTCTCATGCTCCAGTGAAAACTAGGCTACACAGAAGAAAGATAAAAACTCTTTAAATGACCTCAAAGACTTTTCCTGGAATTGGAACATCCCTGTATATATTGAAATCAAAATTATTTTCATAGAGGCATAACAAGAGCAAGGCCTTTGAGTTTCAGTTTCAGAAATACGTGGATATTCAGCTATTCAACCAGCATAGTGCAACAGTAACGGCTCAGACCAAATGGATAAAACAGGTCTAAATATTCCCTTACCTCACTCTCTGTTTAAAAACAAACTAAAACCAATTTGCACACCACCACCATCACTGTATTTACTGGCTACACAAATTCTTCTCTGGCAATTTTATTACCAAAAAATAGTAAAAAAAAATAAATTAAGAAATTCAAAAGAAAACTGTCAGTATCAACATTTCAAGAAAGCCCTATGCCAACTGCTGAAAGGTAAGGAGCAGCTTTAGTATTCAGTGTGCTCTATGTACACTGAGAAACAGGGAGCTGAACTCCCTCTATTGAGAATTATACACACAAGTGGTCCTCTGATCTGAATGCTACAGGCTAAAGTTTCCCTGCAAGACCTAACAAAATGATGAAACCATGTGCATAAAAACCCCACCACCTTTCCTCCTGAGATTGTTGCTTTTCTTAACACAACTCATAGCTGTCCGATTTCTTAAAGGGTGACTGGGAAGATCAGCTTACCTTCAACAGCATTGCCAGCATTGTAAGTAAAGTGTCTACGTAGCCATACATTTTGCCTTGGGAATACAACAGTGTTGAACGATGGAGGAGGAGCTTTAATTCCTAGATAAGATTGAACATCATTATTCTACATCCTGCACATAAAGTGAGTTTATAAAACAAACCATTTTGACTCGATACAGAACAGGATTGTAAAAGCTTCTAGAAAGCGGTGAGAATCTTAGCAGCAGCAGGAGGAGAGATGTCTGTTTCAAAAGCTACTGTTTCAAATTCTCAAATTTCAGACAAATTCAGCATAGCTCTTTCCTAGAGAGAAGGTGCTGCTGGAGAGGGGATACAGAACCTTTGCCATACCACCAGTTACCACCAATAGAGACCAAACCACGTAGCTTGTATGCAGCACTGGCTGATCAATTTAATGCAAAGTGATTGGCATCAAGACTGCTTCTCAGTGGCCAAGAGCTTGTACATCAAATGAAAGCAACCAAGTGGGACAGGGGAATTACTGATAAAATAGGCAGGGAGAAAGTGCCACGAGGACTTATCCCTGATACTCTTAATGAATCACTCACTGTGCTCTGAAGACGTACCATGCTGTAGATAAGTAAGTCTCCATGCCTTTGACACCTCTGACCACTACCATAGTTTAGCAGAATAACATATCCCCAACTGGAAGCACAGAACATTTTACCCACCTGCTGGGCGGCGTTGGCATCCTGAGCCAGTGTATCTGGGTCATACATTGGTTCCAGAGCCTCCAGAGCTTTTTCAGGTCGGCCCAGCTGCTGCTGAAGTGTTGACAGTGAGATTCTTGCATCCAGATGCAATGGAGCAAGATCAACAACTTTGGCATAGCTCTCTGCAGCACGCTCCATGTGTCCCAAAGCCTTCAAGCACTCTAGAAATACCATGAACAATTAAACACACGTAAATAGAAGAAAAAGATTTCAAAGCTTGCAGAATAGTTAGCACACTTTTAGTTACTTTTTCAGTTAAAAATACCCAAAATACATATCCTTAAAGTGAAAATACTCAGAAATATGTATTGATGCATCCACAGTTTCACTTAAAGCATCATCAGTTGCCACAGGATGGAATGTAGAATAGATGCTGTTTCACTTACACAAAAATAAAGTACTTTTAGCTGAAGAAAATTTCAATCTGTATGAAGAACAAGAAAATGCTCCATGACAGGGTTGTCACAATAAACTCCAGTTATAGCTTTGAAAATACCAATTATCATTCAACATGTGAATATAAAAATTCCTGTGATCTTAGAGGAAGATCCTTGGAAATGTTCAGTGTTGCAGTATCATCTCTCAGAACCATGCTTTCAGCAGTCCTGCTGCTTCTCACCCGCGTGTCGAAGCCAGACAACAGCCAAGTTGTATCGCTCTGAACAGACAAGGGAACTCAAGAGAGGCAGTGCTGAGTTGTATTCTCCAACATCCAGAAACGCCTCTGCGACGTCCAAATACAAGTCACCCATTTCTTCTGGATTTTGTTCCACCAGAGTGGCCAGAAGAGGCTTTGAAAAAAACCAACACAAAATGCTTAAAGCACAAATAACCCACAAGAACATTTCTTTAAGGTATGGGTTTTGAAAGCTAACATTTTTATGCTGTGATTTTTCTTCTATTTGCATTGTGAACTACACTTCCTTCATTTAAATGTTAGTTTAAAAGTGAAAAAATAAAGATCTGCATTTCAGAATTCCTGAAAAAACCACGTTTTTCTACTCTAGACATTTCACATCCAGTGAGCGAAAGTACCCATCAGTGAGGAGTGCTCTTTATGAAAGAACAGTCTTTAGATTGAGTAGAGCTTTAAAACAAAGTGAAGGTGTGTTCCTCAGCATTCAACAACTTTGCCATGTGGTCCTGGGCCTGCACAGCACATAGGCTGTGATTTACTGTGCTTTAGTTACACTGCCACTGGAGGCATAATTTATAAGGACAAAACCAGTACTTCTGCTACTATAGGTTTGCTAGGAGTATCTCCTGGAGAAGGAAGGAAACAGCATCTCCACAGCTCTTTCAACACCCTCAGTCTTGTGACAACAGGAAAAATTACTTGCTTTGATAATTTATTAGAACATCCCCCAATTTTTCAGTTGGTTTCTACTTACACTGAGTGGCTCTAAGATGTTCAAGTGAACCAAGCACACCATCAGCTTGACTGTGATATCTATGGGAACACCCTCAGGTATGCAGCAGGTCACCTTCTCCGCAGCTGTGAGGAGATAAAGAGTTTCTTTCTGAAACTTTAGCAAGTGCTTAAAAAGCTCCACATTCCCTCCAGGCCATGTTCTGCTCCAGTGAAGAAAACATATTCTCATCAACTCTAGCAAATGTTGGTGTAGGCCAGGCCTCAGCCCTTCTTTTATGTATTTCCTGATAGCTGGAACAACTTCTTCCTGCTGTCTCTGATGCTAAAAATTTCATGTGAAGTATCAAGTGCTGTCAGTCTGGATTGACTTCAACAGCAGGATCCTGTAGGATGGGCTTAGAGACTTCACCCTCTTAAGATGTGTTTGCTTCATAAAGCTTTTCTTTAGCAATTTATACATCTGTACACTCTCCTCCTTGCTTGCTGAAGGGAATACCCTGTGTTAAGCTATTTGTTCTTATTAAGCTAAGCCATGGGTATCTGGGACCTGTCTGTGTACACTGTTAAACACAGTTAACTACAGAACTTCACACAATACGCAGACAGCATGCAAGCTGATGAGAAGGCAAAGACAAGACAAAGCAGTTACCCTGTGGTTACCCATGACGATGCTAGGAAATTACAGCTCACGCAGTAAAACTTTTTTATTGTATTTCCTTCACATGCAGTCATGACACCTCCTTAACCACCCTGTTTAAGTTGTCCTTCACCTTAAGTCTTACACCAGATGTTCAAAGGGTGATTGCTACAAACTGAGAAAACTGTGATTCCACCATAAGGCCTCCCTTTCACCTTCTACATCCACATGCAATTATTGCAAATCACAACAAGCAGACTAATTCATCATTCTTTGAACATCTTAATGCCAGCATGGGAATAACTATTCACCTACTGACAAATTCTTACCAAATGAAAAATTTTCTTTTCAAAATGGTAAGTCTTGGGCCAATGCTTTTGGCTTTGGTAGCTGGCTGGGTTAGAATTACGTTCTGAGTAAGGAAGACAGTACACCAGAAAGCTTTTTTGGATGAAGACCTACTTCTCGGCCATCAGAAATCTCTCCCAGTTTACATATGATTGCAACCTGGTTCCTGAGCACCTGATCAGTTCACAGACTTGCGTGAAATTAAAAAATTAAATTACCTACCTGCAGCACTGTACTCAGCAACTGGAGGACTTTGGTTGTCAGCCACTACCTCTTGGTTTTCCTGAGTTTCTACTGCTGTCCCTGCATCTTTTTAAAAAGATTAACAAATTACCCTAGTAGTACCAGGTAAGCCAAAAGTTACTTGATTTAAATCCATACTCGATTGGTAGCTTTCTCTGAAAAGTGTACTTTTTTTGTCTGAAAGACAGCAAAGCAGGAAGCACTCAAAAAAAAAATTTGAAAACAACACAGGGCTGGGAACCAAGCTCTTGAGTAGTTTAGAAGCTTTGACTTACAAGACTATACAGGTACCTTGGCAACACCATCTTTTAATCTGTAAACTCATTATAGATTTTCTTCTTATAAATTATCTGTTAAAAGTCTATCAGGATAGTTATTCATTGATCAACTGTATTTTTATCTGGTCCATTAAAACAAAAAGCCAAAAGAAGTATCTTATCCCTACATTGGGTTTGGACCAGATTGCTGAAACCACTGACTAGTTTAATTATAGAACAGGGTCTGCTTACGGCACTGGCTTGCAGTGACGATTGTACAGCTCAAAAAACATTTTCAGATTTAAGCAGTGACTTTCATGAAGCAGGTGTCTCAAAGATGATCTACTTTGTTCAATTAGAAGCTAATGTGCTTAGATTTCTATATACCAAAACATTTAAATATTAAATAACAGAAGCAAGATATTATTCTCAGGTCAAAGGCTGATACTCTTGCGTATAGATGCCACTAAACTTATCTAATTTTTTTTCAGAAGCTATTTAGCTGTCAGAAATAACTGGCCTGATGTGAACACTCCAAGGAATGTTTAGAACTTTAAAAGGCCTCCAGTTGCTTGGAGAGCAGTCCTTGTCCTTAATGAGTCAGCAGGGCTAATGGGACATCAGAGTAACTCCTTATAGAAAGCTGAGGTCATGCCATGTAAATCATTAAAAAGACTGGAAAGTTTCAAAAGAGAAAAGCCTGTCAACAAGCATCAAAATATATCCAAGAGTTGAAAAGGTAATGGAAAGAAAGATGTCATATTAGATGAACAGCAAGGTCATACTAACCGCTTGCTAGCTACTTACCTTTTTTCTCCTCAGTTGCACTTTTTTCTGATACTTTCTTTTCAAGTACAATTCCTGCAAAATCTGTAATAACCTAAAACAGACAAGTAACTCGGATCATTTTAAAGGATATATGGAGTAACCAGCCCACATGGCAGTTGATTTAGACATCACCAAAGTTATTGGAAGAAAAGCTGCACTCATTTCACATGGGATTAGCTAATCAGTACTGAGTTTGATCACCTCATGTCCTTGTCCACAAGTTTGGGACTACATCAATGATCCAATCAGCATCTCCTTAGCAAATACAACAGTTACTTTCATCACAACTACAAAAGTTTTTAACCTTTATAGGTTCTTTCAACGCCTTTTGGAAAACTGAAAAAGAAAGCAAAGCATCAGGCAAACAGCTCAGCTCTCCACGGATCTTTCCAAAGTGCTCCAAGGATTCCTCTGCCTAACAAATTGCAAGGAAACCATATGGGTTTTCTCAGTTAAAACAAATCATTAAATAAAATTCACAGCTACATACAGACATTTTACAACAGCCCTGGTCATACACATCATGACCTCAATAAAACAACAGAACAATCAGAACCAAAGACAGACAATTCAAGACATTCACTTGCCAGTGGGGAGCCACAGGGGGAAATGCATGTGTGTAAAGGATTGTTGGTCTAAGACCCAGTGCAGCTCAGTATTTTGTTCATGAATTGAAAAGCAAATACTTGAGTCATTACTGTTGCTAAAACAAGAGCAAAGAGAGTAAACACAGAGTACATGGCTCTTAGAGTAATATATCAAACAACTGTATTAAATTAGTTATTTTTTAAAGGCTCGGTTTACCAGCTCAAATACAGTTTCCACCATCCAGGAACAGGAAACACCATCCCAGGAACAGGCACAAGGAAAACCGTCAAGAAAAAAACAGGGGAACAGTTCTACAACTGAGTACTGTATTAACAAATCTGGCAGGTAAACACTGCTTATATAAAATTGATTTTGACTTCTAAAATGGGTCAGAGAAGGGTCAGAGGAACTGTTTGCAGGCTCCTGATGTTTTGCACTGACAGTGAGAGCACTAAACAAAACCTTAAGGAGGTATCTTAGTATCAGCAAATAACAATTTTCACAAGGAGAAAGCGCTAACTAATAATGTCTCTTCAATCTATCTTGGAAAGTATAACAATGGCCAGATAATAAAGTCTTTCCTTTCAAAGCCAGACCAAATCAATTCAGAAACGTGCCTCAAAAGTGAGAGTTAAAACCGCTAGAACAAATTTGGAACAGAAAAGCAACCTTCTCCAATTCCTGATGCCATAGAGTCAAGATGTATTCTCTTTCTGGAATGCAGGCTTGATGCTTAATGCATAAGTTATTATGCCAGATAAAGCACAGTCTGCATTTGAACCATTAGACCATTCAGTGTCACCCTTTTAACCTTCAGCTTGAAGAAAGCCCTTTGCTGGTAGCACTCACAAAGCCAGCTCATTAGGTCTTCTCCAGCTATCATCCCCCAGCTTATTAAATCAAGCTGTTAACTTCAACACTAATTACTACAGAACTAATAGCAGGCAAAGTGTATCGGATCAGGTCTATCACTATAGAAACATGACCATCCTGAAGCATTACAGGAATATAAACTGTCCATCCTGACCAGCAAAGAGGTGCTGAACGTGATACAGAAACACATTTAATTCTCCATACCGCCAACGCTTTGTCATACTGTTTGGAAGAAATATACAGTTCAGCTGCAATGTTAATATCTTCCATGGAGACAAGGCTACGGTGTTTAGTAAAGGCTTCTTCTACTATCTCAATAGCAGAGGTCACATCATTGGCTTCATAATAACTCCTATAAAACACAGATATGTGATAGTAAGTATTTGAAATAACCGACAATATGGACTTTGAACACTAGCAAAATAATTTTTGTATTTCTTTTACTTTTGCCTACGAACAACTATTTTCATTAGAAAAAGTAAGTAAAAAAAGACAGTGAGAAAGGGAGTGCTTTTTCTTTCCTAACAACCATTGACAATTTTTATGTTTATATTTCAAATAATGATGACTTTTTTCTTCCCTATATGTTAGGACATAACTGGAGTTTTCATCATAATATCCCCTACCTCGAGCCAGGTATCAATAAGGTATCACATCAACTTGGTTTCAGAAAAACTTTTAATAATAGTATTGCTACAATGCATGCCCTTGCATTTTTTTGGTGCATTCAATAACCATGAAGATCAAAAGACTTAAAACTGTTTTGAAACAAGGCCAATAACAACTTTCTACAAGTTATGCATTTCAAAGCTGAGATACAAAGCAGTTAAGCAACTTACTAAGAAGTAGGATAAGAGAGCTACACACTCGAACCACAAGCCATGTCTGTCTCACACAAGGTTCTATGACTTGACCTGTTCTCATTAGCAGAAAAGGGGAGGAAGCAGATTTCTACTTGCTCCAGAAACTAACCACAAATGACACATAAACTACATTCTGCTGTGGATGGTTTGTATTCCAGACGGACTACTTTCTTCATTCAGGTTTGCTGGCCACAAGTTTCCAGATCTCTAGTGATACTATACAGATTAAAAATGTACTGCATTTGTGTAGAATGGTATACTACTGGCATTTTTCCAGTAATAACTATTTGCATCTTATTCTCTCACTCTAAGAGAATGCAACACTTCTAAGATGATACATTGATCCTACACAGGATAACGCCCACATGTCAGGCTTTGGAGACACTGCAATAGATACTTGTGTGGGGGGTCACCCCCAGCAATAACACCTGCATTCCTCAATTTCCGCTACATACCCAGTTTGAATCAGCTGCAGTGCTAATAAATACCAGCTTTTGAGAAACTCAGAAAAAACAAATCACAGTATTTTTAAATCCAACTTACTTTGCCATGTCTCTAGACAACTGCATAAAGCGCTCTCCATCAGAGGGAGACAGGAGATTCAAAATGCGCCTGTAGCCATCCATAGCCATCTTGTGTTCCCCCAGCTGCTCATACAGGCTTGACCTCTCCCACAGAAAACGCACGTTGGTTGGGTCATATTTCAGAGCTACAAGAGAAAGTGTATGAGTAGCCTAGTTTAGGAAAAGGCAACAAGGGATTTCACATTCATTTCCCTGACCAGATGAATGTTAACCGATGCACAAATTCTTTGCAAGAAAAGGATATCCTACATTAAAGACTCATTATTTTTTTCACCAAAGTCTGGACAGAAGTTGCAGTAAACTAAATTAGAAAGCAGAAGAAAACAAAATTATTTCCATTAACACCTAACATTTACCCTAACTATTAAAATGTTTGCTACATTACCTTTCGTGTAGCAAAAAACAGCCTGTTTAATATTGTCCTGTTCCAGTGACATTTCTGCTAGTCTAACCCATTCCTCAGTATCACTAGGATTTAAGTGAGCTGCAATCAGTTCAAACTGTAATGACTTCTCCATATCACCCTGGTCTTCATAGATCATGGCAAGAGTGGAAAACGGCTCGTAAGCAAGAGGAGCTGTGAAAAGACAAAAAGAATGATTAAGGACTATTGTTTTAAAATCACCTTGAAAATAAGGAACCTGCAAACAACCGATACCAGACTTATATGAAACATCAACATTGCTCTGTTTAAACTCAGAAAAACCTTGCAGATGAGCTTCCAATTCCTTTTCATAAATTATTAAACTGTCTGACTGCATCTAACAACAACCATTTATAGCAGCACTCTACATCGTAAGTCATGCTGGTGTTTATACCTTGGTTCTACAAAGACAAATAAAAGGAAACTGTGTAAAGCTAAGCAAAGGCCCGGGCCTCTGCAGAATGAGGCTGCTGGTTTCTTTTTATAAGCAAAACAATAAAGGAAATGCACTACACAGTGTTAATTCCACACTACTTATACAGTGACTTTCCTTGTACTATTTTCACCACCAGTGAAGCCACACTGAATCTTCCTGATGCACAGGGCAATTTCACCCTACTCTTAAAGTCAAAAAAGTTTTAACACTCCAACACACCTTGCCGAATGATTTCCATGCACATCAGAATAGCCTCCTCACGTTCTCCTCGAGCAAACCTGATATTGGCCTCTCCCATCAGACCCCTCAAGGCACGAGGAAGTTTGCTGCGAGGTCTTTTCTCCTAAGTGGAAGAGGGATATTATTTCTACCAAGGATTCAGTTGTGCCCAGATTCAGGAGACATCGGTCATACTTGAGATTAACAAAACCTGATAACCAGTTGTTTAAGTACTAGCCATATAAAAGTGACTGAGCAGAATACTTGCTAATTTTCATAACTGTTAGAGTAGCTCTGCCATCTAATACAAACATAATCCAGACACTGGAAAAAAAATCACTTATTTTTGACAGTTTTCAAACAGCAATCTACAGTAATGTTTTAAAAAACAAAGGCAGACAACACCAACATAAGCAGAGCTATCCTAGACACAATTATTTTCAGGCAAGTTTCTCAGCACGTAGCTGAAATCACACCAAGTGGCACTTATGGACCATGCTTCAGGAGATACAGGGAAGCTACAGGAAAGTTTAAATACTTGCTTTCATCATTTTCTTGGTCTCTCGATTAAGAACCATCTCCAACACAAAAACATCTCCAGCTGTGGGTTGCTCCGTAGTTTCTTCTTCCTCTTCTTCTTCTTCGTCTTCCTCATCATCCTCCTCCTCTTCATTTTCCCCAAGCATGGACGCAAACACCCGATGAACAGATTTACTGACGCCATCTGAAGTTTCTCCTGGTTGAGACAGAAGCAAAGAAAGGTTTGTGATATAGTTAGGAGTATCAGGACAAGTGCAGAGAAAACGGAATTCCTCATCATTAGTAGCCCACTCATCATTAGTAGCTCTTCTGCAAGAGAAAGGCCTGCAGAAATGCAGAAAACGTATTAACAATCTCTGGTTTTAAAACTCTGTGTTATTCACCACCAATCCTCAATATACCCCAGCCTCTAACATTTTTTTGATATTTTAAATGAAAGCATGGAGGAGCACACAGAAAGAAGCAACAGGTTATTCTACATTCTTCTCAATCCACACAAGAGAAGCAAATTAAGCAATTTTCAAGCACTGAACTGGTTCTTGGCTGAAGAGGCTAAGTGAGCAGACAATTATACTAAACAATACAGCAGCAATCAATTTTTAGAAGTAATTGAAAACAAGATCTTGTAACCATTCTACGCATGACAATAAGTATCTTGTAACGTATATAAATGTAGATTATTAACATTTCTCCAGCAAAAGAAACAACAAAATTCTTTAAATTAAATAAGAGCATGATGCTGTATACCCAAATAAATATGTTTAAAGCATGTAATTTTTTAAACGTTCATATTTTTGTAATTACAACTTCTCATTACTAAGTTAATCCAGAGTTGTAATGGCCCACAAGTCTACATCCATGCAAAATATCAAAATATGTAGTGTTCAAAAGTTTCAGCTGGGGGACTGAGAGTCTAAGGATTGGATAAAAGAATAACCACAGTACCAAGCCAGGACTGAAAAATATATCTATCATGTATTGCCTATATACAAGAGGGAACTGGGTGCTACACCTCAATTAATGGGTTTTTTTTTTGTTATTTTTTTCCTGACTCGGATATATTTGGTTACTTTTATTCTGACTTGGATATTAAGCAGCTAAAAATAAAGACTTTTCGGCGGGACAAAAAATTACTAATTTAATTTCTCTTTTATTTCAGTCTCCTTGGCTGCAGGAATCTTCTGAAGACTGTAGCAGATTAGCTCTGAAGATTCACGTATCAAAAGTGATTTTAACACTGATCTTTTCTAACATTTTTCTGCTGAATATCCTAATCTAATAGCAACTCTTTAAATACTGATAAATATTATCAACACTTTGTTGATTCTCACTGCTCTCGAGAGTTCTGCATTCTCTGTAGCAAGAGCAGCAGTCACACTGTCACACAAATTTATTAGGACATGTTTTTCCTTAGGTAAAGATCACATGCGTGAACAAACATGTAACTGACTGGGTGGAATACAGAGCAGAAAAGAGCAGCTCAGATGTATTTCAGAGACATCAGCAAAAAGAAAGGGTTAATAAAGGATCACATATATCTGGCTCCAACCACACTTCCAGTGCTCATTTTCTGTACTTCCAGGATGAGATCTGGCCATACTTTCAAAACTGAGGTGTCATCGACGCATGTTTTAGGTGAGACAATTTAAAGCCTATTTCTGAAACTGAAGAAAGAAAGAAAAAACCCAAACAGAACGATGAGAAGATGCAGTGAAAGTAGCAAGAGGACTCTAAGAACCAATGCAGAGATATCAAAAATTGCACTTTGCTATCTCACAGCACTGGCAATCTCACAAGAATATGGTCTGACCAGTGCATGCGTCTGAAGAGCTGTAGTGCTTTAAATCCCAAGCTCAGATCCAGAGCCTGAGATCAACAAGCGCTGATACAAACTAGAGAGAGAAGTGCTGCTCCTACCCCTTCCTGCAAGCCCTTCCACTCTGTAGAAGCCCCAAGGAAGTTAAGCATATTTTGCTAAGGCACCCAAGGGATTATTACCTTCCCAGTAACTGCACAAAGAAAGCCAGTCAGGGAATCTGTAGCTGGGAATATCCAACAGAAAATAAGGAGAGAAATAAACGCAAGCACTCTATACAGGCCAAAGGATAACTGAGCAGGAGGAAAAAAAACACAAAGAAAGAGAAAAAAAGAAACTTCTTTTTTTGGCTCTCTTATTTTTTATTACTTTACATGACAATGGAAGAAGGCACCATTCACACATAGAATCAAATCTCCTAAAACATTCCAAGTCTCAGCAAAAGACTAGCAAAGAGATGAACAGGAAAAATGCCAAAATAAAAAAGACGGCAGACTTTTTGAGATAAGTTAAAAAATTCAAATTATCTGTAACTTTAGAGAAAGTAAATAATCAAGACTATGTGGTTAAAAAACCAAGAGGGGAAAAATGGAGGGCTTCCCAGAAAAAGATGGCCGCTTAAAAACATAGAACAAACTTAAAACTCTGGCTATGACTCACAATATCCTGCACATTCTAACAACCTGCCTCAATACCAACAGGTTCAAAGGAAGCAGCCAGGTGTTTATAAAAAGTCAGCTATCAAAGAGCAAATGCTTTCAATGACCTTTTAAACACAGTTTTCACAAAGAAAATACGTAAACTTTTACCATCAGTTTCATCCTGACTTTGGGATTTCTTGCATGCTTTTCTGGATGAAGATGGAGCCTCTACATTGTCCCCATTTTCCTCAGTAGATGCATTTTCACCATCCTGCACACACCAACAATATTAGTTATCAGCTTTACAACACGACCTATTCCTGTTCCCCGTAATATGTACAACTAGAATGGGTTTCCAGCTTCTGCACTGCAAATGAGACAGCTGGAGTAAGTGCTATATTTTTAAACAAACAAAACCCAGCATTAATTGCTTTCAAGACATTTATATTCTTGGCAATGTTAGGTGACTCAGGTGATGATAGTTAACATCACTTTAACTGAAGATAAGAGTCTATTGCTTATTTGGCATTCCCGTGACGTAAGATGACATGGGTGACTGTATTAAAAAAAAAATTACAAATGTGTGACAAATCCTTTTAGAAGCTTGCTTTTTTAAACTTAAAATGAAATACCAAAATAGCACATATTAATCCTGTAAGACGGTTGCGCTGAATTCTGCTGAATTTGCTCTCTGAAGACCAGGAAATACAGTTGCATTCTGACATAAAGATGGCAGTGTTATCTACAACACTCCAATCAAGCATGCAGAATTTCTCGTAATACCTCTGCCTGCTTACTCTTATACGCAAACCTGTGTCTCCCTGTATTTATCGCTGCCGAGAAGCCACAACAATTACCAAAGGAGTCAACTGGGATCTCTTCCTAAGACCTCACACACAAGGTGGGGGAGTGGCAGCAGTATAGGTGGGATGATTTTATCACAGAAACATACAATGGTTTGTGTTGGAAGGGACCTTAAAGATCACCCAGTTCCACCCCCTCACTATCGGCAGGGTCACCTTCCACCGGATCAGGTTGCTCAAAGCCCCATCCAACCTCAATTTCATAGCATCATAGAATCCCTTGATTAGAAAATACCTTTGCGATCATTGAGTCTAAACCATCCATTTATATCAGAACGTGCTTCTGAGCATTGCCTCAGGCTGAAGAGAGCATTAATGATGGTGCCTGATAGGTGACTGTCAGCAGCCTTTGCCAAACCTGAGAATGGAAGCTGCACTGGCATGAACTGGCTGCACTTCCGAAAGCACGTGCTCCCCTAGATAACTTGCTTTACTGATACCTAATGACCCTTACAAATTTAAGTTAGATTTGTGTAATTTTGGCACAAAAATTGACAGCTGTGTGGGCATGGGCAGTGGCTGAGCATGGCAGCAGCCAGCAATACACAGACACACACACAGACACAAATACGCACACACAAACACAAACAGGCACAGACATAGAGACAGACACAGACACACCCCCCTCACACAGACACAGAGACACACAGAGACACAAACACATCCCACAGACACATACATACCACACAGACACACACAGAGACAGACACACACGCAGACACAGAGACACAAACATCCCACACACAGACACACACAAATACACACACGCAGACACACACGGACACAGACATACAGAGAGACGCACACTCCCCGAGACACACAGACCCCACACACAGACACAAACACACTCCCCACATACAGACACACACAGAGACACAGACACACAGATCCCCACCCACAAACACACACACCCGCACAGACACACCCGCACAGACACCCCCACCCCAGATACCCACCCCCGTCTGGTGCTGCCGGGGTCTGGCGGCGCGCTCTCACCTTCTCGCGGCTCTTGCGCTCCTCTCGCCGCCGCTCGAACTCCTCAAAAGAGATCTTCCCCTCCAGGTAATCGATCAGCTCCGGGCTGAAGCCCGACATCGCGCCCGGCACCGCCCGGCATGCGGCGCGGCAGGCACAGGAGGACCGCCTTCGGGGCGGCACCGGGTCCGTCCCGGTACGGGGCCCGCCGCGCCGCTCGCAAGGGTTCCGCCCCGAGCGGGTGCCCAGGGGAGGGACAGCCCGGCCCTGGCGGCGGCAGCGGGCGCGCTGCTGGGGCAGGGCTGGGCGAGTGCTGCGGTGCCTTCCTCGGGGGCGGGAGGGGAGCCCTTCTGCCACCGGCCGCGTGTCTTAGACTCATAGCACATCCCTGAGCACTTCATCTGTCCACCTTTTAAACACCTACGGGCATTCGGATTTCATCAGTTTGAATTTGTCTTTTTTTGAATGGAAGGTGGAGGGATTTTGACTGTAAAGTGATAATGGTGATGATGTCCACAAGCATGAGCCTCTCAGATACTTGTTTTTCCTTGGCCTATGTAGTTATTGGCACACCAGTTGATTCTGTTACCCCGTAGAATCATGGAATCATTTAGGAAAAGACCCTTAAGATGATCAGGTCCAACTAATCATAGACTCACCTTGGCTGGAAAAGACCTTTGACATCATCAAGTCCAACCATACCTGTCGCCTACTAAACCATATCCCTGAGCACTTCATCTACCTGTCTTTTAAATCCCTCCAGTGATGGGGACTCCACCACCTCCCTGGGCAGCCTGTGCCAGTGCCTGACCACCCTTTCAGTGAAGAAATTTTTCCTGATGTCTGATCTGAACCTCCCTTGGCACAATTTGTGGCCATTTCCTAGCACCTGGCAGAAGAGACCAAACCCCACTTCACTTACAACCTCTCTTCAGGCAGTTGTAGACAGTGATGAGGTCTCCCCTCAGCCTCCTTTTCTCCACACTAAGCAACCCCAGTTCCCTCAGCCACTCCTCCTGGCTTGTTCTCCAGCCCCTTCACCAGCCTCGTTGCCCTTCTCTAGACACACTCCAGTCCCTCAATGTAGTGAGGGGCCCACTTTTTTTGAGGTGTGGCCTCGCCAATGCCAAGTACATGGGCACAACCACTCCGCTGATTTTGGTGTGGATTTGCCCTTGACTGCCCCAGGAACAGGTGTTCATAGCCTCCACACCTGCACAGTTATCGGGCAGGTGACTTGTTGACTGGGGCATGTCCAGAAACAGGGGTGAGGGGCTGAGGCAAGGCACAACCAGGCTGGGGTCTCAGGCAGGGCCAGCATTCCCTGGGTATTCCCAAGAAACCAGAAAACTTCTGAGGAAAGAGCACCTGGAAAAGTGCTGCAGTGAGGTCTTGTTCTAATAAACGGAAAGGGGGCATTTATTTGGGAATTTTGAACAAAGATACAGAGCAGTAGTTAAAAGCACGCCCTTGCGCTCCTCATTTATTCACGTTTCAACAGATACAGTTCTGCGAGGCCAACTCGCAGGCAAACATTACACATTTGTCAAGAGACATAAAATGTGCTGATTACAGCACAACATTGGATTCCACAGGTATCATTTTGACAGCGAGGAAAGTTTTAAATCGTCAGGTACTGGCTGAAAAGTCAAAGCAGGAATATTTTGCTGTGGAGGTCGCTCCTTCCCATGGAGTCCAAAAGTCAATGCCTAAAATGGAGGGGGAAAAAAAAAGGATGTGAGACAAACAGAGAAATATTCATATGTAGCCAGAGTACAATCCAAACCAACACCCAGTAACACAGGCTGCAATACCCCTGCTAAGAACAGCAGACCTCTACTGCCAGAACACAGCTCTGCATACTGAAATGAACTACTGTGACTGTCTGGTATTATGCAAGACAAATTACTTCCACCAGTCACTTTCTCACTGCTCTGTAACTTGTAGCAGAGCTACAGCATCATTTCTAATGTCCCTTTTCATTTATTTGTCATGCATGATACTCGCTGTGTAGTGCAATTTTTTTCCCTGACACAAAGCTTGGCAAAACGGAACTTCATTTTAAAATCCAAGTGCAGCCTTCATTATGATTCATGATCATAGGAACAGCAGAGCTGTGCTTTTGATTACAAAAGAGATTTTGTTAAGCAGGCAGAGAGCAGGACAGAGCTAGAAATCCCAAGTTACATATCGATTAATTAATCTCTACGTTATTGAGTAAATCACCAAAATCCTTAGATTCAAATCTTACTGAAATCTTCAAAAATTAGTAAAGTGGTAGAAAATTATTTACCTTTCCTCAGAATTGCCAGTATTCACCAACTCTCAAAATGAAATATAAATGGATTTCTTTGTTACAGAGTATGGTTACGCATAGATAGAGTAGCTGAGAAGTACCTGGTATAAATTGAGACTGTATTTATTAATAAGGTAAGCTTGCCCCACTTCAATTTGAGTTCATATTTATGCAGAGATGTGAATAAGTCTGCAATCCTTTAGGAACCTTCAATTTTAGTGGTAGAAATGAGGAAAACAGCATGAATGGAAAAAGATTTAAACACTAATGTATGCTTTGTTAGTGCAATATCTAAATCTAATATCTAAATAATGTCTAAATTCATCTTCTTAATATACATATATCACAGGAAACCATTAGCCTCCATTTATAATTTTACTCATATAAATTACTTAAATAAAACCTGCATTCTCTATTATTTGTACATTTTCAGAATTCCTCTCCACATTACAAGGGAGAAAAAGAAGAAAGAAATAGCGAAGAGCATGAGCATGGTCTGTACAGGTCTGCACAAGCACCACATGTTATTGTACCAAAGTAGAGAATACCTCTTAAGTCTCTATCTCAACAATTTTAAACCAACTTAAGGCAAGATTTGAGGTACTCCATTTTTAATTGCTACCAAAAAAGAAGTTGTTTTTACACTTCAGACAAAAGCGTAAAATTCACTTGAATCCAACTGTTTCCCTTGGTTACATGTAACAACAGTAGAGCAAAAGGTTCCCTCTTTTACCTTGATCAACAGCATCTTTCAGCCTTTTAAATAATTTGGAAAAGAGTTTTTCCTTTCTTCATAATCTGCAAATGCAGAAGTAATAGGATCTGCGTAGAACATGACAGGCCTTGGTCCTTCATTGTTCATAGTGAAAGTAGCTGGGAACTTTCTGAGATCAAGACCCCTGCCCGAAAAATAAGCCTGGAGCGTTCTGAAAAACTGAACATATTGCATATGTGAAACAGAGCGTGCCCAAGAGATTAATTATTCCTATTGACACAAAGTAGATGTAATATTTTTTCCTATGTAGGATGAAACACTCTATTTTTATCATGAACTGGTACAACACAAGCAATATAATTCAAACGTGCCCACTCCACCTGTGGCTTGTACACCTTATATGGTGATAAAAGACTACCAACTCCTTACTGATTATCTCTGCTCCCCACTCAACCACAGGGGATTCAAACTATGTCAACTTAGAAAACAGACACAGCAAAACCCTAGCTGATAGCAAACTGCAGAGCTCTGTTACCCATCTCTCCAAGAGAGGTGTTCTCCAGGAGTTAAGAGCAATGAGCTATTGATCTGAACTGGCCCCTTAGATCGCTTAAAAGTAGAAATTCATATTTCTTAAAACAGTGAGGAGAAATTGTGGGAAAGTGAATTTTTTCCTTCACAAATTCCTTACAAGATCTTGCAAATGTTCTCTAGATGATATTTTCTTAGCTGTAACTAACTTTCAGATCTTTAGGCACTATTCATGACGTGTCAGATGCAAACTTATTTATACTTCCAGAAGATGAAACAACATGCTATCAATAGCATATACATTTGAGAGAAACACAATCATTCCTCTTCTGTTTCATAGCAGTTGTGTAATCAAAAGACATTTTTAAAAATTGAGGCTACTGGGTGGAGATGTAAGGAAGTTTTATGCACTACTGCACACCGAGAGGGTCTCTTCAGTTAAGGAGTACATCTTGACTGAAGAATGCTCATCCAGTTGTAGTTATTGACTACACAAAGTGCAGTTACCAACACTACATTTAATGGTCCCCTCTTGCCCTTAAATTTAGAAGATAAAAATTCTTATGATGGAAACCAAAAAACTTAGACTTTCTGTGTTACAGCATTTCCTTACCAGGTCTCTGTTTCTAGGGTTATCTAGTGGTTTCCATTTCTCTTCTGGTTGGAGAGGAGCACCTTTTGCCAATCCTCCCACAGCCAATACTGTATATAGACCCAGGAGCACCACTTTCCACATGCTGAAGAGGCGAACAGGCTATCTGTAAGAAGGACAATGAACCACATCCACACTCCTTAAGTCCTACAGGGCTGTCACTGGTAACAAAAAGAGCAAGCACAACAATCCAGTGGAGTGCTGAAAATAATTTCTCCATGGCAAGGAACACCTGCATAGTGCAGATTACGTCTCTGTGCTCTCAACTTTTCTTTAATTTCCCAGTACTAATGTACTAGGAAAAACAAATTATTCTAAATAAGTTCAGCATACCAGAGCTATTTTTAGATACTGAATTCTATTTTTGAAAGAGGCTAGTATGACATTTAACACACTAATATTTACATTTGTAAATTCACATTTGTTATTACATACAGCCACTTTCACTGGCTGATTAGTTACAGCATCAGACCTTTGTGTGCCCCGAGGACAATGTAAACATATAGCTTGAGATTCAGACAGCTCAATTTTTCAAATTGTATGAAAAGAAAATATATCACATATATTAACAAGAGCAACAATAATACAGCCTGGTGTAATACATGAGAGACCCATTTCACAACTTCATTCAAGAAAAAAAATAAAAAGAAGAAATAATTTTCCCTTTCACGTTCTTTAAAATAAAGCTTACCGGTGAATTTGGCTCTGCCTTGCCCCTTCTTGGTTAGTCTCCTTGCAATCACCGAACAAACTGATCTCTGCACTTATATTTCTAGTGGACTGTAGGTGGGTGTCAATGACGTTAGCAGGAGTTCAAAAATACAGTAATGATTCCATTTCTATCCACGACATAAAAGACCCTTGAGAATTTCATCCTTCATACTCTTGAGACCTGTTGCTATCGCACAGTGCAGTGCAAATTCCTCCTCTCAAAGCAGTATTGCAGAAAAACGGTGGTACACATATCCTGTTTAAAACTATTCCCAGCAGAGATAGCAGAGCTGTATCAAAATATTACTTTTAATTAAAAGTAATCAACCATATCTGGTGACTAACAGATAATTACAGCTGGTTGAATGGTTTTCAAGCAAGACAAGATATGGATAATTTTCTTGATACTGGAGAGAGAGAGAAAAGTAAGGTCTATTTCAAGATCCAAAATAGTAATATTTTAATGGAAGCGTTGCTTTCCTATGTCTGATGTTATCAGTAGTCAATATCCTCCTGTCAGACTAGAAACTAAGACAAAGACTGCAAGGAAGACTATGCTAATTTACTTCAGCCTTATTTCACAGCACTCTTCATCTCAAAACTGCTCAATCTTTTTGCTTCTAATTTCTCTCCACTATTTAGATGATACTTCAGGCAGCATCACGTGAAACATATCTCTAAACAGACACGTTAAAATTTAAGATTTTGGGCCATTACCTTACTCCAGATTACAGAAGTGTATATTTGTCTATCGTTACATCTTTGGTTTAAATTTTGAAATCAGAACAAAAATCCTAAAACCACCCCTCCAGGCAGGCAAAGTTGTGGGCATCGAAACACTGTTAGTAACACAGGAAACAAAATCCTAGCAGTGTTATTTTCATGACTGCAGTAACTTCTAAAAATACAAGTCAACTTATCCAGGTTGTGCATTATTCTACACTCTTGGAATACAAAAAATGCCACATACACACAAAAAAATCCATCAAAATCCATCAATTGCTTTTCATAACAGACAGCTTCCAGATAATCATAGAATCATAGAATCTTCCGGTTGGAAAAGACCTCTAAGATCATCGAGTCCAACCGCACCCATCATCCACTAAACCATGTCCCTCAAAAACTCATCTACCCGATTTTTAAACACCTCCAGGGATGGTGACTCAACCACCTCCATGGGCAGCTGTGCCAGTGCCTGACCACTCTTTCCATAAAGAGTTTCTTCCTAATATCCAGTCTGAATCTCCCCTGGCGCAACTTATGGCCATTTCCCCTTGTCCTATCACCTGTCACTTGAGAGAAGAGATCAACACTCGCTCTGCCACAGCCCCCTTTCAGGCAGCTGTAGACAGTGATGAGGTCTCCCTGCAGTCTCTTCTTCTTCAACCTAAACAACCCCAGTTCCTTCAGCCGTTCCCTGTAGGACTTGTTCTTCAGCCCCTTCACCAGCCTCATCGCCCTTCTCTGAATGTGCTCCAACACCTCAATGTCCTTCTTGTAGTGAGGGGCCCAGAACTGAACACAACACTCGAGGTGTGGCCTCACCAGTGCCAAGTACTGGGGTACAATCACCTCCCTTGTCCTGCTGGCCACGCTGTTTTTGATACAGGCCAAGATGCCATTGGCCTTCTTGGCCACCTGGGCACACTGTTGGCTCATATTCAGCCTGCTGTCAACCAGTACTCCCAGGCCCTTCAATAATAGACTCATCAAGAACCAGGACAGCAGTGGCAACAGAAGAACTCATAAAATCGCATGCCCTAATGTAAGCAAATTTCTTTTATTGATTTGCTAGGTAGATATTTATTTCCAGTTTAATTTCATGCATAATTTACCTTCTAAATCAACTAGAAGTAGGAATACATTCCTTACAGGAAGGAGGAAAAGCTTGATTTACAGTTTGGGATTAGTTTTTACTTCCTTATTTAGCTTAAAAAAAAAAAAAGCCAGAAGAGCAGACAGTTCTCTTCAATCCCCCCCTTCCCCCCCCCCCAATTCTTTTATTTGTTTGATGTATTTAGAAAGAAAAACTAGGGGGATGCACATTACGTTCAGATAGTAAAACATATCAAAGTCATCTGTTAATTTGAAACAAATTTTATTACCATAAGAATTCAGGCAGTTTGGTTGACTGATGAGCTCTCTTTAAAAAAAAATCCCTACAAATGTGTATTGTTGCTTCCTGAGTGTTTGAGCTAAAAGTCTGTTTAGACTTAGTGCTCATTTTAATGTGGGGGAGGTTGGGGGGTTTTGTTTTTAAGATAATTTCATTACCAGTCTTTCCTTCAGAGTAAATGAAACATAAGCAGAACATTTTCATATTAGAATGCTATTAGCTTAGTTACAGTGATGGGACAAAACTGCATCCTCCTTTGAGATCAGTACCTCGTTTAACAAATACTTTCCAAGCCAGATTTCAGTGGGCTACCTTTTTAACGCAGCCAAATTTAAGCACTAGGTTTTCTTGGCTAACTATCATCTTCAGTAAACAAAATCTTTTGAAGGTGGCTGTATTAATTACATAGCCTTTATGACACAGTAAGTAATATTCATATATTTGAATTAAGATGCACTGAAGCTGAAAATGCTCATAGTCTTGCTTGTTCAGTTTCATGCAATCTACTTGAAAAAGGTAAAAATCTTGTTCTAGAACAAAAGGCAAATTTAAAACTAATAAGTTTAGGTGAGGGCAAGTTTTATACATACGATGCTCTAGATAAACTGTATTATTCACTGAACATTTTCTATTTTATTGCATTTCTCATTCATAATAGCATGGCAGGTATAGCAGCCTAAGGTCCACGATTTAAGATATCGAGACGAACTTTATCAGGTATGATCTTTATTGCATTCTACTTGAGATTTGAAAAAAAGTGTCTGTTACTTCAAGTACAGCTCTAACCACAATGCTTTTGTTCAGTTTTATTTTCTGCTTAGAATACCAAGTATTACAAGTTAGAAGGAAAAGCACCAAACTGCTCCACAAGCACCTAAGCAAAGACTAAAGGGAAATGTTCATCACAACACTCGTTAGCATGTTTGTACAACAGAAGTACAGGTAACACTCACAACACTCTACAGAGTATGACTGATAGGTGGCACTTTTTGTGAATTACAAGAATTTGTACTAATGCAAACATGTTAGAACACCATACAAAAACATACAGAAGTGTTTATTTTGCAGAGCATGTGCTGTACAGTGTACTCTACGTCATGCACACTCGGTAAAAAAAAAGACAAATACAAAAATGTGAAGTATACGCTGCAGACAGAGAAACCATCAAACAAAATACAGACATCCCAGAGTAGCTCCCACTCAGCTTCAACAAAAAAAGTACCAATAACTACAGATTTTAAAGATTCTGGGATTTCAGCTTTCAGCAATTTCAACATTAGCTGAAGATATCTGTTCTCCAAGGTTTTCTCAGCATCTCACAAGACAAAGACTTTGCCAAAGCTTATCACACATTGCATGATTTGTATCTGAGAATTCAGTTATAAACATTTTAACAAGCACAGTAATTTCAATATAGCATTATTTAACCATTTATAGATAAGACTGTCAGCATCTCTAGAGACCAGTAACTATTAAGAGTACACCAACAACACCAGATTTAGTCTAGCTATATAAGAACTGAGAACAGAGGAAGAGTTAAAAACAATGGGTAAAATGGGTTGCTTGTGAAGCAATTGTTCCAAAATTTATATGTGTTTTTCAAAGCTGTTAAGTTGTCTTAAAACCAAACAAAAAACATCCCTCTCCCTCCCCCCAATTACCCAAAACAGGTATTTTGGCCAACATTATTCTGGTTTTATGCTTGAAAAATAATTAAAAAGTAAGCAGGGAATCAAGTTACTAGGCTTAGGTTACACAGCTTTTCTAGAGTAATCATTATATATAAAAGCTTTAAAGGTAGCCTGGCCCTCTCAATGATTTTCGTACAAGAATACTCCTGTAGCTAGGAAATCAACACTGGCTAGGATTACTAAAACATCATCACAAAAGAAAGAAGAGAAATTTAGGTGACCAGAATGACAAGTTTAGAAGCCCTAAACTAACATACAGAAGGAAGTAGCAGGAAAGATACAAAATTTGCACATTATCTGTTGTCCCAGAGCATCAGTAGCATTGTGGCAGCCAGGTACGAGTCAGTTCTCAACAAAAGAAGATTAATAATTTTGATTCATATTGCTTCCAGGAATTATTGTGATCAGCTGACATGCAGTACTTTTGCGTGCCTCTCTAAATATCCACAGTCCAATGATAAGATCTGAGATGGCATCTTTATTCCAGATTCAGTATTACATAGTACTAATACTGGAAGTGGGAAGGCAAGTCAGAATTTGGGAGGTTTTGTTCAAAACATGCAAAGAACTCTGTAAAAATACACAAGAAAAGGCAGTGGTGGCTTTTCCCAAGCTCTTCATATTAAAAAATAAACATAAGAAATCCTCCTACTATATCAAAACAAGATTTTTTTCCCCTCAAAAAAAATTTCCAGGGTTTTATATGTGAATATTTTTCCTAAAAAGGGAACTTCATTATTCACCAACGAATATCTTCAACCAACATCACCCCACCACCTTCCAGTTTTCTTCTCACACTGGTGTCAATATTGATACTCAATGGCTTAAATACAATATTGTACTTAAACAACAATTAGAAGATTTTATTTTGAAGAAACTAAAGAACAAAACTTTTAAGCAGAATGAGCACAGACTTCAAAGCTGAGACAGATATTTGAGACTAGTTTTCCTTCCTTATTTTTCTTTTTGTCACAATAAAAAGACTTGAGAAACTAAGGTCAGTTTTGGTCGGTGTGATTCCAAACCAGAAATATACTGTACTTGTCATAAATCTTCATTTCTTTAAGTGTACTAAAAGGGGTTCAAAGCGATTTTTAAAAAGCGTTTTCCCCAAATCAATTTTCAGTATGATCCACACAAATATTTTTGGTAAACTTCAGAAATCAAATGTAAGGCTGCAGAAGTCCACAGGCTACAGTTAGAGTGTATTCATTTACTGGTTTAAGGCACAGTATATTTATAATTTTTTTTGCTCTAGAAAGCTACAAGTTTAAAGTCACAGTGAGGAATTTCACATTGCAGTTTTGGTCTGGCACTCTAATTATTTGTGTCACATCTGTGACTTGAAGACTTCTGTAAAATACTTCAGTTATCAGGTGCTGCAGTCTCAAATACTGGTTTTGCACACAACGTGATGTAAGTGGAAAATACCGGAGGCTGAACAGATCCCAAAATAGTGCACTTAGCATTTTATGAAACGAAACACTTGCACACTTGATATGAAGTATATATACCCTAAAATCATTTGGAGGGTAAAAAAGTCTTTGCTGATATTTCAACAAAGACAGAAAGCTTCAGTAAAGCAACAGCCCACAGGACAGGTGCTGTGCATCTTCACTAGGCCAGTCACAGTGCCTACTATTACTATGAGCATTATGTCTGTACTGCAGAGGAACGATACTGCAAACCAAAGGTAACTGCACACACAAGGAGGAACTGAACCGATGTACCACAAAATAACAAGTTTTGTGTGTGCCATTCCTGACTCTTACAGACACAACACTAGCTCTGGCACCATACACTTCCTACAGAATCTGGACCGCATCCTGCCAATAACTGTAGAGAGGCCACGCTTACGAGATGTGTTTGACAGCACAAGTAGCAAAATCTGTCTGCATTTAAGAACATAGAATGAGACCCTAAATCTTCAGCAAAATGAAAGTCAAAACATCTGACTCAGGTTTTCATGCCACAAGGCAATAAGGACATATTTGAGGCAGTTACATGCTTAGATACCTGAAAATTTGAAGTGCTGGGCAGATTTACTTAAGAGCTGCAGAATTTTCTCCTTAAATGCTTAAAATTTATTTTTAATATCAGTTATGTGTATTAATAAGATTGAAATGTATAGATTTTATTTAAGCTTTAAGATAAATGAGCTGATTAAAAGGTTTGAATACATTCTTCCGTAAATAAAAATATATATCTGAAAATATAATATTCGTAAAAGATTTTCCAACAAATTTTTAGAGATTTTACGGATTGCATTATGAATACTAGCTCAAAGGTCTGGCTCTAAAAAAAGGTAGAAAAACTATTTTACTTTAACATAAAAATGAAACTGTTTTCAATTGTCATTTATTGGCACACATTTCTAGAGGTATACAGAAGCAGCATGTAGCTTTGGTGACAGAAGTACCTCTCCCCTAAAGGAACACTGATGAAAGTTTTAAAATCATTTACAGTACAGTTATAGCATATAAAAGCTAGCTTGATTATCTCCAGGAAAAAAAGAGAGATGTAAAAAGTCAAAGTTGTAAATTAAGTTACTAACATTCACCATTAAATAGAAAATAAGAATTAAGAATTTAGTCTGTTTAACAGCTAAACAATTTTCTAGTGGCTTAGTGACTTCAAACAGCAGCACAATTATTGTACCGACACTGAAACCACTTCCAAAAACATTTTCAATAACTCAGAGTATTGAAGGTCTATAAATGGCTGCCTTTTTCTCGGTATAAATAAGAGAAGAATCAAAACACACTCATCACTGTATTGAATAAAATCCGATCAAAGGAAAGCTTCTCAAATGTTTACATTTATTCACAGGCACATAATGGACTTTATTCTATCCCATCAAAGCTTAGAAGCAGCTGTATCAGGTTTCAGGGAAAAAGTCAAGTGACAAGTTTGTAACCTTGTTACTAGCAAACACACAGGAAATTAGACATACTATCAAATATATCAACATAGGCAAAAATGCTTCTTGGGTTTTTTATGTATCAAATAATTATTTTTTTTTGAAACACTGACTTCAAAGATGGTCCAATTAGGTCATGGTTGAATAGTTCACTTAGACTTACAGGCAATCTCTATGTCTTCTGCAATGTATTTAACTACTACCCTGTCTAGGGTTTTGTTGGTTGGTTGGTTGTTCTGAAATGTAGCAATAATTATTTTGGAATGAATTGCTGCATGTATCAGCTCACTCAAAACCGAAATCAGAGCAGAACTCCAAATATTAGAAATAATATTAGAATCCAGTTATTGCAATATTTTTTTGTTAATAAAACAGACAAAAAACTCCAATCCAAACCCCCAAAAAACAATTCCCCTTTTAACAGGATGCTGAAACGTGAGATACCACAACCAAATGTTAAACTAAAACTGAAAATACCACCTTTGGGCAACATTCACTCATACAGTGCCAACACACATTTGGTAGTTCCTGTTCAGAGGTAACAGTTTTTCTTTACCAGGCAAACACAGACCTTTTATGAACTACTTGCTACAGGTACAGCTACTGCGATTGCAGCGTGATAAGACTATGAGGAATTCATGTCTGATCTATCAACTAGAAAATATTATAGACTTTAAGAGCAATTCAGGGCATGGAGATGTCACTAAAAGCATCTCATTAATTCTCCCCTGCCCTTTATCAAAGAAAGATTCTGCTGTACATAGATGCTATACCTAAAACCAGTGACATTTGGTACTCTAGGTTCTTACCCTGTTTTTTAAGCCATTTCCAATAGCTTATAAAAAAAAAATTAGAAAAGAGCCACACAAATAGTCCTTATTTTGAATGCAGCCTGAAGTACAAGCCAAAATATGGAGGCATAATCTCAACCTAAATCTTTGATTATATGGCGTAATCATCTAAATGTGGTGAACATCCATATGGATGAAGAACAGTGTTTTTGTAAAATGAATACTTCAACTTCTGGAAAGAAAGAAAACAACAGAATTTGGGTCTGCATGTTAATAGAGATCCCCATTACTGAGCATTAATCCATTAGAAGTTAATTTGTGTCTTTACCTTCTCCCACAAAGTCTAAATCATCTAAAACTTGAAGAATAAACAGGCATTTCAATTTAGTTAAAAATACTACGAGAAATTACAATATATTTGCCAAAAGCTGTTTTATAAATGCAGTCTACTCATAATAAATAATAATTCAGTAATATTTACACTTCCTCATACACTCAATCAAAATTATTTATTTAAAGTGGGTTAGCCTACATTTCTGCTAAGACTATAATTGTGAGCAGTGGCAGAACTAGAAATTCGCATAACAGAAGCCCCTTCTCCAAAAATAACAACAATCATTGTACTTTACCTGAAGAGCAATTTTAGACCATTATAAAATCTTGTCCTTTTCACAATGGCAAGTAGGGTCATTCATCCTCTCTTAGAATGGGATGAATTGTCCCCTGGAATTGTTCAAATCCTATCTCCCTCCACTGATTAGATAGAAAATCTAGCTGGGATTACAACACCGTATCTCTCAAACAGCTGAAGTTACACAGTCCACAATCATCGAAAATCCAGATGCACGTCTTGAGAACAGTTTTCATCTAGCAAATGACACAGAATGCATATAAATGCAAAGCAGAGGTAAGACTTCCCCTCCTTCCTCCATCTGAAGGCAAAGCATCACTAAAAAAAGGAAGCATTAAAGGAGATGTGATAAATTCTGTCATCTGGGATCTCAGACTCAGGATTCTATCTGCTCCTACCTGCAACTTGAAAATGAGGTAGGAATCCACACAAGATTCTGTAACGCATTTCATGAAGAGTCATAACAACTATCAACAAAATTTCCAGCTTTTAAAATATCATTAAATGAAAAAAATGGTGTTATTCAATGCTGCTGTGATTCAGTAAGTTCCACACTGTGGCAGATTCTGGAATCTGTAAAAGCTACTACATGAAGAGACCCTTTTGCTCTCCTTCTTGTGATTATTATTTTATTCCACTAACAGCTCCAAGAAATGTATTTGTGCATAAAGAGGCCATTAAAATGGTAAAACAAAATCAGAAGTAAAACACAGTAGTAAGCCAGAAGGACCACGAAGGCCAGGGAAAATGATCTTCCATGGAAATCAGGTCCTGCACATTTCACAGCCAGCCTTTTACCAGCCCCAATGCAGTTCTGCCACTGTCTTTCATTCACAGCCATTTCAAAGTAGAAAAACTGCTCTACTCTTCTGTGTCTGAACAGTAGCTTTTAGGTTAAATCAACTGGTGGATTTAACTGCAAGTATCTTCAGACACCCGAATTATTTCATATATATATGTATATACAGTAGCATACAATTGATAAGAGAGCATCAAGATACAAACACTACGCATAATCTAACCTTCTTTTAAAAAAGGTTACAACTAGGATACCAGCACATAGATTACTGACAACAGCGACAGCAGTTTGGTTAACTACAATAAACTTACTCAGTTAAAGTAGTTTTAATGAGTTACTGACAGCATGAACTGCTGACTTGTATGTAAGCAGACAAAACAGGCGCTTATTTCAAATTTGTCCTTCATTTCAGAAAGTCACCGTGTGAATTAAATCTTTGCAGCCAGCGCAAATTAATTGACCCTAACCACGCGCTAGAACTAACTGAGGCACTTCAGGCAAGATTAATGAGCTAGGATAACAGTAATGGGTCAAGCTGGCTTTACTACTATATCAAGAATATACTTGATTGACTGTGGGTATTTGTCTAAGATGATGGAGCTGGTCAAGTATTTCTCTATGAAGATAACAGGTATCTCAAACAGAGTCGAGACAACTGACACAGAAGCAAGTAGTAGGGTCATCTCTGTACAGGATCAATACATCATTTTAACCTAATGGCTACCAGGATTTTTTCTGTTGGAAAAAACACACCCACGGGACAGAACTCCACACGCATAGCTATTTTAGGCTTTGTTATAAATGGCAGTCAGTGTAGCATCTAGGCACTAAGATAATACTTTATACAGAGCTAATAATTATGGTCATTATTTCCCGCTATTACCAAGAGCTTTTCCACGTACGGAAGTCAGCACTGTACGGCAGGGTATGAATTTACAGTGTTGTGACTATTCCATATTAATTTCAAGTATGGACATTTATTATGAGATGGTTGAGTCTTCATTTGTAACGCAGAAGAAACTTGCTTTGTCTACTTGGAAAGGGTGTAGGATACAGCAACTACACTGTAAGCTCACACCATACCTCAGCATTTGCCAGCTTCTACATATGGACAAGGTCTAAGGAATAATTTCAGAACTGACAAAATTCCAGAGAAAACTGGCAATGTTTTAAAACAACATTACAGCAAATTGTTTGTGAATCTGCTGGTATCCTTCTTGAATAGAAAGCTACACAGAATATTGTTGTTTTCTCACTCTCACAAAAAGTAAAATACAGACTTTCAATAATCTCACAAATGTTCAACTCCCACCAATTGAACAAATGATTTGATAGAAGTAAGAGTTCTATAGGAGCAGTACATTCCAATTTGTCTAGATACAACTGTGGCATAAAACGATTAAAAGCATACTTGGCTGTGGAGTGTTTGTGATAGTCACAGTGTGCTTGAAATGCATTGAGTTTTAACCAGCATACATTAGACCTGCAAGAGGTACAAGAAGTTCAGAACACACACACCTTATGGCATAGTGAGTAAAAAAAGCCAATTTCAACAAAGAACTATAGTGAAATATAAAGTGTCTACAAGGCAAAGAGAGTATTGAGAGTTACGCTAATATGACTTACGTGCTTACACACACATAGTTAATTCACTTAATTTTCACAGTCAGGAAATAAACATCATGAAAAGCTTTCTAAGCAACATGAACAGAACCACAAACTTTTCATAAAGTATTCACAGGTCTGTCCTCTTCCTCACATAATATAAATCACTGAGGATATTCATCTAGGCATTTCTTCATTGAAATTTGCCCCTGCCCTTGCCCCAGCTCAAGCGTTAAGTTTCCTGACTGCACTGTTCTTCCCATGAATAACACACCTTACACAATACAACACAGCAAGTGTAGAAGAAGAGAAAACGTTACAAAGTGTGGTACTTTGTATAAATGCATTTGTCCAAAGGCCAACACTGCAACAGACAAAGGGAGTGGAACTTTGGCTGCGATCTTCAAGAGTTTACTGTAAGAATATAAAGAAAAAAATTCCCATTGTTGTAGCCACACATGCAGAAGGCAGGCAAATACCATCTGTCACTTTCTTTTGAAAAATAATTTATAGGTTTCAAGGATTTGTTGATTTTTAAAAGAGAACATATAGGTGTAATGGGCAATAACAACTGATACATAAGGAAGAGCAATTACTCAAGAAGGCTAACAATGTAATTTTAAAATATTCTTTAGAAATAAGTTCTCTGTAAAGAAGAAAGATACAATGTTTTAGATCATTTGTGTTAACAGGTACTGGAGTGTATAAACTACACTGGTTATTAATCATTGTCTTTCATGAGGCACTAATTTTATATTTGAACAAGAAATGCTCTACCCATCAGCAAAACCAAGTGCTCAAAACTTCTTAATCTAGTAGAAAGCACACTACGTTTCCACAAGTGTGCCCATAAGGGGGAGTTAGAAGAATAAGACTATTAATAGTTCAGAATTCACTTTTTCTTCCAAGTTTTGGATAATAATTACTAAATGTATTAGGAAAAAGTTTTTATGTGACTGTTTAGATTGCAAATACTGAACATTTAAGTCCATGCAGTAAATACCAGTGATTTCGTCCACTTAGCTGATCTACAGGTAATTTGTATGCATTTTACCTTTAAGATTTAACCATACCAGTTTATGAATCTCTATGTAGGCTGAACAATTACATGCTTGTACAGCATAAATTAAGCTTTACCACACAAATGGAAGTAGTAGGAAAGAAGCAAGAAAACAAAACCTGGGGATTATGCTACTGTACCTTGATTTCACTTCAGAAGTACCTGAATTCATGAGAATTTCTAGAATGCATACGAGGATAATAGCTGTAGATCTACATGGATCAGGATCAAGTCTAACATTGTACCTGCAAAAAATGGTTACAAAAAGCATATTATGTCTAAACTAGGCTACCAAATAAAATCCAAGTTGGGAACGAGCACATGCTGGTGACAGCATACATATATGACATGTATATAGCACCACAGCCTGACTAAATCATCTCAGAATCATAACTTCCTTCAGCATCACATCATTTAACATCTATTTATAACATAACATAAACCAGACTGCAGAGAAAAAGCAGTTATAATTAACAGAAGCCTTTAAGACTATAAGGTAACTAATAATGTAAGGAGTCAAAACACGTGCAATTTTTACTATCTTCACAGGTTCTTATTCTTTTCTTCCACTTTACTGGCAATTTAAGAAGTTACCTGAGAGTTTTTAACCAATAAATTAAAGATGGCAAGTTGAGCAGTACAATCCAGGTGAACAAATTGAGAATTGTGACATGGATCTTAAGACTGTTAACGGCTTCAGCAATTGTTGTACTGTTGGAAAGACACTGTGTTGCTTTTGAGGTACTGTCCATTGAACTCTGTTTTTTGACTATGTGCATGCTGGAGTTCCATAAAGTTTCTTTTGAGCGGTCTGAATCCTGAAAATAAAAGGCAAATCTCAGAAAAATACGCACAGGCTTGTAAGAACCCATGCTGGGGGAGGAAAAGGGAAAAACTATCACAACAGTATCATACCAGCTCTGATTTGAGAAGAAAATTTGCAATTTATCTCTCAAAAAGCCATAAAAAGCAAAGTTCAATAGTTCAATTTTAAAGCATCCAGATTTAACCAGAAATTTCTCTTACACTGATAGTCTATATGTCTTTGGAAGAAAAGAATGGAGAGTGGAGATGCCCTGACACCAATGCAGTGATAGGAAATGGAGTTCCTGGAAGGAGGAAGAACAGAGTAAAAGGAGTAATACAAAGCATGCGGGTGGAAATCACAGATGATCATTCATGGAAAAATACACAGGAGGTAATGCAACTGAGAGTACAACATTAGCTGTAGGAATAAAAAACCAAAACTAATGAGTTGGCAGATGCTAACTTCCAATGACAGAAAAAGGCCTTCCCTAACAAATGGAACAAACCAAAACAAAATATATATGGACATAAGAGAAGGAGGGGATTTAAAACTAATCAAACAAAAAATATTCAGAGACACCCAGAGAAAACTGTCAACAACTTCTTTCGGCAGGCTACTTTTTAACTATGTTTGCAAAAATGAATGGGTAGTTATTATAGGCTTGTATCCACACATGCTTACATCTTGGATCCTATACCTTAAAGTAATTGAAAAACCCAGAGTTCACAATGCATGAAAGCAAATGCTTCTTCACTCCTTTCTAAACAGCTCCAAATTTACTGCAGTCTCCATCTATATCCATCTATAAATCATGTTTGTCATCTCATAAAAAAACCCTAAACTCCACAAGCTACCTATCTGGGAAAAAAATAAATCTACCTGTAGTATAGATTATTATCTAGAAGTTAAATTCATTTTGCATAACTGAATACCAAAACTTAGACAAAAACTGTGATTCTGTATGTATTCAAACACTTTTCTTAAATGTACTTCAGGCAAGTTCACACTGCAGTGATCTTGAACAGTCAATGCAAAAATCACAATTTTGAACAGAAACAGGAGAGACACTTACCCCATTACGCATGTTGTGTTCTGCTCTTACATTCACATGTAGTTTTATAACCTGTAGGAGAGACAGTTCAGCTTTTTTTAGTAAAGTTTCTTCATACAAAAGCTTTAGCATAGGAGAAAAAAGTTTGGGGCTAATTATTTTTGTCCCTTTTTATAGCTAGACGATTCTAGGGTCCCAAAGGAGCTGCAATGGAAGAACTCCCTTGCCTTTTTATCAGCAGCATCCAAAGTGCTCTCTTAAGTAAAGATTTCCAAGCACAGAAAGAAAACATACACGGCTCTGCTTCTCCCCTTCCACTGTGCTTGACAGAGAATTCAGAGTGGAAAATCTGCATATTCCTCACCTACTCCTGCTAATCCAGTTGTACTTCACTTTCTGCAGAAGCCCATTAACAGGCCACACACAAAAAAATCCACATCAAAGACTGCAGAAGCGGTAGCAACGTCAGCATGGGTACATCCTTTACAGGGAGTTCAACTGGAGCTAGAGCTGTTCCCCAGGCTGTGCTTTCAGCTGCCACTTACATCCTGCAGACTGCCTGTAAGCTGCGCAGCTTTGTGCCCCTACTCCCAGATCATTCTCCAACACTTCCTGAGTAGCTCAGTATGGTGGCTGATTTGGTAGCTGCGTAACCTTAGGGTGGATCAGGTAAGTTAGATGCTCTGATGCAAGGAAGACCATGGAAACTGAACAGCAGGGACTACATATGTATCTTTGCAGCATTAGCCAAGGGATCAGATTAGACATACAGTAAGACTATCCCAATTCGACAATATATCCACCCTTCTTCCTTTTACTCCATGAAGATTTTTGAAAAGTCTTTAAAGGTAAAAAGCATTCAACAGAACATTCCAAGCCCTCACTTTGCTAAAGTTACTCTTCAAGGGAGTTTAGTCTTTGAACTTATAACATTACCTATCCATAAGTTAAAATCACAAGTATATGCTTTATTGTAGTGGGCATACGGCGCTGTATATTTCTTTGGAAAAAAAACATTATCAGAAGATCAAAATACAAGACTGTAGGAGTCTGATAAGTTCAAAAAAAGACCTATTTCAATTATATGAATACTAATATTACTTTCAAGTATGAAGTATGGTAATCTGCATTTTTGCTTTTAACATGGGGTTAATTCAAAGCATACAAAATTTTGAATTCAGTCATAAATTCAATTTTGCCTTTCAGTACCTTAAACAAGTATTGAAGATAAATAATGAATACAGCAAATGCACCACAAGTGGTCCAGCTAACCAAAACAAGGGATAACATCCCAAAGAGTCTTCTGGGTGTAATCAACTTGTTACCTTTTTGATATACAGTAGGTCTAAAAAAAAAAAAAAGACAAAACCACTATTATACTCTTGTAACAACACACAAACATCAAAGAATAATTCTGTTTTGTGAATGACAGAAAAGACTAAATTGTTCCTGAATTAAACACTGGAAAAATTAAGTCAGGCCAATTTGAACATATAAACCCACTACTACATAAGCAACTGCAAACCACCCCCCTTTCTTATCAAATGAACTAACAAAACAATCTTACACTTCACAAAATTTAACTAACATGGTATTTTTACTTAATTTGTTGGACATAAAGGATACATTGGTGGACATAAGGAATTAAACAATTCTAATTCTAGATCTGCATCAGTCACTAAGTTCTTCTGTTCAGCCCAAGAGTGCCTTATTATTACTGCGCAGCTGTATCATGGAAGTGAATCCTACTACAAAAGTTAATGCACTGCAGTGTTCAATGATAGTACAGCAGCACACAACAAGTCTCAAAGGGATTAGTTCTGCCCAGACAGGAATTTCTTCTTGCTCAGTCTGAGAGACACAGAAAAGCTTATTTTAAGTTTCTGGATTCCAGCCAATATGACTAAGAAACAAGTATGAATTTGAAATTACAAAGATGTGCTGAGAAGGTGTTACAACAAGAGGGACAGGGTGGGGGAAGTGCAATACAACTGTGAAAAAGTCTCTAATTCTTGAATATTCATGGGACATTCCAATATTAAAACGGACACTGAAAACAAAAAAAAAGCATTATTTGGAAAATACAATTTTAAAAGTCTTTGCAACAAATATTGAAAATAACCACAAAAAGAACGCCAGTTGACAAGAACAAAGAATTCCTCCAGAGAGATTTACTGGATTTTTTTTTCCACCAAGAAATTCAGAACTAAATCAGAATTTGTGTAAGATACTAGAACTGCATAAGGCACTAGAATTTCAAAATGAACCAGCTCGCTTACAGGCGGGCACACACAATCTTAATTTCCTGCCTCTGTCCAGGGCATTCTTGGGGTTTGCAGGAAATAAAAATCTTTGATGAAAAGAGTATGAATCAAGCTAAAACCCTCAAAAACATAGTGCAAATAGTTTTGAAACTTACAGGGGCATAACTTAAAACTAACAGTGATGTTTCTGAGCATCCATTGTAATTATAAACAAGACGGTTGAGAAGAAGTATCTGACATGACATCTGTTATTCCATAGAACGAGACCAGAAGTGCTTGTGGTGAAGGAAGTAAGAGTTAATTTAGCAGATATTTTCTGAGTAAAGAGCATCCCAACCAACCTTCTGTAGACAGACAGTTGGCTCAAATCTAGCTGAGGCCTGTTAGCAGTGTGGGAAAAATCAAACCATTAAAATAGCTGAGCATGTTATCCAATCTACTAATTTACTCTTTCAAATACTTCTTTCTTTCTTGCTTTCTTTAACACCCCTTTCATATTCGAACACTCACCTCTACAAGGAAAAACATTCCAGCATTCTTAGATCTATAAAATTAATCAGTCTTGAATGAAATTAAAATCCAAGAAGCTTTTGTTTTACAAACCGGTTTGTATTCTTTAATGCCGTTTATCCATTATGAACAATGAGGAATGGCTTCCAATGCTTATAGTCCCTTTTCTAAATTTATATATTTATTTTTTGAGCTGCTGAAAAGGGAGTAGTTCAGATGCTGTCTTTTTCCCCAACAAGCTTTCCTCAAAGACAAACTGAAAACCTTCACAAAAGGTGGTGAAGGAAACAAGAAAGCCATTTATGTTCGCTTTTGGAGACATGGAACAAGGAGTCTAAGGCAACCATCATACTTCATTAGTACTTCATGCTGACAAACCCAGATGACTAAAACCATGTATGAACTATATTGCAGGATTTAATCTGTTCAAGCATTCACACTGAAGAAAACATTAAAAAATGACAGCGTCACAGTCATCTAAAATAGCATAATTACACAGCATAATGTTGTTTTACCTCATCAGACTTAACCATAACGAAGAGAAGAGTCTCAGAGATGTAGAGAAAAATACTCCACTCCAGTAGGCAATGCCTGTCCCAAAAAGAAACAGAATCAGGGACACAAGGGGGAACCATGCATCCTGACTACTCAGTACAGCAGCATCCACCTCTGGTAGTGACAGTGATTCCCATATCTCTCTAAACCAGTTAAACCTGCCAAAAACATGAAAACAGTATTACTTATCACTTTCAATCACTGTTACAGCCAGATATCAACTATTCCTCCTACTACAGCTTTTCAAACAAAATTGCATTCAGATGTTCACAATGACTACAGACAAAATAATATTCTTCCTCACCAATAATTTTACTAGAACTTCTGTTTTGGAAACTGCTTTAAATAAATAAATTCTGCAAACTCACCCCTGCAGAAACACAACAATGCTTATAAGAGGTTCTACTTTGTAGGGTTTAGCTGTCCTAACTAGTTCAAGGGAAAAGTCCGAACACTGGCCTAGAATCAAGAACAGAAAGCAACTATAGTTATTATTTTGTCATGAGCTTTAACAAAGAAGATCCACAAAAAAAAGTAAATTCAGACAAAGGTTTGAAAGTTTACTTTAAAACAAGATAACTCTGTCTTATAACAGTACTGTAAGTCAGCACAGTTCACCATCAAGGCCCTTATTCAGTGGGTCACGCATATTCAGGTAATATGTCACAAGAGCTTCTAGAAAGATGACTGAGTTTGTTACAAACACCACCTGAATTTAAATAAAAATGCAATTTGTCTGAAGACAAGTCTAAAAGTTAGTCCGTAAATCCAATCTTCATGCAAGAAATAAAGTGCTTTGTGCATATTAATGTATTTTTGACTTTCACATGTATTTCCAAGTAGACTTCTATTGAATCTAAAATATTCTGCTACATCAATGACTCACAAATAAGGAGCTGGAGAGTAAAATAATACAGAAAAATTCTACTACAACACAACCTTGGATAACTATTAAGAAGCAAAACCCAAAAATGAACAGCAAAGATCCAAGTACTTCCATGAGTTCAATGATACTTAGCTTAAAAAATTCACAACTGCTAGCTGGTCTTTCAGCAGTAATTTAGATAAGTCATTCTCTAAAAACATTTGACTGGAAAAAATATTTTTCTAGAAAGCTACCTGTTGACATCAATGTGCTCAATTGTCCTCCATAAGTAAGAAGAATATTAGAAATAACATAGACAGGAAGAGTGCCAGCATGGAACCTTATTATCTGAAAGACAAGAATATAAGGATAACTCTCGATATATATATATATCTTTAAAAAATACGCATATAATATTACCACAAAGCCAGCATGATAACGTGATTGGAGAAATCTTTCTTAGAAGATTCAAACAGTTTCTCATTTTGATGCATAACCAACATTAGAAATGAATGTTATATATGCAAAACACTCTCAAGTGTCATAAATGGCTAATCAAATGTGTTCTTATAAATGACCAAATTATAAACAAATGCTTTTTTCCAGTCAAGACAAATACTAAAAGATTACAGGAGAATGTGAATGTCTCAGTAAAATAAATTTAAAAACGAAAAGTAAAAGGCCACTTTCCAAGCAAAGCTGGGATAGAGTTATATATGCTTCCAAATTCTTTGCCCAAAAGCAATTTAATGTGTATTCGAGTTGGCTTCCACTGACCCAAGTCATGAAGGAATATCTGACTAATACACAAACAGCACAGAAGTTCTTAAAAAATATCAATAAAATGCAAAATCCTTGATATAAATGCATACATTCCAATTGCCAAAAATAATCCAGCACTACGCTTAGGTGATTGCAAATTAATTACATTTTAGAATCATAAAACTGCAGATGGCCAGATTATGTTTACTGATATCGATGTTGGAATGTATTCTTCATTGATGATAAAAGAAAATTTGTTGAAAAGGAGCATATGGATCTACTTCAGATATTTTTCCCTAACTTTTAGTTCATGTCAAATATATTTTAAAGTTTTAACACTACTGACTCATCAGGGAAGAAAGTGGAAGTGACCAGATATATTCGGCTGACCACAAAGCAAATACTCAACATTTACATCAGCTCTTTAGAGCCAGAGTGCTTTTCTTCTCCTCTGAATTTATCTGGATGGGAGGACTTGCCAAGTGACAAGTTTTTAAATACTCATCGAACAGCGTTCCTCTTAGCATCATGAAGGAATCTGAAATGCCATAACAGGGAAGGGAGAAAGGCAAAACTTCTAAAGATGCTACTGACATAAAAACAATCTAGTACTGGAAGATCTTCTTACTTGCCCAAGAATCTGGATAAGTGATGTCTTCAGAATTACCTCGATTAAAAAAACAAGTATTTTATTACTTTATACAATGTCAAGCATAAGTACAAAATATTTTTTTTAAGAAGCCAATTAAAATACTTGAATAAAACAATCCCATAACTAAAATGTACCACAACTTACTAGTGACTTTTTAAAAACAAATGCTTTGAAGCTTTTCTCAGAAATGAGAGCCCAACTTTCAGTATTACTCCAGCTATTGCAAAATCCTTGTAACTTGAAGTACATTTACAAAAAGGCCAGACAGCCCACCTTTACATTCGCTTAGTATTTATTTTGACTAATTAACTACATGTTTTAAAGCACTGAATTACACAAAAATTATAGAGCAATGCAAACAAAAATAAATTTGTATTACTTACTTCATATTGACAGTCTGAGGAAGAATAAATATTTAACTCTGGAACCCTGCTGTCATTTTGAGGTTGGGCAACGTGCAGTTTTGCAGAAATCTCAGTAAAAGACGAAACTCTGAAAGAACAACTTAACTTAATTGTTGTCCTTATAATTAAAAAAAGCCAAACGTGCCTTAGTTTTCAACAAGAGCACATAGAGAAGAACTGGTACAGTGTCACCACAGGCTATGAGTGAAATAGTATAATGAACTTGTTTAACCTAACACAAAGGACTACATCAGGTTCTCAATCCACTCTCCTCTGAACTATAAAGGGGCACAGCACTCATGAAAACAGGCAAGTTTACCCTCCATGTACACACTGCCTCACAGAATATGTAAACATGCTGCGTGACAGGAATGGGAAGGACAGATGCTCTAGAATACGATTTGGTTTTCTGCAAGTATTAAGTTTTTAGAAATTACAGAGGGAAAAAAACAGGGAGGTATCCTTAAGACCCCTACAAGAACAAGGAATACAGTTTTCCAACCATAAAGTCAGGCTGTTCAACTGTGATTCATGAGTGACACATATTTCGCGCTGTGTCACTTGATTTTGTCAGGACTATGCTGCTGGAGCAAATTAGTGCTGCAGTACAATCCAAACCCTGGGTTATTGGAAGAAGGCAGCATCCAGAGCAGACTGGATTCCCCACTCACGAGGTGGTCAAAGATTATGCTGAGAATTTCTGACCAGCAAAACTACTTCCTTTTTGAGAAAATTAGTGTGAACTATTATGTAAACAATTAGTAGACATTCTTATTCTGCGGAAAAGTCAAAACAACAAGGGCAGAAAGGTAAATGAAGAAAAGATGCAGGAGCGAAATACTTGAGACTGGCAAAGTTGTCTCATATCAGAAATTTTACCACAACAGGACATAAAGATCCTTCCAAAACACATCAGGAAGTAAGTTATAATTGTTAAAGTTCTTACTTTGCTACAATTATTGAGTCTTCGTGTGACCAGGGAATATGAAGTCTGTAAACACTAGATTTTGTTTCTGAAATGGAAGAGAATTAAAATAGATAAAATTAATTCAGAACAAAATGTGGCAACTGTCCCCAGAAACTAATATGCAAAAGTGACATCTATATAACTACACAGAATCACTACGCTTGCAGTTCCATTACAATTGACAATGCAATGCAGATCAGTGCAGTTAAAACTGGACAAAAATGACGTTTTTAACACATGCTGTTACAGAACAAGACAGCATTAACATTGAAAGGCAGAACAGTTATGAGTAAACTTCTGGTTTTCAATACAAAACTGTAAACTCAAGCTAATAAATCACTTTCTTTTTTAAGCAAAATCCTTCAGCATTCCATTCTGTTTAAGCTCATGTAGCTCAAGATGCACATTTGAATCCCATAAAATAAAAATCCTAGCCAAATGTGCTATTCTTCAGAAATGCTTTCAACCTAATGCAGAATCCTGCTGGAAGTTCAGCTTCCCTTTGCTGGGAAGTAAGAAAAACAAACATATGACTTAATTCCACATTTTCTGTGAGTTATTCTTCTTAACTAGAAATGGGAAACGAGAGATATTTAAGCAGACTGTAACAGTATTGCCTAAATCCCATTGCATGAGAGAATTTTTGTTTCCCCCAGCTTCAGTCTTGAGAATTTTTAACATGCTTTGTTTTACAAATTTATACTTTAGAAGACTTTATTTACCTTTGAGTGACTGGCAGTGGCTCTCTATATAAATTTTGAAAGCTTGATATATCTACAATATAAAAGAAAAAAAAAAATCTCACGTTCTCCAAACAGTGGTTCCCTTAGCTTAAAAAATTAAGTAGCATTCTTACTTGGTTAAAGTGATGGAGCTCTAGATTGTAAAGTAATCCACTTGAATTTAATAGAATTCTGCTTGAAGAAAGCCCTGTAAAGGATGTATTATTTTCACATATTAGATAAAATTATTTGAGGACTCACTACATCTTCAGATCTTTTTTCCAGGAGATTTATATGCTTCTATAACTGTTAGTCAAAAAATTTCTTATATCTTTGCCTGTTACTAACAAGAGCAGTATTATCTTTAGCAAAAACAAATGCCCAAAAACCTCAGTGACCACTCGAGTTTCAGGCAAATTTATTATCCAAATGTAACTAATATTAGTTTTCCATTTTTTTTTCCACAAAAGCAATATGCTATACTTACCAAATGAAAAAAGATGTGTTACAGGAAGCTGTACTTTTCTGGAATCCTCTTGGAAGAATTCACAGGCCAAAGTATACTGCAATTCAGAGTATTAAATACAGATCTATACCTAGCACAAGAATATAAAGCCTTTGCACTTGACAAATTCTATTCAGAGGCTCAGAGAGTACAGAACAGAAATAGCGAAAAGCCACCTCTCCACACTCTACTGATAGGGATTGGCAGGTAGTTCATTCCTGTACCAGCAGTACAAGTTTGGGTAGCTTAAGTGTAACTTCCAGATACTCTGGCTCTCACTCATTTGCTACAGCCTTCAAAAGGCTATTCAGATAGTTGAGAATGACTAGAGACTGCTCACAGCCCTCCTCCTCAGCTACATAATTTTGAGGGGGTTGTTGCAAATGAGAGTGACTTGTGCAAACTCTGGATACGATTTCCTAAGTATAAAAAACCTTTAGTTTGTCTCCAGAAGTTTAATCATGCAAAAGCAAAGCAAAGTACCCAGCAGGTATGAGATGTACCATCTCTAATAAGTATTTAGTTCTCTTATTTTCCATCCCATTGTAAATCCAGCATTTGTTCACTTCCTGAAAGCAGTTTCCAAGATTTAACACTGGACTGCAACTTCGCAGGTTACATTTCACAAGGAATCTCTATTCTATCTTTGCTTATCCAGAATGTTGTATATTATTAATTTAGCTGCAAGATGTCTCCGTCACAACTACATGAAGCTACGCTCATAGAGAAGCATTATAATCACTTAAACTGTGAATAATTTCTTGGATCATGGGTTATTATGCCACAGATACAGAGAATGTATTTTTTGTTCCAGAAAGGAATGTCAGAACCACTGAGACTTCAAGTTCGGTGTTCTCCTGTTTTCAGGACAAACTAGAAAGGTCTTGCAGACCCAGCTGGGTAATATGCAAATTCAACAAGTGTTCCTCTTATTGGGATCCTGAAAGGCCTTGATGGAAAGATATCCAACTCATCTGTGAGATTCAGAACTATCAAACTCTGCACAATTAGGTCTACCACATTATTTGTGGTCTCAGACCTTGCTGAAGCATCAGTAACCAAGCTCCCCAGAACCTGTATATGGTGTCTTCAATTCTCTGCCACCCTGGATAAGAGAACTGATTGTTCAAAAAGATAAATATCCAGGAATTCAATGAAAGTATTAATAAAAACAAGGAAGAAAAATATAAGAACCTCCAACAAGAACTCTAAGAACTGTTTTGAGAACCGTTGTTCTTTATTTTTGAAGTAATAGTCATGCCTCGCATTTGGTATTTTATCAAATGAAAACGTTTCTGAGCTTACAGAAGACAACAGTTACCTTCAAACCACACTGAAGTGTAAGTTTATGGTTTCTCAAACTAACCTTGCACATGTTTAATATATTTCCTTTTCCTTCCATCATAGCATTTGAAAGTTATAAACACACTAAGCAAGCAATTTCTGCATTTCATTTTGTTTTACCTTATTGCCAGCTGCGGGTGGCACCTGAATGACAATGTGGGACAAAGATGGATAGTCCTGAAGTTTCAGTATTACAACCTTAAAAAAAAAGAAAGAAAAAAGAAAGAAAAAGAAGTAAAGTTTGCCAGTTTCCAGATGTCCACCTCTTGTAACCCCTCCTCTAGAACACAACTGCATGTTCCAATGCTGTAAACAGAATAGATCCTTCTTCCACTCCACACAACTACCCCACCAAACACCTCTCCCTCCTACAAGTTATGAACAATGCTTACCTTGGTGGTTGGTAGTAATTCAGTTCTCCAGGATAAATCAGTAGCTTCCAGGCTGTAAAAAGTCACGCATGTTAAAGAATGAACATATTCATTATGCAGGCATTATGTCATGACAGCTTTCCTCCCTCTCTATATGTTTTCACACGTTTTCAAATCAGGAACATGTTTGGGTCTGCTACAGTTAGCTACCATAATAATTTATCAAACTGTAATCATTTCAGATACTGCAAATCTCATTTTTTTGCAAAAACGAATTAAGCAAAACTCTTTGTCATACACACAACATTCAGTAGTTATTAGCCATGCAACTTCTGACACATAATGAAAACTCTTAATGAGCTAAAACAGCACTGGCTTTGAATTAACACACAGTTTTAGTAGCATCTTCTAAAGATCAAAAGTACCAATTTTTCCTATGGGAACATCTCAAACATACCATATAAACCAAAACTTGTTAGCTGCTGGAGGGACTGTAGCAGTTCTAAAATGCTCTGTACAATATTAAGTTAACTCACTGAACAGAAACACATTCATTCAAGTTACAATTATTAGATACCAGGATACTTCTGTTTCTCTAAAACAGAGATACTTCTGTTTCTCTGTCTACAGCAAAACCACTATTATTAGAGGAGGTTTTAGGTAGCAGTCCCGAACTAAGCCAACCTGCACTCGATGCCGATAAAAGGTTTTACAAAAGGCTAACAGACACCTTCTCCTTGGATCAGGAAGAAGGGATTGGAACATCTGGCTATCAGCTGGAGGCAAGACTCTGCGGCTGTACACCTCAGCACAGATCCCACAACAGACAAACACTGCACTAGCTCAGCTCCACCTGGAAGCTTTCCCCAACCTCAAGGGTGGATCAAATTTACTTTGGGCTGACTTTGCAAAGGTAAGCCAGACTTCTAAATCCATTTTGTAACAATTGTAAAGACACAATTCAAACAGTCACTAAATCACTCACATTTCCAAAGATTTTTCATAGGACAATAGCACTTTGAGTGAGAAAAAAATAAAAAAGATGCTTCAATTCACTCTTCAGGAGGCTTTAAGTGACATTTGATGTCTTCTGTCACGGGGTTCTAAAGATATGCTAAAACCCACACAATTTAGGAATTCAGCACAGTGTGTAGTGTCCATGAGAGAGTAACAGGAGCAACTTTTCACTGCTATGAGGGTCAAAAACATAGCACCAAGAAGAAAAAGTTAGCCTGTTTTATTCTGTACTCATGCAGTAATTTTGCGAAAGCCTATTCTTTCCTGTTTTCTTGATGAAACATAAAGCATTAATTATTCATCATAAGAGTTTTACTTTTCTTCCCAATCCCTTCCTTCCCAAGGTGGAAGATATTTCACATGCTTTAAACTGAAAAGTAGCCTCACACCATCCATCTGAATAAAGGACAGGAACTGTTCATACTCACCACGTCAATGAATTACTATTCATACAGCCATAAATCCAGCTACTTGTGTCCTGTAAAGACAATATCACAAAACAGTGCATTACCAATGTGTGAATGTATTTATAAGTACATTAAAAATAGCAATACTTTACTCCAAACAATGCAGGAGTTAATGCTGATAATCTTCTCCAAAACTTCTATATGCTAACTCAGTACCCCAGATGTCAGTAACTGTTCTAAAACCCATCTGATAGCAGAACACCGGTGTCATTAACTTACTAAAGAGAGGAACAAACTTTCATACTCATCTCACTCCTCTTCTATAAAGTCTGTCTGCAGCAGCTATCAGTATAGCGACCAGACTCTCATATGGATGTCAAACGCTGAAGTGTAAAAGCAAAGATCATAATAAAAAGTCTCTCTTGTATTTCCTCAATTATTTATGATGAAAGACACCACTTTTTTCTTTAATTCACAAAGAAGTCAGCCTTCTGGGTTACAGCAAGCAATATCCTCCATTAAAAGTCTTATACACAAAATCTTGGAGTTAGAATTACAAGGATGGAAAAATGAAACATAAGATTGAACGATGAGGGTTTCTAGGAACCATTTTAAATAACTTCCACTTGGCACCTTTTCTAGTTATGAATCAATACATTGTCTAAAAACAAATACGAGGTTAAACAAACAAATTTTCATCACTTCTCTTAAAAAAAAGCCTTACATTTAATTCCATTTTATTACAGTTCAGTCTTTTCTAACTACAAGAAACATCTCAAGGTACTATCCCAAGTAACCAAGGAATAGTTCAGATTTTTAAAGTTCTACTGTTCCCCTCCTTGAGAATTCAAGCATTCTGAAATGATAACAGCATGATGCAAATCTCTCAGACCTTGTTCTGTACCTCATCCTCAAGCAGTACCAGTCCTGTCTTTAAGATATTATAACAAAGGCGAAAGTTACCCTATTAAAACAAAACTAAGACCATAACAAATACGTAAATTTTGAAGCTGCCACTAGGAAGGACATTCAGAAAAGCACTCAGAATATACACTCTTTGGGAAGGGGAGCAGTGGTGACAGATAGGCAGGATGAAATGGAAAAACATCTCATTTTTCCTGCCACTAATCTGAGATACTGACATAATTGTGAAAAGCATATTTATCCATGCAGAGTTTCCCAAGACATTACCTTCATTCCTTTCAAAAAAATATTAAAAAAAAAAAACCTCAAAAACATTTTGGCTGAACTTATGAGTCCTGAGCTAAAAATATAAGAAATGAACATTACTGCCTCTCCTCTCAATAGAGGAGACAATTAAGAATGGCTGTTTTTCTCATCTGGATTCCACTCACTTCCAGCACTTAGCGGAAGATCTCTGCAGTCTTTCAGGCTCACTTAAGTTCTTCTATTATAGGAAAGCAAACCTATAAACAGTTTTCCCAAATTAGAAGAATGGCTGAATCCTGGCAGCTCTAAAAATAACTTCTTCATTCAAACCCATCAATACACACCTGCACTAAATTAAAGGAGAAGGTAATCTTGGGCTAACCATAAGAGTAAAAAATAAAACATCTGAGGCTCAGGTGGCATTGAAGGTTTCAGACCTTGAACACCAAGAGTGACACACTAAAATAGGAAGTACATCTAACAGAAAATATTGGGCTGTGAATGTAAACAGATGCCAGTAATTTCAACCAGAGTTCATTAAACTGTCTTAAAACTGCAGCAAATCTAAACTAAAATAATACAGCGTTATAAACCAACTCCAGATGTTAAAGAAGTATTTTCTTACCAACATACTTTTTTCACAATAAACATGGCTGTATGATTTTCTGTGGCTTGCAAGAGGGAATGTGAAGTATTTTCCATCAGAATCCTTAAAAGAAAAAGAAAAACAACCTGTTCATTAGTAAAAAAATAAAGATTAAAACACAATGAGGAAAAAACGTTACTTACATTGTAAACTGAATAAGTCCATTTTGAAGCTTTGACTGTAATCCACATGAAAGCTCCTAGAAATAAATATGTTTTTATATGCCAGACTGCAAGAACTATTACCCTTAACTGCAAATTCTTATCTTTTACTTATTACCAAGGCTTAGGCTCTTACCTGTAAGTGGCCTTTACAAGCTTTAATCAACACTCAGGATTGCTACTGCTTACAATTACATGCAACAGCCATCATCAGCTACATCATAGGATCCAATTACTAGATATTAATGATAAAATAAAACCCCTATGGATCCTAAAACAGGATCCTAAAAGCTCTCGAGGCAAAAATAAACAAATAAGAAATTGAATGATACTAATGTAGTTACAAGGTGACTGATTACAGCTGAGGTAACATTAGAAAGAGGCCCAATCTTTGTTATGTGCAGCCTTTTAAGAAAACTATTGCAGAAACTTGTGTAGAAGCAAGTTGACAACGAAGTAACACGTATAAGAAAACAGTAGCAGGTTAAAGATACGTCTGGAGAAAAAGAATAAGACACAACAATGAAAAGATCAGAGATAAAAACAATGCAAATTGTCATGCAAGAAGGTCGATATCTTCTATATAACCAGAGCAACAAGTCTATCACAAAAATTTCCATAAGTGTCGAGGTCACCAGAAATAGGAAGATGCAAATACGAAACTGAATTTAAATATAATTCTCTTTATTGCTTAAACTGACTGTACCTAAAAAGCACAAACAAACAGACAGAAAAATCAATTCCACAACCTCTTTGAGCACTTGTTCCAATGTTCGACTGCCCTCCTGGTGAAGTACGTTTTCCTAATAGCTAAGTGGAATTTTTTTTGTTGTAACTGGACTCTGCTGCCAATTGTGTTATCACTGTGCACCTCCAAGAAAAAATCTAGCTTCACCTTCTCTCCAGTCTTTCATTATGCAGTTGAAGACAGCAACAGGACCTCCCTATGGGATCACTCTCATTAGGGGGAAAAAAAAACAGTTTACCCAGCCTCTCCCACATGCCCTGTGCCCACCATCTTGGTGGTCCTCTGCTCCATACTCACTTCATTATGTGTTAATGCCTAAACGCCTCCTCATACCAACCAGGGTGGCCAAAACTGGACACCAAGGTTCAAGCTAAGTTACTGCTTCTGGAATAGCTTACATTAAGAAAATTCCTGAAATAAAATGCTTTTCATAAAATATACAGCCCATTTCAGCAAAATTAGGAATAATGCTTGCCCTGCAATAGTTCTATTTAGTTCCCAAGACACCATGCAGTCAAAATTTCTCACCTTTAACTATGCATTCTTAGCAGTTACAAGGAAACCATTAGTGTGCAGTCCATTTTACCCTGCCAGGTCATTAAAAAAAAGGAAGTCACTGATGAAGCAGATCTGAATATCCAGGATTTCCATGAGTAGCACAAGACTAAAACAATGGCTCTACAACACCCGTACTATTACTCTAACAAGCATGGCATGTAAGCATACACTGTACTTTTCACATCCAGCTATTCCCAATTTTTGAAGTTGCCCACTGGACAACTTATTGTAAATACAACTCCTGCTCATACCCCAAAAAAACAAGCCATATAAAAATGACAGAATTTTTCTCCTACCCCCTTCAATCTTCTTAAGTCTGAAACCACGCAAAAAATGATAGTTCAGATCTATAACCCATATATAATTTTAGCAATGCCTAAAGAAGGAAAAACTGTATTTCAGAATTTTGTTAGTGAGAAGATTAACTATTAACCAAGGAGTATCAATGAATCCTGTTCAAAAGAAAACTGTTGCACACCTGTGAGCTCTGTAAAAACTTCAGGATTTTCCTCAAATATCTTCGCAGGATGTCTCACAAAGTGGTGCTTCAATACAGACATTCTCTTCTTTGGATCCTCAGTTATCTAAAACAAGAGCTCATTGTCAAATTTTATTTTAGCAGTTTGTTTAGTTTACAATGATCACATGATCCTAGCTAGCAACTCAGTTTTGGGGATGAGAGTCAGGAAAGACAGTCAAAAGATGTGGTACTCTGATTCAATCCTAAATTCAATAATCTGATCAAATAAAGTGGATCAATAGTCAATAACTGCTACACAGAAGTTCTGCTATAAAGCATAGTAAACCATTCTATTAAACTTTCTGTACAGACTCACGTGAATTCTTCCTGAAATAGTACAGAATCAAATTTCCAGGACTAATTTTTGTCTATTCAGCTTTTCGAAATTGTGGCCATTACAACGGAAGTCTGAAAAGTTCAAACCTCCAGCACACTGCCAGTCAACTCCAGAACAACAATATCCCCTTTATATCTCCCTAAATCACATGTTAAAACAAGTGCATCTAAGGAACTAGAGAAGTCTGCCCCAAACAGCCTCAAAAAGAATACCTGGAAGTCTTCCTCTTCTATGTCTGGGCTCTGCTCTTACTTATTTCCAGTCTCTTGGACTTAATTCCAATGCCTATTTACTGCTACATAACATTTCAGAAAGAGAACGGAGTACAATGGGAGTTTTCTTCAATAGTTTTCAAAAAGTAAGGTGCAGGATACTTATTTAGAAAAGCAATAAATAACGGTAGCTGGAGGTAAACAAATATGCTAGTATTTTATTGGCATTTTATTTCTGTTAAGAGCTATTTGCAAAAGAACCTCACAAATACGTGCTGACCAATATGAGGACGAGACACGGTGAAATTTGCAAAGTATTATTTCTGAGTTAAACTATCACAGTCTTTCACACTTTGTAGACTCAGCAGTGAAGGTGACTCAAACACAGAGTGAGAGGTCACGTTAAAAGCTACACAGCTAGCAAAATTTGCTTTCCCTGACGCAAGGTCAACTAAACCTGTTGCATTCTGGAAGAAAAGTTCAGTCCACACCTCAGCTATCAAGCATCAAGCAGTCAATAACAAAAAATGAGTTAATATCAAATTATTTCTGACACATTGGTCAAACACCACAAAGCCACAGGATTTTTCAGTGACTGGTAAAAAACGGCAACAATTTTCGCAGCATGACTTAAAATAATCAAAAAGGAGTTTTCTGCATATCAGGGTGATATTTGTCCTGAATAAGCATTATGGGATGGAAGAAGAAAATATGATGGGTAAATGTCCAGGAGATCACATATACAAACCTGCCTTGTGTTTTCATCTATGAGATCAAACAAAGCTCTAATGGTAGCCAGGATCAACTCTTTGCACCTAGAAGACAGAATAAGTAAAATTAAATCTACAAAGGAAACATCCAGGGGAATAAAAGTGGTCAGAAAAGACATCATAATAATATTACGCTGAAGTTAAATGGTTGTATAACGTGATAACAGCAGAAAAGAGAGGGATGTACAGTCAGTCAGTTAACCATTGTTCCATTAGCTTACCACACTATGGAAAGATGGTCTGTTGAGACCCAAGCTCTGGGCACAGCTGAGCTCTGTTGGAGGAAGGAGAAAAGTTAAGATTTTGTTAGTGTTCAAAATTTTAAAATTCTAAGCAAGTCTTACTTAAACATATTTCCTCTATTATTAAAAAGAACAGTATTTATCTTAAGAGCTTCAGGGACTAGGGTTCAATAGAATAACTTCTGCAGTGAAGGCCAAGATGGATGGGGCCTTGAGCAGCCTGTCTGGTGGGAGGTGTCCCTGCCCATGCCAGGGGAGCTGGAACTGGATGGGCTTTAAGGTGCCTTCCAAATCAAACTATTCTATGATTCTATGAAAAACTTTACAAACGCTGAAGCCCTTGTAAAACAAAAAGACCAAATTATCTACATTAGATAGTGGACTCATGGTGAAAGGGCAGATAATGGTATTGAGGAAACTTACAAAACATTTCTTCAAAGACTGCTTCTATGACTAATCTTACTATTTTAATAAGTGATCATGGCACACAAACATAGAAGCATGCCAATGAAAGCTACTGCTGAAAAATCAAGGGCATTCTCAACAGAAAGACGCATCAGAACACCATGCAGCAAGAGGTGGACAGTCCGAAGCTATTCATCTGTGTACGTATTCTGTTTGTTGCGTTTTAGGGACTAATAATATAAAAAATTCTTCCCATAAATGGAGCCCATCACCTGGTTGTACAACTTGATTCAAGTAAGCTACGAACTATTAATGCTTTACCATTGGGAAGAAAAAAACAAACCAAACAACAACAAAACCACCCCAAACCAAAACAAAAACTCCCCAAAACTAAAAAAATAAAAACAAAACAACAACAAAAACAAACAAACAAAACCGAAAACCCAGGAGGAAAAACTGTTAAAACTGGTATCACATCATATGAGGTCTTATGCAAAATAATGGTCACCAACACTCAAGAGAAATATAAGTAGAGCAGATGCAGAGAATGGTTACTCAGACAAAGGGAATGCAGAGTTAATCTTCTTAGCCCAGCAGAATCAGAGCTGAGACTATTTATAGACAGCTTTCTGTACAACGGACAGGAAGGTAAACACCAAGTGAACGACAACTATTTCAGATAACATGTCAAGTTGATGTCAGAACAAATGCATTTAAAACCTGACTTGCACAGTAAATGGAAGTTGGAAAATACAAATTTCTCCATACTAGGGAGTGTTTTCCAGATTCTTCCATATTTGTAACAAGTTGATGGTAGGTTGTGGAAAAACAAACCTGTTTATGATGTCTCTTGACTAATTTTGGAAGGAGACAGACTTACGATCCAGTACATCCTTTCTATTCCTAAGTTCTTTGAAAAACAGTAAATACAAAAAGACTACAATCCAGAGCTCTCTTTTTATAATCAAACAAGCAGTCTACATTACACTGCACATCTCTCAGCCTCCATATACGTGTCTTGCAAAAACTGCAGGAAAACAAAACCTGAGTTCTGGAACTGAAAAGGTACAAGCAGGTGGTAAGAAGAAACAGTACGAAGCGGTAGATGATTCAAATGAACCCCAACACATACTCTTCCAGTGGACACTCATTCACATGACGTCAACTATTTATGATTTTATAACCGTACATTATCTAATCTGTGTTTTCACATGTAGTATTTTCATATTTAGTTATACTACGCTGCACATACAGACTACACTTAGACACTCATACATGCATTACATAAATAGCTATCTAATGTAGCTCCATGTAAAACCAAAAAAAGTTTTTTTTTTACCACAACAGATAAGGCACTGTCATGTTGACTCAATCTTGGTAGAAAAGCCAGTCCTGAACGAACTTGATAATCCCTGAACCCTCCAGCCATAGAAAGGGTAGTTAAATTTCTTAAATCTTGGGCCTTCAGAATCCAGTGATTGTTTACAGCTGCATAAAAATCTATAAAACATATTAAAATAAATCACTATTTCCCTGTAAATCTATTTGATACACAAAAAAGCTATAGAAACTCTTAACACTTAAAAGATTCTGTGCGTCCCTCTAGACACATTCAAGCTCCAATTGATTACTTTTGATTCATATAAGGAAAGAAAAGTATTATTTTAACCCCAAGAAAGTAGCAGTTGGGAAAGACAGATAAACTTAAACTTTATCAGCTGAGCACATATAGTGTTTAAGTAGCAAACCATAGATTTATTTAACGGACAGCCACAGCCCAGAACAGTCAGCAAGGAAGAAGCATTGCATTGCAATCAATTGTAGGAAGGAATATTAATACAAGGACAATAAATCAAATTCAGCGCTAAGGATAATCTGTTCCACTCAGGTGCCACAGAGAATAATGAAAATAAATGCCTGTTCCCTTTCCTTCACCAATTTCTTCAATATCTATATGCAGCAGCACAATTATCACCAAGCACATATTTCGTCAGTATAGTTTAGTCAAATCCAGCTTTTTCATAAGTGTATAGCACATGTAGAATGATTACACTTCATTATTTATGCCACAGTTATTTAGGTGCGCAGAAAATATGATCTATCTTTTATGTAAAGATGTTATATAAAATATATAATTTTACCTATATTTAATATTCTCATCTCTCCAGCCTTCGGGTGTGACAAATATTAAATTTAGCAACTTCTAATTCTAACAAACCATTTAGAGCCCCAGGGCGTGCACAGAGGCTCAAATCCGCATAATCCATTTTATATGACACCTTACTTTCTCTCAGTATCCTTGTGCTTCAAACTAACCACCTGAGTCACAAAGGCATAGACTACTTACAGTAAACAAACCAGCATATTCTGCTGCTGATTTGCAAGAACGTAATCTGTTAATGCTTGAGAGGGTCAATAAAAAAACACGATGTAAATAGATAGCCTGCAATACTTACCAGTAAGATACTTGTCTAAAGGCAATACAGGTGCAACATGAGGCGTGGCTTGCGTAATGAGAAGGTTTATAAGTTCAGGCTTAAAATTCTTCAGAGTAAGTAATGCTCTTGCAACAAGACCACCCATGGAATGACCTACTATTGCAACACTGGTCGGTGCAAATTCTCGATCCTTAAGCAGAGCAATTAGTAATTAAAATTAAAATTTAAAAGTAACTAGACATCAAAAATAAATTTCACATTGAACAATGGTTATCAGCTGTGTATTTTTTTCCTCAAAATTAACTTATGTCCTCTCAAGGATAATATTAACTAGTTGATAAATTTGTAAAATGAATATAAATTTAGTTGCTATCTCAAAAAACATACTTCAAGTGAAGTTCCCAGTTCAATAGGAATTCAATACAGCCTGTGTAAGCATCAGAAACTTAAGCTTATTTTCATTTCTGAGACTCTTATGAACACAGGGTATTGAAGAACTTTCCTAAAGAAAACTGGATATAAGGTGATATCAAATTAATAGTTTAATAAGCTAGGGGAAAATTACATCTCTACTACAAAAAAGCATATATTGTGCATGAAAGTATTTATTTAGAATACAGAACCTAACCAAAGTTCTGGAATTGACACAAGCATTAAAAAAAGAGCATTAAAGAGCAGCAATTTTCTATTGCACTATTACCACATTCAATTACCTACACACATTATAGTCTCCCTTCCTTATTCATCATTCTTCAGTTTTCCAGTAGAAAAAGCAGCCCAGAATTCCATTCCAAAATGCAAGTACATCATTCAGCATATGTCACTACTTACCTTGTACAACTTCAGAATTGCTTTTATGCATTCATGCACAAACTTGGTCTGTCGTTGCAGACTGCCACCATACAATGCAACCAGCTCCTCATTAAAGTTGATACTGAAGAAATTAAAATGATACTTGAAGTCAACATCTTCTGCTTTTCTAAGTGCAATGGAGCCAAGAGAACGTACTAGGAAAAGAAATATCAGTTAGAACAGTCTAACAGTCACTGTTTAGCACCATCACTAGTCGATAAACACCTAAATATATAATCTATTAAAAAAACAAATGTTATCTTAAATCTGCTGTTAATCTGAAGGCATTTGTAAAAGAAAAACAATTAAAAAGACAACTAAAAGCAAATACTTTATTTTCTAATATGCAGTCATACTTGATTCACAAAACCAGATCTGAAATAATCTGAGCAAAAGTATCAGCCAGTCACTGTCAGAACAGAATTGTAAAATGCGGAAAGAAATTATTATTTCCTATTTTTATAAGAATCCCTCTGATTAAAAAAATATTAGTAAACATATCGTAACAAGATCTTATGGAAGAATGTGGAAAAGAACAAACCTGATGAGATGAAAAGAAAGCTTAGCAAGATTTACAGAGCTGCATACTGTGGTTATGGCACTTAACCAGGCAACTTAGCCTACTGCTGACTGCAGAGATATATTATGTCAAAAAAAAAATTATACAAGATCAAAGATTACGTTCCTCCACCCGAGAGCTGCTTTTCTCATCTCATTTGCACCTTCTTACTGCCACCAGGACAAGGCAGCAAAAGAGCATTCGATTTCCATTTAGCTACCACTGCTACTGCTATGCTTTCCTAAAATTCCTTTGAAGACCATCAACCCCAGGACAATATTCCCAAACAGCACTAAGATATGTATGGGGGATTGGAAAACCAAACCCTAAAGGACACTTTTGTACCAAAAATCTTGTCGGAGAAAATGTTCTGTTTACAAGCTCTTGCTTCTGAGCCATTTTCTCTGTCTAACCCCGGCTGCTACTTACAGCAACCTTCCAAGTGCAGAACTGGCCCTGAGTTTCCATGGAGACATGGCAGGATGGGAACAGTAATGGCTGCAAATAAAAAAGCATGGTAGAGAGAGAAGGAAAAAAAAAGGAAAAGTCCCAAAAGCAAGTATATAAAATAACTAATGATCACCAGAAAGCACACGCAGCAAGATTCTTCTAGACTGCAACAGTTTTAGAGATCTGCAGCCTGCAGATTCTTCCTTGGAAAAGTCTGCTACAACAAACCAATTCCAGCAAAGCTCATGAAAAGGGAAAATAATATTTATAGAATACTTTATATATTTTAAGACTCAAACAGATACTATCAGCATGATGAAAATTACAAATCTAGTTTGTAGTCAGCCATTTCACAAATGCTATCTAAAGTTAATAAGTAACAAGAACATCTTCGAAATGGTTTGAAAGACATAAAAGTATTTAAAAGGTCAAGTAATCTTATTACAACTTTATATCTTGGAGGTCATGTAAAAGGAATAAGAACGTTGCCAAAAATCTTGAGGCGAGCACATGACAGATTCCTAAACAGAACTCAGGATCTCAATTCTCCCAGTCTCTGGTTCATTCCCAACAATTAAACCAGACCACATTATCAAAGGTTCATTTTAGTGCCCAAGAGGGCTGATGAATTAACATATTTCAGAAGTGTCTGTAACATACCAAAATAACAAGCCCAGAAAAGGCAGCAGCAGCACTTCTGTCTTCATTGATGAATGTATTTTAAACAAGCATGAAAATAACAATAGCAGCACCTTCTCCGGTCATCTAGGTATAAGAATTAAAGTGTGCTATCCTATAATAAATTCTGAATGAAATGTGAATTTCCATAAATTCCATAATAAAACAAAAACTATTCTGAGCCACCGATGAAGACAGAACAATTTAACAAATTTTTTGAAAACCACTCATACTACTTATTAACATTCTCCCTAAATCGGTTTCTATAAACAGAGAATAAATATTACAGTACTTACTGACATTATATCAGCACATTATATCCCCAGCATGTAGTACTGCTACTGAGCGAGTGTCAGTTTTTCTTCCTATACTTCCTTTTGATTCCTAACCTACCCCGAAAGTACCATTTTATTTTCTGCATAGTGAGGTACTGCCGAGTTTTTAGAGACAGCATTAATTCACTGATTTGCAATATTTGATATACAATTACAGAAGCCTCATAATCATTATGCTCGTAATTTTCTTTGGATACTATTGTGCCTGCAAGTTTGTATGAATTTTCTGAAAGCAAGAGTTGGTAAAATATTTCAATTTGTTATAAGCTAAGTGGGTTTGTTCTGAAAGAGACGAACTTTGTAAAGGTTCTCTGAGATCATATCATTCACTGCAAATATAAAGAAAAATTGTCACTATAAGACATTGGGGTTTAGACAATAGTGGTTTTCCTCAAACACGACATCAATTCTGCTGGCACTGTGCTACTAACTGTTTCAAAGCATATTTTAGAGAACAAAAATCACAGTCTGACAAACCCAGCCTGGAAGGAATACCGGATGCTTGAATAAACACTGAAACACAATATTTCATGTTCATCAAACTACTAACTTCAGTATTTACAATGAAAAACAAAAGTGCTTTAAAACCATTACTTCTTTTCATTTGGAGGCTAGAAGCATAAGCAGGAATCATGGGGAAAACAAAAGCAGTCTATGGGTGAAGTGAGACGAAGACGCTAAAGAAAAAACTTCACTACAAAAGAAATAGGAAATAATGAAGCTACAGGGCAAGCCACAAGGTGATGTTTATTTCTATTACTTCGCATCACAGATGGTAGCTTGTGCAGTTTCTTCTGATCAAATTGAGGTCTTGTTTTATTTGGTATAACTGCACTAAACCTGATTCAAACCAAAGCCAACTAGTTTGCAACCAAAAACACAGAAAGGACACAGTGCTGCCATAGTGCAGCATAAGCTGTACTGTAGGAAGCCAGAAATAGTACAAAGTCTTACTCCAGAAAAATAATAAAGCTCAACTGTTCACCTGATTTCAAACAAGATGAAGTCTTTTGTCTGGTTGAAATTAACCGCAGACTAACAAGAATATCTACACCATGATACGATCAACCATTACGGCTTTTGTTGATATTATTTCAAACAGAAAACTTCTCGACATTAAGTAATGCATAAATACAAGAGCTCTTTTTAATATCCCTATAACTTAGCTGAATTCTTACCTTGTTTGTAACTGCCAGCATTCCCAGGAAGAAAGAGAACTGGAATTCCTGTCAATAGGAGATTTTTGTTTTCTTCTGCATAGTTCCCTTCCCCATAGAGATAGAGCTCATATGCTGGGTAGCGTCTGGCTGTTTTCTTCGGTAATTTTATTTTCTGTTGCAAAAGTTAAAAAGACATCAATTACCTTGTCTGTATTGTTGCAAACACAAAAATATAATGGCTATCCAGTAATTTAAACCATCTGGCTTCTGTTTTATGTATTGTTTTGAAATTACAGTCTAAGGAATACAGAACGAAAAACTGGGTTTTGCTTTAAAAAAAATAATTGAAATATCAAGTATTTTGTTTAAGTAGGTATTACTGTGCATAATGAGTGGCTGCACTTACTTGAAACAGCTATTAACTTTACCTGGCTGTGAAACAAGCTGCAAATGAAAGCAATCATGCCTCTTTTTTAAAGTTGCATGTTGGTAAACGTAGCCTTATACTACAGGAAGGAAAAGGGAGGGGGTCAGCATATCAAAACCCAACCACTTCTCCAGGATCTGGGAATTTGAGAGCAAACACTGAGGCATGTGAATGATCCTCATTATTCCTACTGCACCTGAATGGTTCTGGAATTCTTTCCAATACCACATAACTCAGAACCTGATAGCAAAGCTAAATCTAGAGAACAGGGTTATGTAGGTGACTGTCAGATGACAACTGTTACATCAGGGTAAATGACAGATGCAGAGTGAATTCTCTTAGGTGACTTCTAAAAAGATGTAACCTGCAATGGGAATTTCAGCAATAGCAGTAACCACCTTAATATGGCTCGTCAGAAAAAATAAACTCATGATACTTTGGAGACTTTTGTTGTTGTTTCAGAGTGTGACGCGTGGCCTAGTGAGGACCTGGTTTTGTAACCACTCAGGATCCAATTTACACCACCAATTGTCATCTGAAAAAACACTGCATTTCTTGTATTGCAACAAAGCAACCGGCACACCACCTAACCCACCACATCATAAGTTACTCACTGGATTATGAATTCCCAAAGAGAAAAGAACAAAATCTCTTTGAACCCGAGGGACAGATGATGATTAAGGCTGAGACCAGTCCATTACGTTTCTTAAAGCCATACCACACTGCCTTAAACCAAATCAGTAGTAATCAAGAAAATACTTAATTAACTCCTGTATGGAGGTCGGCTGGTTGATAATTTTGACTTTCTAAGAATTAGATTTTAAGAATTTCTATGAATGTGAATACACTTGTTCTAGCATTTGATTACTTACGACAATTCAGAGAGAAATTAAATTATTAAAAAATACATTTATTAAGGTGTAATTTACATTTTCAGGAAACATTTTATCTTACAGAATAAGATCAAAACTAAGCTCAGTTTTGCATCATAAATGGTCTCTAAAGGATGGTTTTCTTGAAATGGAAGCAACTCTGTTTCAGATAATTAAGTTGTTTCTCTCAACTGCATCTACAGTAAAGCCGATTTAGCTTTAATTCCCAGCCCACACACACTCTTTCCCCTTTGCTTTTTCTTCTCTGTCTCTCCTCAGCTAAAGATCATTTCTTTCTCCCTCAGCCTTCAAATCCTATGCCATATTGGCTATTTGCAACCTCTTATGAGGTTTGAGATATATTTTCAAATGTATGTTCTATAATACATATGGTTATATATTTTTATAATGCTATATGATATATTATAATTAAATATACATATTAAAGTGTTTAATTTCTTCACTGTGAAGAAAAAGGTTAAGCTTTGGTCAGGGCTTATGTCTTCAGATCATCCTTTAGACGCCTTTTCCCTTTTCTCAATCATCTTGTCTTTCCAACTTCAACAACCTCACTGTCCTTTCTTCATTCCTTTCTGCCACTCCCTTTTGAAGGGCTCTCAAAACTCTGTGAAAAAAAAACCTTATATTGTTTCCAATTAAGCATTCATTACTAAATTAAGAGTGCTGTCAAGCTATGACTTCCTGATGGATCAAATAGTCCTATTCAACCACTCTTTCACAGTATCTTCCTGGTTCACTCTCTTTTCAAAAACTTTTAAGGATCATAAAATGAATGAGCTGATCTTCTTTGGGTCGATGTTGAAAGCAAAAACCTTCACAAACCATAAGAACTGTACTACCAAAGAACCGTTTCTGCCTGCAAATCACAGTGTTCAAATACTACAGCAAAATGGGAACACATAACACCCAACGCAAATAGATGCTCCTGTTCCATATCGGTGGTTTTAAATTCTGAATTCCCAAGACACTGCTTATATAATTGGTTGTAACGAGCTACAGTAAAGTTTTAAAATGTCAGTGTAGGTTTTGCTTTTCACCCTGCTTCCTAAAGAAATTAGATTTACGTGAAAAAGTCCTCATTACTAACTTCTGAGTCCCTTAACCAAACTTTCCCACTTACATGCATATGTATATGTATATAGGCTAAATTCAAATACTGTAATCCTACAACTCATGCAAACAAAAAGATGGTTAAGTAAAAAAAACCCAAACAAAAATCCAAACTGATTTCATTACTAAGTATTAGCTCAATTCTGTGCTAACCCATGCTGCTGGACATAAAAGAAATGAAACATGTTTAATTGCTCAAACAACTGCCCATTTGTTCTGTAATGCAATACCCAAGGGATGATCAGTGCCTTTCACCTGGAATTCCTATCTGTGGTTTCCTACTAATGCCAGCATTATGAAGACATTAAAAATTAAACAAACAATGCCTCCAATAATAAAGAGGTACTTGAAAAGTATAATGCCTTCGCAACCCCTGACAAATCCATACTTATCCTGCCAAAAAAGTACCACTTTCCACATGGTAAAAGTGATTATTCAGGGATCAGAAATTCTAAGAAGCAATACAGCCATCTGTGACTCTCATCTCCTGCACGGAACTACCGCTTACCCTTAAGCCTTGCATCTCCTACCAGCACAGCACTTCTCTAAAGACACTTAAAATGTAAGCCTTGACATAATGAGTAAATACACAAGATGTGTGGTGGCAGATGAGAATCTCAGGCAACTGCCAGTAACATCACACAGATTTTGCTAGTAACTTTCAGTTGGCAGCCTTCAGAGGGAAGCTCAAGTAGGTTTTGGCTGCCAGGAGATCTGAAAACTTACTGCACACTATTTAAGTATCTATAAATGCTTAAACCACTTTGTCCTACAGCACTGACAATAGAACCCTTTTGTCCTACAGCACTGACAAAAGAACCCTTGTAGCTATACCAAGGTTCGCTTTTGTAGGCTATATCAAGGATAGCAAATGAAGTTTAATAGATCAAAAAATTAACCTGCTGCTTCATTACCAATTTAGGTACTAGGGTTGTCCTTTAAGATCTTCTTCACTATGCAAGCCAGCTTGCAACCTACTTCAAAACAGGTTATTTATAGAATCACAGGATGGTTTGGGTTGGAAGGAACCTTAAAGATCATCCAGTTCCAATCCCCTGCTGTGGGGGCAGGGACACCTCCCACCAGACCAGGCTGCTCAAGGCCTCATCCAACCTGGCCCTGAACACTTCCAGGGATGGGGCATCCACAGCTTCCCTGAGCAACCTGTTCAAATACTTCATTTTTTTCAACACAGCATATCCTAGATAATGCTAAATTAAAGTTGAGCAGCGAATAAATCATGCTTTGGGATGCTTTAAATAGGACAGAAAATTCTGTAGTAGGAACTCATATTAAAAAGGGTATTTGTTTTCTAACAGCAGTGAGCAGTAATAGCAGCGTAAGTGCGTAATACACGCACTTGCATATTTACATCCTCCTGTCACTACACTGTAACACAGTGCCAAGAAAACAACAGTTCCATGGTCCCCAAACTGTCCCAAGGTCTTCAGAGAGGTTTCTAAAAGGCTTAGTTAGCATGGAGAGAGGGACTTTGGGCAGATTAACACGCTCTCCCGTACGCTGCAGGACCCTGCCACCTACTAGCATTCACTGGGAAGACTTTGCACTGCTGTTCACGAGCTTGGGAAACACACTCTTATTAAACCTCAGGTATTTGCTTTTTTGACACACGAGGTCCAAAAAGGACCCAGAGGTACGAGATGTCACCTCCTGGGCACTGGCAGTGCTGAGAATGCCAGAGAAGCTGGCCTGGCTTCCTCCTTCGTCAGAGCTCTGACCGGTTTGGCCCGGGCTGCAGGTGCCCACAGGCACCAACGGGCAGCTTTTCTACTCACTCTGCCTGCACAGATGCCAGCAGGAATGCCCACCACCCCAGGGGCACTGCAGGCACGGGGGAGAAAGAAGGCACAAGGAGGGCAGAGGGGCGCAGATGGGGGCAAAGGGGGGCAGGCAGGCACAGAGGGGAGCAAAGCTGGGTGCATGGGAAGGGGCGGGCGGGCACAGAAGGGCAAAGGGGGGCAGGGGGGCACTGAGGGGAACAGGAGGGCACAGGAAGGGGCAGGCGGGACAAGGATGGCAACGGTGCACAGGTGGGCACGGAGGGGCAGGCGACCACAGGGAGGGGCAGGCGGGGATGAGGAGGGCACAGGTGGGCAGAGAGACTGGCAGGTGGGCACGCGGAGCATAGACGGGAAGAGGAGGGCAGGCGGGCACGGGGGGGCAGAGACAGGCACGGGGAGGGGCAGGCGGGAAGAGAAGCGCAGGCGACCACAGCGGGGCAGCGCCCCAGTCGCGCGGCTACCGCTGCCGGTGGGGGCGGTGATGCCCCTGGGGCCGCCGCAGCGCGCGCAGCGCCGGTGCCCGCACCTGTTGCCCCCGCACTCACCAGGTACTCGGGGTATTCGTACATATAGGTCATGCTGCACCGGTTCTCCTCGTAGAGGAACAGCACGTCCCGCACCCCCAGCAGCACCAGCGCTGCCAGCGCCCCGTACAGGAGCGCCGCCACCGCAGGTAGACGGCTGCCCGCCCGCCCCATTGCGTCCCGGTGCTGAGCGCGGCTCCCCCCGCGGGCTCTCGACACGGCGGGGCGGGCAGCGGCGCCGCCCGGGAGGCGGGGCAGGCGGGCAGGACGGCCGCCATGTTGGGAAGGGCGGGGCTCGGGGGGGGGGGGGGGC